>CM043715.1:13719888-14919888 GCA_023969325.1 Oryzias curvinotus | reverse complement strand
CAGCATGCAACTGGCTGCACTCCAGAGGAGATGAATTTCACATTAGCTGCAGCTGGGCCTGCCTGCTCCTCTCTTCTGGTGAGCTGGGGGGGTTAATTACAGCTGGGCTTCAATCACTGCCAGATAATTACTGAGACAGCCCCTCCTCCTCTGAAGCAGACCCAGCTAACGTCTTCGTTTCAACCTGTGAGATAACGTGACCTGGGAGGGAGCAGGGGGCTCAGATGCAGACTGATTGAAAGGATGTGGTTGTGTCGTCAGGCTTGTCATTAGAGAATGAAACCTCAGATGGACAGTCTGTGGGTGTGAGTCACTGCTGCAGCTCAGTCTGTCTGCAGGCATCTGCTGAAAATGTGGAGCTTTGAGTGATGGACCGCATGTGTCAGTGTAGCATCACGAGAATCCTTAATTTAAGAGAGAGAGAAAAAAAAACCCACTGCAGTCATGGGTATCGTTTACCTGCTTTACAACGTGGCACAAGGCTTTCAGAAACCTGTGCAGCCGTTTGAACATCAGACCGACAGGCTGAGCTTCTTTGTTCTTTCGCCACCAACATGCTGCAAGTGGAAGCGTCCTTTCTGAGAACTGTTCCTCTGATCACCGATGGGTTCATTTTGAGAACAAATGCTGATGACCGGTTTAATCCAAACATTCTCTGGAACAGTTTGCATTAAAAATACTTCTTAAAAAAAAAAAAATACAGACACTGGAAAAAATGAGGCCAGCAAAGCAGGAAGAGGTCTGACATGGATGGAGGTGTGGGTTTCCTGACTGGAAAACTTTAGCCGCCTGCTCTGAACATGTAGTTCAAGATTTCCCAAGAATAATGAGCTAAAACCACAATCTGATGAGGAAAATTAGAGCAGTGGGACACTGAAAAGGACTCCTTGTGCAGAGAGTATTTCAGTCATCGGTGGAAAGTGATGAATAAGAGGCACCATCTGCAAGTCAGCAGTGAAAGCAGGCTGTTGGCCTCAGTGTGTGGTGAGCTTGCTGCCAGCTTATTGACAGGCAGACCAGCCTTCAGTATTAAATCACATTGGAAAACAGTTTCTGCCTTTTTTTCATGGACTTTATCTGTACAATAGAAGAAGATTTTGTTTTTAAAGTCTTTTTATGATAATTTTGGAGATTTTCAAACCTACTTCTGCCATCATTGTGTTTCTGATGATGGATTACTTTTTCCACCAAATTTTCCTCCACTAAAACACTTTCAGATGGGATTCTGATTCTTTAAACGTTCACGATTGCACCTAAACCAGATGCTGTATTTATCTTCATCTTTAAACTTGAGTTTTTCCCACCTCAAAAATCTCAAAATGATTAAAATTTTCAAAATTTGAGGGATTCTGAGCAAACAATTGCTTCTTATTGAACATATTTCTTTAAAAAGCAAACTGGGCTGAAAGTCACGCTCCAATTCGTCAGAAATTCCACTCCAATATTTGGGCAGGACTGTTGGCACAGAGCAAGACTGCCCTCATTTTTCATCATGCCTTTGTTTACACTCTCTCCTGCTAGCTTACAGCTCCTCACAACCCCAACCTAACATTACTGGTGCAACAAAAATGCTGAGCAATATTGGAACTATCCAGCCATCCAGTTTTAAGACAGATGCCAGCTCAGACGTAGGAAACTTGACTGATTAATTTGGTTTATTTCAAGCATTAATTGATGAACAAAAATCACATGGATATGTCAAACTCATTACAGAAATGATGAAATACAAGCAAACAAAAACAAAGACACACTTAAGTCACATTTGCTTTAGGTAGATAGATATAGCGATCATTAACTAAAGTCATGTGAAGCTTGATTTATTGCTTAAATAGGATTGGGAAGAAGCGAGCTTATATAATCCCATCTCTACTGAGTTAATTCATTTCATAGTTTTACATAGTTTTCATAATCCGGTTCTGATCAGATCAAGTGCAGATTTTTTTCAAGTGACAAAATCATGTGCTTATTGATTATCCTCAGAAAACATTCATTCATGATTTCAATGAACAGTAACATAAATCTCACATCATGCAACAGATGTGTAAAACTCATTGATTATCATCAGAATGCAATTTCAAACGAATCCATAAATTATACTTACACACTGCAGATCAAGTTTTCAAGTAACAAAAGTGCTTATTGATTATCTTCTTATAGAAGTCCTTCATCATTTTAGTAAACATTAAAATGTACACTTTTAGTAACTGATATGTATTAATCATTGATCATCATTAGAACACATGATCACATTATGTGAGGAAACTGGATTTTCTATAAAGGACTGTATTAATAAAAAAAATATTAGGTTGGTTCGTTCCCTTCAGTTTCCAGCACACAGAAATGAATGAATGAGGACACAGAGACAATACTTAGCTTCAGTGAAGATTTACTCCGCACAAAACAGCACAGATTTGTACGCAGGGTTACAGACAGAGGAGCAGGATCACAAAGTCTGAACAAAGACACTCAGAAAAGGGCTTGGTATATATACCTGGCATTTACATATTCAGAAGATGGTCCGAGGGTCTATGGTGTGAAAAACCCACCCACATGCTGTTGCAGGCTGGATACTTGAAGGTCGTAAAGCTTCAAGTATCAGATCTTTCTGATGTTCTCACAGACATTTGCCAGAGCACAAACACCAGAACACACAAAAAGTAAAAAGGGAGGATGAGGAGGAACTGTGAGGACAATAGTTTGGTTGTGCTGTCTTAGGATGCAATATAATTTTGAGATGATAATACATGCTCAGTGAATTAAGTTTAAACCATTAGTGTAATAAAAGGTACAAGTAAATGTAATAAAAGTAAAAAGAGAGTTTCTAACTATTCTATTTCTAATTATTCCTAACAACATTAAACACATTGCAGATCAAGAAAAGAAAATCGATAACTTACTGATTGTAATTAAAACAATTTTGGTAATCATTATTGCACATTACACAGTGTAATACTCATTGGTTGTAATTAAAGACGTACATGGATCTCTTTGCCTGTAAGTGGATGCATCAGAATGGAGCGGAGCAGGGAGCTATTTCCCCTTCAAATGTAACACCTACATTACAAATACAATCTTTTTCATCTAACTTTTCTTTATATATGACCCCATTATTAGAAAAATACTACAAGAACATGTTAAAAACGCCAAAAACAAGATTTTGGTTGGAGTGGGTCTTTAAAGAAAA
Organism: Oryzias curvinotus; assembly: GCA_023969325.1. Classification (NCBI taxonomy): domain Eukaryota; kingdom Metazoa; phylum Chordata; class Actinopteri; order Beloniformes; family Adrianichthyidae; genus Oryzias; species Oryzias curvinotus. The sequence continues at coordinate 14,916,704 of CM043715.1, read as the reverse complement.
TGCTAGATTTTTGTGATTGGGCAGTTAGAGACCTACATTGATCTACGAGTGTCATTCAGGCAGAATGAGGAGAATCCTGGATTCTGCGGGGATGGTTTTTAGGAAAATGGGTATCAGCTGTTCATCCCTCAAAACAACATTTGACATATGAATTTGAGAAAAGTTAGTCTCAGGACCTGATGGTTGAAGGAACTATCCAAACTCTTTTAGATGTGCATTAACAACACGAGCTGAACTGTTAACTGAAAATCTTTAAAGGAACAACCTTTTTCTTCTGCTTGCTTGCATTCATTCAAGCCTCTGGATTTTCCATCACTGATTTCTTATCCAGGTGTTTCTGTGCTGGAATGTTGTGTAAAATGAAGCGTAAAACTGAGACTGTGGGGAGAATCGTGTCCTCCCGATGCTCCATGTCCTATATTTCCTGTGTTCAGGTTGTTGTCTTCCGCTGTGAACCAGTTTCTGTGAAATGAATCAAACGAAAGGCTGTTTTCTTTTTTCTGCTGCTGCAGTTCCAGTTGGAGCAGACACGGAGTACGACAGCTACAACCAGGCGGCAGAAGATGAAGCTCCACAGCTCGACTACACATGTGTGTATGGCTTTATGGAGTTTTACAATCGAAAAGCAGAGATTTTTACCTGTTTTCTGATATTTTGGGGGGTTTTTATGCCGAGAATTTTGACTGTTTATTGTTGTTCACCTTTTGGCATATCCCGTCAGGGGTCTCCACAGCAAACCAGATTTCTCTGAGTCGCACAGAGATTTTTATGCTGGATGTCCTGACACAACCCTGTATTTTATCTGGGCTAGGGACCAGCACAGGGAGACCCAGACTAGGACCCCCTTGTGGCTACATGGTTAGGGAGTAGCGGGAAGGGTCTCGCCTAATGACCCACAGTGCATTAAGCTCATTGCGCCTCCTGGGAATCAAACCCTGGTTTCCCATGCACCAGGCCTACATGCAGCCAACTCAGTCATGCAGCAGCTCTGAGAACTTTGATTGTTTTTGTTTATATATAACTAAAGTTACTCATCTCAAATCAGCAAAGTCTAAGAAATGTTTCTACAATTTCATTTAGTGGAAATTTTCATCACAGTTACTGCAGCTTATAGCTCACACACATTTAACGTTTTGAAGTTCACAAGTGTAAAATAAAATACATAAAATAACATATATATATTACGACGGAGTACGACGGAGTATTAGGGCCACCAAAAAAAAAAAAAAAAAGTTAATCTACGACTTTTTATCTCGTAAATTTACGAGATAAAAAGTCGTAAATTTAGGAGATAAAAAGTCGTAAATTTACGAGTTTTTATCTCGTAAATTTACGAGATAAAAAGTCGTAGATTAAGGAGAAAACACCGAAGATCAGTGACGTGCGCTGAGGTTAATGGCTGGTGAGGCACTGACGTCATCAGTCATATTTACAAACATATGAACCATACTGAGTAACTTATTCACCATTTGATTGACAACAGTTAACGTGTTTTGTTTAAAATATAATTTCAACATGTTTTTTTTCCATATACAGTGATCCCTCGCTATAACACGGTTTACTTTTCACGGTTTCGGTACTTCACGGATTTGCATCGTGCATTGTGTTCTGCATTCTGATTGGCTAAAAAATCACTCCGCTTCTTCTCTACCTGTGCGTCAATAACGTTGCAGTTTAATATGTGCACGTACGTAAAACAGCAAATTCTCTTGATGGTGGCATGTCAGTGTATAAGGATCTTTTTGCAAAGCAGAAAAAAGAGCGACAACAACTGCCTATCACTGTGTTCTTCTCCCGAACAAACACAGCTGCACCGCGGCTTCAGAAGTCAGGATGCAGCGGCTGCAACACTTGAGTCACTATTTGTCCCACTGTACTTTGTATTTTTTTCATAATAATTTTACATTTTCTCCCGTTTCATCTAATCACTCGGGTCGCGGTGGGCGGGGCTAATCTCCGCGATTTCAAGCCTTCTGCTCACATTGATTATTAAAAATTATTATATGATAGTACAGTACAGAAGTTATTTGTCTAAAAATCTTTTCTAAAGCAACAAATGTTATTATCGTCTTACCTTTACTTGTAAATAAAGTCCATACGCCGCTCCTTCTGAAGAAAATGACGCCGCTTGCTATCACTTCTTCTATTATTTTTAGTGTCATAATCTCAGGGCTCACCAGCGCCCCCTAACATGAGGCACGAGAACTTCTGGCCTCACCCAGCGGCTTTTTGGCCGGCGTTTAGCGCTCAGCACAAGAAACACGTCCCTCACATACAGTTATTTATAAAAACAAACACTGTACATCATATACATCTGCTAAATTATGTAAACTCAGCTCATATAGTACAAGTGATTGAACCGACATACAGAGAGACAGCAGTACCGTCTGACTGCATAGGTATTGCGCAATCCAAGGTGAGGCTCAGCGGGCTGGTGCCTCATCGCACGTCACTTCTTAGTATCTGAACGGCAAATGCGGAAATTCAGCGATTTTGAAAAGAAAAAACACCCAAAAATGGTACATTTAAATGGAAAATGACTGCAAAGCACAAATTGCTGATTAAATATAATAAATGAATTTACTTTTTCTCTTTTCTTCCCATAATGACAGGTGAGGCACAGCCTCACCTGCCTCCCCTGACTGCACGTCACTGCCGAAGATGTCCGTTTATCGGAGCCTAGCTTGAAGATTAAATACGTGGAGCCTTTTGTGAAGCTTTATTTCCGGATTACAGGTTTAAAAAACAGATTCTGAACCTTTAGATGACTTAAAATCAGATTTTTGTCAGTGGAAGCGTCTGTCCGGGGTTCACTGTCAGTAAAGCGGAGTTTAATGCGTAAAATAAGGAGCTCAGAGACACGTTTGGGTGCAGAGGACCGCTGCAGCCTTTATTCTCCTTTTCATTCACACCCTGACGTCATGAACGTGTCATCCGAACACCAATGCGGAAGTAAACAGTTTTACATACGCCCCCTCCTGCAGATGAAATGTCCCGTTTCAGCATAAAACAATAAAGAGGAATGAAAATAGTCTTTTATATTATCATTAGAACGTTGAAAATGACAAATAAGTGCTCCTCCTCGGACGGAAGCGTCACACAAATGTAGAGATTTGTCTTTGGTGGAGGAAGTAAGGATTGACGTGGACAGCTGCAGGAATACCGACGATGGCTTCATCGGGCTGCAGAGATCCCGCACCACCCATCAATAAATTCCAGACATTTGGAACGTTATCAATGAACATTCATCTCGCCTGTTTAACAAAGTTTAGTCGGACTGCTCTGCTGCTGCGCGGCGTTCACCTGCTGCTCTGTATGCTCACGTCCACATTAATCATAAATTTACGACTTAAAATCTTGTAAATTTACGAGTTTTTATCTCCTAAATTTACGAGTTTTTATCTCGTAAATTTACGAGATAAAAAGTCGTAATTTAACTTTTTTTTTTTTTTGGTGGCCCTAATACTCCGTCGTAATATATGGAAGTGTTGAGAATTAAATATTTAAATCAAAACAAAAGACTATAAAGCTGAAAGATTACACCTATTGAAGCCTCAAAACTTATTCTGATATGTGAATGTTCTTATGGAGATCAGATTGATTAGAATATGATAAAAATCTGTTGTTTACATTTAAAATGAACATATTAAATGCTGATTTGTGTTATATTTATGTTTCTTTCATTTTTGTTAAACATGGAACCATAACTGTTACATTTTGCAACAGGATTATTTTGTATTAAAATGTATTTTTGTTATGGACAGTTTTAATGATGATACAAACGAGTAATCAGAGTAATCAGTGATTTGTTTATATCCACATCATTAAACCATTTAGCTTTTTTCCTCCCAAACGGGCACATTTTGAGAAAGTTGACTGCAGACCGTTTGAGAAATTGGACTTATGGCAGTAGTATAGCTGCATTGACCCTAATAGCCCTGTTACCCCGAACAGGATTCAGCAGGTTCTGAAAACGGGTGGATGAGTGGCCTTATGGCAGTAGTAAATTCAATGTTTCTCAGCTGTCCTTGCCTGTTTCTTTGAACCTTGACAGAAACTACAGTGGATGCACATTATTGTCTCTAAACACTGTCAAAGTCAACAATCTAATCAATAAGAACATAAATATGGAATCATTAAACATGTGTTATGTCCCAAGCGGCATATTTATGTGAGTAAACCTTTCAGTTGAAAGGAAAAGGCTCAGCCACTCATGTTATACAGAAAAAAACAGTGAAACTGAACCTTTTTTAAATGACATTCAGAGCTTTGGTCAAACTCCAAAACCTAAAATGGAAAACCAGACCAATTCTTAAAACTTAATTTCTGAAATCAAAGCTTTATAGTTAAATTTTCTATTTACTGTTAAGTTTAATATAATACAAGGAAAACATCACTTCATCCACAGAAACTTTAATGTAGATCAAATGTCACCTTTCGTTTTGATTTTTGTCTTTCAGGCTAATTCTTATCCTGAAAGCCCAAAGATTCAATCGTGAAATGTATTCACTGATTCTCACGTTTAATGTTTTTTACCTAAAACCAATTTCACATGTCAGTGGAAACTGTGATCCCACGCAGACACCTTTTTGGCCATTTATTTCAAACTAAATGTTCTAGAAGTTAGATTAAAACGTCAGTGACATGCTTGGGCACAAAGATTTAACTTTTGCTCCCATCGGCTTCATTTTTGGAACCCAAACTGCTTCAAACACATGTTTCTGTGCCTATTTTAAAATGTGTGTTATAGACCCTTTCTGGTGTCATTCCGTGAGCCTGACCAACGGCGAGGTGACCTGCCATTCTCCTAGAGGTGGGGGTTACCGGGGCACCCTGGGGAGCCGCTGTAAAATGACCTGCGATCGAGGGTACAGGCTGATAGGAAGAAGCTCGATCCAGTGCTTGGCCACCCGCCGCTGGTCTGGGACCGCCTACTGTCGCAGTATGTGTGTTGCATTTTTGGGAGGTTTGAATTCAGGGATTGATTAATGGTTGTTTTGGGTAAAGAGGCTGGAGCAGAAAGTAACCCACTTTGGCATGGTGCATTTGAGGACTTGCGTGCATGTGTGTGCTTCCTCAGAGATCCGCTGCCATGTGCTGCCCCTCATTCCTCACGGCAGATACACCTGCAGTCAAGGCTTCTACGTGGACTCCAGGTGTGACTTCACCTGCAGCCCAGGCTACCGCATTGAGGGGGAGCACTCCCGCACCTGCCTTCCCTCAGGAGCATGGAGTGGGGTGCAGCCGGTGTGTTCAGGTACAGTTTCCCGCTGTAGTTGATTTGGAAACCCATGATTTGAGCGTTTAATCCCCGGTTGAAGCATGTTCCTGGCTCCTTTGGTGCTTCGGCTAGAATCAATGTGCATCTCTGTTTCTTCTCACACTCCAACCATTTCATGTGCTTTTGCCTCGTATTACTCCTTTTCCCTTAATTTCAGACTCAGACCCTCCAAAGATTAAGTGTCCTCCATCCAGGCTCAAGGTCGCCGACCCTGGAAAGCTCACTGCCAGAGTGTCCTGGGACCCCCCCACTGCCACAGACACAGCCGACAAATCCCTCAAGTTTGTTGCTTATCATCTTCCACTTTCAGCTCTAAATCAAATCGCTTGACCTCCTCCTTCATGTCTGCAGCATAGTATTGGTGGGCCAAAAACCAGACACCGATTTCCAAGAAGGAGCTCATGTTATCAGATACAAAGTGTACGATCAAGCCAGGAACAGAGCTGCCTGCAAGTTTATCGTACGTGTCGAGGGTAAGCAATGCGCTGTTTAATACCTTCAGGAAAGAAATAGCTTTTTTTGTGTTTGATGAAGCTTCCTCTGTTCTCTGTGAAGTGAGGAGGTGTCCAGACCTACCCTCACCTCTGCACGGTTACCTGAGCTGCACCTCTGTGAAGAATAACTACGGTGCAACCTGTGAATACCACTGTGACGGAGGATACGAGCGCAAGGGGGTGTCCTCCCGTGTCTGCCAGTTCAACCGCAGCTGGAGTGGGGGTGCTGCTGAGTGCACCCGTGAGTACTGAGGAATGGGTTAGCTGGTTCCCAAAAACACATGAAGAGTCATGGTGTGCAGAAAAAGGTAAAAGGTGTTAGGTAAATGAAGGAAGATGCATATGAACAAAACTGTTTCAGAGAAATAAACAGATTTGGTCTGACTTGTAAACCTGATGAATTCATCTGAGTTTCTCCTCTACCTGCACGAATGTGTACAGAGGTGCACGCCGAACTGCAACATCACCAAAAAAACACATTTATTTCAACAATTTTAGTAGTTGCTAATAAATTCTATACACTGTATTTTCTTTCATTTTGATCATTTTTATTTCCAAATGCAGCATCTCACATGATTTAAAAAATATTGAGAAACATATTAATAAGGAACCACGAGAATGTTTATCACTGAGCACAATCCTCTTCAACATCAAAGAGGTGATGTACGGAGGCGATGTGGCTTTTTTTCTGCTGTCGCTTCTTCTCTGTTGTGTGGTTTGGTCATTGTTCTCTTTATATGGTCTATAGGGGGTGTGGTCAGGTCAATCACAAATGCACCATGACTCCTAAACCAGAAAATAGTTCCTAAGACTTTGTGGGCAGGTTTGAAAATAGTCAGTGTCTTCATATAGCTGGTCAGCAGAGCATGTGACGGTGGGCAGACACCAGCAGATGGCATGGGTCCCCAAAGCACCTTGGACGTCAAGAAATTTGGATTCAGACTAAAAGAAACAACAACAATATTTCCTTATTGAATGAGGACTTTAGACCACTGAGCAACAGTCCGTTTTTTTTCTCCTCAGTCCAGGGGAAACACTTCTGTCATTCCAAAAGGCTACGTAGTTCTCTTCTAAATTCATGAACAAGCTTTCTTTAAAAATCACAGAGTTGCTGTCATCTCTGTTGCTTCCGTACTTTCATTAACTCTGTGAACAGACAGCTCGTTCTGCCGTGACCCTTTGTGTCTCACCCTGACCTTGCAGAAACTCAGGGATAGTCTTCTGGACGGCTGCCAGATCTGCAGTTTTCTGCATGATTCTGTTGCTATACTGATCCAGACTGACAGGTCATTGAAAGAAAAGGAAATTGGAAATTGATTAATCAGAATTGCCAGAAAAAAAGAACTTCTTCAAAATATTCTGGCTGTCTGAGATTCTGAATCCAGGATTTTCATAACCTGGAATTAATGAAAAAATGCTGAACTGAATCAACGTGGGATGAACCTGAAGTTTCACAGACAAAACCCTTTGTATGTTTTATTTAGATGTATGTGTGATACTATGTAATCTTGTCTTTGTAGCCATGGAGTTGAAGTCGGATGTAAATACAAGTTCTGCGCTCCTGGATCAGTTCTATGAAAAGAGGCGGCTGCTGATTGTATCTGCACCCAACATTTCTGATCCCGACTACCAGCTGCAGAACCTCATGATTCAAGTAGGCTGACTTCTCTGCTCTCAGGAGAGTTTCTATCGTGAGGTAACCTTCAACCACTAAACCGTTTTTTTCCTATTCTTTTGTCAGAAATCTGATTGTGGGTTAGACCTGCGACATGTAACAGTCATCGAGCTCCTGGGTTCTCCGCCTCAGGGGACGGGCCGCATCAAAGAGAATCTGCTTCAGTCTGACGTCATCGAGGGTCTGAGGTGACAAGGATGAGTCTTTAAAGTTACTCACAGTTCTAGGCTCATTTGAAGAAAAAAATCATTACAACGTCCATTGTTAAAAGACTTTATTAGAAGTCCCATCCTCATTACTTGCATAGAATAATAAACATAATAAGAAAATGGAAAAGTGTTCCTAAAAGCAGCACTCAAATCTTTACATGGGTTTGAACTCTGCAAAACAACAACAGGCAACATTTTTTGAAGTTTTTGGTATTCACATTTTGCTCCAACCCCCAAGGTTTTTTTTTTTATATTTTGAAGAGCCATCAAGAGTCTCCCCTCTCCAAATTTTTTTACCCTTGCTGTGAACTTTGGGTAAAGGATCTGCTCAGCGATTCCAAACTTACAAAAACTCCCAGCTTTTCCACATTATCATTTATTTACTAATGATTGGATGAACGAAACAGCTCTAAGGTTTCAAAAATAGCAAAAATTGACAAAGGAAATGTTTTGATTTTATCTCAATTTTGGGACAAATGGGGTACACAAAAATATCTCTGTTGATCGTATTTGATACTGCAGTCAGCATCAGTTGTTTTAACGAAGCCCTGTTTGTCTAAAATGCTTCATATCCTTATTTTGGCACATGGTGGTCAGGAATCATAGAGCTGTCTTTGTATTTCTGCCATGAACATCACTGCAGTTCAATCATCTGATAAACATCACAGCCAATAGTAATACCAGTAAGGTTTTGAAGCAGAAATCCATCTGATTCCTTTGTGACCTGAATCTCCGCCTCTGCACTGAAACATAACAGATCCCCCATTTATACACAGACGGCCTCAGTGTAGATTGGAGGAATGTGAACTATTTGATCATGTTGATACCAAATCTTCTGCTTTTAAAAGGATGTACTTCCACAAACATCTCCAATAGAATCCTGCTATTTTAGCAAGAACAAAATTCTCCCTCTCAAGCAGATCTTTGCTGAAATCTGGCTCTTTGGAAGTCAAATTTCCTGTTTATTCACCGGATGTTTGTTGCTCCAGAGTCAGTTTCCAAATCCTAGCAGAGAGGTTTGGAAGTTTTTTCCTTTCTTAATAAAAGCTTTTTTTCTATAATCACATTTAAGGCAATGAACTGAGCTCGTCTTAAAACTGCTTGTTTTCGCTCTTCAGGCAAGCCTTCAGAATCTCCAGAACCTACTTCAGCATGGTGCTGCTGGATGAGCTGGGGCTGGACCGTGAACGCTTCATTACTCCCGTATCTCAGGAGGAGCTGTTCTCCTACATAGACAGCTTCCTGCTGGATGAGGAGGAACGCGAGAGGCTGGACCTCCACAGAGACTTCTGTGACTAAAATCAGAGTTCTCAGGCTGAGGAGGAGGAGGACTGACAACAAAAACCCAGATCCAAAGATAGATTGTAAGAAATATTTAAAGAATAAATGGGTTCTTCTGATTCAATGTGATCACAAAACACAAAAGAGCAAATACTGAGGGTTATTCACATAAAAAAACTAGTAAAAAATGCTGAGATATTACATTTTTATAATAAATTACACTGCATGACTGATTAAAAAAATGGCAATTTTTCCACTAAAGTTAGAAGTTAAAAACTCTTCAGGATTCAACACAAAAACAGAAAAGGACAAACATTTTCAGGTGGGAGTGGACGTGACTCTGCTAGTGCGTTTACTTTGTCCCTTTTATTGGGTGAACAAACATTTGAGGTCAAAGTGACCTCCATCACATTGTAAAGAAGAGCTTAAGATATCAAATATACATTTAAAATCAAGGGTTTCATTTACAGGCTTTTAATTCAACTCATTTATATACACAGATCATTCACGTCAGTCCTAAAGTGCAACTGTGTTGGATTGAACAAAGGCACAGTTCGGTTACAGCATAGAGAAAGAACTGTTCTGTGTTCTGGATACAATAAAAAGAAGCAGTGAGGCAAAGTGGATCTAAAGATTGGAAACTTTAACAAACAGTCTGGATTTAAAAAACAGAAATAAACTTAGTGTGGTGATGCTTTGGCACAATTTTCTCAACAGTCTGAAGTCATGGAACCTAAGATGGACTTCACAGAGAGAGGAAGGTCTTAACTCAGCTTATCAAACAGTGATGCTCCTCAGTCGCTTTAGGTCTGCTTAGCATGAACGCTGGAAGAAAGCCACAATATCAAGTTGGTCTCAGCTTTTGTACTTCTCATCATTTTAGTGTCTGGATCTTTTAGTGTTCAGCCTTCATTTCCCCTTTGTCTTTGCCATGGTGGAGCGCAGTGGAAGAGTGCCCTCTGCCCACGAGTCAGGGTACTGCATCATCTTCTGCCACAGACTGACCTCCTCTCCAACAGAGTCCAACTCCACCTCCTCTTTCCCAACTTTGATAGCTCCTGCAGAGAGGAAAGTAATGTTGAATGAATGCATTTTCTACTCTTGTGGTCGCACAAGAATTGGAAAAACTTTACCATCCACAGAACAGGAACTAATGTATAAACAATACATTTTAAAAACGTATTTAACATTTTTTCATGTTTGTCTTAATAAAGTCACAGCTCCAGTCTCTCTGTGTGACTCTGTCCCTGTATTTACTGAAATGCCGTCTGCTGTGGAGCGTCCTCAAACTTTTTCTTCATTGAGGCGATAAGAGTGTTACGTTTGTACCGTTGCCAGAGCTGAGGCGGACACCTCCCAGTAATTCATTGTTCAGCACGGCCTCTTTGTCCCACACTGTCAGCTCCAGACACATGTCCTTCAGCTGCTCCAGAGTCAGCTCCTTATACACAAATGTGGAATCATAGTGGGGGTTTAGGTTCTTCTTCACCACTGGAGTCTTCATCTTTGCTGTCTTTGCCTTTGATGGAAACAAGTGACTGTAAAACCACAGACACCATGTTAGTTGAGCAACAACAAACAAAAAGAGATGTACCAAAGCAGACTCCATCCTTTACCCTCTAACAAAACTGTCTGATGTGCTTCCAGACTTTCCTGACTTCAGATTTTTTGCCTCCTTGATGAGAACATGCAGCTCTCCTCTTTGGACTTGTGCAGCTTTTTTGCCTGAAGGAAAATTGAAATACTTAAAAAAAAAAAGTGGTAAAAACTTTAATAAAATAAAAACACAGAAAATACACGTTTTCAAAATACCTTTAACTTTTTCAGTGGTAGTCTTATTGGGAGGGACATACTTCAGTGAGATGACCAACTCTCCACTGTACCGTTCAAAGGCTGTATCTGTTACATCGGAGCTCATCTGTTAGAAAGGAAAACATCTTTATGAAGCAGAAGAAACATCAGAATGGAGACAAACACCATCAAAGGATCACTTAGGCTCACAAATCCACTGATGTTTGAATGACACCATAACAAATTCTGTCCACTGCTGCTCAATAGAAACAGTTTCTTCTACAAGGTAAAACTGATTTAACTTCTCTGATCACATTTTATTACAATGAATTCTTTATTAAGTCGTCTTCGATTAATTTTGTTACACTGATCAGATGTTACATTGAATCACACATTGAACATTCTAATCTGAAAAATACTAAGACTTCTTGCGTTGAAAAACACTTTTTGGTGTAAACTGACAGGCCTGTAAAATCCTCTGCCCTGAAACAAACAGATACTCAGTTATTTAGGGACCAAATCCATTATGAGCAACAATAATAATGTTTATCTTTACAGTCTAACTGAATTAAATTTGTAATCTTTCATAAAATACATGTGTCTCACACAGTTCTAATTTTTTAACAAAATACAGACAGAGCAACTCCTTATTGTGTCAAAGTTTACTACAGATTAAAGCTCTTTTTTTCTAAAGCTTTATAAAAAGGTTTTTCAAATTAAAATGACAAGTACAGTGTTCCCTCGTTTATCAAGGGAGTTATGTTGTAAAAGTAACCTCCAAAAGGTAAACTAAATGAAGTTGTCAACTTTATATCTTATAATTATAGATATTTAAAGGCTGTAAAACCCTTTACTACACACTTTCGGCACTTTTCTCAAAGAGACACGAACATTTCCACACTTTTCTCTCTCACAGTTAGAACCTTTGTAATAAAATAAGTCCAGTATTTTAGAATGAAACCAAAGATCATCTTTAGAAGTTTAATGTATTCTGTACTGCACAGGAGACACGGCAGGAGGAGACTGACAGTGGTCCACAGCCAATCAGGATGCAGAACACAACATGCTGTAAAAAAAAAAAAAAAAAAAAAAACAAAAGCACGCGAAACTGCACAAAAAAATAAAAATAAAAAAACACAGCAAAACTGTGAAAGGTGAACCACGTTCTAGCAAGGGACCACTGTATTTTCTATGAGATTGGGAAATCCTCTGACTGCCTTTTCTATACTCTGAACATTAGGAGGGGAGGGGATCACAGCTCTGTTTGCACAGCTTACATTTTAAAAGGACAAAGAAAAAACAACTTGGTTAGTAAGAAATGAGTCTGACCCACCTTCCCCATGAGGTGCAAACATGCTTCATGAGGACTGTCCAGGTTTGTGCTGTCCAAAGGGATTGTCACCTCCCCCAGGAAGACGTTACGGCTGAGGCGGCCATGATGCCAAACGGATATCGACACAGATTGGCCGAGCAGTTCAGAGCGGCTGATGGAGTACTGTTGAAAAACAGAAAAAATAAAAATAAATAAAATAAAAAACATCCATGATTGACGGCTCAAACAAACCGATGCCAGTTTTAAAGGAATCAGGACTTGGATTCAAACTTAGAGGATGCACATTGATGGTTTCACATTCCATTGACTCTTTTCTTTTTTTTTTTTTAATCAGTCTATGCATTAAGGTGACTTCAGTTTATTTATTTGGAGATTTGGAGGTCAGGGTTAGCCAATCACCTTTAGGGTTTCACTGAAAACAGGGTTGATGGTGTTTTTCTTGATACTGGTCTTCTTCTTGTTTTGGCGAGTTTTGCCGTGGAGCAGATAACATTTGACATAACTGGAAAAAAAGAGAGCAGGTTAAAGAAAGCTTCTCCTCAACATGATCGCTAATCTTCTGCAGCATTTCCTGACCAAGTGCTGAGAAAGAATTTCTGTTGACGTTTAACTTCCTGTGAAGCTTTGCTAATCACCCCTGGGATGCAAGCATGCAGACTGTAAACACAGCCCCTTATCTGCACTGATCAAAGCTGTGCTAACATTACTTGGGGGTGTGTTTTTACTTGAAAATGTGTGGGTTTTTTTGCTTTTTAAAAACACACAACCAGCACAGCAGCATGATGTGAAAAATCTCAGTAAGGTTTGCTTTAGACATTCAGCAGCTTCCTGTTACAGCTATCTTTGGAAGGAGTAGAATATTTACGGGTTGGACAGCTTCCGTGAGGCGTCACCGTGAGCCAGATCCTGGCACTCCTTGATGAAAACCTGCAAGCTCTGGGTGTGCTCGTCGTATCGCAGAGAGAAGACAACCTGCCCGCTCACCTCCACGCTGCCATAGTCTCCTGCATCGCTGTAAATACTCATCGTGCTGCCCAGCGAGCTCTGGTGAACAAAAGGGGAACCATCTTTGTCAATGCTAAGACGTGAGCAGCTGGAAAATGAATTGGATTCAATCTCAGCATGACAGACAAATGTACCAAAAAAACACAATAAAGTGCTTTTAACATCTAGTCTACATGTTTATTACAATCAGATAAATATTACAATTTTTTCATCATCTTTAAATCTATAGGGTTTTATCAGATATTCATATCAACAGATTATAATATATTACTACGCTCATTTCCTGAAAAAAAAAATCTATGAAAGATGTAGAAGCACGCAAAAATTATAGCATACCTCATAATTTAATTTCCTGCAGAAATGCCTTCAGCTAAATCTGGATTAACCGTTTTTGCAAATGTTTGCTATGCTTAAAATAATCTCCATGAGGTTTTCTGGATTATTTAGATTTGTGTACTTGATGCTTTTGCATGAACAGCTTTCAGCAAAGCAAGTTCGCTCAGATTGAAGGTTTTCTGTTAGTCTACATGCAGACAAGCCATTGGCTAAAGTGAGCCTCACTCCCCACCGCATTGCCCAGCAGCGCTCATCCTTGTTGCCTTTATCTTATGTGTATTTAATGTTTCTAAACTAAGTGGGATGCTGTCCACTTCTGACAAACCTCATTATCTCTCCTGATTTGAGGTCCCTGCTTGAGTTTGTTTAGTAGTTTCTGATTAATCGTCTTTGTCTCCAAAACTGAAAAAGTTAACTGCGAATGTTTGTTCACTTTTAGACAATAATTGAAAACAAAACTTTGGAAAATCCTTAAAGATTAAATAAAGCTATTGCAAATTGTTGATCTGTTGAAAAAGTAGTTAATACCAAATTAATTAATACCAAACAACTGTTTCCAAAAATATTATTGTAAATGCCACAGGCAGGCCGCTGACTTTTAAGATTTTAAAATAGAAAAGGTTGTCAACAGATTATCTTTCAAACCTGCAACTCTACAAGCTGAGAGACACTTCAGTGGTGTTACCTTTGAGTTGTAGAGGTTGGAGTGACTTTTAGTCATTTGGTTTTTGTGAAAGTTTACCAAGGTGTCAATATCTTCTTCTTCCTCCTCATCCTCCTGTGGAAAACAAACATAAACTGAACGAATAACGGTGGCATTTTACCCAAGCAAAAAGTATGCTTTAAATAAAAAGAGGAAAACTACTTAAAGAAACTCATAAAAACGGAACTCAAAAGAAGAACAAAATAAATGTTTGAGAAATATTTCTGCTGGAAATCAAGCGCTGTTTCCTTTTTCTACATGTCCACCTGTAAATCTAAGCCTGGAACGGAGCGGCTCCTCTTTCCCATTGATGCCTCTGAGTTGTGACATCCATCCCTAAAGTCCACTGTTGATGCAAACCCCCAAAAAACAAAGATCATCAATAAAAAATATGTACATTTTGTAACTTGGCCACACATGTCGACATAGAATATACAAACCTGCAGCTTTTTGAGTTCGCTTCATGCTCTTCTTGAAGAGCTTTTCAACATCCAGCTCAGGGCTCAAACTGACTGGCTTTTCTTCAACCACCTAGAATTGAAGGAAAATAATAAATAAACTACATTAGATGACAAATCAATAATAGATAAACTAAAAGGTTTTCTTACAGCTATAGAATTGGAGTTGCTGCTGTCAGTGCAGACGGCCTCTGCTGCAACTGGGACAGACAAACTGGGAGCACTGGATGGTGTTGGGCTGGAGGCGTTGGAACGCTGCAGTTCTCTGATTTACAGAATAATGATTAACAACAGGAAATACAAAAAATATACAAAATACCTTTTATAACCCATTTAAAAAGCATGACATCTTTACCATCTCTGCCATAATTATATGAGAGGTTAATTAATAATCTATATAATAATTTGGATTTATAAACATTCAGACATGAGACGTCTCAAGAACGTTTATTTGGGTCTTAAGCTTAAATCTGTGCCTCGCACTTGGCTTTAAACTAAACCAAATAATAGTTGAATGAAAAACTATGTAATTGCAGTGACAAGTGATGAAAAGGCTGAATATGGTTATTAAATCTGAGTTTACCCCGTCTCCTCAGGAGTCACACAACCAGATTCTGTATCAGTTCGGATGCTGGTGACACTGCAGGTTTTCTGCAGACTCCGTGTCGCTGCGACTTGGCTTGGAAGAAAAACTTGTCTTAGATGAGATGCTGGTCTTTGATTCACATGACTCCCTGGAAGCGATGGAGCCAAGCGTCTCGCTGGAATTGCTGTTGAGGAGAACATGAAGAAAGTTGAAACATTTCCTTTTTTCTTGAGAGCCTGATAAAGAAGAAGCAGCACCTTTTCTTCTGTCTGGGAACAGGAACGGGTTTGGGTGGATCTGGATTTTTCTCAGTACTCTCTAGAAGC
Source organism: Oryzias curvinotus (assembly GCA_023969325.1). Lineage (NCBI taxonomy): Eukaryota > Metazoa > Chordata > Actinopteri > Beloniformes > Adrianichthyidae > Oryzias > Oryzias curvinotus. The sequence continues at coordinate 14,901,226 of CM043715.1, read as the reverse complement.
CCTTGCCCAGTCGTAACACGCTTTTTAACTACAACAACACACAGCAACAAACAAGAAGACATGTTCACAATTGCACTTTCAATAAAGTTGAATAAATCTATCACTTAACCACATGTTTTCATAACAATGGGCAGAGACGGGGCTGGCGGCACTTCCTGCTCCTGAACTCACATTGTGGCCTCTTTCTCAGGGAAGCTCTCACGAGGTCAAGTGCAGGAGTCATGGAAAAGCGGTTGGCCCTTTGATCATAAAACCAGTCGCCTGTTCTTTTCTTCACATCCCTGGAATTCCACACATTTAGCTTATTAAAAAGATCCACAATAAACAGAGCTTGTGTTGTAGGCATTGTTATATAATTGAGAGGTTACTATGAAGCATCAAGATCAGAAAGTAGAAATAGTTTTTTTTTAAGTTTAAGCACAAGTTCCGACTACAAGTCAAGTGAGCACCAATACATTTCTTTGACACCAAAGTGTTCAGATGTGAGATAAGTTATGAAAGATCTAGCACTGTTCATTCCACAGGTTTACAGTTTTACAGAGTACAGATACCAAAACAAAGAAATGCCTTCCACATGCCATCCTCGGTGTCAGAAAACCGGTTTGATGACTGCTAAAAGATTTTAGGCATTGTTTGAGGTCCAGCAAGTGCACGAGACATAAAATATTCACTGACACAAATTGACTTATCTGACAGCAGACAGTAAAAATGACTGATTTCTTCACAGTAGACTACACTATAAAAGGTCCCAACATTGGAAATATTTCTAACCAAAACTAATTGGACAAAAACATTTGCCATTGTGTGCAGCTCATTAAAGATGTGCAAACCCTTCTCAAGCTTTTTTTTGTCTAATTAAATTTACTTCTATTTTACCGTAAGATTTCAGAGAAGTTAAAGTAAAAAAAAAGTACAGACATATAAAAAATTGACCCTACTTAATCCAATTCAGCACAAATCATAGATATAACTATATATAAAAGGACATTATGAAATTAAAGCAGACTGCAACTGTTAAAATTGAGTCGACATTTAACTCAATATATTATATTTAATTTTATTTGTAAAATCAAAAGGTGCTTTGTTAGAGATTTGAGTATTTTGTTGGCAAAAATACCAACTGTTCATCCCCTTCTGCCCATAGCTGCCATAACCGGACAGCTGGAAACTTGTACAAAGAACTGTGCAGGGAAAAGAAGCACCATTATAGGAGCCACAAACAGTAAGGAATTTGAGTATGTTGAGGCACATTGATCTTACGATTCTTTGACACACACGCTGCAGAACCACGATCCGTCAGGCAGGACTGCTTGGCAGTTGCGGCACACGTTGTGTTTGCAGATCTTACACTGGCTGTTAAAAACTGCCAGCCGACTTAGAGGCTCCTGGCATCTGCCACAGCTGCGTTCGCTGTACTTTCCACTGCTACGTTTGGCCCCTTTCCTCTTCACTTCCAACAGCTCCGTCTTCAGCTTCCTGAGAGCAAAAGCACAGATCACAGTACCGTCGACACACAAAGACTTTTACAGACCGTTTAAAAGTCAACATCTTAAGATTACACTGTTAAAAATTAGGTTTTTAGTGTTTTTAACATGTTCTTGTGGCATTTTTCTAATGATGGAGGACATATACGCATAAAACTCAGTTTAAAAATGGAGTTTCTGAGTATTTCTTTATTCTAATCACTGTGAATCAGGAGCAGACAAAAAAGTACTGTTGGAAAAGAGCTTACTGTGATGTAGAGAAAACACAGGCCAGGTCACAAGCTTCCTGATCCGCTCCATTCTTTTGCATCTACTTATAGACGAATAGATGTACGTTATGGTTTCCTTGTCTGAGCTGACATCTGACTCAAAACTGCACAGCTGGATAGCTCCAATATTGCTCAGCATTTGTTGCACCGCTGATGTTAGGTTGGGCTTATGAGGGGCTCTAAGCTCGCGGGAGAGCGTGCAGATGGTTCATTTATAGGTGACGGGAAGGGGGGGGGGGGCGTACTCTGCATCAGTGGTCCCACCCACAACTCTCAGGCAAATTCACAAACGCTTTTACAATAGATCAAAAGATGATCGTAGTGAGTTTTTAAAAATATACATTCTACTGCTCCATGACCCCACTCATAGCACATCTAAAATCTTTTATGGGTTACAAAAAAGGGCTGCAATGTTTTATTTAAATGACAAAAAAGACATTTGAAACCAGAAAAACGATTTCTTAACAAATTTGAAGAATTTCAAAATATAATCCAGATAAATCCCAGACAGTTTCTACATCTGTAGCCCGGAGGAGAAGCTGAGAAGAAGGCATTTCTAAATTTAAATGTGCTTCTTACTTCACTCTGGACATGCCCAGATCCGCTGTGGAGGCAAGTATGTGTACAGCAGAAGTTACCATGCTGAAATATCCTGGTACGACATAATGAATCATATTATTGTAGCTGGAAAACTGGGCTGAGATCTGGAGATAATTTGGTTAAGTCCCAGATCTTGATAGTGGTAAAAACCTGGAAGTCTTAAATCTTTGAATAATAAAGCAACAGGTTACTTGAAGAAACACCATACTAACTAAAATGCAGGAGAACCTGCTCAGGAACAATTAATTTAAACAAGAATCAATCATCCCTATGTCTTTAAAACAATTACCCTAAAATCAACCAAGAGCTAAAACCATTTATCCAGGATGAAGAAGACGCTTTCCAAGTACATGTACTACACTTTCTGTCATAGATAAAACAATAAAATTGTCAGTGATGTTATTTAAATAAATAACAACTTCATAAAATCAAAATTCTGTAGGAAATCCAAGAGCTGAAGGGTTAAAGAAAGTATCTCTTAACACCAAATTGATCTTTACTTAAAAAAAAGAGCACCTGATTTTCCTTTTAAAGTTCCCCTCCAATCATCTTTTGATCTATTGTAAAAACATTCCCAGAGGTCTTTTAATTATTATTATTCCAGTTTTTAGATAAAACGATTAAAAAAATGACTTTTTATAGGACATAGTTTCCGCAGAGCGACAGTAGTTCAATAGAAATTCGCCTCCGAGTTGTGGGTAAGACTGCTGGTGGATAGTAAGCCTTCACTCATTTCCCATCATCTCTTTTGTTTACACTCTCTCCCACTAGCTTACAGCCCTTCACAACCTCAACCTAACATTACCGGTACTACAAAAAGACGTTAATGGATCTAATTGTCTATAAGTGGATGCGCTGGAATGGAGCGGAGTACGGAGCTGCAACGACAAGCTCTTTAAACGGCATTTTCTCTTCTGCTCCTGAATTACAAAAATTTGAATAAAGAAATACTCAGAAATGCAATTTTAATCCTAATTTCCTTCACATATGCCTCCATCATAAGAACAATGCTTCAAGAAAATGTTAAAACAACAAAAATGAAAATGAAGACGTTCATGAATCTATTTTCATTAGAGTGGGTCTTCAAATAATTTCTTACACTTATTTTTCTGACAAAAAAAAATGCTTTTAAACTTTTTAAATGTGAGAATTTTTACTTATAAAAGTTCCACATTTGTTCAGTTTATATCAGTTGTTATGTGAAAACAACTTTTTTTAAACTAAACAAAATTGGGTCATATAGAAATTTGATTAATAAGTATTAAATCAAATCGCATCAAATTCAAAATCAAGTCAAATCAGTTCAGTATTTTTGGCAGTGAGGCTCAGTCCTAGTGATGCCTTAAAACATTTCCATGTGTTAATAAATCTTTCAGATTATAGAAACTGTAAAAACGAATAAGAGTTTGTGTTTTCTTACCGTACACGCCGCTCCTCCGTGAGCCTCAGCTCCTCATCCCGTTTCAGCACTTCCAGGATCTTCTCCCGCTCCAAGTCGGACAAGAAGCTCAGATTGATCATTTCCAGAGCCATGGTGATTTCAATCAGGAACCGTGTGGATAAACTGGTTTGATGCTAAAGCCGTTCCACTGAGACAAGATCCATGAAGAGGAAGCCACACTTTGGGAAGACAGTAAAAGCTGAATCTGTGTTTAGGCATGCAGAAAAAAAACAAAACCAAAAAATATAAGGTCACATATTCAAGTTGACCTCCTTTAAAAGGTTAAACCCAATATGTTTGCCAAGGAATTAACATTTTCACATGACATGAGACGTAAAATCTGCAGATGTAAAGCAAACAACCAACTATTCCCTGATGGGTGGGAATACAGATCCAGCATGTAGGGGCATCTAAAAAGTCCACCAGAGAGCCTCTGACGGGGAGAGAGGTTGCTTAAAGTCAACCATAGTAAAACAACATGCCTGGTTCCCACCCTGCAGCAGAGAGATGACAGGGTGGAGTTCAGCAGTTTATTGATTTAATCTTCATCTGACAGTGATCATCTGTTATGCTGTCAGTTAAAACTCATATATAAATGTATAAACTAAATTACACTGAATAGGCAAAAGGCCCAGACTGGAAAGGCTTTTTCCTCGTTTTCTAAATAAATGAGCTTCACTATAACTAATAATGTACCAGCAGGAGGAGGGCAACTTACAACTGAACAGGAAATAACGCTAAAATAATAAAATAAAAGGGAGACGAGTTAAACAAAAAAAACACACACATATTATTATTGAAGCCATAGTTTTCAACTGAAAATGACTAATGTTTGCGAATGGCTGCCTTCTAAATAATAATTGGTATTAATAATAATCAAATTAAAACATAATTGATTCGACTAATAAAAAAAATTTAAAAAAAAGTATCGTTTGACGTCATTGTCAACGAGTTCCTGAGACTAAACGTCGATAAAACATTTGAAATATCTGACAACCTACGTTGTTGTTCAGGACGGCCGCTGAATGCAGGTCCTCCGCGGACGGCCACCGCGTCAATGAGTCAACACTCAAGGCTAATTGAGAGGAAACGCACACCTGCGTGAAGAAGAAGCTCGACGGCTCTGCTTCTTCACCGCAACCGACAGAAACCGCAGCAAACAGCGGCGCACATGCTAATCCCGCACTAAAGTGTCGTGGAGCTACCACAAACTCCAGCACAGCGCTCCTCCTCCTCCTCTTCCACAACCATAGCCCCTTCTTCCAGCCAGGTTGTCCCCTCGTCTCCGGGAGCAGGGTGGTCGGTGCGCGCGGCGCCGCAGAGGTCCCAACTAGTACCGGAAGATGAAAGGAAAGCTTCCAGCAGCAGGCGGGCGCGAGCGCTTTTCCACGACAGACGCGTTTCCTTTACTGTTGACCAGAGAATGTGGAAAAGTCACGAACACCAGCTTGATTTGTATCACACCCCCCCCCCCCCCTTTTATGTTTGACCAAACTTGGAAAACTTTTATTTTTAGCTTTAAAATGCGTTAGCCCAGAGCAAACCAGAGTTTTAAAGTAAAACGTGTTTTTTTCTAAGTCGGAACAGGCCAGTCCTGTCGCTCTTTCTTTGGAAGGTGCCATTAGTATTTGTTGAGGCGTGTTTGGGGGATTAACGCACCATTAAGTAAACACTGCTCCTTTACAGTGAAAACTCTGCTGCCAGAGGCCTCACTTAAACCAACTAGTCATTTATTTACTTTTTAGATGTTCTAAATTATTGTTAGACATCATATAACGCTTGGGAATATGTGTTGATTGGTTGTGACTGCTCCCGTGAATCACTCCCCCCCTCATTTGTATGTTTTCCATGATTCCACATTAAAAATTAACATGACTGTTCCTGATAATAGACGCAGCATATGGGGGTTTAATTGCTGAGTTTTAAGCCCACTAGTCCTTAGCACCTCCTGACAGCCAGACAAATAAAGAAACTCTTTGCTTATTCTACAAAATACACTTATAAATAGGTTTAAATATAGTGTATTTTTCAGGCTACAAGTTGTTCTGGAGTACAAGCTGCAGCAGCCAAAAACTGCACAATAAAGAAGGAAAAAAAATTATAAATAAGTCACTGTTGAGGATAAGCCGCTCTTCTTGGAAAAATGTAACAAAATACAGGAACAAGAATGGCCATTGTATCTTGAAATCATAACAGAATAGATTATTTTATTCTGATTGCACACTTCATTACTGTAACATACTGATGTTTATTTAGCTTCATGAAACATAGGAGGAATCTAAACAATTATTACCCACTTCAATGAAAATTGAGTTTTGGGTGTTTTTAAAATGTTCTGGTAGCATTTTTCTCATGATGGAGGACGTACAGTACAGTCCAAAAGTTTGGACACACCTTCCCATTCATTTGAATAAGAAGGTGTGTCCAAACATTTACTGAATATATAAAGAAAATTAAGCTTAAAATGTGCAATTCTGAGTATTCAAACAAAATTTAAATTGTTAATTAGGAGAAGACCAAAAAAAATGTTGGAAAAGCTTGTAGCAGTGATGTAGGTGTTACAGTTGGCAAATTCCCTGCCCTGCTCCATTCTGATACATCCACTTGTAGATAATTAGATCCATGTACATCTTTGTTTATGGCTGGATAGCTCCAATATTGCTCGCCATTTTGGTTGCAGCAGTTGGGGGTGTGAGGGGCTGTAAGATAGCGGGAGAGTGTAAACAGATGGATGATGGGAAGTGTGGAAAGGCTCACATTGCATCAACAGTCCAGTCTACAACTTAGAGGTGAATTCCTAATGAACTCCTGCAGAAACTATGTTCTAAAAAACAGAACTAGTCATTTAGGCAAAAAAAATGGGATAACCATAATTAAAAACCACTGGGAATACTTTGAATATAGATCAAAGGATTATCGGAGTGGGATTTTGTTTTTTTTTAACAAGTTAAAAAACAGTTGGGTGTTAAAATCCAGATGACCCTAAACACAACCTACAAAGTACACATAAAAGCAGACATTAGTAATTCAAAAAGGACACAACACAGCAAAAATGAAGCAGTAATGTAGAAAAAGGCCCAGTAAGAGTTTAATAACTGGCTTGATTCCTAAGTGAGTGTCTGCATATATAAATATTATTGGTTGGTTATCATTAATATTGGGTCTATAGGATAGCTTAGTATTGTGGTTGTTTATTAATAAACATGGCCAACCAGTTGTTTGATACTTCAACTGAATCTAGACTTTGCAGGTAAAACTTCATAAATGTTCTGATTAAAACACATATGAGTCTTTAAAGAAGCAGTACAAACACACTGTGGATACAAATGAAGAGAAAGGGAACATGCTGGACTATCACAGCTTGCAAGAAATGCTTATTTACTCCTTGGCATTAACCTTGACTGGACACATGAACCTCATTCTTCCAGACTTTTTTTCCCTTATTTGGCTGACAGTCTTTCAAACCCTCTCAAGCAAGTGCAGGCCAGATGGCTGTGAAAAACACCATCATGTGAGCCATATTATATCCACCATAATGAAACCGTTCACCATGCTAGCATCAACATCCGGCTTCTCCTCCTTACTATTCAGGTTTTCTCTCTAATGTGTCATCAGGGTGTGAGTCAGAAGTCAAACAAAGATCTCTGAAGTACTACCTCATGCTGAAGTAATTTACACCACACAGACGACTGCCATACTTTTCTTTTATTTACATTTTTCCTATCAAGTTTTTTCCTGCAGGAATTAGATTTGTAGCTGAACCGGATACATCCTGCGGGTGAAAAAAAGTTTCTGTTTGCCGCAGACATGTTGGTATGCACGCGGGAGGCTGCAGCAGAGGCTGCCCTGGACTGATGTGGACAGAACAGCGTGAGCATGTTTGTGCTCAGTCAACCTGCCCTGAATAAATACAGTTTTATGTGGCTGCATTCCCAACCTGCCCAGCTTGGGCTGTGATTCACCCCCTCCAAAACTTTATTTTGTAGTTTTAACTGCACAGCTCATGACGGTCTGCACTCCAAGTCCAACACAATGTGGTGAACATGAGGCGCGTATGACTTCACGTGTTCTATGTGCTGGATGTTTGTCAGCCATGCTGCACTGGTGAGGTCCCTTAAGAGAGAAGCCATGCGGTTTGCTGCACGATCAGCCCAGGCCTGCCACGCCTCTTTGTCAGCTTTCTTCCCAGAAACCCTCTGTATGGCGTCATCTGCAGCAGCAGTCTGTAACGGCGAGGTGACGTTGTGGTGGATGTGTAAGATGCCGCCGGTCTTTTTCTTCAGCAGCCTGCAGGCGACGGGCCAGCCATCCTCCGAGCTCGGGATCAGACCCAGGTTGACCCGGTCAGCAACATCCCTCAAGTGAAGCTGGGCACAGAGGAGGAAAATGTTTTCCATGAGCCACGAACACAACCCGGTGAAGCAAAGGAGGACAAAACAGACATAAGGAATCCTGTTTTTCATTCTTTCAAAATTCTGGCTTCAATTTTAAGATTTCTAATTTCAATATTAGAGTTTCAACTTTCTGTCAAACCTTTCCCATTCTTCAGAGCATAATTCTAACTTTGCTTTCTAAACAAAAAAACCCCAGACTTTTTTCTCTCACATTGTTTCTTTTTTAAACATATTATTTCGAAAGTTAGATTTTTACAAAGACGGTTCTTATTTTAATCTCAGAGTTCTGACTTTTTAGCTGAGACTAATTTCAAAATTCCAAGAATTTCTCTGTCTTTTTAAAAAAAAAAAAAATCTAAGATAAAAGAGGTTTGGGACCTAATGAATTAACATTTTTAATACCTCCAGGTCTAAAATAGAAGCAGAAAAATATAAAGTCTGGCCCTTTTTTTTTAGCAGAGGAAACACCAAATCATCTATTTTTTTTTTGTAGTTTCAACCTATAAACAGAGGCAACAACTGAATGTTTCTTCCCCAGTTGAGAAGTATAAATGCATCAAAGGCAGACAGGTGAGCAGTGAATTGCTTCTATAAATCCACATTTTGAAAAGCATTATGATTTTGGATACATTTAGCAACTTTTGTAAATTAATGGTTGTAAAAACTTGAATCCAAACCTAATATTAAATGGACCTGACTAAAGATTTATGAATGTCATGGTTTTGACCTATTTTGGTCCTATGGTGCATATTTTTCCTGTGTCTATCTGCTATTCTGATAAGCTAGTAACTGTAGGAAAGGCGGAGCCAAATTCCCTAAATCTCCTTTCTCCTCTCCTTTACCCTATACCAACAGGTCCAGTAGAAGGAAAACAGAAACTGTTTGAGAGAGTTTAGATGCATCTGTTCATGGTTACACATTGTTGGTCAAGGAGGAATTAGAAATGATTACGGTAAGCTTTAACACAGCATGCTGAAGTGCAACTTTTACTCTTTACTTAAAGTCATTCTCCGATCCTCTGTTTATCTGTTGTAAAAGCATTCCCAGTGGTCTTTTAATTAAGATGATGCCGTTTTCAGCCAAATAAAAAAATCGGTTGTTTTCTGGGACATTGTTTCTGCAGAGCAGCAGGATTTCATTAGAAACTCAAAGGCTGTTCAATACTCTTCTGCTGGCTTACACCCCAACCTAACATTACTGCTGAAACTAAAATGGCGAGAAATATTGGAGCTATCCAGACGTCCAGGTTTTGAGTCCGATTCCAGCTCGGACAAGGAAAACAAAGACGTTCGTGCATCTATTTGTGTGCTGTTGGATACATCAGAATGGAGTGGAGCAGGAAGTTTGTGGTCCATCGAGTGCAGTTTCTACGTCACACACCTACAATCTTTTTTAAAAAGTGTTTGTCGTCTGCCACTAATTCACAGCAATTTAAATAGACTAATACTAAGAAATGTAAGTTTAATTCTAATTTTCTATATGTCCTCCACCTTTAGAAAAATGTCACAACAACATATTAAAAACACCACAAAAAAACAACAATTTTCATCTGAGTGGGTCTTTAACATGTATGTACTCTTTTCATGCCAAAAATGTTTTTTCTTCTTCTCTCTTTTCAATTTCAGAGTAAAATAGCAAAGATACCAACATTTTGATTTCTTTTGGTTCGGGGAACCTTTTTCCTCTGTTATAAAGGCCACTTCAATACATTTTGAAATTCAATGCTAGTGTTTTTTTTTTTTTCTATTTGTGTCGTTTACCTTATTGAAGCTAGATTTATCTATACGGTATCCTGGTTCTCAGTCTCTAGCTGTTGTTTAGTTATTCCCCTTCTAGTTGCTGCCCTTAATCAGGTTTTATATGTTTTCAATCAATGACAACCTGAAATCATCCAAGCCAGTGGTAGATTTGCAGAATCAGGATGGAGCCTTGAACTATTCCAAAAGAAGAGCGCATCCATCTTCTGAATACCTTTTGGGGTCACATGGTTGCTGGAGCCTATCCCAGCTACTGTTGGGGAAATGCGGGGTACACCCTGAACAGGTCGTCTTGTCTGTTGCAAGGCCACACACTCATACATTCACACCTAGGAACAATTTAGAGTAACCAATTAAACTATGAGGCATGTGTTTTTGGAGGAAGCCGGAGTCCCGAAAACCCACGCATGCAGGGGGAGAACATGCTAACTCCACACAGAAAACCGAGGCCTTCTTGCTGTGAGGTGAGACTGCTGACCGCTACACCATGGTGCAGTCCAGGAGAGAACAGTTAATGCTATACACACAAGCGTGTCAGCTGATGGCAGGCACATCTGAAACCAAAAACAAATGAGGAAAAATGGGAAGTAAAAGGCACTTTACTTGGCGATTGTCTCCTTGATGAATGGTGCAGCGTTCAGACACTCCGTTTGCCTGGAGGTTTTTCTGTAAAGCTTCCACAGCATGGGGGTTCCACTCACAGGCGTGAACGTGACTGGCCTTCGCATGAACAAGATACGGAAGAGTGAAGTAACCGATGCCTAAAACGAGATCCAATGGGACACTTTAGAGCGGTTTCCCAACCCTGGTCCTCTGGGAACACTGTCCTGCATTTTTTTCAATCCTACCCTACACAGGTACATCTGCCTTTGATGACAGCTGCCGTCAAGCGTCTGCAGAGCTTGATGATGAGCTGAATTACGTGTGCTTAAGCACACGCAACATGGAAAACACGCAAGAGAGTGTTCCCTAGGCTAGGGAAACACTGCTCTAGAGTGTCAGGTTTTCTAAATTGTTTGGAAATCCTTTAAAGATTGTTAACCACAACATCTATAAATGTTTTTAAATGAGTATATTTTTCACCTATAATTGAAAAAAAAAAGCCTGTGAGCACGAGAATATGGTTTAAATGATTTCTATGCAGCTAAATTCTGCTTGTTTTGTGTGATCAAACAATGTATTTCCCCAGCACCAAAGCTGAACAGAATACTTTTTAAATTGGTAGAAATAAAACACATTTGTAGAAATAATTTGACCAAAGTGATCTCTTACGACAAGTTTATCAGCATGAGAGGAGAATGAAAGTTTAAAATGCAAAATGTGGCTTCCTGACCTGCATACAAATCCACAACGGTCTCTCCTGTGCAGTCCAGAGCTGCTACTCTGAGCTTCTCTGTTATGTTTCCTGCTGAGAACATGCACTTGGTGGCATCGAAGTCATACCTGAAACCAAAGTGAGGAAGTGCAGATGTATCCGAATCACCTCTGAATCAGAGATTCAAACAGCATGTGCGGATTTTTACCTGAACTTACCTGATTCCATTGTCCACATGGGTGACCCAGCTGTGATCCCCTAACAGCATTGTCACCACAGGTGATCTGAAACCAGTTTGGGATATTCTGCCCATCTTTGCCAGTCGCTTCACCCCCAGTGTGCTGCTCACTGCACTCCACAACTGATCCTCTGAATGAGCAAAAAGCAAAAACCTTTATGTAGAAATGTCAAAGAAAACAGAGCTTAGATAAATGCGAGTGTGACAGCTGTACCCATCTTCTTCCACACTGGTAATGTAAAGCAACTGTCCCCTAGAATGATAAGGTCTCCATGTCGCTGGAAGCTTCGAGGAAGGTCCCTCCTCAGGTCCTCCGTCAACACTTCACCATGGGAATCCAGAAGCTCCTCCAGGATTTTCTCCAACTTCCCTCCCGTCCTCCCTCTGGCTTTCTTTGACTGCACAGGACACTGCAGTGAAACCAGGAGAGCAGGATTCATGCAAGGACTGTCATTGCATTCAACACTCTTTTTTTCAGCTTTTCCTACCTTTCTCCAGACTATTTCGCCGACACTCGAGTTTGCAGGGGACTGGACATCAAGGTGCACCAGGCTGGACTGTAAAATGGGTAACAGGACCGTCCCATCTGGGTCTTTTACTAAGCACAAATTCCGATCAAGAAATCCTCTGGACTGTAGACTGCTCCTTTAAGATAAAAACAATGGCACGTGTATTAAAATAAGCCTCAAACAGATATAAAATCGAAGAAAAAAAATATATGCTTAAAATTTCTGACTGCAGATGTGCTAAGTGCTAACTAACAAATTATAACTCTTTTGTGATTACTTCAACTCCTGTGCGTGACAACTCGGCACACGAAGACAAGGAACCCCGTCCATTTAACGGCAAACGGAGCCAACAACCGTATAGAAACATAAAAAGTAAAAACAAAAAAGCGATAGACGGACAAGAGCTAATATTAGTTATCCAGCAGTTGCTTTAACTCTTGTTTCTAGTCGGATCATTATGATGAACGGACCAATTGTTCCATTGACAGTACTGCAGACAGATAAAAAGCATATTGTGTGTTGCCAGTTGTATATAATAGTATAAAGATATATAGAAAATAGCACACACACATATATATTACATTTCTAGCCCAGACGAATTCTCAAATTATTGTTACGATCATTATTTTTCGTCTTTGTGAATTTACTTGAATCCCCCACTAGAGGGAGGCAGAGAGTGATAGAAGTGGGTGACAGCAACTCAAGAATTATTTCGATGACTTGAAATACTTAATAATTGAATACATAAATAAACAAATTAAAAAGACTCAGTTTGAAAATTCCCTTAAATTAACCCTGCATATTAAATATGACGATACATTACAAAATAGACTCGTCAAATCTTCACGTGATAGACAGGAAATAAAACATTAAAAATAAACAAAAATAAAGAAAACATACATCTGTAGAAGACATGAAGTGTCCTGGTCAGGAGAAGTCCCCCTATTAAACAGATCTGAAAATATATTTGGCCTCTGTAGAAAAAAAACGTCAGAGGTCAATGAAAACAATTAGACCATTTAAAGTGTTTAAAAGTGTTATGGAGGCCGGGGTTGATTGTAACCATTTCTACTTCTCCATGCATTCCTCATATTTAAAACTTCTTCCAGCATTAATTCCAACATGAAATGAAAGTTTGATTTACTGACAACCCACAAGGTCTTACAAAAACAACACAAACATAAACATTTACTCTGACCCATGAAAGCTAAAAATTGCGAACTCACCTGAGGATTTTGTGTCTACTTAATAAAGACTAACAGGCTGATATAAAAGCTGTACCACAGAATCATGTAGTGTGTCTGGAAAAGATATTGCCACAACCAGCCCCGCTCTTCCCCACTTCTATTCAGCAAACCCCTTAATTGTATTTTTCTTTTCTTTTATTTCTTCCATTCCATTGTTTTATTTTAGGATTAATATTTTGTTGTAAGACTATTTTATTCTTTGAGTTGTTTGAGGAAAATGTATATATATATATATATATATATATATATATATATATATATATATATATATATATATATATATATATATATATATATATATATATATATTAAAGGTATACTGTGCTACTAAAACACAACAATAATTATAGTAATAATAACTAAAATAAAGGAAACATGAATGGTCCTGACTGCAACACATTCTCTCATGGCTTTAATTTACAGACGAGTATATTTGTCATTTTCTGTATTGTCAATATAATAGTTTGATGCAACAAAGTCTTTGTGAAACATACACATCATGCTTTGAAACATGTTAAAGTTTTCAGTTTCTTACAGCTATCTCTATACAAAAAAAAATACAAAAAACAAACAAATAAAAAAGTTCTCTAGTAAAATTTTGAATATAGTAATGTCCAAAACAACAAAAAGACACAGTGACTTGATCAAACTCTATCTTAATTATGTCGTTTCACGCTCTTTAATTAATAAATTGAAGCCAAATCCTGCAATGTAAAGTTTATTTTTGGGTCATATATCAAAAAACTTCAACAAAAAAGGCAAATGAATCTAATGAAGTGTTTTGGCTTGCTTTTGTGGTTTCTCTTTAATTTACATGTTAGAAATGACATGACAACAAAACAACTCTCCCCATTGTCTGATTGAAGCCAAGTTATAAGACAATATCTCTTATTTTTCTTTAAAAACATACAAACAAATACAATACAATAGTATTTATTGTCTACATAGGCACTTCAGTTCTTACGCAAAAAAGGAAAGGAACAATGGAAGTGCGTTGGCCATCAAACCTTAGAAATCCATTTAATTTGGTTTCATATATGTTTGCCCTTCATTCTTTAGTGGACACTTGTTCATGATATCAAGCTGCTCCAGAGAGGTGTTGGAGTGTTGGACGTGTCCTTTGTTCGTCGGTGCTCCTCCACCTGTCCTGCCCCTTTAAGATGAGACATTTCAATCTAGGCGTGTTTCCTGCTTCCATTGACTAAAACAGAGCTGGCATCTGCAGGAGAAGGGGGAAAAAGCAGCAGACTGTCCAGCCACACACGCGGATCGTAGCTGCAAATCAATCCAGAGGTCTTCATCCTTATTTCCTGATTGATTGATCAGCTGCTGCAGCCTCCGTGGACGCGCTCGAGTCCAGCTGATATGAATGTCAGGCGGTCAAGGTCCGCCGCCGTGCGCGCCGCGGCGGGATCATCTCGCCGGGAAACATCTGTCGCAGTGGTTCGGCTGGATTTCTAACAACCTGCGGCTCCGACCGGACCGTGAGTGGATTAAAAAGCTGCTGGGCTCGCGGCTGCGCGGACGGGTGGGGGGGAGTGGATTAGAGAGCCCCGATGATGAGACTGCGACACTTTAAACCTCCAAAAATGATTTCCACTCGTCTTATTGCGCGCAAGTGCTGTTTATCACCCTGTTTGTGACTGGTCAGAGGAACAATTAGAGCAATCAAACTCCGATAATAAGCAGGAACCATGTCGGCGGTGATGATAACCAGAAAGGTGCGAAAATGGGAGAGGCTCCCGGGGAAGAACACCTTCTGCTGCGACGGGCGCGTGATGATGGCCCGCCAAAAGGGGGTCTTCTATCTGACCATGTTCCTCATCGTGGGGACCTGCTCCCTCTTCTTTGCTTTCGAGTGAGTATTTTACTTTTAAGACACAAGGCCCCCACCCCTGGGGGGGGGGGGGGGGTAAATCCGGGTATGCTGAGTTAGGGGTGTCCAATCCCTCCAATCCCCCAAAATGCCTAGAAAACCATGCTGTCATCATTTCCGTTCATTTGTTGTCCTTTGACCTATAGGGAATGTCTTATAGGTTATGTTGAACGTCCTCCTGACTCTACCCTCTGCGTTTTCCGGGCTTGGGACAGGCAGGTGTCCTGTTGAGGCTGCATCTATCTTTTTCTCTATGTCTATGTATTCGTCTGTCCATCCTTACAGTTTTTTGTCTCCCATTTTTCCATCTTGTTGTATTTTTGTTTGCTTAACTATTTCCATTTTTCTTTTTGGTCATTTTGATTTCTTTAGTTAATTTTGGATTTTTGCAGGCCATCACACGTGGGGTGGGGGCAAGTCATTATACTTGGGGGGGCATTGCCCCTCCTTACCCATGCCTATATCCAGCCTTGCCCCCCCCTTCATGAATCCAGTCTGCTATAGCTGTGGTTGACAGGAACTCAACCAATCGATTAATCAATAGGAATTCGATCTGCACCCTCCTCCCTGTTGGTCACTTTCAGAGAACCTTCAAGATTTTGGTAACTTGTTATTTAAAAGCGTTGCTATGGGATCTACTAATTTATTGAACATTATAGAAATAAAGCTTTTTTTTTGTTCAGTCAGTAGAAGTGGTTGAGATTTGGTTTTCCTAACATCCCTTTTATCCTAATAAGTATTCTAATCCTGATCTTCAGAACAAAAAAAGTACTTTTAGATGTGGATGAACAAGTGTTGGAACTTTTTTGGGGAAACTTAGGTTAAACTCTTGATATTTTTTAAACAAATCATAATATGGAATTGAAAGTGGTTTAAGTAACTTTATTTTGAAAGGCTTTTTTGAACCCCTTCCTTTTTTTATTCACTTAAAATCTTACTTGGCTACCATTTACTAAGATCTTTGCTTCACTCCAACTTGGATCCTGCTTCTTTTTTTTTTTTTTACGTCACCCCTGTGAAAGAAGAAGATGCTTCATAACTGATGACTACACCGAGTGGTTCAATATTTAATAATCTGGGCGTTCTGATTTGTGAGATTGAAAATCTGCTTTTTTTTGTTGCATCAGCAGTTGTGGCTGGCTCATTATTCCAGCTAACACTTCCCACCTGCCCAGATGCATTATGGGAACCCATGGTTTATATCACAAAACTGCAAAGTACTGATCAATGTACTTTTGCTCTTCATGTCCTTTTCCTGGGTGCAGTTCTGCATGTTCTGTGCTTTGGCACAAAGGGGAAACGGCTTTCTGTCTTGATTTTGCTCATGTGTACATCAAGACATTGTGAGCATTACAGCGAGGGAGATGCTCTTAAAACAGGGCTGGACCATCATTTATTTGCCCTGCACGTTAATGGCCTCTTGCTTTCCTTAGAGGCCGGACAGAAGGAGCTGTTGTCCAACTGGAAATGAGAGAGAGACGATAATGTTCATGCTGAGCATCAAGAGCTCTGAGAAAGCTTTGTGGTAATGGCTCGAGAGTCGTTTGCGACCATGTTCATAAAACAGTGGAACCTAATTATGGTATGTAGGCGGAGGGTTATTAAAGTTAAGATAGGACAGTTAGGCTGCATTGGGATGATTGTCACGCTCACCATTGCATTGTAAATAGGTCTGAAATCTTTGTCAGAGTTTGGACTCCTGCACAAAAGCTGCAGCTCTGTGCTCCTAAACTGTTCAACTGCATGTCTAGCCAAGACAGCTGGAGGTCCAATCCTGACTTGATAGCTAAAAAAAAGGACATTTTAAACTTCTAAGATTTTATTTTGAAATGTGTGAATCCATCATTTATCTGCCTTATCATGGGGGATGATGGAGACTCATGGAGTTTATGCCAGCTACGATGGGGTGAACATGCTTGTATTAACTTGGAAAAGTCAAAGGCTTAGCAGAAGTTGTTGCCTTTTTGTGTGTTTTTGTTGTTGTTGTCCCCATCTTAGTCAGGCAACACAGCCCCCTCCCAGCCTCCCATTTAAAGGCGCACTCCATTGGAAAATGTCTTTTTATTCTTTTTAAAGATGTATTCGTCGCATTTTTCTCAGGATTAAAATGAAGATTTGTTTTTCTGTGTTTTCCCTGTCTGGGCTGGGATCTGGGTCAAAACTGCAGGACTGGATAGCTCCAGTACTGCTCGCCATTTCTGTTATACTGAAAATGTTTGCTTGGGGGTTGTGAGGGGCTGTAAGGTAGCTGGAGAGCGTGTAAACAGATGGATAACGGGAAGTAGAGACGCACATACTCTGTTCCAATAATCCACAACCACACCGCTCTGCAGAAACTATGTCCTAGAAAATGACACAAGGGTTTTGATTTTGGCTAAAAACAACATAATCCTAATTAAAAGACAACTAGGAATACCTTTAAAATAAGTCAAACTATAATCGGTGTGGGACTTTAGGTCCTTGCTTCATTTAGAACCTAACCAGATAAAAATGTTAAAGACATTTTCATTCCTCACCCATTTGCAAAGCAAGCTCACAGTTACCCAAGAACCTGTATAACACGTTTTGGGATTGTTGGAAGCCAGAATGCCTGCAGAAAACCCACCAGTACACCTGAAGAATATGGAAACTTCAAACTGCCATGGTTTTGAAACCAGATCAGTCTTCTGTGACTGCTGTGAGATGACAGTGCTAACCACAACACTGCCACTGTAGCATGTCAACCTTTTCAGGAAGCACATATTGTGATGTTTAAAGATGTAGGATACTAAAAACATGCAGTAGCTTTCATTTTTAGTTTGGATCACTTTATGGAAATGGATCCCATTTGCCCCTTCTATGTCTCCTCCAACATGAAGAATTTTTGGAGATGTTCTTTCTGCATATAGATCAGGTTTAATGTGGTTTGGATTGAACCACAATAGGAAGTACTCTCCTTTGCTCTATCTTCTAATTAGCTCACTGTTTTGGGATTGGACTCAACATCTCCTCAATACATAGAAACACAGATAATGCATAGAACAGATGGAGAGGACATCTATAAACAGACAGAAAGGGTGCTTATTTTGGTTGTTCTGCAGTTTCAGGAGAAAGTAGTGAATCCTTTAACCTTGTTTACATAAAAACACAGGAAACTACTGGACGTAAACAAGAGAAAACATGAAAACTGTTTGATGCAATGCGGTTCAATAGGTTTTTTTGTATTTTTGCTAAGCCGCTAAACTTCCTTAGTCACCTTGTAGTTGGGGAGGAGGTTTTTAAAAGCTTCCTGTTTATAAAAACTTGTTTGACTGACAAATGACTCAAAAGGCACCTGTTTCTGCATGGTCAGAGCAAAACGGCTTCCCTGTTGACACTGTTATATACACCTGAATGGGTTAAACGGCTCAAAGCAGAGACCACTCGCTTTTGTGGAGGTGGTGATGGTTGGTGAAGATCAGTTAATCAGGGGCATTAACTCAGGAGCACCTGGATAATGAAATGCATTGAAATAATTGATCATTAACAAGTGTGTCAAATGAGCGGTGCCGGGCCGCGTACAGCAGCTTTGATTCAAATAAAGAAGTCTGCAAAGAGTACAGGTCCCCCCCCCCCCTACTTGTTTAGTTTTTTTTTCTTCCAGTAAATATTGACTCAGGACAGTGGATTTGTGTTACAGTCCCACTCCGATTGTCTTTTCATCCATTTTGAAAGCCCACCCAGTGTATTTGACACCTAACAAATAAGCTATTTTTTCAGAAATCTGCTCCTGATTTACAACACTTTGAAGAAATACTCAGAAATGCAATTTTAAGATGAATATTTTCTAAATGTGTCATCCATAATCAGAAAAAGGCCACGAGATGATGGTAAAAACAGCAAAAACACAATTTTAACACAGGTTCATTTTGCCTGGATGTTGATTCACCAGAACACTCAGACGGTTGTCGTCCGACTGGATGCAATATTTATGCAAAGTTTGTCATCAGAGATGTGTTTTTTACAGCCGTATTTATGTGCAGAAGATATTTTTGATCTTCCCTGAAAGCTGATAGCCAAACATGTACCAGCCTTGTAGGAGTTGAATTGTCCCAAATTTAAATGTCATCTTTGTCCAGTTTTGGCAGAGGAGCACTGCTGAGGGGCTGAAGGAGTTTGTAATACAGCAAAGTGAAAGTTTAAAGGTGCTGCTACAAGCAGTCATGTCAACCAGATGCTCAACATCGTCACAGAAAGACACTATATTGTAAAAGTTAATGCTCAAATATGTAATATTCTGTCAGTTTTCCTCTTGTAGATTAAGTTGTATCAAATTCCAAAAAATTTCCATGAAAAAAAAGGCACAGAAACTATTTAATGCAGCAATGGTTCTTTTTTTTAGACTTACAGTAAAAGCACTGATCTTTCAATTTACCAAGAAAAAATGGTTTCAGGAAATGAACACAATTCCCTTCACACATTTTCATGATTTTGGTTTTCGGTCTAAACTATTTTAGAAATTTAAGAAACATTGATGCCACAATTCTATGTTTAAAACTGAGCCATATGTTGCACCACTGATCTGAATTGTGGGGAAAGTGAATGGTTGCATCTCTAGTTAGAAAAACACATTTATCCCCTATATCAGTATTTTTCAACCTTTTTTGAGCTACGGCACACTTCAACCTTGACAACAACCCTGCGGCACACCAGCATCCAAAAAAAAGAAACCCCAAAAACTCAGTCTGTTTCGATCGACAGCCCCCCCCCCCCTTCCGCAATCTCACGTGCATTTTCGTGGTAATTGTGGCAGAAAAAGATGGAAGTTGCAGCTGTTTTTTCTAAGATAAAATAAAAGTTAAGTTAGAAAATTAAAAATCTGTTTGATGCGTGTTCTTTGAGGTTTCAAGACGTATAACAAGGACGACTCATTGTACGCTGAGACCTGTCCCTTTAAGCCAATGCATCATGGGAGATGTAGTGTGAAATCTGACGCTAAAGGGCAGAAAGACCAGCGTCTCTGAGCTTCGTTGTTTTGTTCACTTTTTCTATGGTCTGATACCGGATTCTGTGGAAAGCTACATTGCTAAAGTCGAGCTTCATCTGGTATTTTGTTAGAACTGAGCGACTTTTTGAGCTAAATTGGAACACGGAAGTTGAGACTTTAACCACTTCTGATTGGTCAGACTGATGACATGTGATTAAGCCTTCAAGAATGATTGGCGGAGACAGTTAAAGGGGAGGGACTTTTCCGCAAACAGGTATAGCTGCAGCTAAATTGCGGTGCTGTCATTCTTAACAAATTGTCTTTAATAGAAACAAATAAACACAAAGAAAAAATTATTTTATGATCTTTTATATTCTTAACTACTCAGTGTTTATCAGGGTTTGTTTGGATGAACACAGAGCTGATATCTTGGAGATGGGAAATGTTTTTAGATCAGTTAATGAGGACAATTTCCCACGGCACACTTGACCATCTCCCACGGCACAAGTGTGCCGGCAGCACCGCGATTTATCTGCAGCTATACCTGTTTGCGGAAGAGTGCCGCCCCTTTAACTGTCTCCACCAATCATTCTTGAGGGCTGAATCACATGTCATCAGTCTGACCAATCAGAAGTGGTTAAAGTCTTCACTTCCTTGTTTAGATCTAGCTCAAAAAGTCTCTCAGTTCTAACAAAAATACCAGCTAAAGCTCGTCTTTAGCGGTGTAGTTTTCCACAGAATCCGGTGTCAGACCGTGGAACAAGAGAACAAAACCATGAAGCTCAGAGAAGCTGGTCTTTCTGCGGTCGGCGGATTTACGGCACTACATCCCCCATGATGCATTGGGTTAGAATTACTGTCTTAGCGCACAATGAGCCTCTCCTCTTAACGTCTTTAAACAAGGAACACACATCAAACAGTTTTTGAATCTTTAAACTTAACTTTTAATACAACTTTTAGAAAAAAACAGCTGCAACTTCCAGCTTTTTCTGCCACAATTATCATGAAAATGCCCGTGAGATTCCGGGGGGCGGGGGGGGGGGCTGTCGATCCAATACAGGCTGAGTTTTTGCTTTTTTTTTTTTTTTTGGGATGCTGGTGTGCCGCGGGATTTTTGTCAAGGCTAAAGTGTGCCGTGGCTCAAAAAAGGTTGAAAATCACTGCCCTATATCATGCTCTTATCACTCGCAGCTTTACGCTTGCATTTCTCTTGTTAAAAATACAGAAGTGACTCACCGTTTTTTCAGCTGACTGCTAGCAATTGAAAACACTCCCTACTTTTAGGAAGCAGCTTGATACAAAATAATGATTTATTTTGAGTTTATGTACTATTGCGATGTTTCTGCTATTCTCCACATAAAAAAAATCACACTCCTTGAGCATATTAATACTTTTTGCTTTTTCTGAGCAGCACAATAGGCACACTTAGAAAATGCACCAAGTCAAGATAACAACCAACCCTTCTGTGTGCTTCTGCACTTCCCATCTGCAGCGTGTTTGGTTTGCTAAAGTCAGTAATATTGGTTACCAAAAACCTCCAGACATTATGGCTTCAGAACATCCTGCAGAGTAAATGTGTCAAATCAAAACAAGGTCGTTTGGGATGGGGTGGGGGCTTGATTGCAAATTATTAAAAAATAAATAAATCTGGAGTTTATTTTAGATCATGTTTAATAAAAATGTACAAAAATTATAGTAAGGTTTTTATTTCAAAATACATAAAAAAAATTGTAGGTCTGCCTTGACTTCACACATGTTGTCTTTGCACTTTAACTCTGAGCAGACCTTCAGACTTTGGTCCTCTCATGTGCAGCTGTACTGCTTGATGCATTGCAGCATTAGTAGCAGAGCTCACGTCTCTACTGTATTTCCAGCTGTCCGTAGCTGATGCAAGTCAAACTCTATGAGCTTCAAACTGTGGGCAAGCGGTGCAGAGCCGACGAATGCAAAGTCTATTTAAAACAATGTCACTGTGTAGGAGTGCCCAGCCCTGCTGTTGTCCTGCAGCTTTCACTGATCCCTTAATCCTTCTGTTAACCAGCGTAGGGACGGTTTTTACATATTTCTTTCTGTAAGGATTTACTTTTTAGTTAATGACACCTGGATCAGTTGGGAATGCTTTTTACCCACCATGTTTGTATTTGTGTGTTTAAAGCCAGATATAAAGTCGGGATAAAGAAAGCAAAACCTGGAGAGGCATTGTATCATGTGACCGTCCACAGCAGGGTACCCAGCAAAGCATATGTGCATGTTGTGAGATGGATGATCATGCTTATCAGTGCTTAGCCTGCTTCCATAGAATGTGATGCGTTCAGACAAACGTGCTCCTGTCCTCTGTTGTAAAGATGCTGCAGAATTGAGAAGTTGGGCCTGCAGAGAGAGAACTGCTGCGGTCTGAGGAGATCTCACATCCGATCTATTAGCATCTGACCCCACCCTGTCTACCTCCTCAGCCAATCAGGGGGGCAGTATCCAACTGAGGCTAAATGAGCAATAACATGATTTATGCTCAGCGCAGAGCACATGCTCCATTTACAGTAACAGCAATCTTTGTGTTTTGTTCTCTGGAAGCTTCCCTGCCAGGAGGAGAGTGCATGTTCACCCACATCCTGTTCCATGCAGGGAGGGGCGCTTCATATGTTCACGTTCTGCTTGGCTGATCGGAAAAAGATGCTCCTCTCTAGGAAATAAAAGTGACGGATGTCTCTTTGATCATATTATTAAAACACGGGTTCTGCTTTTTTCCCCCCAAGAATATTCTTTGATGCAACAGCTGTGATCAAAGCTTTAATCCCAACGGAAGGTCCGTGACCCTGGCTTTAATGCTCCGCCTCTCATATGGCATTTAAATGTTGCATAAGAAGGAAGAAAAACAAAAACCATGAGCTTGATCGGGTATAATTTGCATAACAAAAGAATCATCAAATTTTTGGGTTTAGTGTAATTCATCCTTATTGAACTCCATATCCTTTTACTATGCTGTCAGTTCTCTGCTACAAGGAAAAGTGGAAGATTTGAAAGAGTTTATAATAATTGTATTATTTTTGCTGATATCCCTTATGCCAATATGTTCCAACATGTGTTCCTTTTTATCAATATCTGATGGTCAATATTTAATATTAAACCTTTTGTTTTCTTTAATCGAAGGAATAACAATGTTAGTGTGTTATAGAAGGCGCTCAACACTGGTTTTTGAATGCGAGTATAGCTCAGGTGTTCACACTGGACAAGCAGGGAGGGGCTTCTTTTTTTTTTCTACTGTTTACTAGTGCATGTTTGCCACCTACAGTTGGAAGAGGCTGGTGGGAAATGTTGAAGTGGTGCACAAACCACAGTTATTAATTTCTACTTCATGACCAATTTTCAAACAGTTGGCACTCTCGTTAAATTAAAGGGGATTCCATCCATATGTCACCACCAAATCAGAGTCCCTGATTGGTTAAAGTTCTACCTGTAGAGCCGTAGAAACTTGCGTAGATATGCGTGAACACGAGAGTTTTGAATGTGAAAGTCTGAAATGCGTGTTTCTGTTCATTAACATAGACTTTTAATGAAAGTGGCCACTTGAACGTGCGTTGCTGAGGGCAACACATCTATTTCCTGGTCAATCAAATTCATTATCTGTTAAATTAAAAGTGAGAATTGTGTGTTCAAGGTGAACTATGTCAGAATTGGTTCATAACAGGCTTCATTATAATTAATGAACATTGATTTTAAGGTGATGGTTAAATCAAATTAGATTGATTTGTTTGTTAAATGTTCAGCAGCCTGCAGAAAATCAACAACTTGAAAGATTCTGAAAAAAATCCACAAAATGAGTGTAATGATCCCAGCTAACAAGATTTTCACCCAAACCTCTCCACCAATCTTAACATGGGCACAAAGCGGAGATACAACCTATTTATTGAGGAAAATTTTACAAGTGCAGGCCATTAGATTATTCAGGAAAACAGCTCTTTAAAAACAAAGAAAAACTAGACAGAAAGAAAAGCATGAGTAAGTGTTATCTTATTGCCCTTTGGATGGGAATATTTTTTCTTGTAACACAGAGACTGATTAAATCCAGCTTTATTTTTAAATGAACACACAGCATCCCTCCTTAGCCAGCAGAGGAAATGGTTCACACCCAGGAAGGATGTGACCATTGGGGGAGTTTGATGGGAAGTGATGATAGTATGGCTCCAAAACCTTCCAGTGATTATGAGAATTGCTTCCATGGACGGCCTCGTTTCCTCTGGCTGAGACCTGCTCTGCGCTGTTTCTGCAGCCACAGAAGCAGCAGCTTTACAGGAGAAACTCCTATCGATCTGAGCTCTGCGCCTCCTTTTCATTAGTAAGAAGTATGGTAGACAGAGCAGAAAAACTCCTTCAGCCAAGCACACTGCTGTTTTCTGGATGTCAGTATTGTGCTGGTATGCTGATATACCTGTTCCTGATAGACTTTGTTCTCTTTTATGCCGTGCTGACTGGCACTTGTTTACTCAGCCTGCTCTTTCAAACATCCTTTCAGCTGTGTGTTTGACAAGAGTGAGCCCTGACGAGACTGAGCACAGTTGTTGCTAAAAGATAGAAGTGTCTGTGGTATAGTAATGATGAAAAAAAACACAATCGGGCTAATCACAAAATAAAGATTGAGAAGTTTCTCACTTATTGCAACAGGAGCAACTTTATTTTAGACTATTGGCCAAAGTATTTCTCCTGATAGACTTAGGCTCTGTGTTAATGACTAAAAGCATTAATGAAACTCTTGGATCTTTACTTATTACACTTACTGGCCATTTTATTGGGTACACCTGTCCAACTGGTCATGAACGCACATTTCTAATCACCCAGTCACATGGCAGCGACTCACCAGGTGCCACTCCTGTCAGCTAAGAACAGAAAACAACTCACACAGGCTCACCAAAATTGAAAAATAGAAAATTGGAAAACCGTCGACTGGTGTGATAAGTCTCCATTTCTGCTGCCACATTTGGATGGTAGAGTTAAAATTTAGCGTCAACAACATGAAAGCATGGATCCATCCTGCCTTGTATCAACGGTTCAGGCTGGTGGTGGAAGTGTCATGATATGGGGGGATTTTGTGGTACATTATAGGCCCCTTAGTACCAATTGAGAATGGTTACAACGCCAGAGCCTACTTGAGTATTGTTGCAGACCATGTCCATCCCTTTATGACCACAGTGTACCATCTTCTGATGGCCACTTCCAGCAGGATAAGCCACCATGTTATAAAGCTGGAATAACCTAAGACTGGTTTCTTGAATATGGCAATGAGTTCACTGGACTCAAATGACCTCCACAGTCACCAGATCTCAACCCAATAGATCACCTTTGGGATGTGGTGGAACGAGAGATAGGCATCATGGATGTGCAGCTGACAAATCTGCAGCAACTGTGTGATGCTATCATGGCAATATGGACCAAACTCTCTGAGGAATGTTTTGTAGTACCTTGTTGAATCTGTGCCACTAAGGGTTAAGACAGTTCTGAGGGCAAAAGTAGGTCCAACCCAGTACTAGCAAGGTGTAACTTTTACTTGTACCTTGTACTTTGACAGAGAAAAATGCATGAGGATTCACAGATGAATTGGTGTGTTTGGGAGGGATAACAAGCCTGATGAGCAAAAATTATTGTCGACCAGGTTGGACACATTTGGTCTGCTTTAAGTAAACCAGATTTAATTTCCCCCAATAATCCAGAACAGATTTTTAGTCTGAATACACCCAAGCAGACCCTGATCTGGAACCAGAAACCGCTCTCGGACCCATCTGTAGAAGTGGTCTCGATTAGTTTCTAATTGGACTGAGCTTCGGTTAGCTCTGAGATTCCTCAGTCTGAATGCAATCCGTCCTCGGAGCGGAACAACTGAACCAAAATGGCCAGCGTAAACAGATTAGGAAAGAAGAAACATATAGATAGATAGAAAGATAGACAACTTTATTTATCCCTTTGGGAGGTTCCCGCAAGGAAATTGACATCTCCATCGCATACAGCACTATTGGACATACATATAGGAAAAAGCCGTACAGTAAAACAAAACAGCATTTAAAAAAAAAAAAGAAAAAAATATGAGGTGCAGACAATAAAATAAAAGGCATCGATTGTCTTGTTATCAAAAAGAAAAAAAAGAGTCCAACTGTTTATTTGTTAGAATGTTTATTTTAAGACAGCTGAAAACTCTTCTTGCATGCTTTTCCGTGTCTCGTTACGCGGCACATGCAGCTGTAACGTCAGCCTTAAAACTACCTTGTAGTTTTCTTAGCAAAATACTCTTAAAATAATGCCATAACACCATGACGATGATACACAGCAACTCACTGAAATGTGATTGAAGGAATACAGGCTCATTAAACAACTTTCTGTTGGACACACATTGCTTCTCACTGTTTTCCAGACAATCTTTATGTCATAAACGCTTAGCAGTGAACTGTACCTTCATACCCGATGTCTCCTCATCACTGCAGCTGCTAGCATCCTCTGAGTTAAAGCACACACAGCGCGTCTCCTTGCCAGTAACAGCTTTGCAGCATGCCTCCGCTGTACCAAAGCAACAAGTAAAAAGTGTTGTTCCTGACTTTCAAAACTGATTATTGAAATATAAAGTTTTAACAAGTTAACTGTCCTATAAGAATTGTAAAGCGCAGCATGTGTGTCTTTCTCTTGTTGTATTGACCCGCCCTCGTAGTCCCTGGCCAGTGACTGACGAGATCTTTAGTCACATGGTTTTGTTTACAAACTTATGTCCGTAACTTTGGTCTGCTTGATGGAAGTCTGAACACAGACCAAACGCCATGTTGGGGACTTGATCCGGAACAAATTAAGGAGATTTGATTCGGAACAAAGCATTTTTCCAGTCTGAATACACTCTAAGTATTAAATGGGAGCATGCTGGAAGCTTTGTTGCTGCTGCAGGCTGCCGCAGCAGTTTATACTGCAGCTCACATCTGTCACTGAGCAGCAGGCGGTTCTGAAGGAGCCCTGCTGGCTCTGAGGACAACGGGCTGGAATACAGTGCTCTGGTATTGTCCCTTAATTCAACCCCTGGACTAGGGGAGTGTGGCCCAGTTTTGTTTAGGACTTCCAAAGGAAGGGCAGCTCTCAGAGTGCATGACCTCACACTCAAAACAGCAGTGAGAAAAATCTATGGTATTGTCATAGAGTGCCCTGCACACACAGACACACTCACAGAGAGCTCTCATATTTCTGTGTCTTCTGTCATTGTGTCTTGCTGCGATGTAGAAACTTAAAGCTTCTCATTTCTCACTGGAGGTTTCAGATTTCTTATTTTGTAACCAGAGGTTCAGACTGTCATATCACATTGTGATATGAAACAAAACAAGGCAAAAAGACACAGAAAAATCAAACTGGAGATGCCAGTGTAAGAAGACTCTTTAGGTTTTAAAAAAACTACACACACCACCCTATGATCGGGGCACTGCTGGAGTTTTTCATGGTCTGGAGCACAAATGTTCTGGATGGGAGACCCCCAATCAACATTCATTATTCATTC
Organism: Oryzias curvinotus; assembly: GCA_023969325.1. NCBI lineage: Eukaryota > Metazoa > Chordata > Actinopteri > Beloniformes > Adrianichthyidae > Oryzias > Oryzias curvinotus. Next base: position 14,873,638 of record CM043715.1, on the reverse strand, counting down.
CATAAATGTAAAACAAAACTAATCCTACATCAAGATTGTACAATATTACCTCTCTTTAAAGTAATATAAACACCGAACAAAGAATAACTGCAAATGTTTCACTGCTAAAAGCAGTCATCAGTGTTTGAAGTGCAAAAGTTTACATGTATTCCAAAAAACCTTCAAGATGTCACTGGTAAAATTTTACAAGGCTAGAAATGATCAATAAAAACAAATAAGCAAATGTAGCGTCTGAGGTGCTGTACAAAAGGCAATGTGAATGTTTTGAGAAAAAAAAAGTGTAAATAGAAATTTGCACAACATAAAGTATTGTGAAAAGGGGTGGGATCACACAAGATTTTTCTTCTACCCACTCCTTTTTAAGCACAATGTCTTGTTTTATTTGTCTGTTTTTAACTCGTAACTTGTGTTTATTTTCATTTTGTGTTTGAAAGAAAAAGATGATGCATCATGAATACATATTTAAAATAATGAAAACATTACTATAGAGAAGTATGCTATACTGATGAAGAGGCAACATATTCACAACATTTTTATGGGTCATTTTAAAAACAAAAGTATTTGGAGCCCAGGCCAGGGAGTAATCTGGCCTCACAGCACAAATAATGACACTTGAATTGTGGTTCCAAATACCTTTTTTGCCTTAATGATTAGTTTCCATGACAGCTGCACTGTGTTATTTTGGTATTTTTGTTTATTTCGTGATCTAAATTTCATAAAATGAATATCCAGGCTTTTATTCAAAAACTAACTGATCCTCAGCTTTAGAATAGTCTTATTTCTGGCTCCCATTACAGGTTCCCATCAATGACATTTTTGGTAACATTTGCTGGTCAGTATGCCAACAGCAATAGAGCTAGAAAAATCGCTTGCAAATCAGCCCAATATAAACCACATGAGTCACATGATCACTCTCTATCTTGTATACGGCCTTTTCTTAGTCATTCAGAACCAAGAAGCATCTGGCTGCCTTGCCTGTTGTAACACAGAACCTGTGCTTCAGAGATGACTTTGACCAACGTTTGACCTCTTTGTTTGCAGATGTCCATACCTGGCTGTCCATCTGTCCCCTGCCATCCCAGTCTTTGCTGTGCTGCTCTTCCTGTTTGTTATGGCCATGCTGCTGAGGACCAGCTTCAGTGATCCCGGGGTTCTGCCCAGGGCTCTTCCTGAGGAGGCTGCATTCATCGAAATGGAAATTGGTAACTAGACTCCTCATGTCTTTATTTCCTTCAAATCTTTTAGGTATGTCGTATAAATAGAAAATACAGACAATTCTTGTTTTTTGTCAAATTAAATTGATTTCCATCAATGATCTTAATTTGGACTGCAGTTTAATCAAAGTTGATTGAAAAGCTTTTTTGAATTGCAGAATATGGGTCACTGTACAAAGAAACCTTTGCTCAGTGGAATAAGGAAAGAGAACTTCATGAATGTCAAAATGAGATAGAATCTGGCATTTAGCTTATTTTCATTTTATTATCTTTTTACCATGATAATATTTCAAAATAATATAAATATAATATTGCTTTCGGGTTGCAGCTGGAAGCTTGTCCATCCGATTTTGAAGGATCAGTCATTTCTCTCTGGAAAAGTTTTTCTTTTTTTTTGTCCTGTCCAACAGCTGAGCAGACAGATAGGAGCTGAAGGCCTCTTGTGTTGGGCAACCTTCTGGAAAACTGTTGATCTCCGAATGGGTGGTCAAGCCATCTGTTAGGTTAGACCTTTAAATAAAGCAGCAGATTAGAAAATAAAATTATACTTCCTAAATACATAGAAATATTAGGCCTATTGGACTTTTTTATGTTGTTTCCATTGTCTGTAAAAACAATGGACAGCTCAACCCCTCCCTTCTCGTATTCCCAAATAGGAAGTACCATTCCTTCCTGATAAGGATGCTGCCATGTTGAAATCAGTCGACAGTGATTGGTCCGGGTTGCTCTGAGTCATTGGATCTATGGCAACTACTGTCCCCATTGCCATAGACTATGGCAATGGGGACAGTACTTGACTTGGTGATTGTATCAGAAATAGGCTTCTTCTTCTCCTTAATAGCAGTTGCCATAATGACTCAGAGCGACTGGGACCACTCACTGTTGACTGGTTTCAACATGGCAGCGCCCGCATCAGGAAGCAATGGTGCGGGACTTTCGCCTCATTTTGCAAGTGCTGGAAGTAAGGCATTTTCTATGGGTGACATAATGCCGCCATAATGTCGTCCATTGTTTTTACAGTCTGTGGTTGTTTTCTTGCAAAAAGAAATCAACAAATTAGAAAAACTGTAAATAACTTAAGATATCTTCTTTCCTGATGGTACGAAAACAAATTATGGAAAGAAAATCATTCATGTTGTTCACCCTTCAGTAAAGAGCAACAGATACTGTTGATGACTGGAGTTTTTGTTAAAAGCTGACTTTATTTACAGTGAGGTCAATAAGTATTTGCTCACCCTGTGATTTAGCAAGTTCTCCCAAACATCCATCATAGGTGGATTTCCACAGTGAGAGACAGAATCTGAAGAAACATTCAGGAATCACGTTGTACGATTTTTTAAAAACAATTTATTTGTATATTACTGTGACAAATAAGTATTGATCACTTGAGTTAAACAACTTTAATATTTGGTACAGAAGCCTTTGTTAACAATTGCAGAGGTCAAACGGTTCCTGTAGTTCTTCACTAGGTTTCTACACACTGCAGCAGGGCTTTTGGCCCACTCCTCCATACAGATCTTCTCTAGATCTGTCAGGGTTTGGGGCTGTCACTGAACAACACGGAGTTTCAGCTCCCTCCAAAGATTCTCTATTGGATTTAGGTCTGGAGACTGGCTAGGCCACTCCAGAACCTTGATATGCTTCTTCCGGAGCCACTCCTTGGTTTTCTTGGCTGTGTGCTTCGGGTCATTGTCATGCTGGAAGACCCAGCCACGACCCATCTTCAACGCTCTGACTGAGGTAAGGAGGTTTCTGCCCAATATCTCACAATACAGAGCCCCGTTCATCCTCTCCTTAATACAGTGCAGTCATCGTGTCCCCTGTGCAGAAAAACACCCCCAGAGCATGATGCTTCCACCCCCGTGCTTCAATATAGGTATGGTGTTCTTGGGATGATGCTCTTCCTTCTTCCTCCTCCAAACACGCCGAATGGAGTTAAGACCAAAAAGTTCTATTTTAGCCTCATCTGACCACAAGACTTTCTCCCATGACTCCTCTGGATCATCAAGATGGTCATTGGCAAACTTCAGACGGGCCTTGACATGGGCTGACTTCAGCAGGGGAACCTTCTGTGCGATGCATGATTTTAAACCATGACGTTTGAATGTACTACTTATAGTAGCCTTGGAAACGGTGGTCCCAGCTCTCTTCAGGTCATTGATCAGCTCCTCCCGTGTAGTCCTGGGCTGATTCTTCACCTTCCTTAGCATCATCAATACCCCACAAGGTGAGATCTTGCAAGGGGCCCCAGTCTGAGGGACGTTGACAGTCATCATTAGCCTCTTCCATTTTCTGACAATTGCTCCAACAGTTGTTCTTTTCTCACCAAGCTGCTTGGCAATTGCCCTGTAGCCACTTCCAGCTTTGAAGGTCTACAATTTTGTCTCTTGTGTCTTTTGACAGCTCTTTGGTTTTGCCCATGTTGTGGTTAGACTTCTGACTGATTGTGGGGTGCACAGGTGCCTTTATGCAAGCTAACGACCTCAAACAGGTGCCACTAATTTAGAATCATGAGCAGAGTGCAGTTGGACTATTTAAAAGCAGAACAGATCTTTGCTGGTCAGAAATCTATCTGATAATCAAGTGATCAAATACTTATTTGTCACAGTAATATACAAATAAATTGTTTTAAAAAATCGTACAACGTGATTTCTGAATGTTTCTTCAGATTCTGTATTCTGTCTCTCACTGTGGAAATGCACTTATGATGAAAATTTTAGATCCCTCCATGTTTTCTAAGTGGGAGAACTTGCTAAATCACAGGGTGATCAAATACTTATTGACCTCACTGTATATATAAAAAAGTGACCTTCTGCTGTTTAACCTACCGGGTAAGCATAAAGAGGTCTGTAAATCATCAGTTTGATTGGTCCATCAGTGTTGGAAGTGTAAACAGCCGCACAGGCTTCTTATTTGTTTCAATAATGTAAAAAAATGTCAGGCATATCTTTTTGATAAAACTGAGCTTGGCTTCAGGGGTCCCTTGTCCAGCACCATTGAAGAGGTGCTGGTACCCTAAACAGAGTCTTCTGGGTTTTTAGGAGGCCAGGCCTTATCTTTTGAAAGTAGGAGTGGTTCTTCTTTAGGTATGCAGAGCTACTGTTTGCTACCAAGCCTAATAAAACCACTCATACCAGTCTTTTATCTGCACCTATTCAAATGTGAAGTCAATGACTGGACTGGTGGCTCTTGGTTTGTGAGCTGTTGCATCATCTGGTGAGATGTCTGCATGAAGTGACTTCCATGAATGTGTAATGAGGTGAAAAACAGTTTGAATTTAAGTATTTAGAAAGAATAAATTTTTCAGTGTATTGGACTTCAAATCAGGCTGCAGAACCATTCCTGTTCATTTATTTATGCTTATGTTTCTTGCTTTTGAGGTTGTTCATTTTCATCTGTGCATGAACAAGTCTGTTTATCTGTAAAAGTCCAGTTTTGAAAAGACAACAATAGAACCTTTTCTTTTTTCTTTGTGTGTTAAATTCAATTAATAGTATGAATAAAACACCGGTTTTATAACTAAGGTCAACTCAAGATGGCAGAGAAAAAACAAAAACACAACAGTAATACTATATTTTTTTAATATTGGTAAAATTTTAATGACCTATATGAGTGAAAATAAGATTAAATATATAAATATCAAAACATTTTGGATGTAACTTCTAATTCTGGGTAATTGGACCAATGTGAAGACAAAAACACCCACGAAATAAGTGAATTGGAAGAAACATATGTTAGAACCGCATTTACTTTGTACACACTGGGCATTTGACACGCTTTTAAGAACGCGCTGAACATAGGATCTTAAACATGCTTTAGCATATGGTGTTCACGCTAGACTGTCACTACCTAACATTAGTGCATATACTCACAGTTGGAAGAGGCTTGGTGTGAAATGTCAAAGTGGTGCAAATCTGGTGAATCTTGTTCCAGGCCTTTTCTTTCACATCTCTATTCCGATTTATGAAAGACTTGTTGTCATATAATTCCAGCTGGACACAAACCGCAATTATCAATTATTGATTCCATGATACATTTTCATATGTTTGTCGGTTCTGTGAATTAAAGGGGATGTCATCCATACATCACTATCAAATCCAAGTCCCTGATTGGTCAAAGTTTAACTGGTTTGACTTTCAACAAGTGTCTAATGGCAGTGGATGTACATTGAGCCTTTAACCTGACCTAAAACCTTTTTTAGAAATGCGTGAAGGTGAGAGTTTTGAATGCAGAAGCCCAGAACACGCATTTATGCATGTTCACATACTTTTCATCGTAAGTTGTTGCTTGAATGCGTGTTGCCCAGTGAGCATTGCATAATGGCAAGAAAAGTCAAGAAAAACCCGTTTAGGTACACAAAGCAAACATTTGATAAAATAAAAACAAAAGACACTAGTTAGTAATTACATTATTAACAACTAATGGACCACAGAATGCAAATTAAGAAAAGGAGAAGAGCAGCATTTTGACTTCCTGTTGTTTTTTTAAGCAGCTCCTTGCTGGCTTGTTACACAAGCATGTTGGCCCCTATTTATATTTTACATTCATTTTTTATTCATGTTTAAGATCGTAATTGCGCCCAATAAAGGCTCTTTACACAAAACTGTTGAATCTTCAGCTTAAACACTGCATTTCTGAGCTCGCTCTGAGAACTTTTGGGCTTGTTTTGCCTACCTACAGTATGTGCACATCTTTGTAAATTTTGGGATATACTGAGATCATATTCTGCCAGGATTATAGTGAGCTAACAGGAATGTCTTCAGATGGGGTAAATAAAACCGAAGTGGGGTGTCATACTTTCTTTGTCCATCCAAGTACAGTCAGAATGCTTTTATGATCCAAACACAAAAGATTTTATTATATTACAGCCACTACAGGAGATTGGAGTCCAAACAAATTCTTTTCCACTTAGTTAAACTCCTATGATGTTTGTTCTATTATTTGTTTAAGAGCTTATTTCACAGGAGTGCACAAACTTTTTGCAGAGAAGGACAAATTTGGTGAGGTGAAAATGTGTGAGGGCCAATGAATCAGCCTGCATTCTTTAAGCATTGAATGCAATGAACTAATATATGAAAATGTAATAGGAATGGATCTTTTTTACTACTATACAGAAATACATCTAAATACATTTTCACCCAAATTACTGTGAATTGCAAATTTGGAGATGAGAAATAAAATAAAGAAAATGTCTGTCAAGAAAAAAATAAATGCTTACTGTAAACTTTTAAATTGAAATCATTTGAAAAGGAAAATGAAAGCAAATAGTTATCTATTCAGAAGTACAAACCACTGTGGTTTTGAACACAAAAACAAATAAATCTGTTCTTCTCGTTTGGCCCTTAAGGTTCTGAAGATCAAGAGGGCCTAGGGTCACAGTGCCTCATTTGTGACGTAATTTTGCCAATCACAATCAAGAAATCGTAAACACGTGTTTTAAAAAGTGCTAGAGGCTGCATATTATTGACTTTATGACAGGAACCAGGACATTTGAATGTGAGCTGCATTTAGCCCACGGGCTGGACTTTGGACATGCCTGTGTTATACAGTATCATTATTATTGCTGTGAGGATTGAGTTTGCAGCAACATGGAAGAGGAGCATGTTGATGAAGCTGCTGCAGTCCCAATAATCGGTCACCTCCTACTGGGACTACCCCTGAGGGGGAAACTTAATATGGAAAGATGTAACCTCTTAGAGTACACAGAAAAGCTATAACAGATTGAGCCGTTCTACCTGAGGGACTGACATCATTTCCTATGAGTGATGAGTCATGAATATATTGTCCACTGGTGTATCCTGAGGGCCACTAATCCCACATTTTGTTGCTGCAAAATGCAAACATTTCTGGACCTCCTCTTGCAAATTGTTCGATAAAAATACATAAATCTGTTAGCTTTGTTTGTGCTGAAATTACACATTTTAGAGAGGCAAGAGCTTAATAATAATCACGAATGCACTATTTAGATAAATTAAAATTTGCTCTTGTCCTCTCTGAACACTTTCCACACCCTAACTAATTTGATTTCCACAAACGCCACATCTTTTTTTTATCTTAATGCATCCCCAGATAATCAAATGAGCATGCCTGCTCTTTTCCATTAACTCCACAACAGTGCCCGCTCACTGCAGCATGTTATTGGGAAATCTGCACTGCCGTAACTCCCCTGAGAGATCCTAGCCAGCAACGCTGTGAACGTTAGCCTTTCTTCCAGCTCGTATAGTGTAACACAATCGCAAAAGTCTCAGATGAGGTTGCATGATGATGGAGTTAGAACTGTTGATTTACACCAAGGAGGTGTGAGTTGAATTCCCAGTTATGGCTTTTCTGTGTGGAAATGCTGCCAGATCATGCGATCTTAAGACAGTGAACTGGACAAAAACGAAGAAATAAATAAAATGTTAACTTTCCAAAGGAAATCTCAGATCAGAAGTTGGGTGGTGAGTTGTTTGAGGATTTGAATCTGAACTATGGTTGTGGTTGTGTTGAGCCATTCAGGTAAAGTCCAAATACAACTAAAAATGATGCAAAACAGTTTAAAAAATAAAAAAATGGGGCACAGCAGGGATTTTGCATAAATGCATTACTATGAAAGCTCTATGGCATTAACTTTGTCAAGGGTGGAAGTGCTCAGAGTTTGGCTTTTAGATGTCTTAATGCTTCTTAAGCCATCTAAAATTAAGTGTTTGATGAACTATATTGCACAAGACCATTATTTATTAGAAAAAAAGAAAACCAAAGTGCAGGTTAGTTCAACAGGACATCCTTCCTTTGATATTTTATTGTTTTTATAACCAGTTTTCAATATCCCTTTTTTTGTAGAAGCTGCCAATGGGAACGTCCCTGCTGGACAGCGACCCCCACCTCGGATCCGTAATGTTCAGATCAACAACCAGATCGTCAAGCTCAAGTACTGTTACACGTGCAAGATCTTCCGGCCGCCCCGAGCGTCTCACTGCAGCATCTGCGACAACTGCGTTGGTACGACTTCTATTGTGACATCCTGCCCGTAGGCAACAAAACAACTGCTGCACATGAAAAATAAAAAAGATTCACAGAAATAGAAAAGGGAGTGAGGTTTGACAGAAAAGAATAACTTGAATTATGTCCTTTTTGTCAAAGTTATGCAATTATTCAAATAGTTCTTATAAATAGACCCAAAGGTAAGCTTGAAAGTCACAAACTGAATGAAAAACCTTTGAAGGAGCTTTTTTGTTTTTGTTTTGAAGACTTGTAAAAAGCATCTCTGAACTCTGCAGTGTTTGAGGGATTGAAGTTCCAGATGCCCGAGGAATGTGTTTGAGTCATGGCTGAGATGAGAGCAGACAGAGGCACCTCAGTGAGGAATAAATGCTAAGTCATGATGAACACTACCTCGTCTGTGTCCACCTGCACTCTACACGTATGCAAGGCCAACTGCACTTTCAAAACTACAGATTTAAACATGCAACAATACACACACATATAAATATATATATATATGATATAAAAGACTTAGTTGAGTTGAGTTTCTAATCAATTAGTTACTTTCAGCCTAAATAAAGACATGACAGAGTAAAATATAATGATACTGTAACACTTTATGCTATGTGGAACTTTGCAATAAATATAAATATTCATCATACAGAGTATCATAATGTCTGTCAGTAGTAAAAAACAAACAAACGTTTGAAGTAGTATTTAATATCCTTTCTGCCTTAAATTGTTAAAACAATATGCTTTGTTACTCTGATTAAATAGCTGGAGTGAGTCTTAAAATAAGAGACCTGAGTGAACACACACTCTTCCTTTAATTCAACTGTATGATTGATAATTTCAGTATGCATGGACTTTGAGGCCTTGCTTGGTTTTGCGACATCAAGGATCATGATCACTAGCTATCCCACTTAAGAGAGGATACAGTTTCATATTGATGCTGGCTGTAGTGCATCATATGTTAGTGCAGAGGATCAATGCTTTTACTGCTCTGATGGAGAATCTGTCCTGTACCCATCCAGAGAGAGAAAACCTGGTTTTCTTTTTTTGTCTTTGATTGACACTTAAATCTCACTGCACTTTGATTATTGGCAACCAAAATGTCCACAGAGATAAGAATCAGAAGCTGGAAAGAAGCATCAAGAGGTGACAGCATTTTAAAAGAATGCACAGATTATCAAAAATGTTTTTACCTGGAAGGCAAAGGTGGATTTTTAAGAAAGGAACACATTTGGATACCACATCAATTGTTTTAATGGAAGTCCTGCTTATAGTGGGGTGACAGTGAACGTTCATGTCGACAGTCACCTTCTAAAGTGTTCAATAGTTGTCTCTGCTTAGATTTACAAATATATATTACTGCATTTTCCACAGTTCCTAATTGGCAATTTTTTTGTTTTGTTTATAAGCCATAAATAGAAAAGTGCTCTTGTACACCAGAGGTTTTAGGGGATTTATTCAGGAACTTAAGGTTAAGTGCAAATTTAATTCCTTCTTGGTTTTTAGGTTTCTTCCTGTGGGAATGATCACATTTATTACCAACCTTTATGTTACAGGAAGGGCTAAGATGGTTCTCAGTATTTTAGTTAGTGTCTACATTTGTTGGTGCTGTACATTATTTATCTGAGTTAACCTTTCACCTCTGCCCTGCTCAAGTCGGGCTTTACTCCAAAGGAATAAGACAGGACGAGGTGAAGAGGCAGTGTTTGCTATATTTATACCACAGATGTGCAGGAGCTGACACAGAAAGCGGCCTCTTTCTAAAACCCGTCTATTTTTAATCCACCGGAGTTCTAAAATTGTTCCTTTTCCTTGTCAGACCGTTTTGATCACCACTGTCCTTGGGTTGGAAACTGCGTGGGCAAAAGGAACTACAGATACTTCTACCTGTTCACACTTTCCCTCTCCCTGCTCACCATCTACATATTCGCATTTGACATTGTCCACGTGGTCATGCGTGAGTATCCCTTTATCTGTGAAAATAACAGTTACAGACAATGTGGCGAAACAGGAAGAGCGAGCTGTGACTCAAGCTCAACAGAGATTCCCGTTTGTTGTGTTGGTGTTAGTCTGGCCTCAGCAAACCTACAAATGCAGAGTTGTGACTTCTCGTCTGTGTTCTGTCACACACAGGTTCAGTGGATAAAGGCTTTCTGAACACTTTACAGGAAACACCTGGAACATATCCTTTGAGTGTGTTTGAGAGCTGTCATGAAACAGTTTGCACTGTGCTGTCGTCTCACCTCAGTGCAGCTGGAGCTCAAAGCTCAGGCTCATTTCTTTGTTGTTTGGGTCCAAAGGTTTCTGGTTTATGTGGCACTTCAGGTGAAAACTGCTCTTTACCGCACCTAATGCCTCAATCACTTCTGATTGTATCTTATTTGACTAAAAGCTCTGTTATATAATACCTATTTTTTGTGTGAATAATATGTTATGCAGGAAAAACAATGTTTAATGAGTGAGCAGAACAGCAAAGCCACCGATCTATTTTATCCTTGTCATTTCAAAATTGATTGAATACATATTTAGCTCTGATTTGCTTATAGTGACGTCAAACCATCAGGGTGATGGCAAACAAACAAACCAAAAAAAATGCAAACATTTAAAAATCAAGCTGCTGTAAAGAGACGGAATCAAATATGCAGAATAGGAACATGTAAGGAAGAAATCAAAAGTAATTGGAATCAGTTTTCTGCTATTTATTCTATATTCATCATTTTTAAAGTATTCAATGCTGCATTTTAAAAATTAAAATTCTAAAATGAAAATTAATATTAAAATTAGTTTTTGTGAGAGCAAGCTGCAAACAAAAGCATTTCATGGAACGTTTATATGACTTGGGTTGGGAATTGCACGTCTCTGTGGAACAACAACCACAAAAAGTGAGTGTTATAAACTAAATCTATCATTTGCAGATTTTATGTTGACATTTTTTTCATATTTGAAAGCACTATATAATCCAACCATGAATACTGTGTTTTGTGGTGAAGTCTCTGTTTGACATTTATCTTCTGGCTTTCAAAAAATTCAAAATAATTCCTAAAAAAATAAAACCAGAAATGGGTAAAAACACGAACAATTGAGATGCAAACATCCCCTTTTTAGAAGGCTAAGCTGCTCATAAACGCATGTTTTTGTTTTCCTTAACTGGATCTCACTGTGCTGGAGGTTCTGGTGTGTTTCTTTACGCTCTGGTCCGTCGTGGGATTGACTGGCTTCCACACTTACCTGATCTCTCTCAACCAGACCACCAATGAGGATGTAAGTACATCCCATCAAACATACATGAGTGCAGATAGTTTCTGATCTTCTGAATCCTCTCAGTTTTCTCTCAAAATCCCTCTTCTTCTAGTTTTCTGTCATTTAGAAACATGCACACAAAAAAAGGTTAATTTAAGGAGGTTAAGGAGTATTATTCAAGGCTTTAATTAATGTGTTTATTCATAACAAATGTGCAGCCCGCTAAGGATTTTAAAGTAGTTCCAAGTTGCTGAAATAAAAGCTTTTTGCTTTTGCAAATTCTCATGTGTTGCAATTAATTTCTGCTCATCATACCACAAAAATATAAAGCACATTGTCAAGTCTGTCTAAATGATCTTATTGATCCTAAGAGTAAAAAATGAAGTTGAATGTACTTTTCAATTCAGCTCATTAAATCTCTCTATTTTCTGTGTTACGGTCTGAGTTTTATTAAAAAAACATTCAGGTCATTTAGGTCTAAGCAACAGCATATTATTGCTCGGCCACTAAGATTGCTGTTTTGAGCAGCCAAATGGAAAATGGATGATTTCATCCAATCAGCAACTTCTACCTGTTGATACAAAACTAGCATAAAAATGTCAAAATGTTGGAAACATGTTCAGAGGAATGGGAAGTATTTAATACGCAATACACAATTTTTGCTAGTTTCCAAAACGGGCAGGGCAGTGACACCAATGCAGGTGTATTATGGTCATATTGCCTTGTGCTTTAAAGCAGAAGAGCAGCTTAACTTGAACACAAAACAAACAAACAAAAAGAAAATTGCAACATACTGATTTTGACTGCTCATGTAGCTTGTTTTTCTAGTTTGGAATACTTCTTCCCACACCCACTGAAAAAATGGGCCCCTTAGAAAAGAGTCACAAATTCTGACCCTATTGGCAGAAAAAAGAATTCACATATTAAGAATAAAGTCCTATAGTCACTAAGATATGTTTTCTTAAACTAACAATATGCTGTTGAAAAACTTTCTTGATAATATTTTTCTTGCAAGACAGAAAATAACACGTTTTCTCAAAGGAAGAGTCTTTTCTCTTTCTTAAGATTCATTTTTTTCAGTGCCAAATCTCCTGACTAACAAGTATAACTTGATGGTTACTGACATAGAACCCTGTCAGAACTTAAATTCCCGTTCTGACAGGGTTAAACCTTGATCTAGCAGATGCCCAGCAATGTTTGCTTCACCCTTAGTACACCACTGTGCTGTCCTTGACCCAAATTGCGTCCGTGGAGCTGCTCGGTAGCCACAGGTGGATGTAGAGGAGTTGGCCAGCTCCCAAATAAGATAGTGAAACTGTTACTGTTGATGTGAAGAGTGTCCTTGTAAAGAGAGTTCACTCTCGTCACACCAGAAATATGGTAGTTTCCTTGTGTGCTCACTCTTTTCTTTTCAACTTCCACATAAATTAAACAGAGATTATGATCCCCAAAGTCTTTTATTTTTTATTTTTCACACTTTGTCTGGATAATAACTTCAGCCAGTAATATTTTTACACCAACACAGAATTTGCATTAGCCATGCAGCGATGGTAACAGGGGCTGTTGGAGCACCTCCTCCTCACATTTCCAGTTTTTCTGCTTGTTTGCTGCTCCTTCTAGTCCAAGCGCACACCCCCTGAAGCTTGTAAAGGGGGTTTTTCCTCCTAAAGGGGAAGCCATGTTTCCAAGTCACTTTGACAATCGTTTGCTGGGAGCATAACTATAATGATACGACTGCGTTCCTGTGTTGTGTCTACACAACCTCCTTGTTTGGATGTGAGCTGGCCTCATTGAGTGCATGTGTACCTTCTGCCGGATGGGAAGTGAGACACCCCACAGTCAGCCTTCAGCTTTACTCGGTGTAAACATACATGTCTTGAAAGTGAAATACGATCATCTGCAGGTTTTCCGGAGCCACATCTAAAACTGCAGCTCAGCTCATGGAAATGTTTCTCCAAAAGATGTTTAATGAGTATCAGAAGAATAAACTCTGTTTAGCTTTCAACAGCAAGACGCTTTACTTTCTTCTGTTAAAAACAGTGGGATTTTATCTGAAGACTTGTGATGCATCTAAAGGCTGGAGAAAAATGTTTAAAACTATGTGTGATAAGGAAAAAATGTTTCAGAAGGGTGTGAATTTTATAATCAGACAGCTATCTAAGAGCAGAGAGCTGTTACCGTGACAACTCCTCTGGCTCAGTTCTGAAGGACAGAGGCCTGGTAAATACCATTTCGTTAAACGAGCTTATTGTAAACTAAAGTAAATGAAACGGAGAAAACAACAAGGCTAGAATGAGAATAAACCTAACAAACTGTTTGAGGAGATTTTCTAATTGTCTGGGGTCCATCTTCTAGTTTAAAGACCCCCCTGAGGAAAACTAATTTTGGTGTTTTTAATATGTCTTTGTGGCATTTTTCTGATGATAGAGGACAAATATTAAGAAAATTCAGTTTAAAATAGCATTTACTGATTATTTCTTTATTCAATTAGATGAAAATCAGGAGCAGATGAAAAAATACAGTTTGAAAAAGCTTGTAGTTGTAATGTAGAAAATACCCTGGGTGGGCCACAAACTCCTCCCCGCTCCGTTCTGATGCACCCACTTGAAGATAAATAGATCCATGTACGTCTTTGTTTTCCTCATCTGAGCTGGAATCTGGCTCAAAACTGTATGGTTGGATAGCTACAATATTGCTCACCATTTTTGTGGTACCAGTAATTTTACGTCTGAGGTTCGAGGGGCTGTAAGCTAGTGGGAGAGCATGTAAACAGATGGGTGAGGGGGAATGGGGTCGGGCTTACTCTGTGCCTACAGTCCCACCCACAACGCCGGGTTGAATTTCTAATGAACTACTGCCAACTCTACAGAAACTATGTCCTAGAAAACGACAATTTATTTTATTTGTATTTTGGCTAAAAACAGCCCAATCATAATTACAAGACCATTGGAAACACTATGAAAATAGCTCAAATATGGTCATTTGGTCTATAAGCAATCATTTTTCTATCCGAAGCCAAGAATTCCTGTGTGCTCTGCAGATGTTTGAAGTTCTCCAATTGAAAAAAATTCCTTTTTTTCCCCCCAAATTATCATCCGGATGTTTCTGTTGGAGGAGTTTATGGCAGGTTTGCATGCAGAGCTTTCTCTGTGTGTGGTAGGGGCTTGCTAACCCAGATCTGACTGACTGACTGATAAGAAGCAGAACACGGATGATGATGGGAGTTGGAGCCTTCTAGATGACTAAAAGCAAAGTAGTGCACTCGTGCTTTGTTGTAATGATTAATTTATACAAGCCTTTTTTTCCAGCGAGACTGCTGGCCTAATTTTTTTTCTTTCATTTTATTGGTAATGAAGCCTTGCATCGTACACCTGCAGAGTTGCTGCAGGCACCGAAATGATGGCTGTCCGCCCAGCCATTTCAGTGTCTGATCGACCTAATAATAGATGCATTGATACCTGCAGGGGCTAGGAACACGGCCAGCAGAGAGGAAGAGAGCGTTAGAGGAGCAGAGAAGGGAAAGACAGTAGTGAGGAGAGGCAAAGGAAGACACCTTGAGCTGTTCTGGACTCATGCATGACACATGCTCTTTCAGCTGTGTCTCAGTCACTCGACCCTGCAGATACATGGAGGGATGCAGCACTGAGGGCCTTGTGTAGGCTGGTGACCTACATTCTCATCCAGAGATGCTTTCTGTCTCAGAGGAGGTTCAGTCAGTTCATGCTGGGTCCTGAAAAATGCAAAGGTCATAAAACTTACTACGATTCCATTTTGTTCCACTGTTTCTGCTTAGTTTACAGTCACAAGCAGAAAAAATGCACAAAAATAGACCTAGCCTTTATTTCACATTATTGCCTTGTGACATTGACATCAAGTCATTCTTTTTCTAGAAACATGGGCATTTTTGGCCCTAAACATAAAACAGCTTTCATTTTGTTGTAAAATTTTAACCTGGCTTTGAAGTGGCTCTTAAAACTGACACGAGGACACTAAATGCTGCTAACCAAGCTAAAGGAGGCACAGATGTGGTCAACATGGCTTTAAATTATTTCCCATGCTCCATGAAATCAAAATAATAACTAATCTCTGAAAAATATATACACTGACCAAAAATATAAAAGCAACACTTTTGTTATTGCTCCCATTTTTTATGGTATGAACTCAAAGATGTAAAACATTTTCCACATACACAAAATAACCAGTTCTCTGAAATATTGTTCACAAATCTGTGATAGTGAACACTTCTCCTTTGCCAAGACAATCCATCCCACCTCACAGGTGTGCCATATCAAGATGCTGATTAGACAGCATGATTATTGCACAGGTGTGCCTTAGACTGGCCACAAGAAAAGGCCACTCTGAAATCTTCAGTTGTATCACACAGCACAACGCCACAGATGTCGCAAGTTTTGAGGGAGCATGCAATTGGCATGCTGATAGCAGGAATGTCCACCAGAGCTGTTGCTGGGGAATTGAATCTCCATTTCTCCATCATAAGCCGTCTCCAAAGGCGTTTCCTAGAATTTGGCAGCACATCCAACCGGCCTCACAACCGCAGACCACGTGTAACCACACCAGCCCAAGACCTCCACATCCAGCATGTCCACCTCCAAGATCGTCTGAGACCAGCCACTCGGACAGCTGCTGAAACAATCGGTTTGCATAACCACAGAATTTCTGCACAAACTGTCAGAAACCGTCTCAGGGAAGCTCATCTGCATGCTCGTCGTCCTCATCAAGGTCTCGACCTCACTCCAGTTCGTCGTCGTAACCGACTTGAGTGGGCAAATGCTCACATGTGATGGCGTCTGGCACGTTGGAGAGGTGTTCTCTTCACGGATGAATCCCGGTTTACACTATTCAGGGCAGATAGGAGACAGCGTGTGTGGCGTCGTGTGGGTGAGCGGTTTTCTGATGTCAATGTTGTGGATCGAGTAGCCCATGGTGGTGGTGGGGTTATGGTATGGGCAGGCATATGTTATGTGCGAAGAACACAGGTGCATTTCATTGATGGCATTTTGAATGCACAGAGATACCGTGACGAGATCCTGGGGCCCATTGTTGTGCCATACATCCAACAACATCACCTCATGTTGCAGCATGATAATGCACGGCCCCATGTTGCAAGGATCTGTACACAATTCTTGGAAGCTGAAAACATCCCAGTTCTTGCATGGCCAGCATACTCACCGGACATGTCACCCATTGAGCATGTTTGGGATGCTCTGGATCGGCGTATACAACAGCGTGTTCCAGTTCCTGCCAATATCCAGCAACTTCAACAGCCATTGAAGAAGAGTGGACCAACATTCCACAGGCCACAATGGACAACCTGATCAACTTTATGCGAAGGAGATGTGTCGCACTTCATGAGGCAAATGGTGGTCACACCAGATACTGACTGGTTGTCTGAGTCCCCTGACCCCCTCAATAAAACAAAACTGAAGATTTCAGAGTAGCCTTTTCTTGTGGCCAGTCTAAGGCACACCTGTGCAATAATCATGCTGTCTAATCAGCATCTTGATATGGCACACCTGTGAGGTGGGATGGATTGTCTTGGCAAAGTAGAAGTGCTCACCATCACAGATTTAGACAGATTTGTGAACAATATTTCAGAGAACTGGTTATTTTGTGTATGTGGAAAATGTTTCACATCTTTGAGTTCATACCATAAAAAATGGGAGCAATAACAAAAGTGTTGCTTTTATATTTTTGGTCAGTGTATTTAAAGAAGCATTACTTTAAGCCTCAGTTGCAAATTAGTCTAAAATACTTTTAAAGCTTTTCATAATGTTTAGCTGTAACTAAAAAAAAAACCCATCAGGATTATTTCTATATAATTTCACAACTACTTTTTTGTTGTTTCACTTGCCATCATAATTCTACTTTAAGCAGGATTTGTTAAATCCTGGGAAGGTCTATTTTAGGAGGTGAAATCTAAACAAGTGTGAAAAACTTCTAAAAATAGGATTCTGTCTTTTAAATAAGACATAAATAAAAGAGATTCTTTTTTAGAACTAACTCTTTGAAATGAACTGATGTGTTTGTTTAGATAAAAGGATCTTGGTCAGGAAAGAACAGAGTCCAGAACCCTTACAGCCACAAGAACATCATCAAGAACTGCTGCGAGGTTCTTTGTGGGCCAGCATACCCGAGGTAAGTGCCTCTGCTCTGCTCTGCAGTCTCTGACGTGATGTGGTTTTGGAGGTGGGCTGACCGCCTCGTCTCTCTGTTTAGTGTGTTGGACAGAAGAGGACTGATGCCGGAGGATTCATCCAGTGCTCTGACCAGTTTTGCTCCTTCTTCCACCAGCATCCCAGCACCACAAACCACGGTGAGCACTCACGGAAGCATCCTCATGCAAATGCTCCTCCTCAGGGCTGCAAGACTGAGTAATACAGAGTAGCAACATTAAACAGTACTTGAACAAAAAATTGACGTTTCTCTTCATACAGTAGTGGATTTTTTTTCTTTTAATGTTTCCAAATCAAAATAATGTTCCAAATGTTGAGAGTACTGATTAACCTATAATAGATTAACTGAGGTTAGGTGATTATTACCTACTCTTTATTTCTGCATAGGTTAGAGTCATATTAACATAGTGAAACAACTGAGAAAGTAGCTGCTTCATCTGGTGACCCAGACGTGGCGATGAGCCTGACATCTGCGCTTGTTTTTCAAATAAAGATAAACCAAGGCCATTCTCCTGAAATGAAGCTAATCCATATCTGCCATTGCAAGGGCGCTAGCGAAGAACCAAACCGCTTCAGTTGCATGCCAAAGTGAGAGATTTCCACCGCCTCAGCATGTTTCACCAAGCCTCTTCCAACTGTCGGAGGCAGACATGCACTGGTAAACAGCAAAAAAAGAAGAAGACCCTCCCTACTTGTCCATTGTGAACACCATGGGCTAAATGCGTGTTCAAGAACACGTTCAAGAACCTGCATTTAGTTTGATCTTGAACATGCCTCATATGCCTGGTATGTACCTGGCTTTAGAGGGAGACTAAGGCTGCATTTACACTGCATGGTTCAAGTGACCCAATTCCGATTTTTTTCCTCTCATGTGGCACAGATCGGATATGACCAGTGAACGTGTAAGCAGGACAAAACGTGTAAGCAGGACAAAAGCGCATGGATTCCGAAAAGCGCATGGATTCCAAAAGCGCATGGATTCCGATTTTTTCAGATCTGATACAGGCCTCATTCATATGTGGAAATAAATCGGATACGAATCGGATACGTGCATTTGCGTGTGCCATGTAAGCAGACAAATCGGATATTCCCCAGTAAATGCGAGTCGTACGTCAGTGACGTCAACTCAGGAGAACGCCGACTGAGATCACATGACTTTTACAGGTGATTTTGTGCGCTGATTTTGCTGTTGGAGGACAGCTGGAGCCCCATCAGCGTGTTCCCTTTCAGCCTCAGGCTTCAGACCGAAGTCTGGAAACCGCTGTTATTTCCGGTCCGGTCCCGGTCGGGACGCAAACGGTAACTAATGAAGTGGGACACCGTTGCTCTGGAACAGGCTAGAAGCCGTTTATTTTTGTGCTTGGATCAAACTGATAGTGCAGCACAACGTCTGCAAACACTTCCTCATTCAAAACTCAGAGAGAGCACATAAGCCGGCCAAGCAGCCCTTCTTTTCCCTCTCTCCCGCATCCCCTGTCGTGCGCCTACTGGCGCATCCAGGAGCGCCCAAGGCAACGCCTCCCTCCGTCCCTGCTTTGCCTCCATGACAACCGCAGTCACACAAAAAAACACAACAAAAAAAGGGGAGGGTTTCGCCATGCTAAACCTTGCCGTTTGGACCAACACGCATCTTCTAAATGTGCTTTATTACTGTTATGATTATTATTAAGGGCCTGATCACTCATAATTTTTTTAATCCGTGCGGTCAGTGCTCAGGTCCGCGGAAGGCAGAAATGCTGCTACGTGACGTAGTCCTCAGTATGTCTACGTTTAATAGTTTCAGCATTGTATAGTATAAATGCAAAAATCGGATACGGGTCACTTTTAAAAGATGATGTAAGCAATTCAATTCAATTTTATTTGTATAGCCCAAAATCACAACAACAGTCGTCTCGATGGGCTTTGAAGTAACACATGAACTCAAAAGGATCATGAATACAAAGAGTCAATAGGAAAATACTAAAATAAACTAACAAACTGACTAAGCTATACTGGCATCCCTGCCCTTAGACCCCCCTTCGCGGTAAGGAAAAACTCCTAAAAAAACGGATTCCGGAAAAAAATGAAGAAACCTCAGGGGTGCCCACATGAAGGAGGGATCCTCCCCCAGGACGGACAGGCGATTTACCAGAACTCATAGAGAAGAATTAACTTATCTAACTCTACATCTACATATTTAAAGTCCAGCAGACGAGCTTCATCCAGCCGGGGTTGGGGGGACAGTCAGGGGTGCGAGTCAAGCCGGAGACAGGAACCACAGCCAGGTGTAGGAGCAGGAGCAGAGAGGAGGTCCACGGCCAGGTACAGGAGCACGGATGGGCCAACTGGAGTCTGGAAGCACTCCCACTCCGCAGAAGAGGAGAGGGAAAAAGGGACAATACATGAATCGCACTGCACCAAACAGAGGCATGGAGAACTAAATGATAAATGATGATCAAAGATAGAGAAGAGAGGAAGTGTAGAGACAGATGAGAAAAGAAAAGAAAAGAGGACAGAAAAGAGGACAGAGCCCCAGTGCACCATAGTTACCCCAGCTTCAACTTCTATCAGCCTTTTAAAACAAATAGTTATTGTTATTAAGTTTAATTTAAACAATTAACAGTACGTTAAATAATCTCTGAATACTAACTAGTCTGACAATAAGCCTGTCCAAAGAGGAATGTTTTCAGTCTAACTTTGAATGTAGAAACCGAATCTGCCTCTCTTACGTGAGCTGGGAGCTTATTCTATAAGACAGGGGCTTGGTGGCTAAACGCTCTACCTCCAACTGTACTTTTACTAATTCTAGGAATCACAAGCAGTCCTGCATTTTGCGAGCGAAGTGTTCTGATTGGATGGTAAGGGACTATGAGGTCATTAATGTAGGACGGGGCCATTCCATGTAAGGTCTTATAGGTTAACAGGAGGATCTTGAACTTAATTCTAGAATCAACTGGGAGCCAATGGAGTGAAACTAACACAGGAGTGATGTGATCTCTTCTGCTAGTTCCTGCTAACAATCTAGCTGCTGCGTTCTGAACAAGCTGGAGACTTCTTAAGGAACTCTTAGGACACGCTGCTAACAAGGAGTTACAGTAATCCAGCCTCGACGTAACAAATGCATGGATGAGTTTTTCAGCATCACTCTTAGAAAGTATATTTCTGATCTTAGCAATGTTCCGCAGGTGAAAAAATGCAGTTCTACACGCCTGAGATATGTGAGCCTTAAATGATAAATCCTGGTCAAATAAGACCCCAAGGTTTCTAACTGTGGAATTGGGGGCTATACTTACACCATCCAGGGAGACTATCTGAGCAGACAGAGCATCTCTCAGGTTTTTAGGACCTAGTATAATAACCTCAGTTTTTTCTGGGTTCAAGAGGAGGTAATTAATTGTCATCCAGGTCTTGATGTCTCTGATGCAGGCGTTCAGTTTCTCTATCTGGTCATTCTGGTCAGGTTTCATGGATAAATACAACTGAGTATCGTCGGCATAACAATGAAAATTAATGCTGTGTTTCCTGATTATGTTTCCTAGGGGTAGCATATATAGCGTAAACAGGATGGGTCCTAAGACTGAGCCCTGTGGGACTCCGTAGTTAACTCGAGTGCACTGAGAGGAATGTCCATTTACATTAACAAACTGATACCTATCTGACAGATAGGATTTAAACCACTGAAGAGCAGATCCTCTGATCCTTATGTCATGCTCTAATCCAGTGGTTCCCAAACTTTTTCTGCAGGGCCCCCCTTTCTAAAAATTACAATATTTTCGAGCCCCCCCACACTGACACAAACATACAATCCTTTGTTTCTAAACTCCACCGCGCCTTATAACATGTGGTTAATGAGAAATTTTTCTCTGAACGGTAGAATTCTGTTATCTAAAGCTGAGGGAATCTCTAGATCTGTCTATGTGTCTCTGTCTTTAGAAATTCCAAAACACATCTGTAACCTATTAAACAAAACATTATTTGATTTTATTTGGAGGAAAAATTTTCATTACTTAAGCAAAATTTGTTTTGTGTAACACCAGAAAACATGGGGGCATGGATGTATTAACCTTTAAAACTTTAAACAACTCTTTTAAAATAAAGTGGTTAAGTAATTTATTGAAAGGGGAAGAAAATATCTGGAATGCATTTCCCAAATATATATTTGACACACTGGGAGGCATTAAATTCTTGCTAAAATGTAATTGCAAAATTGAAAAATTACCCACAAAACTTTCAAACTTTTACAAACAAGCCCTGCTGGCCTGGAAAATTGTTTATAAACATAATTTTTCTCCAACAACTTGTTTTATTTGGAATAACAGTAATGTACAATACAGAAATAAATCACTTTTTTTCCTAGGTGGTATGATAATGATATTGTTTTAATCAGACAACTTTTCAATTCTCATGGACATCTTCTGATGTATGAAGAATTTCTTTTAAAATTCGGTATTCCCGCTCCACCCAGAGAATATGCAATAGTGTTAGATGCCATTCAAACTAGTCTACTACAACTGTTTAAAGGGATTTATAACACAAGTCAATTAAGAACCCAGACAATTTTTTGGGACAATGTGGATATTTGTGTTCATTCAGTTTCCAATAAACAAATAAGAAATCATTTACATAGCACAACCTGCTGGGAGGTTTTACTGGGAATCCAAATTTGTGGACATTAAATGGACTTATGCTTGGACTATTAGTAATAAATACTGTCTAAATAACAAAATAAGAGGTGTCCTTCAAAATATTGCATTGTATATATCTTACCAAAATTTGAGTAGATTTGTTGGACATGGACCTGTTTTGTTTATCTGTGGAACTCAGGAGGAAACTATTTATCATCTGTTTGTGGACTGCAGACATACAAATAAGGTTTGGATTGAAGTGGGAAACTATATTGGAAATATAACTAAACAAACTGTTACATTTTTAGAAAAATACATTATTCTGGGTTACCTTAATGTCAAAGTAGACAAAGATTGTATATTCATTACACAATTGTTTTTATTATTGGCAAAATTCCATATTCATAAAGCCAAATGGTCAAACTCCAAAACTAAATTCCAGCAGTTTTTGAGTGAAATCAATCAGTAATGTACCATTATCAAACATCTGCAAAACCAAAAAGCTATTCGGACTAATTTAATTTTTGAAAGTTTTAAAATTTATTAAACCCCAAAGATTTTTGAAGTAAAAATTCTTTTTCTCTTATGTTGTATATGTATGTGTATATATTTATATACTTTTTCTTTTATTTCTTATATTTTTCTGCAATATGTACACATTTCAATTCCCCCTGAGACATTCACATTGTTATTGTATTATGTTGTTTGTCAATAAAGTATGAAAAAAAAAACTCCACCGCGCCCCCCCTGCAATACCTCTGCGCCCCCCCTAGGGGGCGCGCCCCCCAGTTTGGGAACCACTGCTCTAATCTATGGAGTAAAATACTGTGGTCGATAGTGTCAAAAGCTGCACTGAGGTCTAACAGGACAAGAATAGAAAGTAGGTCCTTTTCTGAAGCCAATAACAAGTCATTAGAGACTCTAACTAGTGCAGTTTCCGTACTGTGGTGGGGTCTAAACCCCGACTGAAAGTCTTCAAAGTGGCTGTTGTCCTGTAGGTGGCGGTAAAGCTGCTTAACTACAACTCTTTCTAGGATTTTAGAAATAAAGGGCAGGTTTGATATCGGTCTATAGTTGGCCAAGATGTTAGGATCCAAACTGGGCTTTTTCAGAAGAGGTTTAACAACTGCATATTTAAAAGACTGTGGCACGTAACCCGTTTCTAGAGAGGTATTTAGCAGGTCGTCCAAAAAATCGGATATAGTCAGAAAATCGGATGTGGGCATCAAGACCTGCAGTGTAAATGCGGCCTAAGTCTCATACCTGACATGTTTGTATGTGGGGACAGACTGATCTTGTACACACTTGTTATATGTGTTTTTATATGATTCATCTTTTGCACTTCAGTTTAACATTATACTACTTTGATTTTTTCGCAGAAAACTACAGCTCCACTCATCCCCAATGAACACACCCCTGATGATGCTAAACCAAGCATCGCTGCCTCAACAGAGAAAACCTCCTCCTACAAAGCCAAGAGCCCTCCCCCTAAAGAGGAGCAGCCTCCAGCACCAAAGGTGCCGCCCCTGGCTTCACCCGAGACAGACGCAGAGACGTCAATTTCCAAGGATAAGATGTATTAGCTGCATGGGGTTGGCAGCTTGTCCTAGAGCTCCTCCTTTAGCATCCCTTCTCTTTGCAAACTGGACTGTTAATAATCAATGTCTGTATACCAGGCAAGTGACGCAGTTATTCCCGACTGTTGTCCATGATTTCCTGAAGAGCGGATCTTCTGTTGCCTCTTGGCTCACCTTCCCGGCATTCACTGCAGATGTCTGATTGACGCTTAGGTTCCTGAGGAGGAGGAGTGATTCAAGAAGAGGTCAGCAGCGTTCTGTCTCCTAAAAGACTGCACTGGAAATCCATAAAAGGGAGAAAAGACTGCAAAAAAATCTCTGCTTTTACTCCGATGAGACATTTGATCCTTACTAAAACTGTAACATTAATGTGAGAGGCCAGTCCATGTCATATACGCCACGCAAGCATCTGACGGACAAAAGAGCAATCAATGACTTTTGGACAGATGTGGAATACTCTCTTGTGCATACATTACCTGTCCTATGCAAACCACAGGAAGGCTGGACAAGCAGCTTTGAAGAATGTGGATGAAGATAAAACCTCACACGATGTGAAGTTGGGAAGTGAAGACACTAAGAAAAACTGCGGGCTGCTTCCATACAAAGTCTATTCTCTCTTCTGATTCAGTTCAGGTGTCACTTAAGTGCACCTAATCTTTTTACTTTTTGTAAAATGATAGCAACCAGATCAATGTCTACCCTTCCAGTTATGTATAATCAAGGATGCAGTGTGATGTAAAACAATGACAAAAATATTTGCAGGTTCTCTGCGTCTTTAAGCTGCAGGATGTGAGACAGAAAAGGCCTGATGAGCAAAGACACTCGTAGTGACAGTGCCTTATTGAAAAAGCTGCCTCAGCAGCAGCTAAAAAGCCCTTCAGTGTTAAAGTAGGAATAAAATGAATCAGCCGAGTCATTAGATATTTACATAATCTGTTTCATTAGAAACAAGTATGTGCCCCTTCACTTAGAAACTAAAGCTTGAAGCAGCTCTTACGGCGAGCATGACATAATGAAAACAATGGGGAGCCGTTAGCAGGCATTGCCATAAAACATTAAGTTACATATTGTCAAAAGAAGACGATATGCAAATTAATCATTATACGCCGTGAACTGATTTCTTTACTTTTACCTTTAAAGCTGAAGTGTCTTCCCTGTTTCCAATGCTATGCTAAGCTAACATTTTTATCATTTATGACACTAAACTCATTCATTTATCTCACCAAGAAGCAAATCTGAAGGGATGCATTCTGAAATATTTAAGTGTCATTAAAAAAAAAGAACAATTTCTGCTTCATATAAATTCATACAAAAATAACCCCCCCCGCTAAAATGGATTTTTCCTCTATAAAGTTTTTGCTGGTGTAAATAGGTACAGGTGGAAGACAGGACTGTGTAAAGTGCACAAGAGATTGGTTATATTTCTTCTATTATTTCTTCTCTTCTTGCAGTATTTTGCCTCTAAATTCAGCTCTTCCTCCTCTGTCACCAGGATTGCTCCTGCAGTGCAGTTGACTGACAGGCTTATTATCACAACACAGAAAGGAGATTCTGTCTTTCCATTCTTATTTTGGTCTGCTTGAGCGTCTTCAAAGAGGGGTAAATAGAAAAAGGTCCAACGTAAACATAGCTTTTAGATAATGTTAGATGATAGGGAGAGTTTGTATTTGTGATTGTGTCATATTCAAGATCGAGTTTGTGTTTGTGAATCTTATCCATGTAGATAATAGCTGACAACTCTGACCAACATGAGCTGAAATCTCGTAAAAATTTTGAAGGTGCAGAAGATTTCAACACTTGACACTGTATTTTTATGTGTGAAGGCATATAACATTCAAGACCAATATTAGGCACCCTTAAAAAAAAATTAAAGATGAACCAAACTCCAATGTAAACATAGTTT
The DNA here is from genome assembly GCA_023969325.1 of Oryzias curvinotus. NCBI lineage: Eukaryota > Metazoa > Chordata > Actinopteri > Beloniformes > Adrianichthyidae > Oryzias > Oryzias curvinotus. Next base: position 14,847,931 of record CM043715.1, on the reverse strand, counting down.
TTTTTTTTAGTAAAAATTGGATTTTGTATTAAAACAATGTGTTTGAGTAAATAACCACAGATTGCCAGTTCAAACCCCAAATATAAATTACTAAATAAATTGAGCAAATGCTAAAATTTTGAAGAAATAACCAGTTATAGAGATAATGGCCATCCCTTATGTTGTATATTAATTTCTTATTAGATGAATTGTTTAATGGGGGTTATGATAAAGCTGTGATTCAGTATTACCTGTGTGTAAAGTTGTTTAATACACTTTCAGAGAAAAGTAAAAATTTCCAGTTGGATGTAATAGACTTGGAGCATTTAAAACAAAAAACCAGAATTTCTTTCCGACTTTGACTGGACTCACCAACTTGCAAGAACACATGTTGTTAATATTGAATCAGATGGAGTTTTGTGTTTTCAAAGCACATGTTAAAGCGACGTTTCAACTTTCTTCTGGCAGTTTGCAGAGCTCTTGTATTTATGAATTCTGTGTTAAAACTACAATCAGATCTGAATGCTCTGATTGTCCTGTTACATTGCATCATGTATACTAATACGGTACATTGATGGAATGCTTATTTATGTTCGCTTTGTTCAGTATCAACACTGTGATTACATGTACTTCATTTAATTTGGTCACTTCTTTTTACATGATTAATGTGTCTGGTAAATAAAACAATGTTGTCTTATAAAGTGAAACTTCCTTTTTTGGTAAATGGCGTATACTTGTAGAGCGCTTTTCTACCCACAAGGCCCAAAGCGCTTTACAGTCACAGACCCAGTCACACAAATTCACACACTGGTGGCGGCTCCGCTGCCAAACACATGTGCCCGCCTACCACCAGAGGCAAGGTAGGGTTCAGTGTCTTGCCCAAGGACACTTCGACTCATGGGCATGCAAGGCGGGAATCGAACCTGCACTATTACAATCATGGGTCGGCCGCCCTACTGCTGCACCACAGCCGGTTTTTTTTTTATTGTGAAAGTAAGCTGCAATCGGTTTTATAGATTGATTGGGTTACCTCCAAGATTGTTACAAGAAAGTAAACCACAAAATACATTTTAAAACAAGAAATGAAAACAGAGGAACACTGATGTACATACAATCATTGCTGTAAATATTTGAAAATTATATTAAGGAACATTTCATGGGTTGCTGAGGTGTAGAATTCAGCCAAATGAACCTGACCTAATGTGCTTTTTTATTAAATATAAAACAAGGCAAATAAAAAGCTTTCTTGTTAGTTGCTATTCTAATCAGTTGTCTTTCTATTTTTACCTAATTAAATGTAAAACAAGAAAAATACATGAATTTTTTAGAAAGTGGCACTATTTTGTTATGTGCCTCCCCTGTTTATTTATAGTAGTTCAGTCCAACTTCTTACAGTCCCACTCTGATCATCTTTTGATCTATTGTAGAAGAGTTCCCAGTGGTCTTTTAATTATAATTGTGCCATTTTTAGCCAGAATTGAAAAACTTGTGTTGTTTTCTCTGACATAGTTTCTGCAGGAGTTCATTAGAAATTTGCCTCTTATTTGTGGGACTGTTGGCGGTCCCTATTTGCTGTCACCTGACTGTTTATATGCACTCCCTCTAGCTTACAACCCCTCACACCCCTAACCTAACATTATAGGTATAACAAAAATGGTGAGCAATATTGGAGCTATTCAGTTGTAGTTTTGATCCAGATTCCAGCTCAGATGAGGAACACAGACATTCATGGATCTATTTGTCTGCTAGCTTGAGGAACCCACAACATGCCAGGTAAATATGCCTTAAGAAACATCTAAACCTCCTTCTTTTTTGTTCAGAAAAATTACTTTCTTTGTGTAAATTTTTTTTATTTTTATTTTTTGGACTACATAGTTTCAAACCACATAGACCTGTTTGAGTTTTAAGAATCTGATGCATTTTTTGAAAAAAAAAAAAAAGAATCCAGTCAATTTACTGATTGATGATCCCAGTTCAATATTAAATACTATAATTAAGAATGTGGATAAAAATGCTGAGCATGCTTATGAGCCCTACAGCAAGGAACTTTTCAACTGGAGGTTTGTGCCGGTGGGCCAATAGCTATCCTATTCCTCAAACCATCTCAGCATTTCTACATGATCCTCACTGTTTTCACTTATGATCTAGACCCAACCTCACATATGTGAAGGTACACAGATCACAAACCTATCAGGGAAAAGGAGATGAATCATATTTCTGAATGAACACAAACAGCTATTGCTTGATAAATCAGATAAAAAAAGAGGAAAATTATTTTAAGAAGATGCAGCCTGTCATTAGAGATGACATGTTTATTACTTGCAAGTCCAAACCAAATGAGTGTTCAGCACTGATACACTGATGGCACAAATAGTTACTATTGTACTTCAAAAAGCATCCATAGGGACACATGTATAAGACACAACTGTCTGCACTTTCACAAGCACAACAAAGCTAACAGAAAATAGGAAAATGACCATATTAGTTGCAAATGACATAAGCCTGTGGCAATTAAAAAAAAATATATCAGCAGTATTGCTTCATTGCATAAAAACACTCAGAAAAGACATGAACAACAGAATTGCTGTGAAGGAAATTGGAGTGACATTGCCATCTGCTGGCACAACAGATGCACCAGCAACACAAGGTATTCATTGACCGCACACCCAGAGTGTAATCTGCCTTCAGGGTAGAAAAAAAAAAAAAAGAAACAAGAAACACACCTGCGAGCAGCAACAGAGCAGGAAAAGCTTGTGACATTTGTGTCTTGCAATGCCAATAACTTATCACTCTTAATAAAGTAACAACAGCCTCAACAACAATTCAGCTGCTTTAAATTTGAAGAGTGTTTCACATTTATTTATTTACTTAATTATTTATTTATACACATTTGCCAACGGGCCAAAGCCCATTAATAGGCAAAGTCACACACTAAAATCACAAATTCCTCATATAAATATTCCAAATAAATATAATAAAACAGAAATTTGCATTATTTCAAAATAAAAAAAAAACATAGATGTATGACATTCAAATTTAAACGTGTAGGAGTCTGCAGTGAGAAAGCCAAAGTGAGGACATGAAGAGATACAAACAGAAATTCGACAAAACCGTTAAAACATGAGCAAATGGAACATGGAATAAAAGAGCTGGTGGTTTGTTTGTTGATGAACATGGAGTCCAAAGCAGCCTAACAGAAGTGAGGAGTCAATCCCGCAGATCATTATGTTATACCTTATGTATAAAGGTGAGATCTGGTTGAACCCCACATGACTCCAGTGTTGGGACAACACTGGAATTTCTTTATTTTGTTTATTTCTCTTATGCAATCAGTTAGATTTGTATATTATTTTTTAGTTGCTATTTTTCCTTTGATATTAACTGAAAAACAAAACACTGATGAAAAATCCAGTCAGTTAGAAGCTCAGACCATTAAAAGACTACATTCTCAACATTTTGCTCAACTCTTTTTATTTAACATGTATTTACAACACTTCCTCATAATGACAAACATACATCCACTCAACACGACTTATTCAAAAACATAAACATATTTTACACTGTTTTGATAAGCAGTGAATACAGGATGGAGCTACATACATGAGAGAATCCTGAAATGTTAAAGTTTTGCCTTTTAAAAGGAAAAAAAAAAGCAAGTAGGTGTTATAGTTGCATGTTTGGCTGTTTGTTGGAAACCGTCATGTTTGTTCAGTCTTCCAGCCTCTTGAAATAAAACCCACAGCCTTTGAAAGCTGAGAAGGAGGAGCCTTCTACCAGTGCCTCTCATGGTCCTTCATCCACTGTGAGCTCTTGGAGCTGCTCCTGTACAGCGTCTACCTCCTGAGTCTGAAGCTCCTTTTCCTCTGACTCCTGCTCTTGTTTTTCAGTTTCCTGATCCATCTTCTCCTCTGCTTTTGGATCCTCTCGTCCACCCTCTAGGTTCTCAGAGCTCTCGAAGCAGCCCGAATCCCTTGGTTCCTCCCTGGCTTTGTTGCTCTCTTCCTCCTCGTCCGGCTCTGACTCCTCTTCGGCTATTTGAAAAAAAAAAATACATTTTCATTAAAAGTTGGACATTTTTAAATGATTTCTTCTATTGTTTTTTGACTCTGACAAGCCTAAACATCATATATTTTTCCAAAGTTTTACAATCAATAACATTTTTTTTAACTTTGTGTTAACATTTTCAGTCCTTTGATTTAAATCAGTTCCTGCACAATAGATGAAAGTCCACCTAACATGAAGGTCAAAATGAATATTAATAAAAAACAGAACAGTTATTCTATATAAAAATAGAGACAGTATGCTCATAAACGTCAAAATCTATTTAAAGATCCTAAAAATAAATAGCTTCTTTGCATTTTATTTTAAGGGAAAATCAAAAATGGATGGAAATTAGAAAAGAAGGGTGAGAAATGAAACAGAAAAGTTTTGTTTTTGCAGCAAAGTGAGCCGAGCTGTGATGCTCAGGCTGAGCTGTTCCCTGAAAGTCTGTTAAAAGGATTTACAGCATAAACTAAACTAAATATGAAGTTACATGGCATTGTTGAATCACCAGCAGGGAAGTAAATGTGTTTTGGGGTGTGTGGACCTACAGTCTCTCAGCATCTCAGTGGCGTTCAGGATCTTGGAGCACTGGTCTGGATCTGTGATGTTCAGCTCATTCAGGTGGGATTCCTTCAGTCCGGCAAAGTCTTCTAAGCTCTGGAAACCATGCATGGACAGGACCGAACTCAGTTCCTGAAACACAGAAGAGGGTGTTAAAAGCATAAAAGCTTTAGTGTATTCTGTTGGTGTCCTCTGCTAGAACATTTGTGTACTTACCTTTTTTAAATGCTGGTACCTTCCATTATTGTTAAATCTATATTATAAGCTGTGACAATTTTTAAAGCTTGTTATATTTAAGTTACAGCCTGTGTTCAGGTGACCTGATCTAACTAAAAGAGATGAGCTTAAAGGTGAAGAGTAATTCCTCACCGTGAGGCCGATGGTGACCAAGACCTCCTCCAGGGTTTTCGGCTTGGTTTTACATTTCTGGCTCTTGCTGCGTCTCTTCGCCCGAGGGCTTTCATCTGAGAGGAGTGTGACGTAGATGAACTTAAAGGAGCCCACTTTGTTGTTGAGCTTCCCGGTCCAGGTGCCCACGGGAGGCTTGTCTATGATGTGGATGATGTCTCCTTTCTGTATGAAAGCAGACACATCTTATCCTTTTTATCCTCCTCTTTTTGAGCGTTCACTGTTTTATTCTGAGCCCATCCAAGTGCAGGAATCACACTTAAAATATGAACGACTATAAATGCATCTGTGTTGCTTTTTTGGCCATCTGCGGACAGATCTGCAGATTCAAATCTGTCTGCAAAGATTCACAAGCTCCCCAGAGGATGCTAATGTCAGACGTGTCATGCAGCAGGAGAGACCGTCTTCTGGACTCACTTGGAGTTTCAGAGACTCCACGTCGTAGGGGCTTGGAGTGAAATCAGTGTGGACCACAGCACGGCCACAGAACGGGCCATTGTAGGAGACGCTGTTCTCCTCCAGTCTCATGCTGTCTCTCTGACTGTAGCCACTGTCCAGACTCTGTCTGTCGCTGCCTGAAGACAAAAGAAGCAGACTTAGATCCAGGCGGGAGGAAATCCTCCAAAAGGTTGGCATTAATTAATACTTTCTGCATTTCATGAATGGTGTTAGTGGGACAATCCCTCTATGCCTCTACTCTGACATATGTGAACCAAAGGATGAGACTTTCTTTTCTTGTATTTACTATTGTTTTGTAGTTATAGTAATTATGATTTTCATTTGTAGTGCTTAGGAAGATTTTTGATCCTTTGATCCTTGAGCAAAACCTCTCCCAGCTCAGTTGTTGTACTTGGTACCTGTAAAAATCACTTCCAAACCCCTGAGGACCTTTTTGATTCAAATATGCATCAAACCACTTCGGCTCCGAAATTAGTTTAGCATCTACTTTAAAGCAAAGACATAAGTGATTTTCTTTTTCAAGTTGGAAATAAATTCAGGTGTGAAAAGGTCTAAAGTAGTGTGTTAAATCAACCAGGTAAGTCGGAATTCAGTGATTTCCTCTGGATGACACCTGGTAAGAGGTTCACATGGGGAATAAGTCTGGAAAATGCAGTTTTTAAAAGTAAGTTTAGTCTTCTGTTTTTTAAGAATAAGGTTACAAGTCATGTCTGCACTCAGATGTGACAGGAGAAGCTTCAGTTAGCAGTTAGCGGTTCCATCATCGGGCTTACTGGCAGAGAGCTGGCGGCTGATGGGGCTGGGCGTGGTGTCCTCTGAGCCTGTCGAGCACACAGAGGTCCTCTGTCCTGCACTCAGATCTGGGAGCCAGTCAACAGAGACAGGGGACAATTCCTCACCGCTCTCCCCCTGCGGACAACGAGGTCAACCTTCTTATTTAAAGCCATCATCTTATTGTTCTTAGGTCAAACATCTTTGCCTATTCTCTTTTGGTCTTGCTTCTATTTTTGTGGTCAGAGAAATAAGAAAAACAAAAAAATACACAACAACCAACTGCAACTATTTACACAAGTTGAATAAATGCATCAAAGAACAAGATTCAAATGCTTGGGGTTTGTCTTTAACTATATTTATTTGTAATGATTTTTATGCAAAATTTTAAATTGTTGTTTGTAATATATTTTTGTCACTTTTTACAGAACTTTTCCTCCCTATATCAACCAGTGAGCCTGAACAGAATTTTTGTAAACCTTTTTCACCTTGTAAATACAATTATTTAACAATATTAATATTTTTACTAATTGTGATTTTGCACATCGGTTAGATTTTAAACTGATTGTCATAGGACAAGTTGTAGATGCCCAGAAAGTAATAAAACTGTTATTGCACAAAAGGTTACACACTTTGTTGGTTTAAAAGCTTTTTTAAGGCAGGTATTGATGCTTAAAAAAAAGCTAAATTATCATAAAAAATATTCTATTATCCTATACTTCTTGTTGCCATGAGCAATAATTTAGTCATAGAATTTTATTTTTTTAATTGTGGTTATATAGCATATTTATTCACAACAGAAATAATATATAACATAAAAAAATGCACCTTTTGTTTTAAATTTTTTTAGATTAACTGTAAATTGCAGGTTGATGTTCTGATGTGCAGTGAAGGAATTTGTCCACCAGATGGCAACATTTTGTAATTTTTAATGTTCAGTTAGAAATTGAAGTATGTCCTCCTGACTACCAACAATGCAAATGTGTCGTCTATAGAGGATATTTTTAAACCTGAATCTCTTTCAAAAACTGCATAATACTGAATTCATTTCTTTTGGTATATGTGGAGGACGTGAGGTTTTTCAATGATACCAGAAGTGAAGGGCTGGAGCTCTGGGAATTGTAGTTTTTGGTGGATTTAACATTTTTTTGGCAGGACAATTTTTCTTTTTGCTAGTCAGGAGGGTATTTGAAAGTATATGCATCATGCACGTGATTCCCCTTGCATGTTTGTTGGGCTTTGTTTACATATGAGAAGCTTCTTTACCCCTTCCTCAGCCAGAGCCTTCTGAACCATCTTGGATGTTTTGCGAGTCATTGTGCGTGAGATCACGTTGCGCCATTTCTTTCCCAGTTTGCTGCCGCTTTTCACTGCTTCTTCTGCTGTCCCATTTTCTGCCACCTGACAGAAAAGTGTACACAGGTTTATGAAGATGACTCAGGTTGTTGAAAGAGAAGAAAATGAACAATTACAATTAACTGAAGCTGAATTAGAAAATAGCATCTGTCAGGGCCTTCAAGTGTTTACTTCTCATAAACGTGTAGGTTGGCAGGGTTGTGGTGCAGGGAGCCACAAAGTCACACACCAACAGCTGCACTCTAATGTGGCTGGCTGCTTGAAAGCACAGTTACAAAACATTGCATACGAGCTGAGTTCCTGTTCATGAGTAAATGTATTTAGTCTAGTTCTATAAGGCAAAACCATACTACAGGTCCTGATCTTTTACAATACGCTTTTGTGATAGTAGTTTTTTAGAAAATAACACGATTTTAAGCTGATTCTAACAACAAAGACTGTAGCAGAGACAGCAGAGGATTTAAACTAATGTTATCAAAAACATATTTTGATGCCAGACTCCATTTTCAGAGATCGAAGAGTCTTCGATTCTCCTGGGGGGCCTCTACAACAGACTTCTGCTCAGTCTGTCTTGCATAAAGGCTCTCTGCATGACTACTTCTCACCAGAGGACATCCTGTCTGCACGCTGCAGTCATCGGTCCTCTGCACAGCGCTTCTCGTTCTTACTTCCTCCTCTGTTTCAGTATTTCGGCACTAACTTCCACTCAGCTTGCCGAATGTTGTTGGCGAGTGACAAGAATGCTTTGTGAACTCTGAGTCCTGACATCTGCTGGCAACTAGAGCAGTATGTTAAAATTAGGAAGCAGGAGCCTATACTTCTGTAGCAACCGTGACTGACAACCATCCTGCCTGTTCTCTTGCATGGCGTCATGCTCCAGGGCAGATGAACGGTTTACGGTATTAAAAGAGGAAGTGGATGATATAACATATGTAAGACCCGTCCTACATAGGACACCACACATCTACTTCAAGTGTTGTCATTCTGTGTTGTTTTCTGTGTTTGGGTGGAACTTACACTCTCCTCTAAGGTGAACTCCTTGTCTGATGCAACAGGAGATGTGGGTTTGTTTTTTATGAAGTCCTTGAAGCTGCTGGACCTCTGCAGGGTGAGCTGCAAGCACAAAAAATATGGATGAGTCCAACTTGAATAGAAAGGGTTGGTGTAAACAGCAGGAGGCATGTGGAGCACATGTCTGTCTGTTGTTTAGTGGTTTTTGGTGAAACACCGATAAAGAACTTATCTCTTGCAAATGTGTGAACACAACGAATCCGCAGGCAGTTTACTCCGAAGCAACAACTTACCATGTTTTTAACTAAACATCTATCAAACCTCCATGACTGCACAATGCAAGTCTTACAGAGACAAACATGTTTTTTATTCTCTTGAAAAGTTGAGTGAATTCATTGCAAATGTGAATTTAGATGGACCACAGCACATATAAGATCACACCTTTTCATGTGCAAGTCTGAGAATAAAAAATAAAAAAAAAACACTGAAGCAGGAAACCAACAAGTGAGAAACCCACAAGAGGGTAAAATGAAATACAACTTCATCGTATGCACTTGATGAACTTGGTATCTTCAAAGGGCATGCAGACTTCTAAAAAAGAGGACGTTTTATTGCTGGTACACACCACTTAGATCTGTTTTGACAGCAGGGGAAAAATATTAACTATGATGGTCAAAGTAATATCTGGGGCCTTCAGGCTTATTCTTGTGAGGAAAAACACTTTAGTCACCCGCTAATCTTTTCAGGTTCTCGATAGTGCAATAAACCAGCAGGTCACACTTAGGTTGCCGTATAAAAATGTTTATATATAAACATTTTTATACGGCAACCTGTGTTGCCAATGTTTATGAAGAAGAAAGAGTGTTTGGATTGTTTTTGGGAAAGTCTCACATTCAAACCAGGTGAGACTAAGAGCAACAATATGAAAAAGGTATATATATGGAAAAAGGTCCTTTGTAGAAATAAGTGCAAAGCAGAGATGATTGTTTTTAACCCCCAAATCAAGCCATGATGGATGCTTGAAAACACCTGCTCAGCATGGTGGGGTGGGAAGGATGATGTGGGTTTCTTTTGCTTCCAGTGGAGCTGCATCAGAACGACTGGCAAAGAGAAGAATCGGGTTTAGTGGTGGCCTTTCAAAATAAAGACCTCATCTCAACCGACATGTGGGGGTCACTCTACAAAAACTGTTCTCAACCAACTGCAATTAACTGCAGCTACTTTTTAGAGAAAGACAAATCAAAATCAATGACTGCAAGTTTATAAAAGCTCAACTGGTTACACTGGATTCTGAACAAAAACTTAAATTTTCTTAGAGTTTCTTAAAACATAGATTTTCTTAAAAGTTTAAACTTACTTTCAATCTCACAACTAATGAAGAGACATTTTTAGCGATGAGAAAAGCGTAATTTCTCTCATGTGAGGGGAACTCTCTGGCAGCACTGAATAGGCATTTGCCTAATGTAATCATGGACATAGAGGAAATTAAAGTTGATGTAAAATGTTTTATTTATTTTTAGTATTTCCTCACCACCGACCATAAAGCAGGGAAAACTTAGCAGCTTTTACAAATAAAGTTCATTTAACATTTTGCTTAGGCGTTTAAAAGCAGCTATTTTGTGCTGTGAGGAAGTGCTTTTGAGAATTTTCCATTTAAACCAAGTCACCCTGCAAAATCTTACTGCAGCTCATCCTTCTGTCTTTGTTGAAACCACAGGAGCTGGGCAAAGCTGCAGTAACTGCTGCCAGCCAATCAATGCAAGCATCTCTAACCCCTGTGGCTGACATTTTGTGAAAAGCTGAGGCTTCAACCATCAGTGCACCCTGATCAGCTTGTCGTTTGAATGTGCCAACACCTGCAGGTCAATGTTTAGCTTTATTTTACTGTCAGAGCTCACAGATCAAGAAGCAACTGATTTTCTTCCAACTCAACTGTCTTTCTGTGACGGTTGTGTTTGCAGAGATAAGAAAAAAAAAAAGGCAGCAAGAAGTGTGATGGCAAGGCGTGAATTAGACCACAGAAAAAGAGATGTGGATGGAAAAAAGGGGCTCTGGTGTTTTGTGTAGGAGGCTCATGCCGGCTGGAGACGAGGGCAACCGAAGCCTGATGTGAGTCAAACCTAAGTGCAGCAATGAATCATCCAACAAGAATAGAGGAACTCAAAGAGCACGGGTTGTTGCAGAAAAGTAAAAAATAACTTGAGTAACTATAACTTTTTTTTATCTATAGCGTTAACTTAAGATGACAGGCTGACAAAATTAGAGCACAAACCTACTGGGAAGTTATAAAAGACCACATCAGCCATTACAGTGGCTAAAAGTTGACTTTTACTAAATAAACTCTTCTTTCTGATGTAAAATAAAAGCTCACCTTTTTCTTCTGCACCTGCACCTGCTCCTTCTCCGAGGCATTTGAAGGCTTTCGCCTCAGCATCCTCTTCCTCAGTGATCCTCAGACCTCTCCGGACAAAATGCTGAGAAAGCTGCCCTCTTTTTTTGTGAGCAAATATCGGTGTCACTGTGCTGTCACCGCCAGCGTCAGATCACAGAAGGGCTGAGGTGCACACTGCTGCAGCCGAATGAAGCGCACAAAGCAGGAAGTCACATGACCATGCAGAAACAGAGGAGGCAAACCCTGTTTTTGGAACTCAACCACACGAAGGCCTATGGCTTGGTTACATATGTCACTCATAATGATGTGCTGTGAGCTCTCTGTCTAAAACCTGAACACAATCACAAAATGTGCTCAAGCAGCTTTAAAAAGATGTGATAAAATAGGAAACTTCTATTTAAATTAAACAGATTCAGTCGACTGTGGATGATTTTCATTTTTTAAAGGTTCATGTCTGTGAAGTTAGAAAGTCTTCTGACTGTGTAGCAAAGATTTCCAATTTTTTTTTTTTTTTTTTTGGAGTGAGCGCAGTTGGAGTGTGGAAGTGAAAGACAAGCAAAGATGACATATATAGAAACTCCACAGTGGCTATGCAGCTGCATCTTTCAACAGTCAAAACAGAAGCAAATCTTTTGTTCAGACGTTCAGGCCAATCCAGACGGATCTGTTTAATCAAAAATTTATATTCACTGCATATGCAAGGGTGACACATTGTTCTTACAAACATTAATAGCAAACTATTTGACAAATTAGAACAACAGATTCACAAAAATGTGCAAATGTAATTCCAAGACACTCGTGCAAAATAACATGAAAGTGACAATGACGATGGAAGTGCAAAAAGAGTAGAGTTTTTAGTAGTAGTTAAAAAAAAAAAACACATGACAAGTGTATGCCCTATTTCAGTTTCCTGTCACTTGAATAAAGGTTGGCAACAACATGATGAGAGCATGAGACCTGCAGAGCATGCAGGAAGGTAAACATCAGGCAACAACAGGGAAATTTAGAAGAAAACTAAAATAAAGAAAGCAAGCAAAATGCAGAACAAAAAATAGAACAGCCTCAAATTACAGTTTGACATTTGTTAAAAACTGTTAAAAGTAAACTTTTGTGAAACTTATCAGGAACTAAAACTTAAAGATTCTGGACACAATATTGGTGCAAAATCGGGGGTGGATGGGGGAGGGAAGTAGTAGTGGTTCCACTCTTGCCTCACAGCAAGAAGGCCTTGGTTCAGATTTCATCTGGGACCTCATTCTGTGCAGTTTGCATGTTCTAGCTGTGCATGTGTGGGCTTTCTTCAGCTTCTTTCCACCTTCCACATAAACATGTTTCATTAGCTGATGATTCTACATTGTCCCTAGATGTGAATGTGTGTGTTTGAGTGTGTGGCCCTGTGACAGACTGGCGACCTACAGGGTGCACCCCGCCTTCGCCCTACAGTAGCTGGGATGGCTTCAGCAGTCCTGTGATCCCAAAAGGGATTCAAACGGTTCTGAAAAGGATGGAAGGAACCAAGAACAAAGGCATGTGTGTTACAAAAAAGTACAGACAATTTCTGTCTTCTGGTTATAAAACAGCACGGCACCATGGACAACGTATAAGTACAAAAAAAGATTACTGTTGCATTCGGTAAATACAGGCCCAAACATTGTGACTGACATATTTTATTTATGCTTTTAGAGATTGTAATGTGGGCCTTTTGATTTTTTTCCTTACAACCACAGGTGCAAGATACAAAAAGGCAACTAAAGCCAATGGAGAGTCTTAAGGGACAACAGGTAGACGATAAAACAACATCCCTAGTGTCTTGGTCTGGGCCAAACTAAGGGTTCTGTCAGCTGCTCCACCTTTGAGCATCAAGAAGAAATAAATGTTGCATTTCAGTGAGTGTGTTTACTTCTGTTGCATTTCATGGTAATTGACCTTGTAGGATAACCTCCTAATGGTTACATGGCACACTTACCTGGCTTTAACTATTTTCTTTTCAAACCTGCCTCAAACCCAAAGTCATGGTTGACTTTTGAAAATTTGCGATCATTTGAAAAGTACATTTTTGATAGTGTTGCCTGGCTGTTGTAAAGCTTGTTGGAGGACTACCTTTTTTGGTGTTTATTCATTGTCACTTGAAATTGGAAATTTTGAGCCTTTTTTATGAGCACAGCTGAAAATAAAGTTTCCTTTAAGGAAAATAAGTGTCTTTCTGTTTGACTGTCTACTCACCCAACCAAAGAACTTCCTGACTGCCCAGGTCAGTAATTTAACCCCCAACCCTACAATTAGCTGAGGGCTGCTCTGGAGCTATAGTCAGAAGGTGGGAACAGATGATGTAAACAGTTTGGAGAGGAATCTATTTCTCTGTCTGGTGTTTGCCTCTGCACATCAGTGGACAGATATCTGTAAATCTGCGTGAAAGCAAATTAAAGGTCAATGAATAAATCACATGGCTTATTAATTTAAGCTTACTCTATAGAAATGTGGCTGAAGCAGAAAACTTGGACATGGACAAAATACAGATTTCAAAGTTGCTGTGGTGGAAGGAAAACTTTCATCTCTCAACCAGCAGCCACACAGTTCACAAACATAGAAGAAGCATTTGTTCGCAAAAGCAGTGATCTCATCTTTCCAGTTCCTCTGTTCTTCAAACAGAAAGATGGCCTCGTCTCTTCAAAGATCTCACCTGTTGTGAAAAGTTTCTCCATTGTGTGTGTGTGTGTAATGCTCTGCAGTCTGGCAAAATCACGCTTAGTGAGTGGTTTCATACACAAATGTGAGTTGTTTCAAGTTTTTCAGATACATTAAATTATCTCTTTAACACAAGTATCTCATGTACTCTTTTATTTTACATATCTCAAAAAGAATCAACAAACCCTAAAACAAATGATTTGTTTAAGCTTTGACTCTCAGCTGAGTTACTGAGTCAAAACCGAAATTGAAACATTTCCATCTCTCTTTAAAATAAAAATGTTGGCTGTGAGAGGAAGTTCCTCTAATACTAATTAGCTTTGTGGAGAACATTGTCAGCTTGATGTTACTATTAGAAAATATTTGCATCAATCTTTCTTGGAGAACCTCCAACAGATAACTCCTACCACCTTATTTTCAGCATTTGTCGATACATTTGTTGCTAGAGATTTAATGAAAATGGGATCATACAGTTTTCTACTGGTTTAATGAAACAAAGCGAAATCAAATCTGCCCCCAGTTTCTATTATTGATAAATAACTTAAAAATGCCAGGAATCAAACTAAAGATATTGCAATTCTACACTTTCCACAATGCTGAAAAAGTACTGAATAAACTTTGAAAATGAGCTTTTAGCTTTTTAACAAGACATCCATGTGGACAAATTGCTAAATACATCCATCAAACCTGAGACAGTCTGAGCAGTTCGCCCATGAGAAGTGAACAAGTACCTGCTGTTTGGTGGAAAAGTCTCTGACCTTGGCAGAAATCATTTGATTACAACCAAATACACATTTTTCAAGGCCTAATGATTAAATTTATTTCATGATTCTGTTTGAACCGAATTTTAAATACAATATCTGCTTTCTTTAAGATACTTTATAGACAACTGTTTTTTTAATCTCATTAACCAGGCAGTGGACCAACAATTCAGTCCACACATGGGAGTATTTACAAGTTCAACATTTTAATCCATCTGCCTCCCACACATTTAACATTTCTCTCTTGCTGGTCAGTGTCAAATCTACTGCTCCTTCCCTATAAAGGGTAATGAGTCTTTCAGCCATTGCGCTATGAAGCCAGCAAAACCTTGATATCTAAAACAAGACATTAAATGGCTGCTTTGATTTCTTTCTTTTACAGTTAATAGTTTTATTGTTCAAGAATGTGTAACTAAAAATACATGTAATTCTAAAGCAATTGATAAACCTGCTTTCTTTTAAATTGAAAGGTACTGAATGCCGCATTGGTGCAAGTGTTTGGCAGCAGAGATGCTATCAGTGTGTGAATGGGTGAATAGGACTGTGTAAAGCGCTTTGGGCCTTTTAAGAAGGCAGTAAAGTGCTATATAAGCATACACCATTTACCATTTAACCCTTGTACTATTCTAGGCACTTTAACATTGGGAGTTGGGTCATCTAGACCCACTAGACAGTGCTCTGAACCTTTTTTCTTCAATGATTTGTGATCTTCACTGCTGTCCATGGATTACATGAAATCCTCTTCACCTTTATCCACCTTTGTCATGGTAGGGATAACACGTCATTGTAAGGGTGGGGTCATAGGATAGCACAGGGGTTAAAAAATTGATTGCATATAACCTGAAAACTTTGGTTTTTACATTCTTATTTCTTTCTCACGATTTCAAGGTTTTTTTTATCCTATTTATTTCTGGTAGAACATGATGGAACCACCTAAGCTTCTTCTCTTTTATTATCTAAACATCTTTATGCTGCATCCTAAGTTAGCCATGTCTAATTACACATACCAATGAGTATCCATGATGTAAAATGTATCTCAATTATATCAGTAGTTCTCATTGGCAGAGTCACAGGCTCAGATCAATCAGTAGACAGAATGACTTTTTGTCTTTTGAACTGAACTCTAAACTATGCTTGACTCATATAGGTCTGGTAAATGTTACAGGAAAAAGCAAGAAGCAAAGTAAAAAATAACCTGTGTGGTACACCAATTATCTGCCTTGAGTCATTATGGACGGAGGATAAATCCAGGATTCACTACTCGTTGCTTAGCAACCAACTCTGTTGTGCCAGCAACTAGTTTCTTACCAGAAAACAGAAATATCATCTATTTGTTGATCATGTTGATGGGTCTCTACCATTGTGAGTTTTCGTAAAATTGAATTTTCTGCACCCACCTAAAATTAAATCTACAATTTAGACAATGTTTGCCAAGTATTTTTGGCAATGTAAATTTGCATCAAACTTACAAAACCAATATCTTTAAAAATTGTTTTCAAATGCCACAATTAAGATACAGTCTGTCTAAACACATGGGCTCACACCACTGCATGAAAAGTATCTTATTTTAATAATGTCATACAAATGTCCAATTTAAAAACTCATCACATCCAAAAATCAAATTAAAGCAACTCTCAACAATAATTACACACAATCAAATCTTCCCACCTATCTCACATTAGAAAAGTAGCAAACTGCTGTGCATCTGTCAGCCAATAGCTGCTCAGTAAAGACTGCATAGGTTTAATTTAAGAGTCTGCAATGAAATGCAGCAGGATGTGCACATAGATGCTCAGTCAACACTATGGAAAAGAGTGACAGCCAGTGCAATGAGGGTCAGGGAGGAAGAACAGATGGAGGCCGACGAGCCAAACTCAGGAAAAGGGTCCGTGTTTTTCAACATCCAGTCGTTCTCCTCGTGTAGCCCCTGTTTCACCAGCTCAGGACCCACCAGCTGTCGTATTGTCACGTAATAATTGTTCAACCACTGAAGCTGAAAGGAAAAGAATGCTGCATAAAAAAATGCATTTAGGAAAAAGAATATTTTTTTCAAGCTAAAAATCTATGAAACTTTATTGAATTGTACTATATTTAAAGTAAATAATTAAATAAGGGTTCAAGTACGCAACAAGAAGTCCCACCAAGAGAACCAAAACATGAAAAAAGTTACCACACGTGGTTTTGTTTTCTTTTAAACTTTTTTTTTTTTAATCCTAGAGCTGCAGAGAAGGTTTAACCTCTTGTGTAAAAGGGACTTTCAAGAGGAAGCCAGAACTCATATTGCAGGAAGAGACCAGACCTGCTTGATTTCACACCAACTTATCAGTTGACAGTACTTGGAAGTTAAAAAGACTGGAACCTGCTTGCAGTTTTAAAGAAGTCAACACACATTTTCCTCTAAGGGCATTTCTTTAACCTGTATCTTTTCAGTATTGTTTTCTCGGAAAAGTCAGATTTCAGGTTTTATTTCTCACCTGTTCTGTGCTGAGGAGAGTGATGTCTATGAGCTTCCTGTCGTACGGAACCAACGACACCGTGTCAAAGGTTAAGTAGTTGTTGCCATACTGAGGGAACAGGATTGCACAATCAAATAAGAGACAAATGCAACATGTTCCAGCAAGAAAAAACTCTTGTCTGTACCTTAGTTTGAGCTGGTACTGTCACAGCAATGTCCTCAATCCTTATCCCAAAGTCATTTTCCTTGTAATAACCAGGTTCTGAAATAAAAACATAAAAAAGTTGTTTTCTTCTGAATGTTTTTGGTTTTGGTCAGTCTGCCATGATTAACTACAAGAGAACAAACAGTCACAAACTCAATTTTGTAACGTTTGTTAATATTACCTGGAATTTACACAACATGACAACAAAAGAGGAAGTTCTAATGATAAAACCTGTCAAAATGTTTAATTTTGACAGGAACAATCCTACAGCACACATTCTTTTAAAACAAAACAAAAATTATTTAAAACCATCTCTTATACGACTGTTGAGGGGCTCGAAGTACTAAAATCATTATGTTGTGTTTTTTTATGGAAAAGATGAGAAAACTATGTCTCACCTATGGATGTAAACATGCCAGCTCTGAAGGGAATATTATTGGTCTGAAAGCCAACTGGCCCTGTGAAAAAATTTGACAGTGCATCATTTTACAAAACAGAATATGCAAAGATAAAATCGATTCTGAATTTTTTTTGTTTGTTTAATTAGTCTATTAACAACGACTTTATTCAACTATTATCTCCTTTGGTGTCAAATTTGTCAGGAATTTGTTATTGTAAGAAGAATCTTCCAATTAAGTCAGATTCTCACTAATCTTTGCATTGGTTGATTTATTTTTAATTTTCTTCCAATATTTCTGGAATTCTTTGCCTAATTGTGTATGATCAGTCCAGAATTACACACAGAATATAAATAGCAGAAGTTAATTTGAAGGAAATATTCTTTAACTCTGCAAAGAATGTAAAAATAACAAAAAGAAAATAAATCGAACCATACACTCATGAACTCCAAAATAGTTTCCAACACCATGACCGGTGCCGTGACCATAGTTTAGGCCGACCTCCCAGAGTGCTTTGCGACCCAGCATCTCTATGTTCACACCTGAAAACAGAAACAAAAAGCCACAAAAACTGACAAGTTGCTGCAGAGAGATCAGTGTAACCACTTGTCGAAATCTGGAAGGAGATGGCTCTCTAGTGGTGAAAAAAGGAAAGTTAGTGAGCTGACCAAAATCCTATTTGAATTGTGTCTTTGGGATTTCCACTCACCTCTTGTCCCTGAAGGAAAAACAGTTCGAGAAATCTCAATGTTTCCCATGAGAACTCGAGTAAAGGCCTCCTGTGAAGCAGAACACGAGGAAAACATGCTTTTTAAACACTTGATGCAAACATTTTTAAACTGCATAAATGACAAACTTCCATGTGCACCTTTTGCATTGGTGTGGGTGTCCCCCAGTGGACTGTCCGAGTGATGTCAGTGGTTCCATCTCTGTTAATAGAAAAAAAAAAGTGGCTCGTTCTAACTGCAGTAAACAGGAAGTGTCAAAGTCAAAGTCAACTTTATTGTCGATTCTTCACATGTGCATCACATACAATGAATTGAAATTGTGAGAGCAGAAAGTGATTTTACTCACAGGTACTGGCCTCCAGAGTCAACCAGGTACATCTCATCAACCGTCAACCTCCTGTTGGTTTCTACTGAAGGGCTGCAGCACAGAAAAACAGGAAATGATACCAACACTGCACCCACATGCAAAATGTTGTGGTTGAGTTTTGGAAAAAAGAAACATGAAAATCACAGAAACCAGATTTCTGAAAGATTATTTTGGATTTGTTTAGGAAAAAAGTCATCAGCTTTAAGAAAACACCACAAAGGAATAGAATATACTGTATTTTTGTTGCTATATCTAATGTTTCCAACGTGCACTCAGTTTAGAAGTCTCGAGTTCAAGTCCCATTCAATGGGACACAGAGGACATTTTTGGATGCTTACATTTTTAACCTCCTTGAACAAACATGAACAGTGAAGTTGTAATAATTTTTCTTGACAATTGCACAGAAGCTTATAAACGTTTTTATTTTTAAACCTATTAATTGTTCTTTACTGCAATTTGCTCTTTAAAGTCACGTAGGATGACTCCACGGTGATGCAGTGGTTAGCATTGAGAAAGACCCGGTTTTGTGTGAAGTTTGCATATTCCTCCCGTGCATGCATGGGCTTTTCTTGAAGCTCTCCGGCTTCATCCCATAGTCTCAAAAAAATGCTTCATGTCCTTCAAAATATGCGTCATAGTTGATTGGTGTCTCTAAATTGTCTCAATGTGTGCATGTGAGCCTGCAGCCCTGTGACAGACTGGTGACCTGTCCAAGGTGTAGCCAGCGTTTGCCCTACAGAAGCTGGGTTGACTCCAGCAGCCCCGTGACCCCGAAAGGGATTCAGCGGGTTCAGAAGATGGATGGGAGTCTTGCTAATGCCATTTTTGTTGCATCAGTAATGTTAGGTTGGGATGGTGAGGGGCTGTAAGCCAGTGAGAGAGAGAGTAAACAGATGGATGACAGGAAATGGGGACGGGCTTACTTTGCGTCAGCAGTCCCGCCGACAACTCAGAGGTGAATTTCTAATAAATGGCAAATGGTAAATACTTGTATAGCGCTTTTCTACCTACAAGGACAAAGCTCTTTACAGTCACAGACCCATTCACCCATGCACACACACATTCACACACTGGTGGCCGCTCCGCTGCAAAACACAGGCGCCTTCCTGCCACCAGAGGCAAGGTGGGGTTCAGTGTCTTGCCCAAGGACACTTCAACTCATGGGCATGCAAGGCGGGAATCGAACCTGCAATCTTACGATCATGGGTCGACCGCCCTACTGCTGCACCACGGCCGCCCTAATAAACTGCAGTCGCTCTGCAGAAACCATGTCCTAGAGAATGACAGTTTTCTTGATTTTGGCTAAAAATGACATCATCACAATTGAACGACCACTGGGAACGCTTTTACAATCGGTCAAAAGAGAATTGGAGCGGGACTTTAAGTCTTTCAGAGACTTACTACTGCTTCATGTTTTAGGCCAATTTAATTACCGGTAGTCCTACAATTGCTTTGCCCCCATAACATTTTCATAAAATATATAAATATATGTGTAAGTTTTTTTAAATAAAAAAAGCATAAACATTAAAGGTTGAATAACACAACTAAGATTATTTTTCTTCCACTTTTAAAAAAAAAAACACGTTTATTTTGGGTAATAATGTTTAGACAATTATAGTGGTGTTGTTTTCTCACATGTTAGTTTTTCTGTTGTGACTCTTCCTTTTCATAGTCTTTGTTAGTTGCTGTTTTGCTTCTTTTAGATATATTTAAAGTTTCTTCTCAACATTAACTCAATCTAATGAGAGAATTTAGAGAAATTTCTGGGTACATAGAGCAGCTCTTTTAACATTTCTTGTCACTTTCTATTACTATTTATAGTTATGGCATGCATTAGGGTCATTTTAACTTTGTTTGCACTCCTAACTTCCTCTTTTAGGCTGTTTGCTTGCAGACACTAAATGAACTTCAGTCTGGTTGTTTTTGCAGAAGTTTTAGTTGTTTAAAGATAATTTTCATATTTTGCTCAAGGCTTTGTCCTCTTCAGCTCTTTTTGATGGCACACTTGAGGTAATTTAGTGAACACTTTTGTTTGTTGTATGTTTCTAATACTGGCCCCTGCTGTAGAGAGTTTTTCAAAAATTTTATTTTAAAAAAGTAAAGAAAATAACAACCACGATTAAAGGCGGATTACTGGATGTACTTTTGCATGGGCTAATGTGCAGTTTGGCAGATTCATTTAAAAAAAGGGTCTAAAGAGATTTCACATGTGGGTTAGGTGTAATAAGAGTGTGTTTTTAACTTGATGATCTTACCTGTAATGTGCGAGGGCAGCATTGGGTCCACTAGCAGAGATTGTTTCAAAACTTGGACCTCTGTTGTCCTTCTGCTTGCTGTAATGAGGTTTAGATTAGCTGTAACACCAAATTCTCTGAAACTGTCCAAATTAGAGCCCATCTGTCACATCCAAACCCCTTTTTTTCTGCTCATGATGACTCACCTGCGACATTTGTTGACGTACTCTGCAGCGCTCAGCTCAGTCTCATTTCCCCGAGGCACAGCCCTTTCCAGCCACATCAACAGCTGGATTACAGCAACTGCATCTCTCACCTGCATGGGCACACACCTTATTCTCTCAAATATACCCCAAAATGTTTACTGAATCAGGTGCATGAAATATGTATGACAAAGTTAAGGAATTCACTAAAAATCCTATTTTTCATTATTAACTTTCTTGTGTCATAGCTTTGCATAAGAAAATGTTTAATGTCAAATTTTAGGAAATGAGCTCTCAAATGAGGTGGAGGACATACGTGAGCATCCCTCAGTACTTGCTCTTCTGTCTGGTCTTTTACAGCTTTTGATGTCAGCACAGGAGAGTATGTAGATGTGATCAATTTTTCCTTATTAATTCAAAGAATAAAAGACCATTTTTAGAAATCAATTTCTTTTGCGTATCCATGGATTTAACAGAATTAAAAGGGCTAAAACTGTACAGTTAGTTTTCAGCCTACATACCTGTGGTATGGTCTCATAAAGTGCATAATTTGTATATTCTGTACCGATCCAGACTCTAACCCCTTGGTGGCCTACGTATGTTCTCAGATCTTGAAGGACAGAGTCATAATGCTTCAGCTGCACACAGAGAGGATTGCTACAATGGGCGTTCAGGTATTCCTCCAAATCCTTAGTCACCCGCTCAGTATGGACAAAAAGCCTGGAGTTCATATGAATGAAAAGCATTTGTAAAACTACATGCCTTAATGCACCATATAGATTCGTTTTGCTTTTTATTGATCTTTAATTTTTATTTTACAACAACTAAAAAAGATGTTTTCAGTTTGGTCTCTAGTCAAGTGACTCACCAGATTTCATTCAGAGTGAGGAGAGTGTAAGAGTAGAAGAAGGGGTTGTAGGGAATGTCGTTGCCACGCAGATTAAAGAGCCCTAAAAACCAAAATTAGAAGAAAACACAATCTTAATTTAACTCCCCTGACTAGAAATTGCTCCAACAAACTCAGCAGTAAAAATACAGTAAAATGGGAATGGCACAGGACAGTAACATTTGAATCTGTTGAGTTCGCTCATTAGTCGACTCACCTATAAAACCACGCCTTTCTACCCCTTGACACCTATCGATGCAAATATGCATTAAACCACTTCGGCTCCAAAAATTACTTTAATTTTACAGTTTAGTGATACTTTTTTCAGAGCTGGGAATAAATTCAGGTGTCAAGGAGTTAAGTATAAGCTGCAAAATACAATAAAACCAAAAACATGAAGATAAACTCTCCCCCCAGCATTAGTTATAAATAGGGGTGTATAGGGGTCCATTCTGCCTCAGACTTATCGATTTGGTTTGATCCTAGGAATAGAAATCCATTTGTTGATTAATTAATTAATTAATTGTTGCACCCTTATTTATAAATAAAGGAATACATTTCAAAAAGAATTCTAAAACAGGCCATTTTAGATGTTAATTTAGACTTTTTAATGTGAGATTAAAAGACTGATTTCTCCCCTCCTAAGGCAGCCTCAGGTGATCTTCTAAAAAGCTGAAATTTAGGTTATTTCTGATTTTCCCCCTAGGCAAAAGGCAGTACAGAATAGAGTCCAGACCATGTACATGGAGTGCAGGAAGTATTCTAACTAAATCATTCTTCAGACTAAAATGTAACATTTTTAAGTAAATTTAAGTATACTGCCTCAATTTTAGTATAGACAAAGTGTACTTGAGTACAATTAAATAGACTACTTTTTGCTAAGTGTACTCATGTTCAGGAATGGAAGCTTGCTGCTTGTCTGCACCGCTGCGTTGTTTCACTTCTCATACGTCTTCATCTTTTCATTTTTGAAACCGGTCTTAGCGGTCTTAGGTTTGAGCCACTGACTGCATGTGAGAACTAGAACAAGTGAGTGAGATGTCACCCAGCAAAAATGGATTACTGCCGGCTCCTATGAAATGAAGTCAGTTCAGTCACAATCACAGACATTGTCGGTAAGCTGATATAGGTCTGAGTTGGTCTGACTCATCCTTTCCATGGCAACCCCTCTCTCCAATCAGAGGTGAGCTTGCTGAAAGTCCACTTTCCTACCATTTGAACGAGTGCTCAGGAGAATCCATCAGTCAAACGTTTCGAGCATTTGATGCAAGACCACTTTTACTACAATTAGAGTATCCCTCAATATACAACACTCGTTCTTCACAACTCAAATTGAAAGTTCCAAAAACACAGTCTTCCTATGGCCTTTTGTCTTTTCGTTTGCTGCTCCGAATGATTGGAACGTCTATCAAAACATACTGCATTTGGAATCTCTTATTCCACTCTCAGCTTTTAAACGCAGAGTAAAGGACATTTTTAAAGAGTTATGTAAAACGTTTTTTTAATCAGTAATTTAATATGTCTAAAACATGTTTGTTGCTTTCTTCCCTCACCTTTAAGGGTTTTTAGAATTTTCAGGCCAAAATTGTAAATAAGAAATTGTTCTTAATGCTTTGCCTGGTAAAATAAAGGTTTCTTTCTTTTTTATCTATTGAGGCATCTAATGCCAGTCCAGTTCTCATATACAGTCAATGGTTTGAGCAAACTTCACTGCTACTGGAGATGGGCAGATAAAAGCGTTACTGATTCAAATGATCTCTAATAACTGTGGTTTCTGTAAACACATTCAGAGTTAATAAACTCTACAGAGCTCAGAATCTCATAGTCTTTGTCAATGTTCAATAATTAATAGATTATTTGGAACATTATGAATGCATGTACTCACAGGCTGTTTCATCCAGAGCTGAAAGCAGAAGTGCTGTTGGCTTGTTTAAGTCCTCCATCATCGAAATGCGGATTTCCTGCACCTTCATCTGCCAGGATCTATCTGCAAAGAGACATGGGCTACTTTTATTCAGACATCATTAAATGTATTTTGGATAAATATTTTTATTTTTATTTTACTTAAATCTTGTCAATTCTGAAATAAAATGATAATTTTCTTTTTTAATGTCTTCTTCCTTAAATCTCAAACACTTTTCTACTTGGTGTGGAAACTCCTTCCTGTAAACCTTAGAGGGCGAATTTTAAGGGAAGACCACCAACTAAAGAATCAGGGGAACAGGGGGGCATCTATTAGTCAACCAATGCCTGCTCCAAACTTTGTCCATTTTAGCAGGATCTGTAAAATTCTGACTTAACAAGACATTTTTGTTTGCCAACACATCTACACATTGTGTTTCATTTTGGAAGTTAACCAATTTTCTTTGACTTTCTGTGAAAGTTTCCTATTTTCCTGATCCTGTTTTTGCATTTCCCCTGCACAGCAAGGCGTCAAAACAAACCTAAACTGTGACACTGACTGCTGTGATCACACGTGTTAGGGATAATGAGTAATGGAAAACGAGGCTGCACACTTTAACTTGAATGTTTCGTAACGTTGGTGATAAAAATAATAGTAATCGCAACATTGCATTAGTTTAGGTCCTCCAGACTAAATGTCTGTTAAAGCAGACACACCAGAGAGATTTCTCATAACACGGAGATGGTTTTAACCTTGAATTAGCTGATGGCTGGTATGTAATGCGCACCAGAGGAGCTTCATGGACCTGTTAGAACTGCCTGAAATACGCTTTGCTCCCTGCAGTTAAACAACTCACAGCTATTTTTTCTGGGTTCTATTTGATGTCATTTTAGCAAAAAGACATTGCATCAACTGTTAACCATGCTGACATTTTAAACTCACAAGCCCTCCTGAACAATGTGCACAATGTGCAATGTGCAAAATGTTTTTAAGGGGGGAAATGAAGTCTGGAATGAATGGAATGATGGTGTTTTTCCACAACTAAAACTTTGATTTTGTATTTTTCAACTGGACAATGAACTAAAAATACCACATATTACTAAAACTCATGAACATATTGAGTTGAGTATAATTTGATAATCTGTGTTAATAGACTGGAACCACATCAAACTACATATATAAAACCAAGCAGGGTGGAAGGGAGGGGACAAAAAAAGCAAAAAAACAAAAAACAAAACAAAGCAAAACAGAAAGATACACAGTTTTCCCAATTATAACTCCAAGTCCTGAAATCTTGAATTTGTGTGATGGAACACTTCCTCTAATACTATCTCTTATCATGACATAGAAGAAGAACCATTAATGAAGAAGAACCTTGTAACTACAGTACTCGAGTATTCAGATTGCATTCTGAATAAGTCTGAATCCTAAATAACATATGACCTATTAAAATGTGGTGGTTTAATCATTTAATTTCAAATCCCATGTTCAGAATACTTAAATTCAAAAACGATTGGAGGAGGGTATAGGGAATACTGTAACATGTAAAAACACATTTTTGCAATAAACATGGGTTCAAAGAACAAATAGTAATACTTACTGCACTTTTTGATGGTTTTGTGAGCTTCAATCAACTGAGTAACTTTACTAAATGAAACCATTTTTCTCATTTGCATTTTTTTTTCAATTCAAACTGTTCTTGGCTTCTTCACTGTTTCTTGTCTCTTGGCTACACTTGAGGAAAGTTTTACTATGACTCAGTAAAAATATAATGTCATTTAATTTGTGATAATCCAGGGCATTAGTAGTTTTCTAAGCAGAAAACGATTATGATTACATTTTATTTCAAAGCATCTGTATTTTTTTTAAAACATGATGAAGCTCAATTTCATGCTAATGGATTAGATTATATATTTCAAAATTGTAGTTGGAAGTATACCTGTGACTACAAAACTACTAAACCCTTCATTCAGAATAATGTTGAATTGTAAAATTTTTCATTTTGTTTTTTTAATCTTATTCTTCACCCACTAAGTTTTTGCTTCAACTAGATGTTCACTTGTATTAATTAAACAAGGAAGGTTAAAGAAGGAATTCTCAAATGTACAATTATAGATGACACTGATTTCTATTCCTCATCAAACAACTAAACTGGCTATTGCTTTAGTAAATTTTCCGCTTTTTTGCTCCACAAAGCACATCATATACTACTATGACTCCATATTTTCTGCGATTTCCTGTCATTTACAAGAACTAATTTCAATATCGGAACTAAAAAGCAGTATCTGATACAAGGCTCACTTAAGTCCCTGTATTATTTTTTAGATTGTAGTCAAATGAACACACCATTAGGTTTATGGTGCTTTCTGTTTGTTGTTTTTGTACTTTCCAGTCCTAAAGACTAAGACCTTTCAAGGGTCTGTGCAGACAGTCTCCTCATGCAGAATTAGCACCAGTCTTTCTGAGTCAGTATTTAATCTGCCAATCAGCAGTAAAAACACGAACAGATGGTTTATGGCTGTGTTTGTGACCATTGCTTATGGCTCTCGGTCAAGTTTGCAGGTATTTATCAGCACACAGATAAATGGCACCACATAGGGAGACTGGCAGACTGCACACAGACAAGTGCACAATTAAAATAAGAAAAAAAGAAGCATACTTATCACTCTGTCTGGCAGACGGATGAGGCTTTCAGATGAGAGGGGAGGTCTGTCCTCCCACACAACGTCCACCAGGTTAACAGCTTCAGGCTCGAGGCGGAGACTGCTTGACTTCAGATAGGAGGCATAGTTCTGATATGTCTCTAATGGAGGAAATTGCAGAAGAATTCACAGACTCGGAATAAATCAACCTTAAACAAAGTGTCTGGAGCACATGGTGGCTCCATTAATATTTTTCCATTTACTTGAGCAATGATTTTATTGATTGTTAGGCTGAGCCGTCTCACCGAGAGAAAAGAGGAAAGGGTCAAAGCTGACTGGGCTTCCTGGTGGCAACTCAGACATGAGCCACTCTGCCACACTGCTGATGGATGCTGGAACAATAGAGGTATCTCTTAATTTACATTAAAAATTATGAAATAATGTATAAAAAAAACAGATGCATTTTAAAACAATGTGGGTGAAAAATAACATTTTTTTAAACATAAAGCCTCATGAGATAAACTATAAAATGTTTTTTTTGATTTTGCTTCATTTGGCTGTTTCTTGCACTGGTTTCTAAGTTGATCTTCAGCCACCACCTCATCCTCTGCATCCTTTCCTCTAACAGTATCTATCTTCATTGCCTCTTGAATAACATCCAGAATTATCCTGATCCTCCTAACCTCAGCATCCTCAGACATTCTTTATACTTCCTCTCAACACATCCAGTTTCCCTGTCTTTACCTACAAAAGGATTCATACAATCTGTCTTTCTGATCTACTCATTCCTGATCTTTCTGTCTTCATCACAAAAGAGGATGTCATCATTCTCTGTTCTGCTTACTGCCATTTTCCCAGTACTTCTAAACCACTCAACATTGCTGGTTTCCCCACGTTTCTGTATCTTTGAAGAAATATAGGAATCAAATGTGCATAAAAATATTCCTCAGAGACAGTTTCTAGCTGTGGAGTGTCATCATCTCTTCTTGAACAGAGAGTCGGCTGAGGACTAGCAGATCCTTCTCTTTCATAAAGCAACCTTTCTTCTCTGTAAATGATTGCATATAAATGCGGAAACACCTTCACATAATATGGGTGGATCAGATTCAGTTAATTCAAATAAGATCCAACCTGGACCTCAGTTCTTAAAACTTTTATTGTTGGGTTTTATAATGTTTGATACCATTTGATTTACACTTTTAGATTCTTATCATTTCTGAATATAACTGTCTTAAAAAAGCCAAAGAAATTGTAGGGTGTAACATTAAAAAAGCCTTTTGTAATGCAATATTTTTTATTTATTTTTATGTATCTCTGACTCATGTCTCTAGTATAACAACCCCAGATAATTTCTCTTTGTTGCACGTTAAATACAACTAGTTTTAAATATCCTGTGATAAAGCTTTTCAAGAAGTTCTTAAAGTCTGTCCACATTTTTTGGGTCCAAAAAGGGGAAAATGGTAATTTAGAATCCCACTCAACCAAAAACGGCACAGAAGTTTTGTAATTTTTGTGCTAACAAAGTATCCCTGCAGTTTGATGCATTTGTTCATGCATAAACGTGAGGCTAAACTTTGGTGCAGATGGATCACAGCAGCAGAGGTTTACATCACTTTAATGGGCTAAAATTGGGCAGAAAACTGGGGCTACAAGTTAAAATTTGATGACAGAATCCAACAAACGTCCCCTGGCTTGCTGAGTTTTCATTTCTTTAGTCTAATATTAAATAAACTAATGAACATTTGAAGAAAAAAACAAACATAAAAGGTTAATTTCTTGCAACAGCAGTGCAAGTTACTGGTAGTTTTATAGTTTGTAGAATTTTTTTTGCTGTGACTAAAATTCTTTATAACCAATTAATTAATGTTTAAAAGGCTGAGACCAACTTTCTGACCAATTTCAGACCAATTATTTATCATTTAAAACCTGTTTTTAGAGCATAGCAGAAAAGATTAGTCATTTTTTTGTGTTTTTAACTATTTATTATATAGGAAAGCAAGAAATACTGCATTGATAAATATTTTTAATTGCTTTTCTTTGTGATTATTGTCTACATTTTAAAAAACAATTTGACTTTTTCATTCATGCATATTTTAACAGTTAAAACGTTGTATTAATGCATGATGACAGCTTTTTATAAGCTATTTTTGTCAATAAAAAGTAGAAAAAACTCACAGGTGTTTGACTTGGATCCATGCGTATCTGGTTTTCAGAACAAGTCAGAGCAGTGTAATCACCCCTACCATCTTTTTCCAGCTCCCAGTTGCAGTCCATCTGTCTTTCAGCCTGAACCCAGTAACGACTGTCTGTCCACAAGACTGCCTTGCTCCGAGTCACCACAGCAGTACCTGGAGGGATGCAGGACAACAACTGTGTCATGGGGTGGGCCGCGGTGAAGCTAGGTTCAGAACATCTAGAAGGGTGACCTCATTTCTTGATGTTAAAAAGTGTGAGCATGGACACAAAGTTAAAGGTACACAGAATATTCAAGCTGATGGTGTGTGGTGGACTGAAAAATTAACTTTGATGCGGTTGTCGCGGCCTTTCGATGCACTTTTGTCACACAAAGTATGGTGGACCCTCTGCTGATTCTTTTTGGCATCTAAGAAAATGAGACTTCTTCCTGAACATTATTCTCCATCTTCTCATCATTTTGTGCACGGAACAATGCCTATTGATTTTGTTTACAGCCACAGACTTCGTGATTTGTTGGCCCAATTACTCTGTGAGGGCAAGGCCAAAGACACTGTGACGCTTGTGAGGATGTGGCGAGAAAGCAAAGGATCTTCATGAACACAGGACTCATATGTGGAGTTGAATCATGAGGAAGGGGAGATTTGTACCTGCAGAGCCCGTAAAACCCGTCATGAAGGCCAACCTGGCATCACGAGATGCAATGTACTCACTCTGTTAGAGAAACAGAAAGGTTAGAATCTCATTCGCACACATTAAAGACCTCAATGGATTAACTGTGATGGAGGTGTACCAAGTGGGCATCAGTGTCGGGAATGATGTAGGCAGAGATATTTGAAGACTGCATTTTTTCTCGTAACTGCTGCAGCTGGAGAGAGGTATTTACTGCTGTGCTGGGGAGATACTGCAACATATGAGACACAAATATAAAAGGTTTAAATAAAAACCCAAGATGCTGCTGACTCATCTTTTTCCTAATCTTCCTCAGCAATCATTAACTGTTAAATGCATGCATCTCATATCAGGAGAAGACTGCATGAAACAGATGAGGTCAAAGTTACAAGCTGTAAGTTATGATGAAATAAAAAGTATTGCTGCTATGTGTTAAATCACAAACAGCAACAAGATTTTACCGGGGGAGACAAAGAGCAGTTCCTCTCAGCCTGTTTGTTTGCAGCAGCACCAACACATGTCACTGAAAGAAGAAGAGCACAGAGATAAAGGAGTGAAAGAGCAACACAATAAGTGAGTGCAGTTTGACAACAGCAACAGTTTAATCGGATGCTCTGTGATGCACAAAGAGGTTTTCCATTTTTATCAGAAGTTTAGAGAGAAGACAAGAGGAAAACAATGCAATGTAAGACGTGGAAAAAGTTTCTAGCTCCATCTTTAACCACCACAAAACTCAGATCATTAATCTATGTAACATATTAACAGAGAGCAGAAACAGAGATTGCAGAGGAGCTCTTTACCTGTCAGTGCTGCCACACACAGAACCAGAATCCACGCAGAAGAAGTCATAATATACTGGTTAAAAACCAATTCACTCTGACTGGTGGGCGAACTGAAGTGGACGCAGGCTGTGGGAGAGTGTGTCAAGGTTTTCTAGCAGGAAAGTCTGTGTGGGTGCCAAACTGCTGGTAAGACAGTCCCTCCCTTTTTCCCTGCTTTACCTTCTGTTCATCTTCCTCCTCCTCCTCCTTGTCACCATGCAGGTGTGTGAGGAGGGAGTTTGGATTTCCTACTAAAACGGACAGCTTTTCTCTTTACATTTTTGACTTTGACTCACATATTATGATCTCACATTTTTGATTAAATTATTTGAAGAAGCAATTGTAGTTAGAATGTCATAGATGTTGCATTAATGTACAAAAACTTCCACCGAATACATATTAAAAAAAAAAAAAACATCTGTAATTCTTAATTCTAATTTCATTGCATCTTTACCTTGATATGCTATTAATCATTGCATTTTTTTGATAATGCAAGTGTATTTAAGTTGCCTTGTAAATTTGTTTTGCGAAAACCAAGTAACAGCCAGCAAATGCTTGATTTACCTCAGTCTGAAAAAGTGAAGGAAAGGAAATGTCAGACTCTGTGAGAAGGTAACAAACTATCATATTACCACATCACATATCACTGTGCTTGACAACTCAAAACCCAACCGTACTTCAACAACTGCAAAATTCACATGTTGCAACTTGTGCCTCCGTAACTGGTTTTACAGTAAATGTACAAACACTAAATGCATCTTTCTGAGATGTTTTAGTTGTTCAATGCTTTCAAACTGTGCTAAAATTATTCGAAGATCCAAGTCTGCAGACTTTTATTAATGATGTGTGTAAATATGAGTTTTTTTCATATTTTTTCAAGTGTGAAAATGCTTTCACCAATGTAAAGACAAATGAACAGAACATTTAAAGATCACTGATGCATTAACAAAGCTTACCACAAATCCTTGTGACTGCTGCTTCATTACTGAGCTCCAAATACATGAACATACAGCCTGAATGTATCTGATGCACATATATTATCATCGGGCAAACACTCCAATGCATTGAGATCAGATAGCTTTGAAGATGACTTCAAAGCCTGGCAGACCTTTATACCACAGCATGCTGGGATTGGACACAGCCTGTGCCATAAAACAAGGAAAATAACAAACAGTGATCACAGAACCATGTCAAAGGTGCATCTCAGTACCTGGGAATAAAGGAAAAAGCAACAACAACTTGGCCCGCTTTTCTCATAGGAAATTTGCCAATTATCTCATTCAGTGCCAAACATCCAGTGTTGCTGTTGACTCTTGTTTTTGGATTGGGGTTCATGCAGGAATCAATCAAGTACTTGATTTTCAGAACCTTTGAGTATGAACCCCAATAGTCCAGATTCTGCCCACAGCTATTGGGTCCTGGTGTAATGTTTGCTTGTTTGAATATTATAATATTTTGTTTTTATTCTGTCTAGGGATTCTGTGGAAGCTGGTTGTGGCTCCACCCATTCACCGGAGGATCCTGGTTAACAGGACACAGCTGCCTGCACTTCAGTCAAGAATTGTACTCACTCATTCTCCTTGTAAATACTGAATGGAAAAATACAAGGTTCACTATCAAGTTGGTTTAGGCTTCAAAGAAAGAGATTTTCTTTTTAATCTAATGATTGCTTTGCTCTAGAAGCACATTTAATTGAACATAAGGTTTTGTTGCCAATTTCTTAAGGATCTAAATCTTAAAAAAAAGACTATTATGTTTACCAGGAATTTAGAACTATTTTATTTTTGCAAATAATGTGATTAGGTGTTCTGTAACACATAGGTAGAGGTTTGTAAACTGATTTAGTTTAAGGCCATAAATTAAGCTGACTGTGATTAACCAAAAACAACAAATTTGTTTTTTTCTATTAACTAAGAAAGAACTCCACTGTGATTTGAGAATCGCAAAGCCATGCACGCTTCATCCTAACAAGAAAGCAAAATCTGGAAAGCATGCTGCGTTCAGAATTTGCATGACGAGTCAACAGTGGGTCATTTATCTACAGCAAGAATGTTGTAGAGTACATATTAGACACAACACCCCCTCACGAATCACTTCATCTTATGTTGCAAGAAAGAAATGTGTTAATCCCACAACAAATTGTGGGTGGGTCTTTAGGGGTTGGGATGAACAGCTGAGGATGGGCCTCTGCATGCCTGAACAGAACAGTGTGATAAGATAAAGTCTCGGCACACTTGGGCGTCCACAAACAATCCTGGAGTCCTGTGAGAGCTGCACTAACTCTGTTTTTCATACTTGTGTCCATCTGTGGTCATTTGACAAATATGTAGTTCATAGGATCCATGCAACAGAATGGAGATACATTTTGCTGAACAGAGTTACAGATGTGAAACAGTAATTTTGAGGTAAAATAAAAGACTGAAGAAAAGACGTGCCCTTCTTATCTTTCTCTTGCTGCCATTTTTTCAGTTCTCTAGTCAGTTTGTTACATTGTTCAGCCGCAGTGCTGTAATAAAATCCTGAAAGCCTAATTTATGGTACAGACATTTGCTAATTCCACAAAGTGAGCTGCAGCATCCAAACTTTCAGTATGGTGTTTTTTGCTGGAAAGAATTCAAAAAGCTTTTAGTGTAATGAGGAGTCCCTCTTGACTAGATGCTATGATATAGGAAGTGATAGTGAATGCTAGATTGATGGCTTTCCAACAGTTGCTCACCCCTAATATTTCTAAAATGACCTTGTTTTCTTGTCTAGACTTCTTCTAGAGGATGCCCTGAACCTCTGATGTCAGTTAATTTCTTGTGATAAGATGGCCACAGGGGCAGTGCAAAACAAGACAGCAAGTTGTGTTTTCTCAGCATTTCCAAGGAAATATTTTGATGAGTAAGTACTATGCTGGCTAAAAAGCACAATAGAGCAATTTTATATTTTATAAAGAAGCTTATAAAGTGCGTTTTTGCACTCACAGAATTTTTGCAGTGAAGGACTGGCAGTGGAGGGCAGCTTTTTTTAGCGGCAGAAACAAGCCGAGAAGGTTTTGTTTGTAGTATTCATGGAGGACAATCAGCTACGTCCAACAGTACCTACCTTTTCTGGTTTCTCATTGTATGTTGTCTTTCTAACATTTCATTGTGTTTTCTGGAAATTACTTTTGTTTTCCGAAGTGTTTTTGAAGATTTGGGTTTCTGAAATGTTGTTTTCCTTTCCAAAATATAATGTTGTTTTTTAAATATCTGTTTTCCTTTTTTAATTGTTGTTGTGTTGTTTAAAATGTTTTTGCGTCGAGTGATTTGTTGACGCGATTTGAACTTCAGGGCCACCATAAAAAGCAAGATATATTTATTTAACCTTTACTAAGAAAAGATTAAGAAAAGAAAATCTTACTTTCAACTGTGGCCTGGCAAAAGGCAAGACCTTTTGAGAAAGAAATAAAAAAGAGTAAACATATATAGGGCAATCATTGGATGCAAGGGGGGGTCAGTTACGGGGGCACCTCCAATACTGTTGCATTTCCAAAGCACTATTGTGTTCATTGTAACAAACAGCATGGCAGTTTAGTTTGTAAGCTGCACAACAGCTGAAGCACTCAACATGTGCTTGAAGGTAGTCAAGCATTTTAGTCTGATGGAGATTCCAGATCTGAACTGTAAAAGAGAAAACCTGCACTATCCTCATGGACAAGAAACCCTGCAGTAAAACATGTGTACCTCTAGGTAGGACTGATGAAGCTTGAAGAAAAAGCCTCAGTAACAGCTGTCCTTCACCTCCACATTAGATAAACTAGGTCATAAACTGTAGCTAATACTGCTTTCATCCCCCTCTTTCTCGTTTTCTCTAGTCCACCTTTAATGTTTATGTAGGTATGTTGCACAAGCAATTTTCAATACTGCTAATACTTATTATTTTTATTCATATATTTTATTCTGATGTTGGTATTATAATCTGCATATTATCATCCTTTTCCCCTGACCTCTGAAACTCTCCCACAATTCACCAAGAAGCTAAAAACATGCTTTTTCCGACTCACATACTCCCCCACAACTTGACTGCTTTGGCCGATTGTAAGAGTGTGTTTTAATGTGTGTTTTGCTGTATATTTTACTGACATTTTTCCAGTTTGTTTTAACTGTCTGCGACTTAAGGTTCTAACAAAGAAAACTGATTATTATTGTGAACCAACATCACTGAGAAGAAAACAAAGTTTCACTGAGCATTTTAATAGGATTACAATAGAATGTATTCAGTTCTGCACCTCTGTATTATTTCATAAATAGTTTTGATATCAAGTCTGGTTATTGTTCATCTTTCACCACATCCCATCAGGTGTCGCCACAGCAAAACAGCTTTCACTGGTTTGCACAGGTAGAGGTTTTTTTTTATTGTCAGATGACCTTCCTGACACAACCCTGTATTTGAGGCACAGCGAGACCCAGATTGACAGCAGCATAAAAGATTTTGCATGAGGACCCACACTGGACTTTTTGGCTCATTGCGCTCCTAGGAAGCAAACCCAGAATTCCTGTGTGCCAGTCCTACCCCCAGCCAACTGAGCTGGCCAAGTCTATCAAGTCTGTATAGAAACATTATAGTTTTTTATAAAATCCAGTTTATTGACAACTACCAGCATTAGTGGAGATTTATTTTGAGCTTTTTTGCTAAAGTTCTGAAGTTGAAACAATTGCTTCTACAAACTGACTTAAAAAAAAAAACATTTTAAGGCAACAGGTTAAAACTTAAAATCCCATCAGTCTTGTAACACTGGGGAATGGTTAGATTTGTTCTCCGA
This sequence comes from Oryzias curvinotus, assembly GCA_023969325.1. NCBI lineage: Eukaryota > Metazoa > Chordata > Actinopteri > Beloniformes > Adrianichthyidae > Oryzias > Oryzias curvinotus. The sequence continues at coordinate 14,813,011 of CM043715.1, read as the reverse complement.
ACCTCCTGAGGAAGCAATGAGTTGCAGTCATGACCTTGGTTCACTCTTGCCTTAAACCCACCAATCTGACCCAATGTGACCCCTCATTGTTGAATGTCAAGCAGTGAGACATTCAGCCCCATTTTTTTTTTAACTTGTCCTGTCCAACAGCTGGGCAAACAGATGAGAGCTGAACGCCTCTTGTGTTGGACATATTTTACTTTAACAACAGAGGTTATGAATCTTCTGACAAATCAGAGGTATGTCTGAATAAACCCCTTTTGTAATCGAGGCCAAACTTTATTAATTTTAATCATTTTTGAAGATCTTTTGTGTTGGACCGGACGGAAAATGAAAGGGAAGAAGAGGGAACGATGTTAGAGAGGGGGGGGGGGGGGGTTAGGAGGGTGATCAGGGGGGGTGGGGGGTGGGGGGTACAACCATGAAGCAGCATAAAGCAATAAGTTCAGATATCATACAAATCTCAAAGGGCGGAGCCTGTCCACACACACACACTCAAATGTTATAAACACACCTATAAACTGCAAAAAATACACAATACAGATAGTGTTCACACATGCATACTTATACCTTCAAACCAACTAGTGTGAAATATTTCATTCAATCAAGCTAAATATTAGTGCAAAGGTGAGCTAACACCTGTGCTCAGGTGAGTGTTTATGTTCTTCTAAAATGGATGGTGGAATGTGAAAAGAAGGAGGGAGAATGCCCAGCCACCCCCACACCAAGACTGCCGCTGCAGCAAGAACACCCCAACGCCACTCGGCAGCAGGCAGAGAACAACCGCTTCCCGGGCGACCACATCCGCCACCCAGGCCAGGGCCAGCAGGACCGCCGCGAGGCCCCCAGCCAGAGAGCAGGGAGGCATGGTGGTCAAACAGCCCCCCCCCCAGCCTAGGATCCAGGTCCCCCCAGCCCAAGGGCCCCATCCCCCGAGGCGCTGACACCCACCCCACACAGAGAGAGAGAAGCCAGAAAGCCCCCCCCCGAGCAAGTCCAGGCCCCCGCCCCCAGGCGCCGGCCCTGGGAGAGCTCTGGTCAGGCCTCGACAGGATTGAGGCAGCCAACCGGCCGGGGCAACCGCCGACTCAGCCCCATTTTTAGAGTCTTTGATATGAACCGACCATGAATCTGAACCCATGACCTCCTCAGGGAAGACACTTTCCTCTTGGTGACTAGGCTAGTAAAAATACCAAAACACGTAGAAAAATACAAAAGCAATCCTAAGATCTTTCCCATTTTATTATAGTCCATCACCCATAAAGTTAAAAACACAAATATTACATAAGAATAACACATACGAATAGGTTGTTCATTAACAGGCAGTAGTAAATCTAAATGGCCACCTGGAGGCAGACATGTACTGCAGAGTGAAATGCAGGGATGAAACATTTCTTGTGGAGATGAAAAACGAGCATCAGCCTCATGAGAAAAAAAAGACTTCATGCTTACCTGGTTTAGTTTCTAGCAAACACAAAATGTTATGAGTGAGAAGGACTTGCATAAAAAAGAAGAGAAAACCACAGGCTCAAAGTCTTTCTTTTCTTCCTCTACAGTCAAAAATAGGCTAAAAAAGGTTTGTCACTGTACTACGGATGAGCCCCCAAAACATAACATTTGTTTTTTTATTCCTCGGTAAAAAGCCCGACTTGTTTCATTCAGATACACAACTAAACATCCACATCTCAGCTGGCTGCACCTCTCTTTCCTGTTTTTTTTTTTTTTCTTTTTCTTTTTTTGTCTTTTTGCAGACACTTTTGTCACATTCCAACCTAACTGAACACACATTTTTACTTCTTTTTCTCAAAGTTCCATGCTTTGGACTGTTTTCCTAAAAACTTAAAATCGTCCTTCTTTTTCCAGATGAGTATCTGTTACCTCACCCTTTCATGACTTGTGGCATGTCTTCTGTCTTGCTGCTGGTAACGTTCATGTTTCTCCCTTCCAGGGCAAACCTCCACTTCTTTAGATGTTCCTCCACCTGCTGTAAACGCCTACAGCAGACCTCACTATTGTTCTAAACCTCTCATTCATGTCCTGCACAACTTCGGAATACTTTAGACTTCCTTTGTACAAAATCACAGGTCTCATCTCTGCTCAAATGCTTTCTACTGTAGATAAAGTAATATTTTATTTATAATCTGCATAACTTACATTTACTGGATCTGCACATGTCCACAACAGCTGACTCAGGAAGACACACAAGTAAGTAAAATAAAAACACTCGCACCACCTTTGTGATAAAGCTCCACTTGTAACATTGCTTACATTTAGATGCTGAAGAACACCATCGTTTAATTTTTTGAATAATAACTGCCATTTTCAAGGAGGTTTTTGTAAATAATTTCTAAAAGGCAAGTGACAAAATGATTTATTCCACATGATTCTTTACTTTGTCTCACAAAACGGTGAAAAGGGAAAACGGATAATGACACATTGTGACCAAAAGAGGGCACCAATGTTTAAAGAATTTCCCCACCAAGTCCTTCCTCTGTCAACCCCTCCCCTCCAGAAGCTAGTTTTTGCATAGATGCTCTCATTCACAATTTACATCTATCAGACAAAAAGTCACTTCCATGTGTGCGTGTGAGTTTGTGTACGGATCTCTGGTTATGTCAGGGGCTCTTATGGTCAATGTCCGCTGTCAGCCACGCTGCAGTCTGCAGATGAGGCTTAAAGTTGTGGACCAATTTTAATAAACGGTAGCCCTGGCAACAGTGTTCAGTGTGAGTCAGAGGAGCTGAGGCAGAGGGGAAAGCAGGAAACTGTGGCCAAACATGGATGCTCAATGAAATCCAACTTCAGAAATGGCTTTAAAGATGCGGCCACATTTCTGCTAAGCAAGAGTCAACAGTAGGCCAACATTACACCACAATCTACACGAGTTATTCATGTGGAGCACTCTCCCATTCTTACAGCATTGGAATACTTTGAGGGGTTTTTAGCTCAGAGGGGTTACAACCTCTGTTGTCTATAAGCCTCGGTAAACCAGAGCAAAAATGCCTTTAAAAGAATGCAGCATAGTTTGAATTGTTTGAACAAAATGAGGAGCTTGAGTTATCCAGAAACATAAACAAGTGGAGGAAATGCAACATGTGTGTTCTCCTTTTTACTTTGAATTTTTTTGCGATGTGGTTTTGATGAGCATTCTACCAAAATAAAAAAAAAATGATGTTATTTTAAAAATGACCACAATGATTGTGGGGAACTACAGGTTTATGATCTGGACATAAATCAGTTGATAGCAGACAGTGGGGTTCAGCCAACGGGGCAAAAGATGTGATTTCAGGACAATAAATGATATAGCTATAATGAAGAAACTTTGGGGAGCAAGTGTATAGTTTAACGTCAAAGGGTTTCTGACCTCAGTCACGTCTATGCAGAGTTATACTGTATGCAAGCCTTTGGCCCCTGTGAGAGTAAATAATATCTGTGGATTTGGGGTCACTCACTTCCAATCTTTGAGCTGCTTTTGTTTGCTCAACGAATGCTGAGGCCGGGGAAGCAGATTACAAATCACGCCACTTCCTGCAGATCACACATTCATAAGAGTTTCATGTTTTTTCATTAAAGCAGCAGATTAAATATGTTTGCATCTGTTTATAGACTAAATACAAATATAAATCATGCTTTTATTTACTTTTTATTTGTGTTGTAATCTCTGGAGCACTAACTCCAAGAATAAAAAAAAAAAAAACCACTAACAAAACAAGAAAAAAAAATTCATGACAAAATTGAATTAAGGCTTTGAATGAGTGAAAATATTGTGGTAACATTTCAATATATTATAATCCATTTTATAATCCACAACAGAATGTGATCGTTAAATTTAAAAGGTTTAACTTGTAAAGTTGAATGGATAGAGAGTGGTTTGATTGTCTAATTTGTAGTAAAATAGTTTCTTATACTTGTTCGGGAGACTATGACGTATAAACGGGTACAATTTTGCTTCAAAAAAATGAAAAAAAAAAACTAAATAAAACGTCTTGGAAAATACGTTGGGATGATGAGTCCATTTTGATGAGAAGAAACAGACAAAAAACAGTTCAACAGGATTAAATAAACTGTAAAAAAATAAACAAGTTTAGAGCTGGCAAAGTGAATGATTTTTACCACACATAACTATCACAAGCATTTAGACGAGTGAATTTAACAAATTTATGTCTACAAGTTGAAAATACACCAAAAGTATTAGCTCGCCCATCAAAGTGATCAGAATCCGGTGCCCTAATCTCATGGCCTGGCCACAGGTGTAAAAAAAATAAACACTCGGGTGTGCAGACTGTTTTAACAAACATTCATGAAAGAATGGGCCGTTCTCAGGAGCTCAATGAATTCCAGCGTAGAACTGTCATAGGATGCCACCTGTGCAACAAATCCTTCGAGAAATGTCCTCACTCCTAAATATCAACTGTCAACTGTCAGCTCTATCATAACAAAATGGAAGAGTTTGGGAACAACATCAACTCAACCACAAAGTGGTAGGCCAAGTAAACTGACAGAGAGAGGTCAGCGGATGCTGAGGTAAAGAGTGCAAAGAGGTCACCGACTTACTGCACAGACAATTGCTGCAGAGCTCCAGCATTCATGTGACCTTCAGATAAGCCCAAGTACAGAACGCAGAGAGCTTCATGGAATGGGTTTCCATGGCCGAGCAGCTGCATCCAAGCCACACATCACCAAGCGCAATGCAAAGCGTTGGATGCAGTGGTGTAAAGCACACTGTCACTGGACTCTAGAGCAGTGGAGATGTGCTCTCTGTAGTGATGAATCACGGATCTGGCAATCTGATGGACGAGTCTGGGTTTGGAGGTGACCAGGGGAGCGGTACTTTTGGAGCTGCGCTGCCCAAGTCCGGCACAGCAAGTTATGCTGTCCAGCAGGCGACTTGATAGAGTAGTGAGCCAGTCCATGGAGTGCCCAATTAAACCAATGTGGGCAAACACAGGTGGGGCCACCACGGAATATGTGGACAAACCCATTCGGGGCCCACATTTTCTGCCCACCTTTAAACCATGTGAGGCCCAATTGGCCTTGCAGGCTGGGTATATTCATTTTAAGTGTTCCCAGCGGTCTTTCAATTAGGATTATGCTGTTTTAGCCAACATTTAAGAAAATATGTTTTCTAGGGCATACATAGGAAATTTTAAGCTGTACAGTTTTGAGCCAGATTCCGGCTCAGATGAGAAAAATAAAAACGTACACGGATCTAGTCACCTACAAGTGGATGCATCAGAATGAAGCAGAGCAGAAAGCCTCTGGCCCCGCCCAGCCTATTTTCTATGTAACAAATACGCTCCTTTTCAAACAGCAATTTTTCATCTGCTCCTGATTCCCAACTATTTGAATGAATAAATATTCAAAAATGCATCTTAATGTTAATTATCCTTATATATGTCCTCCATAATCAAAAAATGCAGCAAGATGATTTTAAAAACAGCAAAAATGCCATTGTCATTGGAGTTGGGATTTATGAGTTCATCAAACAACAAACAGAAACAAAAGGAGAAATAAATCAATTTATAACCTAATGATTCTGGTTTGGGTCACTCTCCTCAGGGAGGTTAACTGTTAACATGTTTGACATTATTTCATATGAGATGAGCTCTAATCACAAACATGCAGTAATTGCAACATTTGGGAAAAATTAACTACTTTTTTCATCTACTCCACAAATGTCCCCACATCTTGAAAAAATTTGGAAATTTCAGCACCAGTCATATATAATAGGTTTTCCCATTCTTTTTTCTTTACAGCACAATACATAATTTTGCTTTGGCAAAACCTCCTCCACTCATTGTGTTGACAAAGCACTCCTAAATAGAGCTGGGAGCCCAAGTGAAACCAGATTTTTTAGAGCGATAGAGAAAGCAGAAGAAAGCAGGCAGTAAATCAGACACTGTATTAAACTGGAGCAACACATTTCTGTCTCTGTTTTATGATAACATTTCTGCTGGTCCTTGTTTGAAATCATACATTTGTAGATCTGGACAAGTTGCAAGGAGATCAGTGGAATTTTTAGTAGGCACTGACCTTTACCTTTCTGCTGCATTGTGACAGCAATTACATATTCTTTGGAAATTACTTGAGCCATATGCCTGAATTTATTTAATTGCATCTATGCATAAAGGAGACAAATTATTTGTTCTTTCTCTACAGTTTTATTACAACAGGTGCGATGGAAAGGAGGACTTTAAATAATCTTGTATCCATCATGGATAATCCGGAGCATCCTCTTCCTCCTGTTCTTGACGGTCAGCGGAGCATCTTCTCCAAGACGCCCAGGCAGCTTCGCGGTCATGCCAACCGCTACAGGAGATCATTCCTACCTCACTCCATTGGACTCTATAACTCGTCATCCATTTGGAATAAATAAACTAATTTGAGGTCTGTCTGCTCTTCTCCAGAGCTGTCATGCAAATCAATTGTTTTTCACTGATGGTTCTTTTTCTGATCGATTGTTCTGTTTTCTATTGTCACCCATTTTTGGGTGTTTGTATCTTTGAGCCTAACGCTGCAACAACCCAATTTCCCAAGCTGGGATCAATAAAGTATCTTTATCTTATCCTAACAAAATTGTGAACTTTGCAACTAAAGAAACAACAGTTTTTCTTAAAGTCATACTCCGATCATCTTTTGATCTATTTTAAAAGCGTTCCCAGTGGTCTTTTTAATATGATTAGGCCGTTTTCAGCGGCAGGAGTTCATCAGAAATTCACCTCTGAGTTGTGGGCAGGTCTGTTGGCGCAAACAACCCACCCACGCTTTCCCTCAACTGTCTGTGGACATGTTTTTATTTTGAAACAACTTGGAAACAATTTTACAACTGAGCTTGTTTGAATAAAAAAAAAGATAAAGAAAAATCAAGTACCGGTACAAGATATTTAATAATTTATTATTGTGAATGTTTTCATATGTTTCAGTCCAGCGGGGTATTCCAGGAAGCATGTTTAAACTAGCCTGACTTTAACCCTGAACTCTGGCTGAAATCCGCCTGAACTTGCTTACTCTGGGTATGTTGGTTCCAAAAGACCGGATATGAGTTAGCGTAATTACGCTCGACTTGGTAACCCTGGGTTAATGCACGTGCACATCAAGTACATAAAGGCATTCTCAATGGATCGCTGATTTGCGGAGTCACCATGGAAAAGCAAGGAGAGAAAAAGAGCGCTATGCTTCAGTGAGACGGAGTCGGAGATTTTAATGACGGCTTATGAAGATTATACGCCCATTAAACAGTAATACGACTGGAGAAAAAGAACAAAGTAAACGCATGAGTTTTTGATCTTATTTCCATTTTCCTTGTGACGCATATATATAACTTATCCAATTTTGCCAACTTAAATGAATTACTTCTATTGGTATCAAGTAATTGAGTTAAATTTATTCAACCTAATTTCTTACGTCTCTAAAACTCCATAATTGTTTATACAACTCAAATTTACATATTTATCTAACTAGTTACTCCAATTCAATTCATATTTTTTCCATCTTAGTTCATTATAATTCTTAAAATCTCATATATCTAAGTTTGAGCCGCAGATATACTTATTTGTATAACAATAACAAGAACGAAACATGATGCACCAAGTGCTTAAATTCATTTAGGAATTTTCCATCATAGCCATTGCCTATGCGCAATATAGGGGTGCTATATAAACTCATCATCATCTTCCGTCCTCTCACTCATGGTGCAGAGGCTTTAGCATAGTAGGACAAAATAACTCGGCAAAACACAGTAAAACAGCTAAACAACTAAACACATTTGGTCAAAAACCTACACTTAAACCAAAATCCGTCCAGACAGGCAAAGGGAATCTTATCCCACAATCCCTTGCGGTGCCGATCTAACAGCAGCACCAAAGTTACACCTACTTTATTGAATTAATCTGAATGAAAGTAAATAACTGTCTGAAACTACGTGTTATTTTTAAGCTGACTTAAAAAGTTTATTTTTCCAACATCCATATGTGGTCTTATCACCCTCTCACGGTGGAAAAAGTATTATCTGAGCTTCTTCATCCACTAAATCATCTTCAAATGGAGACGTCATGCTGCTTCACCTCTCTGAAAACAAACTAACCTTCAACTAAACCTGCTCCAGACCAGGTTATGTTCAGAGCATGAGTTGCTATGGCAACTTGACATGCTCTGAAACATACCTCCATTTCTGGAACCGAAAGCTGAGGTTATCGACTTCCTTAGCCTCAAACTTACCGTGGGAGCTAGCATAACCTGCTTTCTGGAATACCCCCCAGTTAAAACCAGGAGGGACAAAGTTTCATATTTAGTAATGGCCTTTATATAGGGGACCAGGTTCCAATCTGGAATCTCCTCAAAGATGGTGGAGGTCTCTGTTGGTGGAGTGTGATGCTGTAAATCACAATGGATACTAAGAAAGGTAGATTTATTTTCTGAATAGCACACCTCAATAAAAACAAAATAACATGAATAGAGCACTTGCTTAATTCAGGTTAGTAGACTTAGCATCCAAACAAAAATAAAAACAATTGTTGATATTTAATTTTCTTGTGACTCTTGTGTAAAAAAGTGTCATTTTCTAAGTTTATTTTTTCATTAATGCATTTATTTATTATTGCTGTTTTCATACTCTTGCCACTGGTTATCATTATTGCACATTTTGAAAAAAAAAATACAATAAAAGGGTAATCTGTTATGAAATATTTGCATCAAAACTCTGTACCAACAATCTGATGACTGAAAAGAGAGAAAGATGAACTAAAACATGGCTGTTGTTGAAGCATGGTGGCTCTGTTTTGGTCATTACAAATATTTTTACATCAGATGAAAGGCAATCACAGTGGAGTCCTCCTTTTTTCTGGTGACCTGAGATAAATGATACTCCTCCTCCTAATCAGGCCTGATGACATGATATACCAAGACCTGAAACTTTAAAGCAAGAATGCAGATTGAATGACAGCAAATCTGGTCAGTAGCTGCTGTTGGAGTCAGGAGTGGGAGCAGCAGATCAATGAGCCGAGTGGCTTTGATGCTGTACTGGCTGTCTGTGTATGCATGTGTGAGGTAACAGGGAGTGAGATAGTGAGAAATACTGGGATTACTGGAAGGTCGAGAGCTGTCAGATGAGATGGATGCAAGATTTCTGCTCTGATGCTCAAATAACCCCGTTCCACACATGCTAAGGTGGAGGGCTGTGCGAGCAGAGGCACCAATGTTTCACTACCCATATGGGTTTGCATGTAAATGCACAAGCACACATGTGCTTGCAACAAAACAGATGTGTTTGCTTGTCTGCATGCCCTCACACACTGTGGAAGTGTGCAGCCAGCTCCCAAACTACATACATCCTACTGGGCTGTACTCCAATCAGCAGGATTAATGAAGAGGTATCACATTTTACAGTTCAGCACCATGTGTGCCTCTAAGGAACAAATGGCAAGAGTCTGTAATTTGTCAAGACTGTCTTCAATAATGTAATCAGCTTTTAGTTTAGGAGATAGCATGATGAAAACAGTTTGTGGAGCTCTGGGGGGGTCTTTTACAGCTCTTTTGCATGCAACATGTTTGTTTTTGCTTCACCTTAAACCCAGGGAGCACTTTCTATTGAAATACTATAGGTGTAGAGGAAACATTGTGGCAAAACTGGAGTTTTGTTCCAAATCTATTATAACCATCTTTTGTTTGACGTGTGCTGCTTGGTTGAGAGGAGAGGAGAGGGGAAGAACTCAAAGAAAGGAAGGGGAAACCCAGCTCGAAGCCAACAATGAAGCATCAAAGACATCAAACCACAAGAACCGCGTACCTCCAGCCTTGGCCCATGTTCACTCTGGGGATGGATTAGGCTAACAACACAATAGTTGATATCTTTTTGACAATACTTGTATCTAAATTCAAACTCACTTTTTGGGAAATTACCTTGACTGAATGAAGTCAGTAAACAATTACCCTGAAAAGGATTAAATAAAGAAACCTTAGGTCATTACTGTCCCAGTAGAATTCTTTTTTGGGAAAACGTGTTGTTGCCAAGGTGGCTGTAGTGTGTCTGTCAAATGCTCAGGCTAATGTTATCCTCAGAGGCTAAAATTAAGAGCACAGATCTGAGAGCTAGAGCACAGAGGAGGTGGCATGTTCTGAGAGCAGCGTGATAAAACTGTGAGACTGAGCTGCCAGAGTCTTGTTCCAGTGCTGCAAGCCTCTGGATGCTCACCAGGGGAACTTGTTACACTTCAATTTGTCTCTCCCAGTGTCAAATTCCAAACCGCTGAGGGCATAACCTGACATGGTGCAGGCTAGAGAGAAAGCACATAATCAGAGAGTACAGTAGATGAGTGCTGGAGTAGCAGGTTTCAAGTGATAAAGGCCCGATAAAGCTCGGGGTGAGTACATGATACGGTGAGTGTCAGCAGAGCGGTTCTTCGAAGGGCTGACTAGTCCTTCATTATCTCAGTGTTTTTCTTGATTTAGCACAAAAGCAGAAGACCTCAGGATACAGGACAGATGCGTTCATGTGAAGTCATGCGACCTCTAAATTATATCTCACAACATATTATAGCTAAGATAGCTCTGTAATGGACACATGAGTGATCCAGACATCGTTAGATCAAGAGACCCAATCCTGTGGACTGCATCAAGTTAAGGTCAAGAAACCCAACAGCAATCAGGAGGAGAAAAGTCCTTAAAGGATTCAGCTTGATCCCACATTTGATAGCAGGGTGTGGACACATCAGGAAAGGCGTTGGATAGATTTCAACTGCGATCTGTCATGCACTAGGAATGTGTGATGTCAGCTGATGGATGAGGTTCTAAAGAAATATTTATTATTCAAAATTGTGATTTAGAAATCTTTTATCACAAAAGATCTTTAAAACAAGACTGGCATAATTATCACCCTATTTGTGTTGATTATAAAGAAGATTTAAAGAAGATTTCTCTGGTGGTATGAAGGTTTGGGGCAAGAACATGTACTGGCCACCCCCATCCTATAAAAGCCAGTTAGCCTTTAATGCAAAACAGTCCAACTTGGCAACAGGAACAACCTCCTAAATTGACATTTCTTGAAGTTAAGTCACTGCACCTGGACTAAAAAAGGTTTTAAGTCCAGATGCTATGACTCAACTTCAAGATAACGTCACCTGTTAATGAGAACCTTCATCAACCATCGGATTGGCATGTTTTAAACATGTTCTGGTTAAAATTGAATTTCAATAACTACTGCGCTTGAGGTGACTTTGCTCTTTTACTCCTTACTTATTGTTTCAGGTCAAAATTGCACTCAAATGTCTTTTATTAACCTTACATACAAGATTCGGTGTGCTAGCCCCAAACTTCTGTGCTCTGTAATGACCTTCTGAACATTTTTAAGGCACTACTGAATAAAAACCCATGAATCTATTTTCCAGCAGTCTTTTGGCTTTAGCTGATGTTAACAGAAAGGGTTTGGTTGTGTGCATTATTTTAAACACCGCAGACTGAGATGATTCAGCTTAAATTGAGAAATCCCTCCAGTTGATGGACTAATTGGAAATACCAGAAATGATGTGATACAAGGCAGAAGTTTATTCCAGCAAGAACAATTGATCATTTGAACATCTAACACGTTTAAAAAAAACCCACAACTGCTGTTCTGTAATTGGTTGACCTTAAGTGAACTATTTCTTGTCAAGTTTACCACAATTTTCAACAAGAACCAGATTGCCCCAATTTTTTAAAAAAGCTCTCTAAATTCTATTTTTTTTACAACATTAATTTCCTTCACATTAATTCAACTATATATTATTATTGTGAGTAATGCTTTAATGGAGTTTATTAAATAACTTAATTAAACTGAATCTACATCTCCTGGGTTATGATGTTTATGGATGTATATAAAAAAAGGCATGGCAACTTTTCACAACAGGCAGCAAAACAGAAACTCATGAACAATGGGGTTGAAAAAATACATCAAAAGTAGGAGTCAGATGAGAGTTGTAAAAGAAACAAAGAAAGGGCAAGAAACTGCCAGTCAAATCTGAAGGATTTAAAAGACACTTTTTCACAGAGGGAGCATGTGAAGTGCAGCTAATGTGCTCCAGCTGACTTTACTTTATTTATTGGAGTGTTACCACACTAGATTTGGTCACAGATGATGGCTGGCCTCCTTTTTTGTGTTATTCTATATCTTTTCTTTTTTTGCACCTTTTATGTGTGAGATGCATTCTTGAGTTGCTGTTGATGTTTAAATGTGCAACATTTCAACCTCGTCTTTGACAGCTTTATCTGTGGGTCGAATGCTGAGTGGCAGCTGACAGGAAAAAAGTGAAAGACAGAAAATTCTTGTTCCTTTTCGTGTGCATAGGCTATTTTACCATCTTGTGTTTATTCATAGGGATGATTTCTCACACCCTTTAAAACAAAACAGCTTCTTTGGTTCTCATTGATTCTTTAGTGATGTTATTTATTCAAGCAACTTGGACAAGGAATGGGAAAGTCCTCTCTAAAGTCCTCTCTAAATTGTCCAAATCATTAGCCATTTTACATAAAGTCAAGTATTTTTAAACACAGCTACATTGTATATTCTATACTGTTCCCTCATAATGCCTTATTTGACCAATTGTTTAGAAAACTGGGGGCATAGTTACAAGTCAAATACAAAACCTATATTTATCCTGCAAAAAAAAAAGCAATTAGAATTGTAAATCACTCTTCATACAATACATCCACAAAACAAATATTTCCAAAATTAAGGGCACTTAAATTTTGGGATTTAGTTGATCTTAGTACTGGAATTTTTATGTTTAAAGTTAAAAAACAAGGTGCATCTGCAAAAAAACTGAGTTTGTTTGAAATTAAAGTTGATAATTATGATGTGTTTAAAAACAAAGTGGTCAGAACTAATGCAATGAAGAATAGTATTTTTGTTCAGGGAGCAACATGTGGAATTTATTATCCGATGATCTGAAGAATGCAAACTCCATATATCATAAGATAAGAAAATGTATACATTTAAAGAATATCAAAAATACCTTCTGGACTGAGAGACTCTTGTGGTTGTGAGGTAATTTTGAGAAGTGTTTTTTTTTTTCCTTTTCTTCGTCTTATTTTTTTAAGGTTCTATCAATTTGTAGGTAGATGTTTGTAATCAAGGTCGGGGAAATAAGCCTGGGCTTCACCCGACACCTTTTTCGGTTAATTTTGTTCAATGTTTATGTTGACATTGTTCAGTGTCAATGTTTATATGGATGTTTTACGTTTGTGTGTTTAACACAACCGAAATAAATGTCTCCTTAAAAAATATATATATTGAAATGATTATAACCATGCAAAAAAAAGGGGATGCAGAAACTTACAGAGTTTGTGTCTATCATAAAAACAAAAAGTGTTTTTTTAAAGCTCAGAGTTAAAGCAGTTTAACTGTTTATTTACGAATGACGACATTAATTGTGATTACTTAAAAAAATGAAAATGCAAAGCATTTTTCTTCCTGGTCTTTCTGCTGCTTCCTCTGGGGTCACGACCCCAAATCATCCATTTCCATCTAATTCTATTCTCTGCATTATCCGCTGCTGACAATATTAGCCTCCTCTTTGTTCTTCCTCTAGACTTTTTTTATGGTAGCTCCAACCTCAGGATCTTTTTACCAACATATTTACTACTCTTCTCTCAATGTGTCCAAACCACCTCTATCTGCTTCCCTGCGTCTATCTCCAAAACATCTAACATGAGCTATTCCTCTGATGAATTAAGATCTAAATCTATTCACCTCCGTCCCAATCGGGGAAGACCCAGGACACGCTGGAGAGACTACATCTCTAAGCTGGCCTGCGAACGCCTTGGGGTCCCCCCAGAGGAGCTGGAGGAAGAGGCTGGGGCGAGGGAAGTCTGGGCATCTCTGTTCAGTCTGCTGCCCCCGCGACCCGGTTTCGGATAAGCGGAGGAAGATGGATGGATGGATATTCGCCTCCATCACTCCCATCAAGAACCTCAACATCTTAAGATCTGCTACTTCCAGTTCTGCCTCTTGTCTCTTTCTCAGAGTCTCTAAAACAACGCCATGACTGCTTTCACCACAGTCTTCAACACCTTTTCTTTCATTCTTTCTGACACTCTTTTGTTACACCTTAAAGCATTTTCCACCTGCTCCAACCACCATGCACACACCTCTTCACCTTTTTCCCTCACTCTCCTTTGCTCTGGACGTTGACCCCAACTACTTAAAGTCCTCCACCTTCTTCACCGCTGCTTCATGTAACCTCACCATTCCATTTGAGTTTATCTTATTCCCACACAGATACTCTGTCTTTCTTCAGCTGATCTTCATTTCCCTCCTTTCTAGATCAAACATCCACCTCTCTAGATGTTCCTCCACCTCTCACTACAGATCACAACATTGTCTGCAAACATCATTGTCCACAAAGATTCCTGTCTAACTCCATATGTCAATTTGTTCATCTGGGTCCTTTCAGTTGGCGTTTGCATGTCTTCTGGCCTCTGGCTTCCTTGCACAGTCCAAAAACATGCGTCATAGGTTGATGGGTGAAATTGTCCCTTAGGAAGGAATGGGAGTGTGTCTGTCTATGTGTGGGGCCCAGGGATGGACCGGCTGAACCATCCAGTTTGATGACGCAGTAGTCATTGAAATGGACAGTTTGGACTGCTGAATAATCCATGAGTGGGCAAACTGTGGTCACAAAAAACCCAACTTTGCGCTGAAAAAGCTAGGATAAGCTCCAGCAACCGCAGTGACCCTAAACAGGAAAAAGTGAGAACTGTTTTGCAAGCTTTAGCGCCCCCTGAAAGACCTCAAAATGGTTGTTTGCAACTTCTATTTTAACTGTTTAACACTTCAAGTGTGCGTACAAAAGCCTAAGCAAAACTGGAAGTGCAGATTATATTTCTTTATATTTTTTAAATTACAACACTTTTAAAACTAAAGAATAAATTATTTCTTGTGAAAACTTATTGTATAAATGTTTTTTAATGTGGCCATAAATACAAAAGAAAATAAGTAATTTGTCACAGTTGATTTGCAGGACACAGCTCTCTAGCTCCAGAAATAGCTAAACCTCAAACGAGTGTTATTTCTAAACAATGCTCCGCACACACGATTCTATCAGACTTCCCTTGGCTGATATTCTGAGCAGTTTTAATGATATCCGGTGGCCATAAAAGTCCGGTGAAGTCAGTTGGGGCTGTATGGCTGACAGGAAGATATTGACTTCATGGACTTAAAGAAAGCACCCAAACAAACAGGCAGTCAAATCAGTAAACAGGAAAATAAACAGAGGAAAGCACCTGGCTAAAGCGCACGGTGCTTCAGGGACAGAGGACACACTCCAGCTCATGCTGTGCTATTTCCTATTGACACATTGTTTCCTTACTTTTGGAAATCCTGGTTGTTTGACAATATCTAAACTTATATCATAAATGGCACTGAGGAATTTACCCCTTTCTAATTAAATAGGATGTTACTGTGTCTGGAAGAACTCCACTGTGTTTGCATGTGCTGATGGAGTCCAAACAGGCTTGGCTTTAATTCAGGAAAAAAGTTGGAAATGTCCCAACGATATTTTATCTTGAATAAGTTTAAAGAAAATTAGAGACAGCAGGTTGAGGACAAAATGAAGAAAAGTCTAATGGGAAATCATTGCAAGCATTTGGTGTCTAGGCTAATGGGTTACAAGTCAGCTCAAATCAATGCTTTTAAAATAACAGTGGGTCAAATTGCAATGCAATGCACGAAAGCATCGCTCAGACCGATCAATTCACAGATAGATCCTTCGACTTTGCAGTTTGGATGATACTATGAAGCTGTTCATTGTTGCAAAGCGTTTTGTTTCCTGGCTCACTGTAGGATTGCCTTGGTTTTTCTTTGACACTATTTTCTCCCACACTAGAAACTTCTACTGACTACAATTTAAGGAGACCAAACACACACACACACACACACACACACACACACACACACACACACACAAAAACAAATGCAAAAACAGAGGCTGGACGTAATATTATGAACCTATATTGCTCTAGGTGGCCAAGCCACTGAACTTGGGTTTCTGCTGTGCTGGAGTCACTTATATGATATTCAATATATGATATTCCTAATGTGTTGGTCAAAACTACCCTTACGGGTGATTCCAGGCTTTCTGCAGGTGAAAAATGAGCAAGCCTGTGCGGGTAAGACACATGACCCACATGAAATTTTAAAATAGTAAACAACTTGGTGAGCCATAGAGAGAAAATGGTCATTAACATTTATTTCACAGGCATTCTGGGGGTGACAGGGCATAACTAGCACTTAAGCAACAGGTAAGGGTAAGTGAGGGTGAAGCACATGAGATGTAGGCAAACAAAACAAAACAAAAAACGTGCAAGGGTTAGGGTAAGTGCCGTTCAAGTGACACTACGGCACACTCTGTGCTTGCAGTCTGGACTGTTAGAAAATAAGACAATCAGTGTAGTTTTTGTGGACATCCTGCAGCCATTGTAGGGGCAATCACCTGCAAACTCCATGCATGCAGCATTTGCGCGTGGTTTGTAAGAAACCAGTATGCACATGTCACCAATGACAAGAGTGTGATGTAGGGGCACCATATGATGGCATCATAAGTCATAAGCGCGTATAACTTATATTATCTTTGGCCATACGAGCCCCAAGGGATCTGCAAGGCACATCTGTTCTCCCTGTAAGATACGTATGCTACTCTCTACCATCCTCAATGGGCTTGGACAATCCAAAAACATTTCTCTTTTTTACATTTCTCTTAAATTTCCTGTACAGGTTTTTGTCAATTCAGAAGCTGGTAGCTCCTGGTAGCTCGTTAAAGTAGGCTACCGCCAGCATCAAGTGAGAAGTCCAGTTTTGGTCTCATTAATCAAGTCAAGGCAATCAGAAGGGCTTGGCCTCACTGGCGTTACCAAATGTGCTGATGCAAGAAGTGGGATGAAGAGACAGAAGCAGGTTTGGTTTGGGATGTATTTGAAACCTTCTCCTGCAGTTCTTTAGCATCGTTATGGTGAAACCTGCTTCCTGCTGAACCTATACTAAAGCAGAGCAGCTGTCATTACTACAGGTATTTTGCAACTTGTGTCTAAAATCTCATCGCTTTTACCCCTTGACACCTCAGAAAAAAGCCTTTGTGATACAAAAAATTTCACAGCAGTGAATAAGATGCATAAATCTGTCTGTTACAGATATTTTGCCCTGTTCACATAAGTTCTTCTTTTCCTCTGATACAGCAAACTACTATACCAGAATCAGAATAAAAGGAGGGCGACACATACAGCAGGAAGGTCAAGTTAGCTCATAATAAGGATTGTTTGGGGGCTGAGCAGGGTGGTGGAAAATCGTGAGAAAAACAAAACTCCTGTTAAGAGGAGCTTTGACCCATGAAGTGACTTATTCTTACATACAAATGACAGGATTTTTTTTTTATGTAAGAAAGCAAAAAAATTAAATAAATAATAATCAGAGCCTTTGTTTCAAAGCTTTCTTTAGAGTCTAAGTTCTCACAATTCTTCTTAAAGCTGCTATCTAAAATATACAATGTGCAAACTTGGAAAGAATGCCAAGAAGCCTCAGCGTAAAATCTTTACTCTTGGAACATTACATTCTTTTATTAGTATATATAATGGAAACAGAAAACCGCAAAAAATTTATGTCTTTGATTTTTTTGGCACAATGCTCCAAATCATTCTATAAAAACCTAATAGGCAATGACATTCATTACAAAGTATGACAAATAAAGTTCAAAATGAACACTATCATTTGCCCAACATATTAAATCAGCCTGTGGAAACAAACAAAAAAAAAAAAGATGGGAAGTTTTGTACAGCTGATTGGCTCTCTTGGAGGGAAAAAAAAAATACATGCTTGTGTGAAGAAACCCTGCAGCTGCACCCTTGTCATTAATGGGTGTCAGCAACAACCAGTGGAAAAATGATGTCTGCACACACGTGCTGACCTCAGGTCACATTTCATCTAGTCTGCCAGTTTGCCCAGACACCTTCTGCTCACACCTCCAATAGGAATCGCTAATAATAGCTGTGGCATGGCTGGACTTTGACTTTCACGTTACATTGAAAAAACAACAAAAGGATTCAAACAACCTTAATTTCTAGGGTGTGTTATTGTGACCAAATGTCATTTTAGACTTTAATAAAAGTCATTTAACTCAGTCTAAACATCTGATGCAGGGGTCACCAACCCTGTGCCCGCGGGCGCCAATGCGCCCCCGAGCGCCCCTTGTGGCGCCCGCAGGAAATGCTCCAAAAAAAACTTTTCTTTTTTTTTTTTTTTTTTTTTTAATTGGAGCAAATATTTAACAAACAATCACGGCATGTCTGTAAATGACAACAATATCAATTCTGAGATAAAGGTAGACAAAAAACTAATATGAAAACAAATATAACTTAAAAAAATAATCATTAAAATTAAGGGTCTATTACAAAAATGTAAATAGATCAAATAAATTACACAATGTCTGGGCATTCTTATGATTCATGTAATGTAAAGATTTAGAAAAGAGGTTTAGATGGTTGAGTAATCCATTAATATGAGGTTTCACCTTTAAAAATTTACAAGTATGAATAAAATGCTTTAAAATTGCAATTAGTAAATTAATCAGAAAGTCCAGATATTTGTCAATGAATTTTAATCAAATTTTAATTGTATTCCAATTTAAAGGGTTAATGATGATATTTTTGGATTTGAGCCAATAATGAAAAGACGACCAAAACTCTTTTACATGAAAACATTCAAATAAAAGATGTTCCACAGTTTCTACATCATTTCCACTAAAGACACAAACATCACTATCCCAGTTAAAGCCAGAATGTAAAAATGATTGGAAGGGTAAATATCATTTAAAGAGAATGCTCCAAAAATAGCACTGCTCTTATGGCAATCAATCAAAAATGATGTCAGGAGTTCAGCTCTAAGAAAATGACAAAAGAGCAAAGAAAACTGAATAATTTGATTTATTATATCTAATTATTAATATTTCCTGGCTTTATTTGTTCATATTTGCATAATTTTTACAGAATATATTTATTATTCTGAAATAATATTCCTGTCTGTTTTTATTCATACTTGTGTTTAAAAAGTTAAAGTTAAGTTAAAGTTTTAAAGGTTTAAAAGTTTAGCTTTATGTGTTTAATAAATGTTTTTGTTGTTCGGTCGCAACCTAAAGTGTGTTTTGGATTTAGGTCCCCTCTGCAACTGAGTTTGACGCCCCTGTAATACCAGTCTAGGAAATTCATGCATTTTTGTGTGTAAAATGAGCAAATAGAAAGAGGGCACACAAAAGAATGTCATGAAATTGTGTGTGTGTTTTTTTTTTTTTTTGGGGGGGGGGGGGGGGGTTAGCAAACAGGTCCTGTGGCGCCCTTCATACCACTTGGAGCCCATTAAATAGCCCTCAGTCTCAAAAAGGTTGGTGACCCCTGATCTGATGGGTTAGAGGGTTATGGCAGAGTCAGAAATTTTTAGTCAAAGAAGGATGCAGAGGTTTAATATGCTATTAATGTTTTGTTTTTCTATTATAATCACAACGAGATAACGTCATTGAGGTTTCAGTCAATTACTGTCAGATCTTTGTTAGGCACTTTTTTATACATATGTATCTTGATTTTCTTTTCATGGTTAGTTCTGTAAACACCAACCAACCAACCAGTCAGTCAGTCAGTCAGTCAGTCAGTCAGTCAGTCAGTCAGTCAGTCAGTCAGTCAGTCAGTCAGTCAGTCCAACTGCCTGTCCGTCCATTAATCAAATCAAATCAATCAGGAATTCGAAGCAAATTTCTGTTTTTAGTTTCTCAAAATATCATTATTTTCTTTTGAACATTGAACATTTACACATGTTCTTGTTTGCTGCAAACCTGAAGAATAACACTGAGGTTTCATTTCACAAGGAGAGATACAAAATGTTTATTGGAAAACTGACACTATTGAATAAAAGTCTATATTTTACTCAAAGAAATCTGATAACTTTTAAGATTAAAAATTTGATTGGATGTTTGAAAAACCATTGTCAGTCTTGTGATAATTTCTCCTTTTTTTTTAAATGAGTTACTTCAGTGAATTTAGAGCTGTCTGTTGTTCAGTTTCAATCGGGATAGTAAAAATAAGCAGGACTTGTTGAGTAAACAAACGTATAATGCTACAAAATCTACCAGACACCCCTCTGAGGTCATCATTGCGCTGCAGCAATGCACTTTTGGGGTTCAGAGGCCATGGCAGGAAGGGACGGCCTGACACACATTAGCGGCAGGGCAACAGATTCCCTGCTGAGTTGCTGCAACTCATCATGAATAACTTCCTGATTGTATGTGTAACCTTTGAGCAATTTTGGTGACATCCTGCAGCGTGAAACATGCTTTTTGCCCAGAGACAGAATGTTAACAACTGGCAGTTCAAAGAGAAGGAAAACACTCCATGCAGTCAAAGATGTTGATTATCCAAAGCTTCAAAAAGACAATTATTTTGAAAGTAAGTGGGATCAGCAAAGGGCATTCTTTTTAGCTATTCTTTTTTTCTTCAACTTTGTCGAACTGTCAGTCTTCACGGGGAAAGTATATGACACAGGTCGAAGCAGCTGCACATCACTGAACCAGGTGTTTGTGCAGTGGATCTGCTGTTTACACTTTATAGGAGTCTGACAAACAAGGGGATTAAACACCTACAAATTTTTGACATTTCTCCATCTTAAACACCTAAAGACAGATTTAAGTGCTGATAACTCCAGAGTTGATGTTTTACGTTATTTAAAGTCCCACTGCGATCATCTTTTGATCTATTTTTAAAGTGGTCTTTGAATTGTGCTGTCCTTAGCCTAAATAAAAAAAAAACGTGTTGTTTTCTGGGACATGGTGTCTGCAGAGCGGCAGAAGTTTATTAGAGATTCACCTCTGAGTTGTGAGAGAGACTGTTGACACTTTCCATAATCCCTTTGTTTACATGCTTTGCCGCTAGTTTACAGCCTCCCACTATCCCAACCTAACATTACATGTGCAGCAGTGACGTGCGGTGAGGTTAATGGCTGGTGAGGCACTGACGTCATCAGTCAGATTTACAAACCATACTGCACATGTGTCAAACTCAAGACCCGGGGGCCAAATGCGGCCCCCCATGTCATTTCATGTGGCCCGCAAAAGCATAAAAGTTTTTAATTTCTTAGAATAAAAAATAAAAATTGGTGTGTATTTATTCATATCTTGGGGGAAAAAGACTTGAAATATCGGATTTGGCAACTATACATTGGGATTTAAACACTGTCCATATAACCTAACCTGATAGAATCAAATGTAAAAGGATTTATGCTAGAGGAACAAGCAAACATTGTTTTCTATGCAACTGTAATTGTCACTTTAAAAATTTATAGTAAATAAATAATGAATTAGTTAATATTAAGGAGTAATTACATTTATTTGTCGTTACATTTAGTTACATGTGTAAGTTATATCTGGCCCTTTGAGGACAGCCACAATGCTGATGTGGCCCTCAGTGAAAATGAGTTTGACACCCCTGCCATGCTGAGTAACTTATTCACCATTTGATTGACAACAGTTAATGTTTTTTGTTTAAAATATAATTTCAACATGTTTTTTTCCATATACAAACTGCAGCATAGAAAAAGCACAAACCTTATTATCATCTTACCTTTACTTGTAAATAAAGTCCATACGCCGCTCCTTCTGAAGAAAATGACTTGCCGCTTGCTATCACTTATTCTATTATTTTTTAGTGCCATAATCTCAGGGTTCACCAGCGCCCCCTAACATGAGGCACGAGAACTGCTGGCCTCACCCAGCGGCTTTTTTGCCGGTGTTTAGCGCTCAGCACAAGAAACACGTCCTTCACATACAGTTATTTATAAAAACAAACACTGTACATCATATACATCTGCTAAATTATGTAAACTCAGCTCATATAGTACAAGTGATTGAACCGACTTACAGAGAGACAGCAGTACCGTCTGACTGCATAGGTATTGCGCAATCCAAGGTGAGGCTCAGCGGGCTGGTGCCTCATCGCACGTCACTTCTTAGTATCTGAACGGCAAATGCGGAAATTCAGCGATTTTGAAAAGAAAAAACACCCAAAAATGGCACATTTAAATAGAAAATGACTGCAAAGCACAAATTACTGATTAAATATAATAAAGGAATTTACTTTTTCTCTTTTCTTCCCATAATGACAGGTGAGGCACAGCCTCACCTGCCTCTCCTGACTACACGTCACTGATGTGCAGCAAACATAGCGAGCAATATTGGAGCTATCCAGCTGTAAAGTTCTGAGTCAGATGCCAGCTTGAACAAGGAAAAGAAATACATTGATGGGTCTAGTCATCTGCAAGTGGATGCAGTGGAGCAGGGAGCATGGGCGTGACGATTTTACATAACTACTACAAACTTTTTCAAATGTTTTCATCTGTTTCCTTATTCCCAGCGGTTTGAATAAAGAGATACTTAGAAATGCATTTTTACTCTTAATTTTCTTTCCATATGTCCTCCATCATGATAAGAATGCTACAAGAACATGGTAAAAACACCAAAAACACGATTTTCATTGGAGTAGTTCTTTAATTGGCAGATTTTGCTGCTCAGATTAAACACCATCTCGAGTATTTAGCTCGGAAAAGACCATCAAAAGCTGAGAATTACCAGTTGCTTTCATCTCTGACTGTAGCATCTTTATATAAGGAATGAAAGCGAAATGGGGAGCCATAAATCTTGTCTCGTTTAGACTTTTTCATTTCTCCCACGAGAGCTGGCTGTATTTCTTTGGAACATATGGTGTCATAGATGCAGCGTGTTTATGTTGGCTGGGTTTTTAACGACAAAATTGTGCATTGTTTAATCAAACAATAATAATTCATTAATCATTTATCTGTCATCATACTAGAACCGTCTGACCTTTGCCTGCACATCCCATTTAAAACAAGGACAACAACAACACAATGGTGCATGAAAGTATATTGAGTCCACAGGTGCTCAATATCAGTGCTGAAGAGCCCATTTCCATGAAACAATGGCCGCATTCTTGTCTGTCCTCCTGGACGTGATGCTTAGGCTGACATTCCTCACGACTTCCCCAATTCATGCTGAGCTACTTTTGTCGAGCTGCATACATTTTTTACCGGTTGCACATCCTCAGCATCATCAGAGCAGAGATTCCAGCAGGGTATAGGCAGCAGGTGTGAGACCAAGGCGGACTTTCCAAGGATGTTAAGTCAATGGAGGAGTCGTTAATGTCTTTCCCCTTCTGCTGTAAACAAAAGGACTGGAATGCAGGAGGATGCCTGTCGACATGCCGCAGATGGAAAAGATATGATTCCCTGAATAGGATGCTGATCAGTGGTTGCTGGTAGTTTATACTCTGGGGAGTATGTGGGACTTTTTCAGATGGCCTTAATAATAACAAAAACTTTAAGTTACAAAGGTAAAACCTCACCTGAGGGCTTTTGGGATCCAATGCTTCCTCCAAACAGAAATAACAGAAAAAGATTAATCTGCTTGAGAATTTGTACTCAGCTGTTGGAGAAAACATACCAATTAAATCAATTTAATCAAATTTGCTTGATTTTATGGAAGGTTTTTTATAAATCCATGAACACCAAAAGCAGTTTATAGGGAAGTACCACCTACTGCTTCAACATTGTCTGACTCTAACCACATGTTAAATATCGCCATGGTGATTTCTGAGGATGGACTTGAGAGCTGAAATTGCACATAATTGCTCTGTCACAGCGCAAGTGAATCCTTAGAGGGCTTAGAGTGCAGGGAACAAATGAACCAAGCTTTTAAAAAGCAGTGAGGGCATAACACAGCAGTTTTTAACAGCATAATACAAGTTTGTTCTTCCAAAGGGAAAAAAACAACACAAGAACATGTTCGAATACTATTCCTTTGCTTCAAAAACTGGAGTGTTCACTGTCACATCTGTAACTTTAATAAAGTTAATCTCAGATTGAATGATTTTGTTTGCTTGCAATTCATGAGCAGCGATGTTAATCATTCTTTGGTGAAATGTATTTCTCTAAACTGTTGAGTAGAACCAAGTGAAGCACTATCAGTAGGAACAAAGAGTGCAGTTTGAAAGTGACAGTAAAATAAATGGAAAAAAAGCCTCATTGTCAAATGTAATAAAAAAAAGAGAATAGCTTACGTTTTGTCTAAACATTACAGTTTGTCCCCTTTTTTTAATCTGCAATGGACCAACACATATTGTATTATGTACATTAATAAAATCTTTCCTAAACAACTCCCTGTTCAAGTTTACTGTTTGGGATGCACAATAGTGTATTTAATTGCACCGTAAATGACAAGAGTGTGCCTTTTTTGACAGTGGCTCAGGTGGTTGAGCAGGTCGTCCAATGATCAAAGGGTCGGCGGTTCGATTCCCCGCTCCCACCAGCCAAATATCATTGTGTCCTTGGGCAAGACACTTCACCCTCCTTGCCTCCAGTGTTGCTCCACTGGTGTGTGAATGTGCATGAATGATCCCGGTGATGGTCAGAGGGGCCGTAGGCGCGAAATGGCAGCCACGCCTGTGTCAGTCTGCCTCAGGGCAGCTGTGGCTACATCAGTAGCTTACCATCACCAAGTATGAATGAGGAATGAATGAATAATGGACACAATGTAAGCGCTTTGAGCGTCTGGAAAAGCGCAGAAAAATCCAATCCATTATTTTAGGTAAAACATTACAGCTATGATATATTTTCTCTGGGGAATCAAAAACAGTGTTCTTTATGTTCCTTTCTATAACATAGAACACCAAGAGATGGTAGAAGCAAGTGGTCAAGGGTCAATGGGTGAGCTATACAAATCTTGCAGTTGCTATGAAAATTTTAGTGTAGAAATTCTACATCAGGGAATTGAATTGTTACACGTCCAGTTTAAACAGAATATGATCAATTCCATAATTCTACGCAAAAATAGTTTTTAAGAAATAAGTAAACACTTTACAGAAAACAAGTGTTTACATGATCATTTTCAAATCAAATAATAAATGGAAAAAAATGGGGCTTTGCGCTGTTTTAACACTGCAAATCTGAATTGAAAAGCTGCTGTTTTCCACGTCAGAATCAGCTGATTCATGTTGATCGCGTAAACAGTCGAAGATTTACAATATGCCAAACAGCGTATGTTTCTTAGGTGTTGCCAGCTGCATCTCCAGTGATACAGTCTTAGGATATTTGATTATTTTTTTTCAGGCGTTCCTAAGGTCATTGTGTGTTAATGCTTTTTTGTAAGTCAAACAAACGTGTGTCAGTGTCATACAGGTTTGTATTTGGTTAACAGTTTTAGACAAGGGTCAGTTGTGACAGAGCAAATTTGGAAAATGAAAATTAGTAAGGGGGTTAAAGTCACAAGATCTCCATTTACCAAAATGACCAACTTTACATTTACCCTCCAAATCTTTTCCAGCTCCTCCATCAACTCATGACTTTTTTTTAAAGTTTTCCATGCTTTTTTTCTGCGATTCCTACCATTAGAATCAAAAACATGCTAGCATGTATGAAAATCAGTGGGTTCATTTAACAACACTTTTAATACTTGATCTTGGGATGTTTCAGCTGCATCCTACACAGAGGTTTTGGCAGACAATGTCATCCTCTCAACCATGACACTCTTTTAGCACTTCACATTTCACTGTTTGTGTTGTTTTACAGCCCGCCCACCTTAGACCCTTTCTGGTGAAGATTCCTTCTGGGATTGATTTTAGACTTAGGGATTGTCCCTGTGCAATGTTCCTGTCCAGTCCTCCAGTCCAGCTATGCACATTTAGAAGTGAGACAGGGCATGGAGGCTAGAACCCCTGTCGCTTTCTCTCCTCACCTTTAAAGTTTGATTTTGACTTTATTTTTTGCTACCTTTCTGTGACATTTGCTACAACATTTGTGCATACATTTTTCTATCCTGTGTTTCATTGTGAAGATAAAAAGTGAAAAGTGGGTCAGATCAAGGCTGAAATGAGCTAAGCATGAAATGTATACCCAGGATGGATGAGTATGCGCCGCAATGGAAAACATTTTGTTTATCCTGGTTATTATCAAAGTCAGGACTGGATTAGGGCTTTATTGAGGTGCAGAGCTGCAATAGATTCTGATCCTGATACAGACTGGTTCTCATTAGCCACAAGCTGAAAGCCAATGTGTGTCTGATGACAATTAAGCTGCTCCATTGCATGTTTCTTTATAGATTCTGAACATGTGCATGTTTTGTCAAACCCAACAGAGAGATGGACAGTGGTTCCGTTAGCAGAACTAGCTGGTATGTAAGCTCTATTATAAACAGAGATGTCATCCCAGGGGAGGAAGTACAGAAAAGCAAAACCGAAAAGATTTTCCAACGTGACCATCGTGCCAACTTTCTGCAGGATGAGTTGAAGAACATTGTTGGTGATGGACATGGGAACTGGGGGATGTTTCTCCCTCCTGTCATGTGGGCGGTGTCGGGACCAAACTGCAGGGACTTTCTCTCTACGTGGATTTAAGTGAAATATCTTCAAGAAAACTAGTTCTATCCAAAGCCACCAACTGTGTCCTACTTCAGCATGCATTCAACACAGCGTCTACAAAAATGCTGGTGCTGCAGATCGAGCGACAGGTGGACTTTTGCCTCTTAAGTTCGCTCAGAAAGTCCTGTCTGTGCTGTTTCATTATTGAATAGCCCTATTGCCCAGTTTTTGTCAAACAAATTGAGTTTAACGGACAAATATTGTGGTGTCTCCATTTCTTCTTACTGATTTCTATTTTAACAATTAGACAGTTTTGAATGTCATATCACTATGAGAGTTTATCAAAATATAAAGTTCATAATAAATAATATTTATTGTTCTTATTTCTGTGAAGACTCTCATTTCTTCATGATTAAAAGGTTTGAGAGCCTTAAAAATGACTGAAAACGACTGTAGCAGATGTGTGTTAGTGCAAAAATAACACATGTCAGAATTACCCACTATTGTCATATTCAACCTTACTTGAGAGTTTTTACTTTTAAGCAAAAGAAATTCTAAAGTTACTCAGTAAATGAATTATTAAACTCATTAGTTTTGACAGTAATTGCCTATATAAATTCCCAGACTCAAAGTTTGCAGTTCTGATGTCCAATTTCCAAAGTACTTCATGTGCAGCTTCATATGGAAGCAAAATGAATTGATATACTTTCTGATGTCAAACATTCCAAAAAAAAGGTCAAGATTGGCTTAATGATTATGGTTATATATGCTTAGAGGATTCTAATAAAATAGTGTAAAATAACAAAAATATATTTTTTAATAACTAATGTGTTTGCATACCTGTAAATTAGTTAGCTGCTTTTTTTATCTTGTTTCTTCCTTTGATGCAGTTTAAGAACAAACACGGTCCTCTAAACTGTCACCATGGTCACTACAGAGACCCCAGCTGGCGTGTCAGGAAGTTTTAATAGACCTTCTTGATGGATGGCTCCATTACTGTACCTCAGCATGCTGTGTCACCTCCAGCAGTACAAAGCGCCGGCACACTCTCTTCCACGTGGAAGGATGTAGTTTCATTGTTTGCACAGAAGGAAATACATGTACCTGCAAACAACAAACAGGCAAAACTTCCTCACGATAAGAGAAAAGCTTAATTATAGCAAGCGACCGGTGGTAAGCAGCTTTGACCGTTGTGATAGGAGTCCAACATCTGGTTGGAGACTTCTTCCTTGGGATGCTTGAAGCTGCAGATCTTTGCAAACAAGCTGAAAGCAGGTCATGCAGCTGTTTTTTTCATTTGACAGAACCTCTGAAGTGGAGCAGCAGTGAGGAATGAAAAATGGAGAGTTGAATCGGGTGAATTGATGCCACCACAACAAGTTAGGTATGGCCCAGATCAAGGTGCTCCCCCATCATCATCCTGCACGCTATCTGAACTATATTAGTCAAGCTTGAATAGACTTCCCTGTTCCCCAAAGACCTCAGAAGATGGACGAGCCGCAGGAGGGGCAGACGAAATACAGGTAAAGAAAAACAAGCTAAAACAGGCTGGGTGTTACAACTTCTCTTATTTAGTCCAAGATAAAGGCTGAGACATTTTGTCGGAATTCAAAACCCATGGGCTCACTCTCTAATAAACCCCATGTGTTCGTGTTTGTGAGGTGTTAAATCTGAGAGGTCCTGCCCTCTGTGGCCTCGGGGCAGCACAGAGTTGTGCAGGGTTGAAAACCCGAGAGACCTGATCACACTTCCACACAACATCACATTCTGAAGATATAAGGCTTGAAAATTCAGGAGCAGAAGCGCTGATGTCTCTAGTTCTTTAAATCTTTAAAGTGTGAAGACTCAGTTGCTGGTGCATGCTGAGATGCAAGGCCATGAAAATGCTAAAGGGCATTTGCTCTTGTACTGATAGAGGTCTCCAGCCTGCCATCAGGGGGTCTTCTGAAATGGAGTTATAAAAAATTCA
The DNA here is from genome assembly GCA_023969325.1 of Oryzias curvinotus. Taxonomy (NCBI): domain Eukaryota; kingdom Metazoa; phylum Chordata; class Actinopteri; order Beloniformes; family Adrianichthyidae; genus Oryzias; species Oryzias curvinotus. Next base: position 14,784,621 of record CM043715.1, on the reverse strand, counting down.
TTGCCCCACAATAAATTTTTCACCACCAAAATTTGGCCTCTCCTGGAGTTTGAGAGCTTAAAAAGACAGCCATATGGTCAAGATTTTTAAAATCACAAACAAAGTTCTTCACTGTTGTTTTTGCGTAATCACATACAGAGCTGCCTTAATCTTCCCAGACATGCGTGACGTTTATGATGGTCACTATTAAGCGTAAATGTAACTACCGTCAGGACAAAAATTACTGCAGAGGGTGAACATCATTCCTAATTACATTGTTGGTCAACCAGGAAACAAAGCTTAAAAAATTTGGTCAGGATATCCAAATATTGCTTCTTTGTTTAAAGCTCTGGCGAACTATAACAAAACATAGGCAGATGTAATGACGCAAACCCGTAACCTACAGTTATGTTTACATCACCCTCGGCAATGCACATTTAAGCGACCACTTCTAATAAAATGTCTATATAAACATGCATTTTGGTCCTCCGCATTCAAAACACGCTACGTGCGTTTCTACAACTGTTTTCGGGCTATACTTACAAATGCAAACCCATTGAACGCAGGCCAAACTTCAAACCAATCTGTGACCTTGATTTTTCAATGATGAATGCATTGCATCCTAAAATGGTATTTGTCTGAATGAATAAACTACAGTGTAGCACAAAGAAAAAATTAGAAAATTGATCATGGAAGAGAAATTACTAATTGGGGTCTGTGCCTGGCCAGAACTATTTGACGCCAACACCGAATCCAAATTGCTTCCTTGCATCCCTGCCCCTTTGGCATCCTTTTAACTTTTAAAAGTCATGCAAAAAAAAGAATGTAATACATACATACAACTGTACACTTCTGTGGTCCAGAGCACATCAGTGCGAAGATTTGTTTATTTGTTTATTTATTTGGAGCCCCATTAGCTTCCACAAAGTGATCGCTAGTCTTCCTGGGGTCCATACACAAAAAATACATACATTTTACCAATTTCACAAAAACCAAAACTGATTTCACAAAATACAGTGACTAATTCATCATGTTTACCTTAAAAGCTTCACATGTTAAAACAAGTTAAAACAATTTCATTTTTGTACCAGCATATCAAAACACATAGCAACATATCAACATCAACAATAATACATTTCATAACAGCAAATCATTCAAATTGTTAGTTATTGTAAGTAGTCCATGTATCTTAGTTTTAAAATCTTTTTGAAATGATATTTGCTACTAATAAGCCTTGTCCTTACAGACACTTGATTCCATGCAACAGAAGATCTAAACAGCACTGTTCTTCTCATACAGTTAGATCTTGAAAATAGAACAACCAAATCACCAGAGCTGACCTGATGAGTTTGATATTGGTGACAATACCCACTGTATAAAACTTTCTTTACCAAATATTGTGGACATTTTTTAAAAATGACGTTGTGCATTAAGCATTGAGTTGTACTTTGTCTTTTACCATCAACCAACCTAAAATGGTGTGCATCTCGTTCACATTGGTCCAAAAAGAGCAACCAAGAGCCACCCTGGCAGCTCGATTTTGGGCAAGTTGTAATTTTTTTAGATGCCCCTGTGTTGCACTAGACCAAATAACTGGGCAATACTCCAAACTATTGTCAATCCTCAAATTCAGGTAACATGGTGCATTCAATAAATATTTTGTACCGAAAACGATGCATTTTGTTTTAGATGTATTAAGATGTTTCTTAACAGTGCAACAGCGCGACATGGATGACCCTACAGCTCCTCCTTCAAATGCTTCTACAAATGGAGCAACAAGGAAGAGCTAGAGGGGTAGAGAAGGAATTGGGATCCAGTTCTTTCATATCTAGGAATAGAGCTATGAACCAAAAAGCCTGAAGAAGGATTCACAAGATTTGCACCGCTTCAGCCTGTTGCACCAAGTCTATCCAACTGTAGGTGGTGGACATGCACTAGTAAACAGTAGAAAAAGAAAAAGAAGCAGTCCTTCCCTACTTTTCCATTATGAACACCATGAACTAAATGCGCATTCAAGAACCCATGTTTAGGATGTTTAGGCATCACATGCCCCGTGTGAACTTAGCTTAGAAAATATGTTTTTCTTTGTTAAATTTGTTAAAACCTTCCTGTGTCTCGTCCAGAAATTTGCCGTTTCTTCACTGAGGAAGAAAAAGAGCCATAATAGACAACAATCTGTTTATGTATATGTGCTGCTTGTTTTTTTCAGTGGCAGTGTTGTGGTTTTAGTCACATTCAGGGTTCTTTTTTTTTCTGGCAGAAATGTGAGACAGCCAGCTGAGCCCCACAGAGTGCTCAGGACACCTGTCTTCTACAAATGCAAACACGTCTTTGCACTTCCACTTGTGGACGCCCCTTACCCCAGCACTCAAATCTTATTCCCAAGGGAATGCGACTTTTCTCCGTACAATTCCACTCTCTCCAGGATTATTCTTGTACTGTGCTGCGACTAGAGAATGCCAGCGGGCCACGACTGCTGACACAGATGGGAGTTCATGTTTGTGATGGCTTCCATATGTCACATTGCTCTTGTGATTTTTTTTTTTTTTGGTTTTGTTTTCATTCCATCTCTCATCTCCTTCTCTGTTTTGGTCTTTAACAAGTCCTGAGCTGGGAGGGAGAGGTGAGCACCGCTGAGGTTGAAGAGGGTCAAACTTGACTTGTGTTAAAACCTTTTCTTGAAAAAGTGGCCATTCAGTCCAAGCTGAATGATTATTTCGAGGTTAAAGACTGAAAGGTTAAAACAGCCGCATTTTACTGCCATAAATGCCAGCAGGAGATAATTTGCACATTTTGCTGTTCCCTCTGTGTCGACTGAAGGCTTAAATTTGAAGCAATGGCGAGAATTCCCACCATAAATCCAACCCCCATTAACTGTCACTGGCTTGAGACTTCTTAAAGCCACCCTGGAGACGCTGTGGCATGGCTCTGCATCGATGTATGGTAAATATGAACAAAGCGGAAGCTAAAAGACCTCACTTCTGCAGCTCTGGGAGGTTTCCACCTCTTGACTGACACATGAGAGCAGTAATATTCCCTGCCTGATTATAATCCCTGTAGTCGACCTCATTAGCCAAGCATCTGCACTGAACCCTGGCTGAGTAGGGTCTTGGAGCTCAGCTGTCAGTCAACACCTTTTTCTTCAAACAAAGGGCATCAGGGAGAAATAATCCAGTTCTCTCCCTCTGGGGCCTATGAGCAGTCTGTTTGGAGATTTGTGTAAATGTATGCATGCTAACATGCATGAACTTACGGCATGTTGCCTGTGTGGCTGAATGTTTGGGAATGAAATTAAAAAAGAAACCTGTTTAATGCCAGATGACTTCAGTTATTTCAGAATTACTTTGACACCCGAAAAATGGTCAGATTCTACAGGGAAGATCCAACTCAGTTGAGTTGTCCCCTCAAACCTCCCCATGAGCCTCCACACAAAGCAATTCTTTGTACATAAAGCCCATCTTAATGCATGTTAGCTCATATGTTCAGGTTCACATCCTCAAAGAATGCAATAAAGCTTCCACTCTCCATACCAATAGAATTCCTTTTGGTTCAGATCCTGGACAAAGGTTGGACTGAGGTTCCCCTGTGAACTTTGGGTCATCTATTTGTTTTTGTATTTCTAATCATCCTCACTTGGGTTTTACCACTTTAATTAAACTTCCACATATGTGATTTCAGGGCACTTTTTTTCTGCAAAATGGAGTACAACAGAGAAACAAAAAACGAACTTTGGCTACAGGTGGTGTGTCGCTTCAAAACACCGAGCTGCCAAGGTGATATACAGCACGCTCACTTTTCCTGAGGGTGACAGAAGGAAGACAGATTCAAGCCTTTGTGAGATATTCTCATAAAAGGCTGAGCGATGAGACCCTCTGCTGTTCGCATAACATTCCTTTGCTGTGTGGGTAACATGCAAACAGAAAAATGATATGCCACCCATGCCATTTGCAGCGTCATCACCATCCTGCTTGCCTTAGAGACCATTCAGGTGGTGTTTCTTTGGAAATGCATAGATGCTGACAGCTTTGAACTGAAGGACAGAGCACTTATTGCATGACAACAATATTCTGCATTGCATGTTTACATTTTGTGAGTGTCGTTGTTTAAGGAACTGCGAATATACCAACCCTGCTTCAACTTACGAGACTGCCACATACAGAACATGAAACACTCAGACGATTGACAGATGGGGAGCGTGAAAGAAGGAGAGGCTTTTTCTTTCTTTCTTTTATCTGTGAGTAGCCTGAACCAACCCGCTTTCTGCAAGCGAACATGAGAGACCGGCGCAATACAATCTAAATATGCAATGCTAGCATGCCAATCATAATGCATGGTGAACTGTTCCCTGCCACCTCGTGCATTCAGCATAGCACTGCTGGATCGCTGCCTGGGAAACAGATGGCAGAGAATAACACTGTCACCCACCCTGAACACCGACATCCTGGGCCAGTCCTCTGCTATGCACTTTGCTATCTGTCTGTGTGTACAGCTATGAAATCCCCCTTATCCTCAAAGACCCATCACCAGATTAGGAGATGCACATGAGTGAAACTGGCTGGACAGCTGGGCCTCATTAGCCAAACATAAGCTTCCATTTTACAATGACTCGGCACGCTAGAGGCTGTCGTGATGGTGCAGGCAGGTCCGCCCGGCAGATTTTGTTTTGGTTGTTGGGACAATAGGACTAATGACCGACCCCCATGTGAGCTGTTCAAGGGCCGGAGGAGGAAGATGGAGGTCTCTTTATTCTGGCTGGATTTAAACAATTAGACAATTAACTAGTTAAGACGGATCAATTGGTTTAAAGATTAAGGATTAAATAGGAAATGCTGAAATTCTTTAGATTAGAGAAAGATTACCATGGGTACACGGTGTTTGACAGTAATTCCACTTTAAAATGAATTAAGTCTCACTACACCAACATCGGTTAATGAAATGTCAGCTAATGGTCAAGCTGCTCAAACTTTGATTTGTCAATCAAATGATTTTGTGTTCTTTGTGTTACAATAACAATAGTGAGACGCATATAAGACGCATTTCAAATGTCTTCCAGTCAGAGCTGGATTTACCTTGTTGGTGCATCAAAAGCCTTTTTTACACATAATAAATCCACCAAGGTAGTCGGGTTTCAGCATAGTTAACTAAATGTTGAGTTTGCTGACGTTCTGTTTCCAAATGTAACAAAAAGACGCCTTCTTTTATTTAATTTGATGAAAAACACACCACAGAACCTCACTCTGATTAATTTTGAATAAAGCTGCGATGGTAGAATTTCATGAAAGGATTAAATCTGGAGTTATAAAAATGAACAAATTATTTTTTATTCCATAGTATTACGTGTAAATCCAACCACACCTAAATGCTGCAGACGCCTAAAGCTTTAGTCACAGCTGTACTAGAGCCGATAAAGTTGAAATTTCAGACAAATTTGGCATGGATGTACCCTAGGATCCCCTCTTTTAGAAATGCGCTTTATCCTTAAAACATATTAAAAACTGTGGTCATTTATAAAGATGGTGGTCATACGCTCAAATGTAAAAAAAATATCTATTTACCTCAACCTCAAAAGTATGGGCTGCTCATGCACAAAATGCAGTCTTTAAACTTGAGGGATACCTACAGAGTACTATTATATATCTGTTGCAAATATACTATATATTTTTTTAAATCTTGGATTTTCTCTAGGCTAACATGCTTTTCTAAAAGTGGGGATCCTTAGGTACATCCATGCCAAATTCGGTGCTTGCCAAATGGGCAACTATTTTAATAAATGGCTCTGCTTCTGTTTCTCATTATGGAATTGCTTTTTATATTATCTTTTTATTTATAACAGCAGTTAATATTTAGGTGACTACTTTTTATTAATACTTTATTATTTTGAGGTTTTTGTGCACTCATTTTTTAATGGAACTGTCATTTACTCCATCTTCATACAAGCAAAATAAATAAACAACAAAATGAAAGATTTTCCAAATTACAATAATGCAACAATTTTATTAGTTACTTAAAATGATCAACATACGTGTGTTTTCAATTGTGTCTCAATTGTGCAAATATGCTAATTATCATCTGTGACTGGGCTACCACACATCACTTTTGGGAAAAAATATCAGTGAACTCCAATGACCCTCACCAAGCTCTGCTTAGACTTTGACTGAAGATCCTCCCATCTAAACCAGGGGTGTCAAACTCCTTTTGGTTCAGGGGCCACATTCAACACATCTGATCCCAAGCGGGACAGACCAGTAACACAAAAGCAAAAATAAGCTTTGTTTTTTTACTCAGTTGGAAAAAATGCCTCAACCAGCATGGTAGCCCAATCACTTATTACTACAGATTTATTCACAGAGGCCAATGGATCTTAAAGAAAATGCATTTCACTTTAAAAATTAAAATTTTACACAAACTGAATATTTTACATCTGACACTGAAGCAATCCTAGTAATAAACTCAAGAGGGGCTACGAAAAAAATGAAACACCCTCCCTAAAATGTAAATGTGCAAATCAGTGAAAAATTAAACTAAATGAAACTTGCAAACATTGGTGAACATAAGAACTTGAAGTTAACCTCCTTTCACTCCTGAAACTCACCCATCCATCCATATCAGGATTTAAATTTTCTGTCATTCAAGTGAGCAAAACACAATGAAATGTCCAAGAATCCTTTCCTGGTTTGCTGCTTGAATTTTGTGGCAACACCGTCCTTCTTCTTGGCCAGACTGACATCACGTGACCAATTCACTTCAACATCATCCAGCGCAGTAACTCTAGAGCTGACTATGTCATCAGCTGTTGTTGAGTCCATCAACTCCACTGTGACGGTCTCTTTAACACCTCTAATACATATGCACAGTTGTGCAATATGTGTATCTGTGCTTTCATCAATAGTGACCAAAAATGCAATAAATGACTGGATTCCTTCATTTGGCGCCCAAGTCTAATCAGAGATATATCTGCAATCATAAACCTTGACAGACTCATTTTTCAATACGTTCACCATTCGAAAATGGTTTGGATATTGGCTCCAACTTGTCTGGAGAAAGGTGTCTGTTACTGCTCCATTACTGACATCATGGTTGCAGTAAATGCAGATGGTTATTTTGTCAGTCCAGCTAATAGTTGGTAAATCTTCTCTTTTCTTAACTCTAAATGGTGAAACTTTTCTTTATGGTGAGTCTCACAGTGGTGCTGAATGTTGTATTCTTTGAGAACCTGTTGCTGACATACCAAGCATGTAAGTTTTGTATTTAGCTCCGTGAACAAATAAAACTTTGTCCATTTTACCTGGAAAGCTCGGCACTTCACTTCACTGCAACCTTTTTTTGTTTTTGACAACATTTTGGTCATTAGTGTGTCACTACTGATCATTCTTATAGCAATGTAACAGCAGTGAGGCTCACGGGGAACCACATTGCATCTTACCCGAACGCAGAGCTGTTAGGTTTTGCTTTTGGCACATGCAAAGATATGCTGTTTCACCTGTTTTGCTTTTCCTTTGCTCCCGCTAGTGGTGGAATTTTGCATTTCGGTTATGTCTTTAAAAAAGCATAACTCGCCACAGGAATGGACTAGAAACATGCTTTTTTTTTTTAAACCCTTATAATTTTTTACTCTTTAGACTGGGCCGGATCAAACCATCTGGGAGGGCCCTATGTTTGACACCCCTGATCTAAACTGTCAGCCATCATTGTAGAAGCCAATCTCACCAGAGAGTCATCGCCAACTTGGACCACCATAGTTGTCCCTGGTCAGAGGATGATGTTTCCTACACACATACTATCAGGAAACTTGGAGTCAAAACTAATTTTCTGGAAGGATCTTCTTTGACTTAATCTGTGCACCCTCTTCCACAGGTGGCTCCACATCTGGAAGCTCCAGCTGCATTAAAGTGTGGATCCGGAAAATCAAATAGATTGCTGCATTGCGGTTGGTAGAAATCATTATTACCTTTCCACAGCCCTCTGGAGAAGCTTGCCTTTGGAGGCAATTAATCCTTGGTTGTTTTGGAGGTCATGTGTCACTAATAGTCCATCACTTCCTTGTCTGACTTGCCCCATTTCTGTCTCCCACTCACACACACACTCAGAAACAGTGTAAGACAAGCTCTGAGATTTGCTGTGATGGAGTTGGCCATGCATGTGAATCAAGTAGGATGCTTTTGTTACTGACAGAGGCTGACCAACAACAGACAGACTGGTTAACTTAATTGGTCAGGAAAACTGATTAGGTGTACTGGCAGTTTCCCTTTATATACGTGATTAAAATTGTGTCAGATCTTTGAGTAACTACGTAAAAGTCCCCTCCACAGTCTCAAGACACACTTGGCAAACTGCAAACTTCTAGTTTCCAAGTGGCAGACATCCAACCATATCAAAATTCATTTAGCTCCTTTTCCCTCATAAAAGCAAAAACTCTCCTATTGATTGATTTTCCCACAAAAACACCTTTAAGGAGTTTCAGATATAGAATGAAAGATGGTAAAGCTGTCTGCAGACCATGTGGGAGAGAAAAGCTATAGCTCTCGTGCTAATAGGATGTAGACAGATGAGAGAGCAAATATGAAAATACACTGTTTTCTTAGGTGTTCGTTCTTTATTGACTTTTGCGAAATGTTATATTTAATTGAAATTTTATCATGAAACTCCCATCATTTTGCAATGAATACAACTGAAAATGGACAAGTGATGTATTCACCTGGTTTTTTTTTTTAAAGTAGTGTTATAATAAAAATGTTTCAAGGCGTATACCAAAACCAACTTGTGTTTTTCCACTAAAGACATACCAGTAAAGTTTAAAAGATCCATCTATTTAAGAAATTTTTTCAAGTTTTAACTGTCTTTATATTTTTTGAGGACTTTTTTTTTTACAACATTCTTGTTACAGTGGTACCTTTTTGACGATTTATTAAAATTCTCAGTAAAAACAAATTTTCTTGACAAAGACCAAGTCAAGAAGTTGGTTTTCCTTTATGTTTGTGTACAATAAGACGCTAAAAACTGATTCTGTTTTACCAGGTCTTTGAAGGTTAATCTCTTATGCAGTTGAAACTGCTTATGGGGAACCCATGTAAATTATCTCGTCACCATGTCTGACTTGCGGCAAAAAATCTTTGATAACTGAGAGTTGTGTGAGCAGATGCAAAAATGAACCACCGGTTTGAAAGAGGAGTCAAGGAAGTCATATATGTTATAACTGGAGAAACCCTCTTAACAGAGATGGGGATTGGAGACATTTCCTGTCTACTACAACCAATCCTGTTTTGATTCCTAGTGTCTTAGGACACTAGGCTCCCATTCACACCCGCCACACACAAACAGTCAGTTTCATACCACTGTCACACCTCTCCCTCTGAGCCACACCAAGATCCCCACCATGTAACAGAATGTCAGGAGACCATACTGATAATCACTGGATCATTGACTTGCATCTGCTCATATAACATCTATGCATCTATTCATCTCTGAACCAGTCAGTCCATATCCATTCATCCATCCATCTATCTTCAAAACTTACTAAATCTTGAAGTCATGGGGTTGGTGGAGGTTAGCTTAGCTCATGTTGGACGAAGGTGGGGTACACCCTCATCAGAACACCAGTCTGTCACAGGGCCACACAATCACACCTAGAGACAATTTAGAGACTTCAATCAACCTGAGAAGCATGCTTTTGGAAGCCGAAGTGCCCAGAAAAAACTCACACGTGCACAAGGAGGACATGCAAACTCCACACAGGAAGGTCTCAGCTGGGATTAGCCTTCTTGTTGTGAGGCAGGAGTGCTAACCACTACACTACTATGCAGCCCTTAGCACTGCATACCCCGAATTTCCAACCACTAGTTAAAAAAGCTACTTACATAGATGAGCATGAAAACATCGTCAAGAAGAATCTTCAAAGACTGCATCTGTCTTTCTTTCTGTCAAATTTATTTTTCAAGCTTTTAGTGCAGATATAAAGAAACAATAAAAAAAAATATATTTTACCAAAATGCAAATAGATGTTGATCTGCAGTTGACGTCCTTGCAAGAATGATTGTCAAGTTTAGGCTGAAACTGCAGTACGGCAGCATCACTCGATTGTCCGTTTCCTGCAAAGTTACTGTACAGCTGGAAGTCATTTCATCTACAGAAACGGTGTCCGTGGGGATTTTGAAGACGCTGTGATGAGTGAAGCAGCTGTGCGCTCCTGTCAGCTGACGCATAAACATCTTCCTCTCATCTACCTCCCTGATCTCCCACTTGTTTAATGTGTGTCTGCTTGAAAGAAACACTGCAATCCTGCTTCAGTGTCAAACACATCCGCACTGCTCTTATCCATCCCGACTCCCTAGAGAACAAGCTCCTGTCTTGGGAACCACGACGCCACGTCAAAACAATAAAAGTACAGAAATAAGTTATGGACAGAAAAATGTGGGATCCCTTAAAAGTTGGATAGTAAAGAACAGATCCTCTGCTTTCATTTACAACATCCAACTGCTGTTGGCCCTTGAAACTAAAGATAATTGTTTTTATTTGCAAGAACCAGCTTTTCATGCAATTTGTCATCACAGCTGTACTTCATTACTTTGCTGCAGTGTGGTGGGAAAGGAAGTGTTAGATCACAGATTCACTCTTGGACCATCATTATGCCATACACTAAGCTGCGCATTGTGAGTGAGTGAAACCTTGTTGTTAACCAAATTCCTTTTTTGCCTGTTTTTCTTTTCCACTTCTTCAATGTAAGCGAAAATCTGCTTTCAGGAGTATTTCTACATTATATACAATGAATCAATTGCCTTATTAAGAGATGAAAGACATGGGCTGCTTAAAACTTTTTTAATGGGAGTCTTGTGTTGTGTCAGAATTCAAACACTTCTCACTGCATAGTGTACTAAATAGGGCGTTTTGTAGCGCTGTCCGAATTTACAATTAAAAAATCCAGTGCTCTAAAAATTTCTCAGAAGTCTCTGCAAAAACACAGTGGGACATAAAAACCATAATGTACTGCATTTGAAAGATTCTTATGTTAAAATATGTATTTAAAAAAATTGTTTTTATAAACCATCAAAGAAAATAATAGTGAGCATGGTTTCCAAATTGCTTTTAAAATTGGGGGCACTAGATAGTCCCACCACACTATATAGTTTTTCAGTAGTTGGGAAGTAGAGAGGGAATTCTGACTGTAGTGTTCTGGTCCCCAAAAGGAAGTATGTATCACAAATGAGGTTTAGTTTAAAAAAAAAAAAAATTCCATTTAAATTAAAATGAGGTGCATCCCAAAGCGCTGTTTCTGACAGAAGGTGTCGCACAATTTCATTAAACAACAATGAACCAAGTCATTCTCCGGCTTAACTTAATTTTGGAGGATTTTCTTTCAAATGTGCCTCATCACAAAGTAAATAAAACAGTCAAATCTTTTTTTTAACTAAAGAAATCCTTTCTAAAGCAAGGCGACAACATCAGAAAAGGGTGATAATAATTTCTAACAAATGAAGAATCTTCTTTGGGGGAAAAGGATTAAATCTGATTACAGTTTGATTTACTGTCACAGGTGAAACATGGCCCACACTTGCTTCACACTACATGGCATTCATATCTGATGGTATTTAACCCTTTTCCAAATGGCTTCTTGATTCTGCCCAGGACGGTTAGTGCTGCACACACATCAGCTGCTTTCTGCTGGATTATGAGGACTATCCCATGAAGCAGCCGTTTGGACTGTGACCAACATGCGAACAAAGACAGGCCTATCTCTCACACTGCTCCAGAAATACACCTGTTTGACTCATGTTTGTCCATATTGGCTTGCTGTAGACTAGATTCACACTGAAATAAAAATAAAAAATCTTCCTTTGTTCTGCCGTCTGTCTTTTGCTGGTCACTGCTGGAATCCAAAGGACTTCTCTTTTGACAGAAAAGCTTTTTACCAACTATACAGCTAATGCAGACCCTTTTTTAATGAAGTCTGTAAAACAATCAAGGAAAATACAGATAAAAGCTTCAACAAGGTACATTTTAAAACCACAAAGGGAAATATCCCGTAAAGATGGCCAAAAATGACAATATTTAGAGTCTCTTGTGATAAAATTGTATGCATAGATGCTAAAATCCTCAGATTCTGAAACTGGAGTGATTCTAAAAAGTGACAGTTTGTCAGGAACTGATTGCCAAACTAAACAGTGAGTGAGACTATAGTTAGCAGAAATGAGCGGTCTCACATGAACCTCATAAAGAAGTTTCACAGCAGCATAAAACAGAAAAAATATGTTCTCGAAGCAGACATAAACTCATATGTGCAGAGTAAATCTCTCCACTCTCCAAATATGATTGTTTGCAGACATTATTTACTGTCTGAATCAAACATTACTGTGGGCGGCCTGTGACGGCACAGATGCAATGACAGATTTTCCATATACATGCACTAACTACACATGAATGTGTACCAGTATTCTACATGTCCAAAAAAAAAAAAACATTTATCTGCAACTCTTACCAGCTAGTTTCCCGGTATGTTAAAATAGATGTAAATCTTAACATGTAGAAAATATCAGAGGAAAATGATTGACTGGTTTTAGATGACTAAAAGACAACCGTAGTTTAAATCTTAAGACATTACAAATGTGAACATATGAACCACATGTGAACATACACCACATCACTGGTTTATAATGGCAGAATACGACATGAAGCTCTTCTCGTTGAAGAAAAACAAAATGAAGCTAGAAACAACAAGTGCTCCCAAAATACTAAAGCAGAAACGATAGACTTATTTGATGAGTTTGCCGATTTGCTGCAACCTTTTAAATTGTTGGCTCGTATTTAGCCTAAAAAAAACACAAGATAGCATGGATCTGACATCAGCTGTGGCAGGAAGTCTTGCGGTTGGTGGAAGTATGATGGTGTGGGCAATGGATACTGAGCATTGCTTAACTGATATTGCTTACCACTGTCTGGTTAATTACCATTCCCACCCACATATGATCACAGTGTTCATGGTTTAATGGCTACTTTTGAAGTAAATGGATCACATGACGTGGCTCAAGTCATGTCAATTTATTTTGCACCAGTTAAAAGCTCTTGAATCCAAAAGTGCACTTTAGTGATGCAGTAGAGTGGAAGGTCCAAACAGATGAGAGTCTTTTTTTTAAAGAAGTTGGCTTTTGACCCTTCGTGAGACATGTGTGGTCCTCTTATAATCTTATAATCACTTATTATTATACTTTTATTTTAGATTTATGTGGTTGATCTACTAGAATTCTATATGGAGCTTTTTATTGACAAATCCTCTGTGGAATTTAAACTTATTATAACTAGACTGGATTAAAAACAGATGGGTTAAAAAAATTCTGCAGGCACAATTATTAGTGTTTGTTACAAATTCCATAGTTTTCTCCCAGAAGCCATCCTGGAAATTCCAATGAAATAGAAAGCACACAAACCTGCTTTTACATGTAAACATCATTGACATAAAAACATGCAATAATGAACTCTAATTATATTATATATGTAACACACGTGAAAATAGTCTGCAGGATGTCTTGGAGGACATCTTGTTGACTGTAATTTATGTGTGGATTTAAAATACTCCTGTTGTGAGAGGAGTATGGACTAAGATGCACTTGAGTAACAAAGGGCATGAAACAATGATGCCCCTTTCCCACTTTAAGGATTATGGGCTCAGCTCAAAGGCCATTGAGGACCAAAGTGAAAACATAAACAATGTGGTGGTTGCAAAAAAATTGATTCACTGCCGAGTCAGCACTCTGGAAGAAATACACTTTCACCACAAAGGTCTCAGCCCCTAACTGACACAGAACACAGTCTGTGGGTTTCGTGCGAAGGAGAAAAGATGAAAGGAAACAGAGTTCAAGCTGCCTCTCAAACATTTACATTGTTCAGCCCCTTTGGTCTTTCTGATCTACGGAAATTCAGATCAGGCTTCCGAGAAGCCATTGAACAAGCATGATTCTTATGAGATACAACCAACCTTAAGATGTCACTTCTGCACCTCAAAATTTATAGTATGACAACCAGACCGTGCTGTGAATCACTGCTGGTTAAGATCCTGTCCTGATGAAGAGACCCAAAATTCAAACCCCTCCCACACCTGATAAAGGCTGCTGAGATTCCTAACTTGCAGACACGTAAGTGAAACTGTGATGAATGAGGCAGTGATAAAACACAGATGCTCTGTTTACCCCCAAGAAGGCTGCTGCTACCCCTCAAGAGGAGACACTATGCATTAGTCTTCAAAAAATATCAAACATTACTGCACATTTCTTGATTACATTTTTTTTTTCACATTTGCACTTATGTATGTGTTTTTTTTTAATTCAGCTGATAAGCTCAAAATAGCTTCAAAAAAGTAAAAGCTGAAATTCAGAAGGCTTTTGCGACTGTCTGCCTGCTTCCAAAAGATGCATGATGCCTAATTAAAACAGGAAGAGTGATGACTCGGCTCATTGCTGGTGAGCTGTTGTTTTCTGGATGTTTCATGAAGATATGACTCATCTCTCTGTCTTACTTGAGATAGTGAGCTCATGGTGCAAGCTTCCTGACATCCTGACATGTTGGCATCAGCGTCACTTCTACAACACACTGTCAATCACTCATCCAGAGTTGTGCGCAAAAAGTAGCAGTGACGATGTAACACTGGGTCTAATGATACCTTAAAGGGTATGGTGAAAAAAACTAAAGCTAGTGGTGGATACTGAAACTCCTGCTCTAAACATCTAGCTTCCTGTGGCTGGATCTACTTACTTTTAAAGAATTCTGTGATGTTAAAAGAATCATGTCTGTGTGAAACATTCATAACATGGTGGTTAGACACGAGGGTCAATGAAGTAACACTAATGCAGTTCATTGCTGCAGCACTGAGCTGCAAAACCTGACATTAATCCTGAGGGTAATGTGGCCCTTCCTGTAGCTAATGAAATCTGAAGCATTTAAATGGCTGCACTCTAATGACACTCAGTGAGAGTTTTTGAATTAAACAGCAATCACTGCTGCAACTGAACTAAATGGCACACAGATGGCTTTTACCAAAGTTTTGTTCATCCAACCCCCTCCATGTCTTGCCCTAGGGGTATTGCGCATGACCCCTGATTGAGCATTGGAGGACCAGGACAGTCTGCTTTCAGATAAGTTCTTGTATGATCATCACTCAAGGTTTTTAAATCCCTAATGTTGTAAAATGTCATCAAAACAAATGGTAATTTTAGCATGAGATGTTTTTTTAAGGAGATATTGAAATTTGACAATTTTTTCACACTGGAGCTGTCGTGGGTGACATCTAAATAATACACACTACCGTAAATCTTTTGCCCATTTTCTTTAAAGCTGTGAATCTGTTGATTCTGACGTGGCGAAAGCCGTTTTTCATTTCGGCTTTGCACTGATATGCAACACTTTGTACACATAAGTGTTGCATGTTGGTGCAAAACCACTTTTTCTTGCGTGAGAATCAGCTGATTTACAATGATAATGCTTGCACTTCACTAATGTGCATTACTACATATCAGTGCAAGGTGGCTTTTCTTTGCTCTACTGTTGGCTGAAATTATGTTAATTACATCAAGGGTTGAAGAGTTACGGTGGTCCAAAGAATATCAACAGTGTAAAAGGGTTTAAGACCGGGGCAGCAGTGGTGCAGCGGTAGGGCGGCCAACCCATGATCATAAAATTGCAGGTTCAATTCCCGCCTGGCATGCCCATGAGCCAAAGCAGTCCCTGGGCAAGACACCGGACCCCACCCTGCCTCTGCTGGGAGGCCAGCTCCAGCGTTCAGCAGCGGACCCACCATCAGTGCATGAATGTGTGTGTGAATGGGTGAATGTGACTGTGACTGTGAAGCGCCTTGGGCCTTCGAAAGGGGGTAGAAAGCACTATGTAAGTATACACCATTTACTATTTAAGGATTGTAACCAGAAATTTGATTTAGACATTTTCCTTTAGCGACATTCAAAACATGGACTCTATGTTTATATCAAACCTCAGAACATAAATTTAAGATAAACCATTCTGTAAAATTTGAATGTATTCATTTTCTGAATTCTGTTTTTTCCCCTTTATGGTGCTTTACATTAGAGTTTTTTTTTTAAGTCGTTTCAAAATAAAATGTAAATAGCATACACATGTACTTTTATAGTGCTTGCCATCTTTGAAGGCACAAAGTGCCTTAGAGTGGCTTCACTGTGTCGCACTGGCGCCAACCTGCAACCACCAGCAGCAATGTGGGTTTCAATGTCTTGACCAAAGACATTTCAACATTTTTTTTTAAATTAACATTAGCTTCTGAGATCTTGGAGAAGAGGTTATGAACACTTCCTGCTCTTTCTGTTCTGCTCTTTTATCTGCAAATGTAAGATTAAATTGTAAAACCACAAATAACGCTCAGAGCCTCACTTCTTTCTCTGTCTTTTGGCTGACAAACATGAGCACTTACCATATTTCACAGAAACCCTATTTGTTGTATTTCTGTACACAAACAGCATATCAACAGATCCACAGATCAACAGCAAACAAATGTGTTTCTTGGACTTCAGATGAAAGACAAAACTGTTATGAACAGTGGCAGCTACAGTGTTTCAATCTGTGCTTGTAAGAAGCCATCTTGAATTCCTATAGTAGTGGCAATTATTTGCCTTTTTGAAAAACTGCAAATAAAATCCTGCTTAAATTGCTAGATTAATTTAAGGAATTTTAATCCAAGTGATAAAAAAACTTATAATTTCTTTGATAAGCAATTGAAAATGAGTGTGGTACAAAGATGTCAGCATCAAAAATCCATTTTCTTTATTTACAAAGGCCTTTCTAAACAGGCATTAAACCTGTCCTGATTTGTTAGTTGAGCTTGTCACAGTTGGAGCCAAACATGAAATTTGAAACCACGCAACTGTGGATTTGATTGCTTGAAAATTTTGATGAGTGCAATCTTTCCAAACCAAATAAAAGTAATAATTCAATGACTGCCAACCATGAAGAAAGCAGTCTGAAGCATTGCCACGGTAAGTAAACATCTGCAGAAAAAGGCTTAGCCCCTTTTCATTCATCTGCAACAAACAAACCTTTCCAATAACCCACACAGGCACGCTGTGACTGCTGCCAAGGGAGACAGAGCGTGAAAATTACTTTATATTGGTTGAAAACACATCAATAAACCAGAAAATAGAGTTTGTTTCACTCATTTGAACAGCATCCTACAAAGAAGCTTTTTAAGAAATCCCTAAACCGTGAAAATTTTTAGTATTCTGCTTGAAAAACTTGTCCTGTTTGGGCTGTTTTGAGCTGTTTACAAAAATCTCAAAGCTGCAGATTTTCTTCCCACTGGGGGACGAAACCATTCATCTTGAAAACGTTGACTCTTCATGTCTGATTTTACAAACACTGTCAGAAGTCAGAGGGTTTTCAGACAAATGCAGGATCATATTTTGTTGTGCTCTGTGCTTTAAAGTGTCAGCACAAATGAAGCTTTCTTGAAGTTGACGTGCGTCCCAGATCGCAGTGTCCAGATAGCAGAGGACCACAGAGGAACTATCCACTTAGCCCCTCATTTATTTCTTTCACTCATTATATCACAAACACAAGAAAAACACCTCAACTCTTTGGTGTTTTACACTTGTAACCAATGCAACATGTTATCTTAATTAAACATCTGGCAACATCTGAACTTTAGAAATTAAAACCAAAAGTCAGAAATTCAGGCGTTAGAACTGTAACAGAATTAGAAAAAATGAAACATATTTAAATGAGGTGGAAAAACAATACATTGCTAGATACTGTATTCCGAGTTCTTGTGACATGGTTTTCTTAAATGAATTCAAAACTCACTCTGTGAAGAAATGAATGAGGTATGTTCTAATAACGCCATGAGTTATATTTCATACATTATGGGCCTCAGTTGGCATGCAATGAGAACAATTTGTGGGTTTTGGCCTGGATTAAAACAACAATAATGTACAGTTATACTACAGGTCAGGGTTAGTCACAAATGGACTGTGTTTACGCAGCTTGTCTAGTCATTTTGGTGGCTTACAGCACTTTTACTGCAGTATTTCTCTTTGGCCAACATGTTTTTATGGTATACACCAATCAACACAATGACAGGTTAATTGCTATGCCCAAAAATGCGTCAGCATGCAGGTCTCAAAGGACAGAGATTAAATCTCTAAGCTTCTGATGAGCAGACATGATATTTAAAGTATCAAAGTGAAAAGGGAGGTTGTGCGTTTTTTTTTTCCATCTTTGCTTTATTCAATTTAGGAAGAAAAGACTGAACAGCTAAAAAACATCCTTAAACAATTTTTAGTCCTACATTTGTGAGTTGGTGCATTGTTTAAAAAAAATCTTTTTCTGTTTTTGGAAAAAAGTGTTTCTTAAATAATTGTTTAAGTAAATTTGTTTTAATTTTTTTTTCTGTTGAGTTGAGGTTAGGATTCAGAAACCATTCATTTGAAACACAAATTGTTTCTAACTTTTTTCATTAAAATGCAAAATGTTACTTATGTATTGTTGAATTCTGTGTTTCATAATTGATAAAAAAACCCCTCATGTTGAGACATAATGGCATGTTCAAGAAATGACGTCTCTACAAACAAGTTTCAAAGATGGCTTCGAAGTTGGTTTTCTGTTTTAAAACCTTTACAAAATAGAAAAAGCTCTACATCAACCTGTGACATCATCCACTGCAGATTTTTCCACCAATTTGCATTCATGATCATATGATGTTAAACAAACTTCAAACATGCAAGAGTAGTTAAAAAAAAACATCATTCCCCTCTCCATGGATTCTTTTTACACTGATCCACTGGCAGATAAGTTATAATTGTAACAAAAGTTTGTAGTAGCTTTTGTTTTTTGAAATTCATTTGTCAAAATTTGTATAAAGACAGCGTTTTTTGGGGATTTAGTGGTTAACTTAAGAAATGATAAGAGCCTAAAAGTCAAATCAAGTACATACAATATTATTTCTTTCATTATTTTTACCCTTCTTCCAGTATAGTTCCAGTATGTAAAATTCTTCTGTACCGCTTCTTAGAGAGTTTTAAAGATTTGGATGGCATGAACTATCCTTTGTCAGTTTAAAAACAAAAGCGTCTGGAGCCAGTTGTAGTTCACTAAGTACCTGGTAGCTAGAAACATATTACACAAGCCAGTTAGTCAGTGTTCACCTGAATGTAAATTAAACATATTTAAAGGTTGTTTTAAAAGACTTTTGGCTTGAGCATGTGGTCTTATTCTTCAAAAGCAGCAATACAAGTCTTTGAAAACACCCCAGCATGGACATCAGTGTCAAATTCAGCTCTTTCCAACACCAAGAAGCTGGGGTGTTAAACTCTCTAGTTTCACATGTTACTGATTTCCTGCTAATTTGATGCAGAATTTCCCTAAAAATTAAATGTTCAGTATGTTTTACGTGTAATATTTCTGTTTAAAAAACTGTTAAAATTCTAATTACGTTGATGTATCATCTAGTACCAAAATGAATTCCATCAATTGATTTCCATTCATTCAGAGCTGGTTGTGGAGGCAGTATCTTAAGCAAAAATGCCCAGACCTCCATGTCCACAGAAACCTCCTCCAGTTCTGCCGGTGGAACCCCAGGGTGCTCTCAGATCTGCCAAGAGACATAGTCCCCAGGATCCTCCACATCCTGAGGCTTCCCCATGGTCTCCTCAAGGTGTGACGTGCTCCTAAATACTTCCCCAGGGAAGATTCCAGGAGGGATCCAGAAGAGACACCTAAACTGGCATCTCTCATTGTGGAGGATCAGCGGCACTAATCTGAGCTCCTCCCAGATGAGCAAGCTTCTTACTCTATCTCTAAGGGAGTTCCCAGCCACCCTGCAATGGAAATTTATTTTAGCTGCATGTATCCATCCTTATATGGGGTCCTGCTCATGAGTGGAAGTAGTTCGGAGTGTGAGATTGACAGGCAGATTGGTGCAGCGTCTGCGGTTATGCAATCATTCTGCCAGTCAGTTGTGGTGAAGATAGAGCCAGAAAGCAAAGCCATTAATTTACTGGTCAATACTCACCAATGGTCCTGAGCTCTGGGTCATGACTGACAGAACGAGGTCCCGAAAACAAGCGGCTTTTTCCGTAGGGTGGCTGGGTGCTTCCTTAGAGATAGGGTGAGAAGCTTGGTCACCCAGAGAGAGCTCGGAGTAGAACCACTGCTCCTTTAAATTGAGAGGAGCCAGTTGACGTATCTTGGTCATCTGGTCTCCTGGACATCTACCAAGGGAGGTAGTCTGGTCCTGTTTCACTAGGTGGAGTTCTTGGGAAAGACCTAAGACATGCTTGAGAGATTAAGTTTCTAGACTGGCCTGGTAATTTGTCAGGGACCCCCCCAAAGCAGCTGGAGGAAGTGGCTGGGAAGAGGGAAGTCTGGGCATCTTTAGATGTCCCCACGACCCGGTCCCGGATGAGCAGAAGAAAATGGATAGATGGATTGAGAGGCGTGCTTTTTGGCTAAGCTCATTTTTATTTACAGTAGATTGACACAGTGACTGCACTACTACAGCTACTTTATCTATCAGCCTGTCAATCTCTGGGAGTTAAAATCTCAAGATGCTTAAACTCCACCAGGCAGGTTCCCCTCAGCTACCTGCAGAGGGAAAAACACTTTTTTGGTTGAAAACCATGGCCTCTAACTTGGAGAAGCTAAGTTTTATTCCACTCATTTCACACTTGACTGTAAACCTCCCCATTGCACACTGAATGTACTGGTTTGAAGTACCAGATCAACATCATCTGCAGAAAGCAGAGACAAAATCCTGAGGTTCCTTATGCAAATCTCCTTTGACCACTGGCTGCAACTTGAAATTCTATCCATAAAAATTATGAACAGAGCTGGTGACAAAGAGCATCCCTGCTGGAATGCCAGAATCCACTGGAAACTGGAATTATGTTAAACAAATGACAGTGAGAGATAAACTTGATAAAACATGTTTTCTTCCATATAAGTTAGTTGAGATTTAGTTGTAGTTGAAATGTATAAAAATAAAACATGCTAACTTTTTGTATTTTCTGTAATATTAAACAGCAAAAAGTCTCCAGTCTCACTGAGTAGCTGCATCCTATCAAATGCCAGAAAAGCGATGGCTGGCATTTAGGGAAACCAAACAGCAGGAGCAGTTCCATTGACCTCAAACGTAAAGTGAAGTGTTAATAGAGAACAAACTACAAAAAAAGTAACCCCTTTCCTTTAATGGAACTTGCGTCGGCTTCAGATTTATTGCTTCAAGCATTGTTAGATAAAAAATGATGTGAAATACGATCCCTTACACCCAAAAGCCTAGTTGCTACGTAACTGTGAGAGGTCAGTCGTTTCCTGAGAGGAGACGCAGTTCCTTCAGACACGTCCATTCATCAAGTCCTGCCAACATGCCAAAAGTACAAAGAACAGCATATCCTTTGCTGGCTCCCTTTCTTTGTTGTTTGTATTTCCCATCACCATTCTTCTTTTAAATTCCATTCACAGATATATTTAACTTGTTTAGAAAGACATTGCAAGTATTTTTGTACACTTATATTAACCCTTTTTTGTTTTTGTTTTATTTAATAAAATATCTCAAATCTACCAGCAAATATTTTGTTTGCAGGTTTTCATCAACTATCAAATATTAAGAGAAGACCTAAAGAATATGGGTTTCTTTCAAATATCAGGTGCTTTCCATCTGCATTTCATTGACGTTCATATAAAAGCTAAAATAATGGGTCTCTGAGCTCATGTCGCTGAATGGTCCTTATAACCCCAGCTGAGCGCCTCCCATAAAACAGAAACAAATTCTGCTCAGGGTGCTTGAAGCTCATCGTAAAAGATAATGTCTCCTTTTCTTGAAGTTTCCTTTTCTTGTCCTTTTTCTCTCCTAAGCAGATGTGAAAATACTCTTCCAGATTTGTTCAAACTTTGCAGTCTCTGTGATCATAAATGATTTACATGGACTTTACAGATTTGGTAGAATGAAAACCTTTTAAACTGAGGTTTGTATTCTTTTTTATTTAACTTGAACAGTGTAAAAAGGTTTTCACTTTTTAAATTTATTTATTTACCATTATTTAACCTATGAAGTCCCATTGAGACCCATGACTTAGAGGGAGTCCTGGCCAAGAGGCAAACAGTTGCATACACCTTAGACATTTTATACAAGTTTTTAGTTTTAATTTTAAATACAATTACCATATTGTTTATAAAATAATAATTTCTTTGTATAATTACATTACCTTTATCTCAGTCTAGTGAGCTTTCAAGTTCATTTTATTCTTTTCAGGTAAACCCCCCATTTCCAAACAGCATTGTGATAGCTCACTTTCAACTGTGATTCTTTCTCAGTGATGATTTCACATGGATTTATGAGGTTTGCTGACAAGTTCTCATAAATACCTTTCATTGGTCAAACTTCAGTGACTTTGCCTCACAGATGTGAACTATGACCATCCATCAATCCTTTTCCTCTACAGGACTCATCCCATCTATGATCTATGGTGGGGGCGGAGTAAAGACCCAGCCCTCAAAGGGGTGAGACCGGCTCAAGCTCTCAACTGGCAGAAAGTGTGAACAACTTCAGTTTTAAAAAACAATCAAATCCTTCTTCCTAACATCAACAATTACTCACTCTGAGGCATCATACGACCGACTGGAATGCCTGAACTCAGAGTGTATTAGTAACATATTGATGGAAAACCTAATCAAACCATTGAATGTTTATTAGAAAGCCGAACTGAAAGCATCAGTTCCATGATGCTGACAGGCTTGACATCAGACCCCCATGAAAGTCCTGAGTGTGGACGTACAAATTTGAGGTTAAAAAGATGAGGTTGGACCAGGATAAAAGTGAGAAGAGAAGCAGCCCCCCCCCCCACCCCCCGCCTCTTGTGCCCTTTATAAAAAGCAGATCACTCCTCAGGCCTCTTTTTACTGTCATTTAACCTTTTTCCTGGCTCCATTGGAGCAGCTGTAAGGCAGCGGTAGGGCAGCTGACCTCTGTTCAGAAGATTGTAGGTTCAATTCCCACTGAACCCCACCTTTCCTCTGGTGGATCGTTGGCGCCAGCATTCGGTAGCACAACTTGTGGGAATGGGTGAATGGGACTGTGACTGTAAAGTGCCTTGGGCCTTTCGAGGAAGGTAAAGAGTTATACAAGTACACACCATTAAGAGCATAGTTTTTGAAATGTTCACATCATTAAGACAAAATATGATACGTTCAAAGTGCTTATGTCAATCATTTACCCATGATTTTTTTCTAATCTTTTTTATTTTTTGAACACGTTTAGGCTCTAACCTGCTGGGTTTTGTGTAAGTTAACTAAGAATTCTTTCTTCTGATCATCTTTTAATCTACTTTAAAATTGTTCTCAGTGGTCTTTTAATTATTATTATGTTGTTTTTAAGTCAAAATCAAAAAACCTGTATCGTTTTCTAGGACATAGTTTCTGCAGAGTGTCAGGTGTTTATTTGAAATTTGCCTTGTTGGCGGGGCAGGTAAGCCCGCCTCTACTTTCTGCCATGTGTTTACATGATCCATAACTAGCTCACAGCTCCTAAAACCCCAAAGCTAACATTACTGGTGCAACAAAAATGCTGAGCAATATTGGAGCTATCCAGCTGTACAGTTTTGAGCCAGATGTTAGCTCAGAAGAGGGAAACAGACAATGATTGTTAACTTCTTCATTTTGGAGCACAGACTCAGCCTTTGTGAGCTTTTATTCTGTATCAGAATCTTTCTTCTCCTTTCAGAAAACATTTCCTTATCTCTCACCTGTCAAATCACAATTGGGTCTGGTTTTGCGCCTGCTGGACCAGGCCACGACTTGCTCCCGATAAGAAAAAAAAGCAGAACCTATAGGAATCAAGTCATCCATCTCCAAACTAAACCTTTCTGCTCCAACTGCAACAGTAACAGAAAGAGGGAAAGACAGCAGTTTAGACACAAAATCCTTTCATTAAGCTCCTTTTGACTCTGTTTGATCCCTTGCCACGGTACTTTGAGGGTGGATGACTGCTGTATCTTCATCAAATTGAGAATAGCCCAGTGGTGGAAAACAGTCTGTTCCAGGACCTGATGAATGGTATTTTAAAATGCACAGGTGCGTGTGAACCTTGTATTGCCATTTCCAACACCCACCCCCCCCCCCCACCCCTCCACCCCACACACACACACACTGCAGAAACCACATCATCAGAAGGATGTACAGTGAAGTTTAAGGTGATGAGTCAAACTTAAAAGAATTTCCCATATTGAAAAGACATTCAGCGCTGGCAGTGAAACATAGAGCCCGGAAGGTTTTGTCAGAAGAGCTAATATCAGCAGCCACCTGGAGAAAAAGCCTTGCAAGATTTCTGTCACTGATTAGACGGTGGGGAGAGAAGATATTCAAAAGATTTCCCTTATTTGTTGTTGTACAATATCTCTGGAGGATCAGCACTTGACAGGGAGATGAGGGCGCAGAGACGGTTTTGTACGTGTTCTGAGTTTGATCTTGTTGCTGCTGGAGATTGATGATAAAAAATTAAATGTTTAAACAAAATATAAATATTATATGAGAACATTTGATAACAAAATATAACTCTGTCCTTTGGATATATTTCTTGCAGATACAACATAAGAGGATAAATACCAATGCGTTATAAAAGCAGTGAAAGAAAAGTTTTGCATAGATTCTATTGGACGTATCTTTGGAAGCTCAAATTGTCTATTTCACACAACATAAAGGATTTCAAAGGTTTTCCAAATGTTTTGTCATTTGTTTATCATGCCCTTTGCAATGGAAAAAGTGATCATCTGGGTTCCTCTTTAAAGTCCAACTATATATATTTTTTTCCATTGTGAAATCGCTCCTAGTGGTCTTTCAACTATAATTATGCAGTTTTTAGCTAAATTAAAGAGACTTGTGTCATTTTTAAGACAGATTTTTTGCAGAGCTGCAGGATATCATTGTTGGCAAGACTGTTGGTGTGGAAGTTATACATACCTAATTTCTCAGCTTGCCTTTGTTTACATCTGATCCCACTAGTGACAAGTGCTTCACAACATTAGCGATGCATAAAAAAATGGCGAGCAATATTGGAGGTATCCAACGGCACAGTTTAGAGCCAGATGGCAGCTCAGACAAGGAAATGACAAAGTGCATGGATCTACAGTATATGTCTGCAACTGAAAGATACAGAATTGGAGCGGAAAAAGCAAGATAGTAGCTCTGTCAAAAGTCAGAGCTTTTTCAAACATCCTGTTTTCATCTGCTCCTGATCCACCGCAATTTGAATACAGAAATACTCAGAAACGCAGTTTTAATCTTTAAATCTTTTATACGTGTCCTCCATTATAGAAAAAAATGCTACAAGAACATGTTAAAAACACAGTTTTTATTGGAGTGGGTCTTTAAAGAAAACCTTAAATTGTATTTGGATTGTTTCAGTCCAAATACAATTTTTTATACTGTTACTAACTCAGATTTTTTATTTCAGCATAGGTTTTACATACAGTCAAACAACAAAATGTAGCTGGAAGGCTTTTATTATTATTATTTTTTTTTTTTTTTACCAATGATATTAATGAATATCCTCATGCAGCTCTACATAAAACGTCAACTACCCCAGTGTTTTACCATCTGAATCACCTGTTTAACATTGTAAGTTGGTATAGTTTAAGTTAAAACTGAAGACTTTTTCTGTCATCTGGCTAAACAAAGCATCTCCTCTTAACTTGCCCGTCTCTTTTCATGTTGTTCATCAAAGCAACCTGTTTTTCTTTGATGTGTCCATCTAGACTGACATAATGCAGTGACTGTCTGAGTGTCTGAGCTGTCACAGCAACTCTGATTGCCTCTGATAACCTCTCTGCCAAGTGTGAGCCTCTTGTCAATCTTTTAGCTTGATTCTGTTGGTATTGTACTGTCCCTTAACGTCTTTTTTGGTGGGACAGTAGCTCTGATTTTTTTTTACCAGGAGCAGTGTAGTTGCATTTAAAAAATATATATATATAGATACAGATGACGCTGTGAATGGTTGAATAGTTCCCATTTGCTGTAACTTTTTTATCATCTTTTTGACACACAGGATTTTTTGGGGGCTATTTGTTTTCTACACAGAGAAGATTAGCCATGATGCAATGATGAACAAACCTATGTGTTAAGCATTAAAGTTGTGCCATCTCAAGGTTACTTTGGGTCAAATATAAATTAATGAAAGGTCCTATATATATGCTAGACATCGACCCTAGTCTACATGAAGGCAGGTCTTTACAATGCTATACTTGCTTTTAGAAGTAAATAAGTAAATATTTAAATAAGTAAATATTTGGTTATATTTCAAATGTTTATCTCTAAATACATAAAAACATGAATAAAAGCTATCTGGAATGTCATGAGTGTGAAAATGTATTTGTGGACAACAGAACCTGTCAGTGTAAAAAACAGGAAAGAGTAGAGGTTTATTTGTATTAATATGAAATGCTCTGAAATAAATCCAGTTCTTTCCTTTAAGCCCATCCGAAATGAAAGACTCTGACAAGCATAGAATTAATAAAAACCTATTATAATCCAAGAAGGACTGTAAAAAATTGCAAGGCTTCTTGTAAAAATGCAATTTATTACATTTTGTTTAAGATCACTTAAATTAAGTTATCCTGAAAAATCCTAAAAAAAGGTTTGTGTACACGCTGTTTCAGAGGCTTTACAATAGATTAAGAATGGCATGTGGGAAATGGCATATCTTCTTGCAGGCGTTGGATAACCCAGAGAATTCTTGTTCAGTGGTCCTGATGATTTAAAGAGTGACAAGTTAATCTACCGAACCCCTGAATCTTGATATGTACAGTAAATATTTCATGTAAGCAGCCTGGAGAGCGGATTGCATTAGGTTTTGCCGTCTAATAAAAACAAAGCTTAGATGATCTCATCACTTTTAACCATTTTTGTAGAGATTTCACACATTTCTGAAGCCAAAAAGCAACACTCGCCAAATTTCATTGTGACATTCTGAGTCATGTTGTGACTGTGACTGCTAACCATGATATTTGATTGAGCTGTGCACTTCGGATGCAGAAGTGGTTTCTTGTAGGACAATAACAAAAGTAGGTTACCACTGTTTTTTTCATCACCAAAACAACAGTACTAACAAACATCCGCACATTTCATTAGCATTTCAGAAATTTGCAGCTTTATATAAGCAAAGGGTAAACAGGAAATACGTAAATTAAAAGAGAATCAGAAAATCTTTTGGGATATGAGGATACAAATATAGCCATGTTTTAGTGACCACCTGTTGATAGTTCTACCAGTTCATTCTAAATTTTATCAAAATGATGAAAACTCAAGGGAAACATATGCTACACTTATCTTAGGAATGTCTGTTCCTTATTATAAACTCAGGAATCAGGAAAAGTCGTCACTTGTGACCGCATCCAGACATCCACAGAATTCCTTCATTGAACGCTTCCTGTAAACAGCCAAGTGTTTCCTGTGTTGAGTTGCACGGGGCTGTATTGTTGTCCTGTGACTGTTGTTGCGTGTGTCTTGCACGGGACTGATTTCAGGATGCATGGCTTGCTCGCACTGGCTTTCCACTGGTACACTCCAAAGAAAAGCCATCTGTTACGTTTTCATTACGCCGTTGGCTTCAAGCAAAGACAATCAAAGCTAATAGAGTGCAAATGTTTGAGCCAGCACTGCCAACTTCGCCCTGTCTCACACATTCTTATCTGGCGTCCATATTACTTTTTAACGACCTGTCAATCCTCGGTCATAAATTATCTCAGCCAACACCTGGACTCAGCCCAATCTGGAAAATCACCTCAGTTCCACTCTTGATATCCGCATTAACTGTTAATGTGAAACAACTCTGCAGGCTGTTATTCCACGTGGCTTTGAAATGAGTCCTGAATGTTGAATTTAATTGAATTTTATATTACGCCTAAGTACTCGTAACTACTAAGTGGGATTGTAATGGCACTGTAATCTGTGGATTCTGTCATTATGCCCAATTGGAAAGAATCTGTCAGTGATCACTGAGCACCTCGAAGAAAAGGTTGTGAACAGACACTTTGAAGGCACTTGGATGAGTTATCTTTGTGCTAAAAGAAGGACCAGTCCGGATAAGCATCTGTGCTGTCTGCGCTTGGCCACCTCTGGGGTGATAGGATCGCTTTATATTGAAGGCTTTAAGAGCTGCATGTAAAAATGGAAGGTGTTCTTGTTGTTGGATCTCGAGTGGGTGGCATATACATGTTGGCCTCAGGGACCCAGGGCTTTGTGGAGACAATGGCTAGGCTGTGTGAAGCGGGAGCTGCAGAATCCAGGGTCACAGGGCCTCTCTTCTAAGGTCTGCAATGCTAAAGCGACTGTTTAGTGACAACACATAGAAGAGGGGTTGTGTGGAGGACCATGGTGGAGCGGGGTTGACATCTAAAGAGGGGGGGACCACTGAAAAGTCCATCTATCATGTGTCAATGGAGCCCTTTGGGTACTTAGATGTTAGATTCATTGTAAACTGACCCCATGTAAACACTATTTCACTATAACACCTATAAGATTAATCAGTTGATCAAACTTTCAATGTCATTTTCTTTAGATTTTTTTTTCTGATTCAAATTTAAACAAACTTCTTGCATCCAAAGATTCTAAAATCCTTTAAAAGTTAGGAGTTTGTTGTTGGTTTTTCTTTTGCATATTCTGCATTTTTTATGCTAAACAATGCAAACTATATGGTCTTTCCTGTAAAAATTCATTTAAAAAAAAAGGCTCACTTTTACTTATGGTGAGACGCGATAAGAAAAGTTGTTGTACTTCCAAGTGGTTGCTTACAGTTCTCACAATTCACTTCATAAAATACAACCTTTCCTGTTTATTGTCTTATAAACAAGCGAAATAATAAATAAGTAGATTTATTTTGGAGCCACTCTGGGTGTTGGTTCTCTTGCAGCTTTTGTTCGTGGAAAGAATATAATCTGTAAGAAAATAAAACAAATGACTTCAGGGGTGGGTGAAACAAATGGTGTGAGTGATGAGATCGAGCAGAGGCTGATAAGTTTTTTCCTGCAGTCACTCCCACTGTCACGGACACTAACTTCAAACGGACCACGTGATTGAACACAAACCTAAAGCGAGATGGAGCTGCCACAGCCAGCAAAGAATGGTGAGAGGAAAAAAGCTGGCATAGACACAAAAGCTGGAAAACGTGAACCACAGCTCGCACCTCTCCCTCTTTCATCTACTTCCCCTCATAAGCCGGTATTTTGATTTCTGGATTTCTGGCGAGCTGCCACGCTCCCAACTCAAAGACTTCTCAACAAGAGCATCTGTTTGGGTATTATCATAAACCTGCATGCGTCCCCACCCCTCTCCTTCACCCTCTCCTCCCTCCCCTTGCCACCTCACCCCCACCTCCTTCCTTAGCTCTGTGCACTTGCATGTTTGAGGAAAAGGGGGTGGGGAGGGTGGGTGATGGGGAGGCAGGAAGGCTTTTCCGTGACCCACAGAGTCAATGATACATAAGCCACATGACCAACTAGTCCTCTTATCCGAGGCGAACAGGACTCACATGCTCAGAGACACGCTGACAGACAGAACTGCGAGCTGACCTCCAGCACGTTCACAGCTTCTCTGAACTTGGTTCATGCTGCCGCTCCTCTGACAGAAGAAAGAAGACACACACAGACCTCCGTGGGAGAGCTCAGATAAAGACGTTCCTTCAGTCTTGGAGTGGCGCTGTCACACACTGATATACAGACACAAATTTAGAGCAAGGCACACACATTTCCTAAAAAAATTGACACACACCTCTCACATAAACACAAACTCAGGGGAGCAAATAGTCTCTTTCTTTCTAGCTCGCTCAGCTGCTCCCTCTCTCTCTTTCTCTCTCTCTCTCTCTCTCTCTTTCCCCCTCCCATCCACACACACACGCACACACACACACACACACACGCACACACACACCACTACAGTATATCAGAGAGTGACTAGCGGAAAGCCAGAGGGGAGTGCAGAAATGAATGTGAAGATCCTGACGCTGGTGATTGTGCTCTTGGTGTCTCTGCTGTGTTCTGCCGGTGCTGGTGAGTACAGGGGAGGCAGGCCGAGCCGCTTGTCCTCTCCTTCTGCCTTCTGATTCTGTCTCTGTTTGCAGTGGATCTGTGTAGCCAGCTGTAGTTGATCAGTTACCCGGCATGATTAGCCTTGTGTGGGCTCTGGGAGGCAGGAATATCAGCACCTGGTTGTGTACAGTACTGCACTGCAGTGGTTATAGTGTCTGTTATTGTACAGCCTCGGTTTTTCTGGACAACTTGAATGTGGGTTGAGGATGATATTCCACCCTGCCTCACCTTGAAGTGTGCTTAAAAGACTTGGAGATGAAATGTGAAAATGGTCTTAATGATGTGAGTGCTTCATGTGCTGCATGAATCACTGTTGTGATTTCTATGAAATGCAAGACATGCCTGACACTCCTGAAAGTGGAGTGAACCACATTCATTTATGGCTATTCCATCTGTCTCCAGTGCTATTATTGCATGACGGTAAATGTGCGGCAGGACAACACAGCACCTATAGACGCATGCGTGCCTCCTGTGGTGATGATAATGAGGACTGTAATTGTTGTACGCATGGATGAGGGGAACACAGATCCCAGATGCATGAATTGTCTCTGGAGGGGCTCTGTCCTATCGCTTTGTCATAGTAAAATTCCGTAAAGTGCTATTGCATCTCTGGAACCATTGTTGGACTAGTTATCTCTTTGGCAGCCAACCTAAAATGTCTGTTGTTTGTACAAAACAAAACAAAAAACCTGGCTTGGGACAATCATTCAAGAAAAGCTCACATTTCCCTTGCTGATGTGATTGCGGGGCAGTTTGGAAACTG
The DNA here is from genome assembly GCA_023969325.1 of Oryzias curvinotus. Classification (NCBI taxonomy): domain Eukaryota; kingdom Metazoa; phylum Chordata; class Actinopteri; order Beloniformes; family Adrianichthyidae; genus Oryzias; species Oryzias curvinotus. Next base: position 14,753,808 of record CM043715.1, on the reverse strand, counting down.
ATGCAGATGTGATGAAGGTAACACTGTGGTGTGAAAAAACAACATTTCGGCCTGTGTAAATGTCTAGACTCTTTGAGGTATTGCCACCTAACCACAAACTATGGTTGCTTGGAAATCATGATCAAAGATTTATATCATTTGTTTAGTAATTTAGCAATGAATCCTGATTTTGAAATGCTGCAGGGTGACATGTGTATTTGCTGTAAGACTGTCTTTATTTTTGAGAAGCTTGTGGATGTTAGCTTTAGATATAGACTTCATGCTCACAAAATGCTGTCTACTCCATATCGATTGTGGCCACAGCACTGAAAGCCCCAATGCTCCCCAGCACAATCGCTACAGCGACATGCTATTTTTGTCTGAGGCTCCCAGCACATGAGTAAATGGGAAGCAATTATCTAGCATCATAGTCAGTGTCGCTTTTCACACCCTGCGTGTGGCTAAGCATGTTCTACGCCTGACAGCCCACCGTACAACACCAACGATCAGGAAAACAAGGCTGCTGTGCCCCAGGCTTTCAGGAGAGCTTATCGTTCTCCACCGTCAAGCCATGCTGCTTCTGTGCTCGCCTCTTTCCCGGCTGCTACTGTAGTATCTGTGCTCCGGTGACAGAGAGGAAGGAAGAGAAATGGAGTGGAAGCCAGGAAGGGATGCAAGTGTGTTGCGGCGTTGCTGGGCGTGGAGAGGGATGCTAGCTGAAGTGTGTCTGCGTAGCCCCAGCCTCTGCTACAGCACGCTCTGTCACGGGAAGGTGTCGGAAGAGACTCTGCATGTAGGCTGTGGGTGTGAAGTCTTTCATCTTGAGACAAATGCTTTTCGGTGGCTTTTTTTTAGACATCTGTGTGTACACGTGAGTCTGAGAGATAAGGTGATCGTGCATGTGTGCACTTTTAGTACAGAGTGAATATCAAGCTGATTTTGATTTAGCTTGAGAAGGTGTGCATTTATGGGTGCAGATGCGAATGAACAAAAAACAACAGCGCAACAGGCGATCTGCTCAACAACATAAAGCGTCTGATTCAGAACAATGAATGAGCTGCTGAGACCTTTTCTATGTAATATTAGCATCCTTTGGCAGTCTACTCAATCGCCCATCCTTGAAAAGCACTTTGGCTCAGGAGTGGGCTCCAGCATTAGACATGTGGTATCCATAATTCATCCTGAGGCCGATCACTCTTCCTCCTCCTGTGAAAGTGCTAGTCCTGCCATAAAACAGTCCTCCTTCTCAAAACATGTCTGCCTTACAAAATACAGCACAAACGATACAAACTAAATTAAAAACATCCCATCAGTGTTCAGAAGAGAGAAAACACAGCTGGTTCAGACACAGTCAGGTGAAGTGTGCAGTCTGGGTTGAACAGGTGAGGCATTGGAGGGTGGGAGAGGGGCACAGGCCCCAGATTAGAGGAATTATCTCACAGAGAAATCTTTCCTTCACAAGAGGAGGTTTTATGAGAGCTGTCAGCAGTTCTATTCTTCTAGATTAAACTTTGATGCGCTGTTTGGAATGAGTGTCTTGTGGCACCAGCATGCATTCACACTGTACACCTTTCAGCCCTGCTCAAATGCCAGGGGTCACTGTGCTGTCAGAGCAAGGAAAGCCACACTCTGTGTTCAGTAAGACACATGCAACTTTACTTGCAAGAAATATTTTGTGTTAAAAGCGGTTAAAGATACAAATTAACAATAAGCAGAGTCCTTAAACTTGTAATTTTCTTATTAAAAGAAGGCATGTCTGCTTGTAGATGCCATTATGATGTCTGCAGGGAAAAGAAAAGCTGCTAAACTATTCCAGATGTCCAGGAATAGCACAATAACAGTGGGACAAACAGCCGTGCTAAAAGAGAAGCGGCGAAAAGGTTATTACTGGATTCTGCTTAAATCATAAAGCCTTTTTTTAGGCACAGAAGCTTGCGAGGACCAGCTGGATTTATGTTACACACACTGCACAGTACACTCACAGGGTCAGATGAAAGCCCTTTCAGGAAGAACCAGGATTTCCTCTTGATGCAGCATTACAGGGAAATTGAGCCAATAACCTGCAGCATTTGAAAAGTTTTGTTTGTCACTGACACAAACATGCACATACCAGAGACTTTTCTGCGTTGAGAGTCACATCTAGATTTGTTTTTACTTGAAAACAAACATTGTAGCTGCAATGCTATCTCAATAACATACAAAATGTCTCCAGATTATTTGACAGCTTCATTCAGAACAGGAAGTAGGAACACAACCAGTAATCCTATTTAGAATCCATAGCATGTGAGTTCATGAAGAAAAGGATTATGGTCCATTTTTGCAGGAAAGCCTTAACTTTTCTTTTGAAATTCTTCCCGTCTGAAAGGCCTAACAGGAAACAAATGAAGTGTATTTTTCTCAACTCTAATGGCTGGAAGTGAAATCATTATTTCTAAAGAAAGCTGGGGCACAAGAGATTACTACTGAAATGTCAAATTTAATACTTTTGCTCCTGGTTTAGTGTAGATTAACACCCAGGCATCCTGATAGATGAAGGAGTTTTTATGATAAAAATTTCAATTTAATGTAATGATATAATTTAATGTAATAATAATGTACTGATAATAAATCTTTGCACAGTTTAACTTTTTTTTCCTTCAAATATCTGAATAATTGAGACAATAATATACTGACAGCAAATGTGAGGTTAAGTATTTTCAGCTCACTCTTTCTTTAGTCTGCAGCAAACCTTGTTTGATGAACTGCCTCACATCTGTATATTATCAGAACAACATGAGCTTGGTGAATGACACTCGCTGGTGACTATGCTGCGGGGTGGGAGTTAACAAAGAGATTTAGTGAAAAATCAGAGCTCATTTGGTAGGGATATAAGGCTAACCTTTAGGCTAACAGTCTCCAGAGAGCTGAGATCTTGAACAGTTTGGCATGTGTGACCGGTGGACGACTGTAATGTAATTCAGAACTCTTTAAATGAATAAATCTACTCACTAAGATCGCCTCTTGAGAGCAAATCCAGTGAAGGGGGGAAAAAAGCACAGGGGGAGTGAAGGATTGTCTATAGGGCAGGAAAGTGGAGGGGCAGACAGGAAGACAGCTGAGATGGTGTTTGAGTTTTCCAGTTAGCTGTCTACCTTTTACAGATTTCAAAAGAAGATGTCCGTCAAGCCCCGGGTCCACTTTTGCATCTATTGTAGTCCAGACCTCCCTTTAAGTTTTGAGGAGGTTTGGGTCCTGCATTAACCAGACCTTGTTTCATCATTAGACTCCGTCCGCAGGCCTGGGGCACTGCTTACATCTTAATTAGAGCCAGATATTTCAGAAGCTGCTCTGTTTTCCACCAGCGTCCAATATTATTGTGATTTATGCCTCCATTTTCGAACATTAAGCGTCACATTTGTGGTTGTTATACCAGCAGATCACATTCCTGATAAAGATATAAGTGGACATTTTTATTAACAGGCTGCCAGACCACAGGATAAATATTGTGGTCTTTAGGAATCCAAGGGTTTCAAGCTCAATTTGGGGGAAAAAAGGACTGGAAAAGAATTTTGTTAAGTATCTATTAAGGATGCTATTATGAGGGACAATTTCCTTGTTTAGTAGATGAGATGGTGTAAATTACTCTGAAATACTGAATAAATATGGTTTGTCTGTTTTTTTTTCTGCATAAAAATCAAAGCTCTTTAGGCGCCATTGTGAATAACTGAGATCTGAGCTGCAAGACCTAGCTTGATCTTAGACACTTCTGAGCGTCTTTCTGTGCTGTGAATGTTTCTGTGGGGTTTTGAAAATGTAGCAGGACTTTAGTATATGTTGAAACTCCCCCACTGGGCTCTGCCTAAACTCAGAGCCTTAGGATGTGCTTCTTTTTTTTCTCTCCAAGAAAATTATGTGATGTGGTGCTACACATCATGTGGTTCCCCACTGCCATACCTTATCTTTTAGTCTTAAAAGATCAAAAACTGGAGCCACACTCCATCTTCCTCACAACTGGATCCCTACTACGACAAGCGAGAGATCATTCATTTGTGAAACCATGCATTATTCATCACAATAGCTCTGTCTTTGATCACAAATGTTATTTTCCCTGGGAGACTATTTCACACAATCGCTGGTCAATTAAATGATCCATCTAATGGCACAGAGCAAACCACATACTGTTTCTTGAATCTGGACAGGGCCCCTTACTGGGTCCCTGTGCCTGCAGGCTGTCCCAGACTCAAGAGATCCTGAACATGAACAGATGTTTTAAAAAAATAAAACAAAATACTATATAGAATTCAAAAACATGCTTCCACATAAGGGCAACCATATCTGTAGACGCAGGGCACTAATAAACATTGAACTTGAGCTCACCTGCAGCCGTTTGCAGCTCAGTAAGTCAGTAAATGTCTGGACAATTTTCATTTCCTCTCTAAATATCTGTGACGAAGCTACTTATCAAATTTCATTGCATTGCATTTACCTAGAGGTGCTTTTTTGAGTGCACCACACTACAGATATCAGCAATGAAACTTTGTCATAAAGCTGCAGCAAGTCAGCACAAAACAATTTAGACAGGAATCATGACTGATCACTTCAACAAATATTTCAGTTTTATCTTGGTACGTTCTTTTAAGAAAACAGACATCAGCTATTTGAATTTTTGTTCCCCGGCTTTACAGTGTTATTCTCTGGAATCAGTTTTACCCTCCTCGTGGGTTAATAAAGGCTACTGCTGGTTCATACATCAGGTAACCCATAAAAACACGTTTCTTTTTTCATATTGCTATTTTTAAGAGAATTTTTTTTAGGATGAAGTAAAACAACTCACACTGTGCCCTGCATTTCACTTTTTGGATTCCTTTCCATATCTCTGTAGGCAGCACTGTTTCACATAGAGTTCATTCAGGTGTCCAGTGACTGCTTTGTGCTTAGTTAAGGGCTGTGATGCAAAGATGGAGCTGTTTTCTTTTAGTAGTGAAGGAAAACAGTGAGGCTTTGGCTAAAGGTGATGCTCTCCTCTGGCTTCCTACGCTGCAGTGAACCCTGCATAGCGATGTCTCTCTGTTTTCCTCTTCTCCTCAAATCGGAGAAGACACGCAGGTTCACCGCATGGGAGAAGTGATGACACAGTAGAGGGAGGGGCTGCGTTTCACATCTGATTAGTGTGCCCATGGAAACGGATGGTTGGAGGATCTCTTTGCCCTTGACACACAGCCTCTGGAGATTAGGGAAACGGCTGGTATCTTTACCTGTCCACTGTACCTGCCATGCGCCATATCCTCGCTGCTGCTCAAAAAAGCAGCATCACTGGCATCTCCTCCACTCCTGCCCTCTGCTGTTCAACTCGTTTGGTGGAGGAAAGTTGTGAATACAGATTTCCTCTCCGAGTTATTTTAGATCTGTATTTTTGACTGCTCGTTACGGTTTAACCCACCATAACCTTGTAGCCACAAATTCACCTCTTCAGCTGGAGTGGATTTGTGAATAAACCAACAGGCAGTCAAGTGGAGAAGGGAGTCGGTGGCTTCATTAGTTGGCTCAATGCTGCTGCTGGGCCCTTTGAACTCACAGTGCTCTGATCATGCACATGCAGACTCACACCTCATCATTTCATACACTTTCCAGTTCAGTAGCGTACAGCCACACACTTCACAAGCATCTGACTTACTGAAGGGGACATCTGCAGAAAGTCAGAGACCGCAGGGCAGTGCAGTTTGTTTTTAATTAGGCCTGAACCTTCTGTGAGTGTGGGGGGTAACTCTCAGAGCAGAGTGGACAAGGGGTTAAGCTTAAAAGCTCCAGTAATGGGAGCAAGTTTTCATGCACTTTGGTTTCCTCGCTGGATTTTGTGTAGACAAAGCCAGCCTTCAGCTCGACCACAAGCCAAGCATTATCACACTGCAACAATGCTGCATATCAAACAGTCCCCGAACAGCCGAAATAAAAAAAGGAAGTTCTCAGGACAAAAACAAACCCTGCTTCCCAGAGAGGAGCACTCACATGCAAAGTGCGTTGGCCCGCAAAGGCTGAAGACATGGCAGCCAAAGGCGTGGACTTGGAATCTGCTGTGAAATTTTTAAGTGGAGAACCTGGTCGATATCAGCCCACAGTGTCATTCTTTTTGCTCCAAACTGAGCACCATTCACAGCAGCTGCCATGGTAACATGGTCTGAAAGTCTGCAAGCAATCGGTACCAGTTTCTAGCAAGCCCCAGACTTACTGGTGTTAAGTGCCAACAATATGCAGCACTTCCGATACGAAACGGTGGTTGACAGATGAACAACAAAGCGCAGCTTACTCACTTAGGCACCATTCCATATGTGCAGGATGAATGTGTGAAGAGACTGGCAGGCAACAAGCAAATCCACTATATGATGCTGCTGTAGTGCTGGGGCTTATGGCGGGTTAAAACATTGTTTGGCCTGTGACTGGCACATTTAACACATTTCATCCTTGGCTTAATAACCCTGATCCCTTAATGTGCTTATGCAGTGGGAGAATCTCTACTCATGACACGATGTCTGGAAGTGCGGGTTAGTCTGTCTGAGGTAATGGCATGCTCATTAGCTAACTCTCCATTTAGTGAATGAAAGAGGGAAGCACACTGTGGAAACAGAAGGCCGGCTCATCCAACGTCATGGTAACAACCATGGATACACACACACCAGAGATTTGTATTTTTCCACTGTCTTACCTCACAAGTATTGATATTATTATCCATTTCCCACATGTATTTATTTAAATCACTGCACATGTTAAGGCAAAAACATTTACAATTTTTATTTTTTGGTGTTTTAGTTTCACCTCTTCAGTCCAATGATTGACCACTGATTGAAAGACTCCTGCAGTTAAAGCTGACACACTGACAGCTTCACCGTCTAATATTTGACATATGAATACACAAATGGTTCATCGCTGAAGATTTATCCATGTCATGAATCATCTTAATGATGCTTCATGGAGTTTGTCCTGTCCTCCTTGTATCGTTTGCAAACTGCCTTGACATAAAATATTTCCAAGATTAATGGGAGTGTCTGATCGTCTCGGAAAAGTAGCCACATGGAAATTAAACGAATCTATAAATCAGAATATTTTGAGATTATATTTTTAATGGCAAATGTTCAATTTGCAGATACCAACATCCATCAAATACAGTACTGTGGGATTTTTCGAAGTGCAATAAATTCAGAGTTAGAATGTAAAAAACAAGTTTATATATATCCGTTGCTGTTTTTTACATGAATTCGAAGGACTATTTTATGTTAAGAAACAGATTTTTACAGTGCCTGTTTTTGTTTACACCTCAGTTTCTATCCGTGCAAAACTCAGCACAGACAGGCATCAGATAAGAGGCACTGTAACTCTGAATGTTACACTGAGGAGAGATTAAATTTGAAACGCTCAGTCAGCCAGGAAAAAGGATCTGTGACATCAGCTGTTTTATGATGAGCGTGATGACCGAATAAGAGTAAGTGCACAAATAAAATGAATGGAAAGATGAATCGCAGTGACAAAACAAATTAACGCATCCATGATTAAAGCTTGGTAGTCATTCTTCAATGCGCTTGTTTACATTTGCTTTTCCTGATAAGCACAGTCCCGTGCGTACTTGTTGCTGGAGTTAGACTCCCAGAATCTTTAATCTCCCATGTCCTGTTGAAAGCCATTATGTTGTAGCTGCATTAGCAACTACGTGCATTTATTATGGTACTTTGGCAGACTATTCACACAAATCACCCTTTAGTACTATTAATAAGCAGCTCAGTCCCATTTGGCATGCAGTGTTCCTGCATTACCACAGTACTGTGATATACAGTTTGTCAGCCACCAGGGAAGCTGATGAGCTCTGCATTGAGCCAGAGGAAAGACATTACTCTGCTCTTCTCTCCTTTGGTTGCATCTCTTAAGGTGCAACCAAATCAACAAAACTCAATTTTGAAGAAAGCTCTACTTTCTTCCAGGGCCGTAATAGAAAGGAGAGTGCCATTTGTAAAAGAAAGTTGCATAGAAATCATATAGGAGGTAATAAAACAAAAGAACAGAAAACAGTCCTGCAGGTGTTCATCATGTTTAGTAGGGGTTTAACGATTTCTGTTCACAACGATTCAATTCATATCATAATTTGTGTTTGCTGACATGATTCATAACTGATAATGGTTCATTTTAAATGACCCAATTTAATTCCGATTCACTGACCTACAATTGATCCAGGACATTCTTAGCCAAAAATATCAATCAGTGTGATTCAGAGGTACCGGTAAATACCTGGTACTAAACAGTGCAGGTGAAGTTTTCTAGATTCCTTGTATTTCTTGCAAGATAATCAAGTGTAAATGAAATATGTGTACAACCAAACAAGTAAACAAGAATGAATGTCAAATCCATTCACATTTTAGTTTCAGCCCACTGTTTTTTTCACATTAAAATAATTCAAAGGGAACATTATTAGAACTTTCTACCACAAGTCTTTGCTAAATTCAAAGTGTTTCCACATTGGACTGGAATGATGGTTTGATCATTTTTTGCTGACATCACATGTGAGTTGTCTGCTGGGATGCACTTGATCGTTTTACATTACTGTAAAATAAACCTACCGTGCCTCAATCCAATTGGTATTTTCCAATTTGATCTATTTTCATCTTTTAATGATATAGGGTCGATTTGATTACTAACTTGCCTCTGACAGATTGATCTGGTTGGATCATAGAAATAGAAATTGGTTAATTGATTAGGTTTTTAAGTTTTGCGATGCAAAAAAAAGACTTTGTTTAGCTGACCCTTTCTATCTCTGGTCGTCACGTTTACTCATCTTTTTGAAGCGACATCAGTCAGAAAAGCAGCACCACATTCCTGAAATTCCTCCTTTATTAAACTTTAATCAGGGAATTACCATGAGTTAAGGTTTGGTAAATAAGAGAGAAAACTCCAAGGTCATCAGAGGTGTTCTTGTGAGACATGTGTTATCTGACCATTTCTATGTAGGACCAGGAGATCACAATGATGGAAATCTCTCATGGGAAAAGATTAGATGTGATACAACAGAAACAGGATCCAGTTTCAGCACAAGAAGATATCTGAGATATCACTGTTTGTGGGGATGAAATGTGTATTTTTCAGTGATAAACCTGACATGAAAGAAAGCTCATGGGCTTAAACAAAACCATCTGTATGTCACATTTTCAGTAATCTATACCACCAGTTTGTCGCTGAGTTTATTTTTAGCACATTTCAATACCATTTTCTCTCCTGTAGCCACACAGGATGGGCTGAGGTTTGTAAAAGAATTCTTGGGATTTTCTCTCTTCAAACCCCAGTTGCAGAGCTGTGGCTGACAGCTCAGCATGACAGGAGACATCTAAATTGTCTAATTACAGACCCGGGTTGTGACAGGCTGAGCTTTCCAGAGAGGTACTGCAGACGAGCTGTGTGAGCCGAAGTACAATTACTTTACCTAGTTGCAGTGCCGAGTATGTGTGCGTGCAAAGTGACAGAGTGTCTTATGAGTTTGCACGGCTTTATTGAAGTAGACCATCAGTCAAACATCAGTTGCTGTTTGGCATTTGCTGCAGGACAAATACGCATGCATGTTTAAAGTCCCACTCCAATCATCTTTTGATTTATTTTGAAAACCATTTCCAGTGGTCTTTCAATTATGATTATGACTTTTGTAGCAAAGAATCCAAAAACCTTTGTCGTTTTCTAAGACATAGTTTCTAGGACATAGTTTATGCGGAGCGGCAGTAGTTCATCAGAAATTTGCCTCTGAGTTGTGTGCCAAACTGTTTTCCAATCACCCCTTTGTTGACATGTCTCCTGCAAGCCCCTCACAACCATAACCTCACGTTACCGGTGCATAAAAATGGCGAACAATATTGGAGCTATATCGCCCTACCGTTTTGAGCCAGATACCAGCTCAGACAAGGAAAGCAGAGACGTATGTGGATTTATTTGTCTACAAGTGGATGCATCAGAATGGAACGAAGCAGGAAGTTTGTGGCCTGCCGATTGAAGTTTGTACGTAACAACTACAAGCTTTTACAAACAGCCTTTTTTGTCTGCTCCTGATTTACCACAATTTGAATAAAAAATACTCAGACATGTATTTTTTAATCTTAATTTTCTTGACTTATGTCCTCTAACGTCAGAAAAATGCTACAAGAACATGGTAAAAACACCAAAAACACCATTTTCATTGGAGTGGGTCTTTAATACAAATCAGTGCAGATGAAAAAACTTTTATTGTTCCCAATTTTTCCAATATTCTTTTATTCTCTCACAGTTTAATGACCTCTTTTAAGAGATAAGAAAAACAGGCAGTTTTGGTTTTCTAGAATTTTGTCTGAAAGTCTCATCTGTGAAGGAACCCTGTGTCTACTTTCAAGGACTTTCTGACTGAAATAATCTGCTGTTATCTGCATTCCTTGGATAGTGGTACTTCTGTGCACATCTCTATGACACTGGGCAAGGGAGATCACAAACACCCACTAAAACAACTTCTGCACGTGAAGTGGACAAGTTTGTTTGGGTGTCTGCGTGTGCGGCATCTAAATGAAGAGGGTGTAAACAGGGCATAAGGATAGAGACAGGACCTCTTTAAAGAACCTTTGTTAGCTTCAAAATCTACTCAAACACAGAGAGTATTAACATTCAAGCTTCTGGAGTTTGAAAGAATGGAGCTGAATGCCGTCAGAATGTGTGAACGTCCCACATTCACTGTGTGTCTGGAACAATAACAAGGGGATAATGCAAAGATTAGCACTGCTATAGGGGTAAAGATGTGCTTTAAATGAGGAAATGTGCAACCAAAGTTTCAAATGTTGCAAATGAATTGGCCCACTGTTAACCCACAAATATATAATGTGTTTGCAAAAGAAGATTAAAGAAATTGATTTTAAGAAGTCTGGCATTTCATGGATAAAAACTCAACAAAGAGAAAGCTGTCTGCCTCAGCATTGCAGTTCGTCGTTCTTTAAAGCTAACAACTTAAGGGTTCTTCTCTTTTTCAAAGGTTGTTCTTTATTTTAAGAATGTTTTCACACAGGTCTTTCATTAAAAAAGGCTCCAGAAAGACTTTGCATTCCTGCTCTCCTCCATTCACACAAATTTGTCTCATCTACTGGAGAGAGATGAGGGCTCTGACTGCAGCTGACAGGTTTTAAAACGAAACTGAAGTGAGGCTACATCCACAAAGTTGCACTTTTGACAGCATTTCCCACCACAGCTCTACCACAACTTTTGCAAACTGATGAAAATGTTCTGAAGAAAGTGCATCATCATTGCTTTTCCAAGTTGCTCAGCTGCTTTCCTCACTCTACTTTTTTGCTTTTACAAGCCTCTCCAGTCAACCGACTGACTTATCTTGAGCCGCGTCCTCACCCAAGCTCATGCAAAGCCAGGGAGGTCATTCCCTGGGGAATTCTAAAAATGGTGCCAATCTCCCTGAGGGGAAGGAGACGGGAATGTCGTGGCCTTGCATGAATACTGCCAATCAGCTTTTTGATGAGCGAAAACTGAAACAGATAAAACTCAACATATTAGAACCTGAAAAAGAATCTGCAAATATTAGATCTTTAGAAATGGACATTGCTTTAGAAGAAATTTGCTCTCATGAACTTATAAAGTTGCTCTGAAAATTCCTCAAAATGTGGCTCTTGCTGTTTTTGTTACAGACACTATGGACTAAACATTAGGGTAAAGCGTGAAAGATCCCCTGTATTACACATTATTTATTTAGACAAGAATTATGGTATGTTGAGACTTAGAACATATTCTAAGAGGAGATTGGTGAATTTCTATAGGTTGAGGGGTCACACAGACACTTGGGGTGGAGCAAAGCATGAAGAAAAGAAGGGCTTAAGGGGATCAGGCCACACTTATTGAGAGATGACTGAAAACATCTGGGATCACTCTCAACCCGACACACACACAGCCGGATGAGGCGTCTACACAGACTGAGATGAACCGATGCTAAACTCATCCTCAGGCTTTCATCAAATCCCACAACAAGACGCCTCTCCAGAGTTTGTGAGCAGTTTGTATCACTGGAGAGAGTGACAAAGACATGAGACACAAGGGCCTGTTTTTTTGGTTTTTTTTTTTACTCCTGCAGAGCTTCATGCTTCTGCTGGGCTTTTTGTTTGACCACACGGACTTGATGAGCTCCAGTGTTGGGTGGCCTCACAAAGGGGCCCACACACGTTTATCCATACATGTCTCCTTCTCATCCATTAGCAGTGTTATCCCTTTTTGGATCTTGCTGTATATTTGCTTTAAGCTCTTATGAACCTGTTCAATTTGTCATGTCGTGGGTGAAGAGAGGTTTCCTATAACATGAGCTGGTGGAGAGGCAGTTTTGGGGTCTCTGATGGACCTCTTCTCCTTGTGTGTTCTCCAGGTCCTATGGCCTCCACGGAGCATGGCAAAGACCTGGGAGAGACAGCTACTGTGAGAAAAATGGTTCAGCAAAATCCAGCGAGAGGCGGCCAGCCCCAAAGACCAGCTGGTTGGAAGAGAAGACGCCCACGGCCCCGTCTCTCCCACAAGGGGCCAATGCCATTCTAGAGCAAGGTGAGTTCCTCCCCAAAAGGTATATTTCTCTTTAAAGAGCTCCCTCACTGGACCAGCATGTTTGCAAATTAAAGTTGTTGAGAAAACACACATTGTGACAGCGAGTAACCAAAAAACACATTTTTGATGTTTGCGCCAAAGGTTTTCTGCAGTTTGGATGTTTTTTGTAAGAAATGTCAAACGTTTAAATGAACCCTGGAAATGTTAAAATCCCTGTAGCCAGACTAAACTCCTTGTGAAGAAAGTTTTTGCTTGCACTAAAAAAAGCACAAGTCTTAGCAGATTATTAGACTCAGCTTGTGTGTCTTTCAGGAGCAGCAAAGGTTGTTTTTAAAAATAAGTCATTTATTTTCTCATACAGTACAAAATTATACTCAGAAACCCAATAGGGTTCAATAGGGAAAAAAACGTTTCCCTGTCACCTCGTTTTACCAATTGAAACCATCTTTTCAAAGATAACATTTTTAGGAATTCAGGTTTCAGGATAGAAATACATTTCTCCTGAGCCAATATTTTTCTTGCTGTCAAGTAAACCAAGGTTTAGTGCAAAAACTCACATCAACAATCACTGAAAATATTTACCTTGTCACTTTATCACAGTTTGAATTGTCTTCGGTACTTTTCATTAACAAAAATGGGTTTTTGAAACAAAAATACACACCAGGCTATTAAGTACCACAGTCAAAATTTCCAGGGAATAAAGGTTTAAGCCCATTGATGTCTGCATGTGAGGGGAACCGCAGCACGTCTATTTGTACCTCCCAGGGAATTTAAGAGGACAGGAAACTTGACAAGACACAGTATCCCTGCAAGAGGGGAGAACCATCCTACACTGACCCGCAGAAGTCCTCCATAAATTAAACAAACGGTGCAATCAGGAAGCAACCAGAAAGTCATACTACATCCATAACAGGTTTAAAGTCCCACTCTGATCATCATTTGATCTATTGCAGTGTTCCCAACTGTCTTAATTACAATTATGCTGTTTTAGGCAAAATAAAAAAAAACATGTTTTCTAGGACATGGTTTCTGCAGAGTAGCAGGAGTTCATTATAACTGAGTTTTGGGCGGGACTGTTGGCAAGGAGTAAGCCCACCTTTACTTTCCATCATCCATCTGTTTGCACACTCTCCCACTCGCTTACAACACCTCACAACCCCAACCTAACATTACCAGTGTAACAAAACTGGAAAGCAATATCAGAGCTATCCAGTCATACTGTTTAGAACCAGATTTCAGCACAGATAAGGAAAGCAAAGACATCGTTGGATCTAGTCATCTGCAAGTGGGCGCATCAGAATGGAGCGGAGCAAGGAGCTTACGGCTTGCCATTGTAGCCTCTGCATCCCAAATATGCTCTTTTACAAACAGCATTTTGCTGTCTGCTTCTGATTTAACCCTAGTACTATCTTGGATGACCCCACCCTAACATTGACGTGTTCTCCCTACCATGACAAAGGTGGATAAAGGTGGAACGATTTCATGTAATCCATGGACACCAGTGAAGATCACAAATCATTGAAGAAAAAAGGTTCAGAGCACTAGTGGGTCTAGATGACCCAACTCCCAACGTTAAAGTGCATAGGATAGCACAAGGGTTACAATGATTTTAATTTAAAAAAAATACTCAGAAATGAAATTTTAAGCTTAATTTTCTTTGTACATGTCTTCAAAAAACACGATTTTCATCTAAGTGGATCTTTAAGGAAATGAGATCAAAGCTGGGAAGACTTAGAAGATCTTTTGTTTGAAGCATTCATTGATGGTTTACCATTTATAAAACATTAAAAATAGAGCCTTTTTATTGTAGTTGCTTAGGCCGGGTCATTCCCTTTTTTTAAAAAACTCCCCTCAACATGAAACACCAGAGACTTATATCTAAGTGAGGACTGAGCCAGAGTAGTAGCACTTGAAGGACAAGATGAGTCCTGAAACCTTCCTCCACTTGCCAAAAAATTGTGAGAAGCCTCTGTGTGTGTGGAGTGTTTAGCTAGAGTGCTGGCCGCACAATAAAGGGGAGTTTAAGGGAAGCTGTGAAGCTCAGTAAAACTTAATGACTCAGTGAGTCACAATGCTGTCTGTGCAAACAACACTCAAACCACAACACCCGGAGATTTCCTTTTTTGTGTCCTTCGCTGCCCTCTCTGCTCACTCTGGTTTGGCTCACAGTTCATCTTATTTAAGAACTTATCTATGCATGTTGTGACAACATTCAAGTAGAAATCTGATCTAATAGTCTCTTATACCGAAACTTAAATAAAATTAGTAAGTCATCCTGGGTCCTGACGAAACTCAAAAGGTTCTGCTGTTCTCCATGTTAAATTCTTCTGTTGTTTGTGCTGATGGTGGGAAAACCACCACCTTTGGAAACTGCTGGAGATGCAATTTGTTTGATCAAACCTGGTTCAACAGATAAGTCCAGCTGAGGACTGGGACTCCTGCAGACTCTGTGTGTAGATAAATCATTACTGGGCCTAAACATAATTGCTTCTATGTTTATATAAAGATAAAGAACAATGTTTCTCGTGACATTGTCCACTCTCCAGTCCAGTGCTATTTAGCAAAATCACCCCATTTCAGTGTCAAGAGCAGCTAATCTTTTATTCTCGATGACACCTGAGGCAGAGTTGGATTTTTGTGATACGCGTTCCAGATGTGAGCGGCACGGAGAAGAAAAGCAGTGACCCGACTCAACCTTTGGGAGCATCTAAGTAGTCTCAGGTTAAGCCGGGATTTTCCAAACCCGAATCTAAAACACGCCAGTGACAGTCTGAAAGACAACAGGATATTACAGATTTAAATCCAGAGGCAATTTATGGAAACCACTTGTGGCCCTGAGTGTGAGAAAAACTTTTGAGTATTTTAAGGAGTTTCCCATAAAAGCTATTTCGAGTAGCTGTGCATCTGATCCAGTAATTCCACCTTAATATGATGTAATATGACTAAAAAGAAAATCCTGAGATTACACTGCAAAGAGAAAAAAACAAAAATAAACAACAAAACAACTGAGTAGAGATTAGATACTACATAAATTAGCTCACAAGGCATTACACCAGAACATAAAAATGCAAGTAAGCACAGGCTCTTATCTGTGGATGAGCCATGTTGTCTGAATTTTCCCACATGATCAGAGGAAAAATGAAAGACAACAGCAGACAAAAGATTTTCATTGACTGTGAGTGATCTAGTCCCCAGAGCGCTGTATAATGTCAAGCTTTAATTCTGCAGCAAGGCATAAAATTGTTTTTCTTACTCCCTGCCGCACTTTCCATTCGAAGACCGTGAAATCTGGCCTGAACATGTCTAGGATCTCTTCTTATTGTACAAGAAAATTTAGGGCATAATGCAGGGGAGGCCTTCACTGAAATTACCCAAGGGGAAAGCTCATTGTAGAGGATATTGAATGTCTGCATGAGACAAAATGAAAACCAGGATGATTATTTTAACTATTTTCAAGGAATAATCTAGTTTTTCAATCTGGTCTCTTTGCTCTGCCAACATGACAAATTGTTGCACACAAGAGTGCCTTAACAGATCTGTCGTGATACAGACAACTGGGAGGGAATGCAAACATCTGAGGTCAGAAAGAATGTGGGCACCTGTAAGCTTCCAGGACTTCATTTGTACGCTTGTGGGGATCTGCTGAGTTTAGATCAGATAATGTATTTGAGATAAACCAGAACACAGACCTGGGTTTATGCATTATTTAGTAAATAAATGCTGAGAGAAAAAGCTGTTTCCAAGGTAGCTTGAAAGCACCATCATGAGTGCCCTGCACGGCATTGTTAGACTGAACATTTGACGCAGTAGGGAACAGTCGGCACAAAAAACACCAGTCAGGACCTAAACATGTAAATAAGGGAAACATAAAAGCAGCTGGATGCATGGTTGTCACACACTAAAAGATTTGAAAAGACAGTGTCATTAAAGTAGGATATAGGCTCTTCTACTTCAAAGTGGGGTTATTTAAATTTAGGAAAATGTAGCATTTACCCTAAATATGAATATTATGGAGTATGAGAACATATTGGTTGTGGTTTTTCTGAATGTAATCAATACCAATAATTAAACAGTAGCTTTTATTTCTTTTGGTGACAAAGGAAGAAAAGTGGAAATTATAAGTAAACATTTAAACAGGCAAATAATTTAAACTATTTAAAATTTAAATTTAAAAGTTGAACTGAGTCACAAAGTGATTTAAAAGTTGTTCGGATATTTGCAAGGTTTTGTGATGATGTAACTGCATTAATAAATGAACAGCATAAAACTGCAAAATACATGGATTTATGTTTTCTAAACATGAACTACATTAATATTTACAAACCACTAAATGTGTTTCTTCTCCTTCTCTATATCAGGGGTTCTTAAGCATCAGCAAGGAACATCAAATCTAAAAGTAAAAAAAAATATTTGGCAAAAATATAATCTACCCACATGAACTGAGTATTGATTACTATTGGCTTTAAGAAAGCTGAGGTCTGATTGGAGCTGGGACATGTAACAGATTCATTATAGTAAGAATACCTGGGACTAGACAAACCATAATGATCCAAATTTGGGAAAAAATAAAATCTGAGAAATTACAGTAAGAATTTGTGTTTTATTAGTTCAGAAAAAATCTTGAACTCCGCCACACAGAAATGCTGTGGTAGCAGAGCTGTGGATAAAGCAATGACCCCAAATTATAGTAAACTGTGGCACTATTGCGAAGAACAATTGATCAATATTTGTTCACAACTTCATTTATTTTATTTAAACAACATAATTAGCTGCACAGTGGCGCAGTGGTTAGCGCTCTTGCCTCACAGCAAGAAAGCCTCCAGTTCAAGTCCCGGCTGGGGGACATGAAAAAAAAAAACTGCATCAACGGGGGATCTTACTGTGTGGAGTTTGCATGATGCATGTGTGGGTTTTCTCTGGGTCTCACCATCCAAAAACATGCTTCATAGCTTAATTGGCAACTAAATTGTCCCTAGGTGTGAGAGTGAATGGCTGAGAGATTGTTGACATTCTACCCTGCGACAGACTAGTGACCTGACCAGGGCATCCCCTGCCTTCGCTCACAAGTGGCTGGGATAGGCTCCGGCAGCCCTGTGACCCCGAAAGGAAAAAAACGGTTAAGAAAATGAATGAATGAAAAAAATGAATAAGTAGTGCTTAATCCTCATAGAAAAAAATTTAAAAACCTTTTTTGGTGTTTTTAACAGGTTCTTGTAGTATTTTTGTCATGATGGAGGACGTAGATTAAGAGAGATAAGATTAAAATTGTGTTTCTGGGTATTTCTTTATTAAATTTGCTGTGAATTAGGAGCAGACAAAAAAATGCAGTTTGAATAAGCTTGTAGCTGTGATGTAGGTGCGACAATCTGTGCGCCACAAGCTCCTTGCTTCCCTCCATTCTGATGCATCTACATGCCGACAAACAGATCCACATATGTCTTTGTTTTCCTCGTCTGAGCTGGCATCTGGATCAAAACTGTACGGCTGGATAGCTCAGATATTGCTCACCACTTTTGTTGCACCGCTAATGTTAGGTTGGGGTTGTAAAGGGCTATCGGGAGAGCATGTAAAACAGATGGATGATGGGAATTAGGGATGGGCTTACTTAATGCCAACAGTCCTAGAAAACAACACAGGTGTTTTGATTTTGGCTAAAAACAGCATAATCCTAGTTAAAAGACCACTGGGAACACTTTGACATTAGATTAAAAGATGATCGGAGTGGGACTTAAAGCTTTTATAACTAAAAAAAATAACTATGAAAATTAAACCCTGGAGTTTATTCTAAAAGGTTGCCACTATTTAATGCTAACTACTCTTTTCCCTGTTTTTTTTTCTTGTGTTGCAGGCACTGCTTTGTGCGCCCTCCCCCAGGTTCTGATTTCTATGCTCTTCCTTTGCCTTGGGGGGCCTTGCAATGAAGGGCCTTCGCGAGCCCAGCCTGAAGAGTGATATCCATAGCACCTGCTGGTTCTTCAAGCAACTCTGTCCCTAAAACACCTGGACAAGCCGGTCACCCTTAGCTCTAAGAGGAATAAGGGGCAGGGAAAGGGGTGGGGGAATATAGATCCCGAGCTACCAAGCTCTATTTCTCTGTCTCTCTTACTCGTATTTCCTCACTGCTTATCTATCTCTGTCTTCTCCCAAGTAATTTTCTTTTCAATTTTCATATTATTTGCTTGATAGAGCCCAATCATAGTGATCTCACACACTTTGCATGACATGTGGTGGAGAGGGAGCCCGGTCATAACAGTCCGAGTCCTAAAGCATCCGTCACTTCACCAGGATGCGGTATGTCTCGGATCCAAGGTTACAGCAGCCGCTGTTTTTTTTTGCTGTCTAGCTACATGTACTTAGCGGCTTGGCTAGAGGCTGAGGGCGGCAATCACGCAGAAGGGCAGTGTCATTTTTAACAGTTGACGTAAACAAATTCAGTTCCCATTCTCTGGATGTCTGCTGCGAAAAGAAACAGTGAATAGTGATTCAAGCAAAAACAGGCTATCTAAGTGACACTATAACCATCACCTAATTATCATTACCAATGGTGCTTAGGACCGCTTGATGTTAGTACGTCCACATGCAAGCTAAAGCCGGAATGATCACACACTGTCGGAACAATCTGTCTAAGTGACAGAATAATTCCCTAATGTAGAATATTCTGTAATCCAAAGCCTATTTTGGTGTTTCCAAACTCATTATCACTTTGGGAAGGGGCTTTACTGACAGGCTCAAGGTTACTCTAACACCTTGAATGAGTCCTTTGACCCCAAAATCCCAATCTTGTCCCCAGCCTCCCCACCACAGTGCTGCCCTGCGCAGCTGCTATACACGACTGTTAACTGGCAGTGGCGGCCTGCTCCACCAACAGACTGCCTTGCCTTTTAATGAAGTGCCAAATAATACCGTTCTACACAATGCTGCCAGGAACTGAGAACTGCAAGGTTAGGAAGAAATGAGAAACACATTACCTCTTGTTTGAAGTCTTAATACACTGATACATTATGCATTTAAAAGTTCATTGAATATCCCACTTCAAGTAATTTCCACAAAGACGATTGGAATTAGATTTAAAAAAAGAGCCATTTCAAAGCAAACATCATCTGTGGTAACATTTTAAACACCCACATTCAAAGGCTCTGTTTTTTTTTTTAAAAATATTCATCTTTGACCCTTTTTTTGACCAAATGCTATGCCTTTCCATCGTACTGGAATTTATAACTTTTTTATGTTACTCCTATGTTATAGTTTCCTTTTTTTTCTCAGGGTGCTGTCATAGATGCTTTCACTAGAGCAGCCTTTTCTGTGCATTTATTTAACGAATCACCAGAAACCAGAACATTTAAAACGTATGAGCATATTTTTGTGTACTGTATCTTTACTCTCCTTTATATATATATAGCCAAGACTTTTCCATTTTCAGTCGTTTCTAATCATGTTCTCCCTAAATCATGTTGGGTACAGTTGCCTTTCTAGGCGGCCCTTCCATAGCACAGGTGGTCATGGCTTTGATCATGACGCTCATTAAATCCCAGAGTTAATCTTTCTCAGATGGATCTCCCCAAGGTGGGCCAGGGCCACTTAGTCTGAGCTCGTTTTTAAATTGACTTAGACCACAACTACACCCTTCCCCCTTTTCAATCTCCAATCTCCCATTGATTCATGTGTTACCATGTAACATATTGAGAGGACTGTGACCGTTGCAATCATTCTTACTGGAGTTTTTCTTTTGCTTTGGTTATAGAGAAAGTTTGAATGCCAATTGCTTGCAATTCAAGCTCCTAGAAATCTGGTAACTGGTTAACCTACATCTTCAATATGTTTCCCTCTCGCCATGTCTCATGCAAATATTATACTAAAATGCCTTCTTCTCCATCCCAGCATGAGAAGCTTTTATTAAGAGAGCATCTAAAATCACAGTGGTAATCCACCCAGCCAAGCTCACCTCGATTAAAAATGTATTAAATCCTAGGGCCCTGTGAAGTGTAATAATTTTAGTCCCCCTATTATTTTTTCATGCCCTCACAGACAGAGATGTAGATTTCATTAATGCTCTTTGGGAGTGAGACAGCTTTGCTCAGGAGGTTTCATGTATTATTGGGGAAGATAGTAGGAATATATGAGCTGGGGATGAAAGTTCAAAGCCGCAGGAGTTGGGATGCTGAAAGTAGACTGGGTCATGGCAAAGGGTTCAAATGGACCCCACCCCCCACCCCATCTAAGAAGTTATCGTTCCGGAGCCGAGCAACGTCTGTATCCGCACTGTTCTTCATGAATGTATCATAACCATCTGCACCAGCCACGCTGCCCTTTCAGAAACCAGAGCAAACCGATGTTTGTGTGAAGCATCCTTTTCTTTTTCTTTTTTTTTTACCATGACCTGGTTATCAGTTTAACCCAAATATCAAAAAACCAAATGTTGTTCAAATCCAAAGCTTCTGTTGTCAACAAGTCCCAACAAATGGACGTGGCTTTGCTCCAAGACTTCTCTGTATGGGTTTGCAAGGCTGCACTTTTGCAATTCCATTATGCTGCTGGAAAAATACACCCTGAAAACAAGAGTCTCAACAAGAGTTTGGAATGGTTTTCCAGTGTATTGTGACAATTTTTATGTCTGATTCTTGTCTAGCTGGTTGTCCAAAGCTTATTTTTGAATACAGTGTGAAAAGCTGTATCTTTTGTGGATGTAACAAAATAGAAAAGTAGTCTGCAGCACAATATGTCGTGGACACGTGAAAGCATTCAGGCATTCTTTTCTTGTAGACCATAGCTCACAGCCCTACCCTGCACATCAGGTTAATGGGCCTGCCTGTGTAGAAGGACAAGCATGTCCAAGCTCATTTTGAAATGTTAAACCAATACAATATGCTCGGGGAGCAAAACCATTTTCTTTAATGGAGGTTTCCAGCAAGGCTTACATAAGAGAAACAGTCCTATCCTTTCAATCTTTTCTCTCCAGTTCCTCGTCTCTGTGATCATCACAAGGCCTGAGTAATGTTCCTATGCACTTGTTAGCATGTTTTACTGGTAGAAAAATGTTTGTTCAGAGAAGTTGCCCCCTCTGTATTTAGTTTTATTTTTGTTCAAATGCATTTGGCAGGGAGTTTGTAAGAAGCAAGGATGAGCAGAGAGATAGATGTTTTACTGGTGGAAATAAGAATAAAAGCTAGAAGCAGATTTTAAAACATTAGCTTAGCCATTGATTTCTATTTCCTGATAGGCATGGAGACAGCAGCCTCCTGTAAAACGACAAAACTGTTTTTTTTAATCCATTTTTTCCTTTCCGTTCTCTACCAGACAAAATCCCTTTGAAATCTATGAAGCATTTCATTGATTGCAGAAATGCAAACAAAGTTAGCACACAACACATTCCACGTGTTTTCCTCAAAGCCCTTCAAACTGTATCATGTTGGCTTTCAGAGTGGGTGTCTGCAGGATCAAGTGGCCGATATTCAATTAAACTGATACAAAGTTTTCCACTGGCCGGCCAATCCAAAAGATAACTAGATTCCAACTCCCGTGAGAAATGGCGATGAGCTGTCATTATCTCGGAGCATTGAAATGAGACTTCCTCCACCCAGAATAGCACAGGCCCCTCCTGGCTTTGTTGCGACACATTCTCCGTCTTTGTAACTACTGTGTCCAGGAACACTCACATGCAGAACAACTGAAGGAGAAATGCAGTCCGTGGGTTTACACAGCATCACAATAGTGTTACTTGGTCTCGAGCAGATACCATCTGAAAGACAATGTATTACTTCAAAAACTTATATTCTGTTTATGGTGTGTGCTCCTATTACCCACCAGGCCAAATGTACAGTCCCTGTCTCTGTTTTGATGTTGAACTGGGCAAAAATAAATGACATGAATAAATAAATAAAACAAGTGTATCAGAAATGGTTGAAATACTGTGTACATATATTTGAACTTTCAGTTTCTAATTTATAAAAAATAAGCTTTAGCTCTTGGAGTACTTATTTTATTTTTTCCTTTCATGCGTAGCTTTGTGTTTTTATTTTCTATTTCTGTAAAGTGTGTAAATATATCTTTATGATAATAAGTAATATTAAAAATCTTATTTTAAGAAAAAGGTTTTAAGTGTTTTCATTTCCTTCATGACATGTTCTTAATAAATCAGTTAAAGATGCATGAGTCTTTATTTGGGGAATTAGAGCTTTAGAGAAGACAAACAGTTAAAAAAGTATTTCAAAACCATTTAGCAGAACAAACACTTTTGTCCTTGGTTCTGGGGGAACCATTAGATATTAAATTATATGAATTGGTATCAATACTGGTTGATTTACTTAAAAAAAATGCTGGGTATAATTTACCTAATGAAATTAGATAAAAGGAATCATTAGAACAAATTGTCTATGGCCAACCATAATGCTGAATGCAGTGTAAAAACACCTGTGTCTACCTCCTGACCATTTACCAGGTAATCTGGTGGAGCAAATAAATAAGCCTTAATCACAACTGCCTTTACGGGTGGATGCGAGCTCTCTGTGGGTGAAAGATGGGCAAACCTGTACGGGACACAGAGGTGGCCAGCAGAAATAATCAAAGCCACAGACCGCTTGGTGAGCCTGAGAATGTTCATGCACTTTTCTTCCTACGGGCATGCTGCAGGTCACAGGTTGTGTGGAACACTTAAACAACGCTGAAGGTGAAGTGGGTGAGGCCTTTTTCATTTCTTCATCCCCCCCAAACCTTGCGCATTGTGCAAGAAGTGTGTTTCTGCAGTTCAAACGATAAGTTAGAGTTCGCTGCATGCAGCCTTTTTTTTTCATTCATCTTCTATTCCCATTTTGTCCCTTTTGGGTTCAGGAGGGCTACTGGAGCCTATCCCGGCCACTCGTGGGCGAAGGTAGGGGAACACCTTGCCAGTGTGTAGCTTGGCCACAAATCACACACCCATGCACACTCACATTCACACATAGGTACATACAGTAATTTACTGTTTCAGTTCCCCCAGCCCGGACCTGAACCGGGACACCTTCTTGCTGTGCGGCAAGAGCGCTAACCACTGGGCCACCGTGCAGCCCAGCACCCGTGCAGCTTGACTGGTAGAATTCAGGAAATTAAAGTGTAGTTTGTGCTGGCATCCTATGGACACCTGCATGCAGCATTTGGTGCCAGCATTTGAGCCAGTACGCTTAGCTTGATAAGAACTAGAATGTGGCATGAGAGCACGAAACAAAAGCAACTTACATTATCCTTAAAAATATTTCATGATACTCTTATGACATGCATGACCATCATATGTCGAATTTTCATGAAGTCCCCTTGAGGCATGAGCCTAAAGAGATCTGCAAGACACACCCACCCTACCTTTAAGATGCAGCCGCTCATCTGTTCGACCCTCCACGGGCTCATATTACCCAAAACCAGCACTACCCGTATGGGTCAATACCCTGTATAGGTGACTAAGGCTTTAATTATCTGGCTCTTTCATTTACACAATGTTGTTGTAACTTGTAAAACAGCATTGTACAACAACAAAGAAAAAAGTAATCTCATCTAGGTTGTTAATTTCAAAAAACCAGTGCAGACCTAGAAAAGAGAAGTAAAACCCTTACATGTCATGTCCTGCTAATTTGCAATGTACCATTTAATCCAGGACTTCACTTCATTTAGCATCACATTGAACGGAAAAAGCACAAATGAATATTTTTTGTCATTGGAAATGAATTCAGGCAGAAAGAGGTTAAGCTGACACAGTCACTGCAATCTATCTCTGCCCAGTGCACAAGACTTGGAGAAACTACAATGAACTGTGCAGCGTTCCATTGCAAAATGCAAACAGAGGAACAAGGTACCACTGAGGCCATTGAAAGGTCAACTATAAGATTGGGTCCGCACCTTTTGTGATGTTCAAATGATGTAAAAAGTTACTATTACACATCCTGCAATACTTGTGTAAAAAGGGAAATTTGTCAATCTATTCATAGATGTCACGTAAAGACACATTCCACAAATCTAAAGTTATCACATATCTACCAGCTTATAAAAGCTAAAATTAGTTTCTTTATTTTTAGAAGGCTAGATTAAGTGCCACCGGATGGACTAATTACAGAGGAGGCATAGCTAAGACTATGGTTTTTCAGAATTCAGTCTTAAAACAAGGAATGCAGATGTCTTATCCACACTATGCTTTATTTTCTGCAAATACCAGGGGTGGTGTCAGTGATTATTGGTTTTCAGTTTACATGTTTAATCATTGATTCCTACAATCCTTAGTAGCTATACTATAATAACATGTTTTCAGCTTTCCTGACATTTTATTCTTCCATCCATCCGTTTTCTATGCCTGCTATTTACCATTCAGGATCAGAGAGTTGGTGGAGTTGAACCTGCTACTGTCGGGCAGGACAGTTTGCAAGTCTCTTGCAGTCTCACACAGAGACAGGTAACCACATACTCAAACACGCCTAAGGGACAATTTAAATGGTAATGGAGTATACTTATGTAGCGCTTTTACTACCTACAAGGCCCAAAGCGCTTTACAGTCACAGACCCAATCACTCAGTCACACACACATTCACACACTGGTGGCGGAGCCGCTGCCAAACGCAGGCGCCAGCCTACCACCAGAGGCAAGGTGGGGTTCAGTGTCTTGCCCAAGGACACTTCAACACTTTCAATTTAGAATCACCAATTAACCTTTGAAGCATGTTTTTGGACTGTGGAGGAAGCCAGAGCGCCTGGAGAAAGTCCATGCATGCATGAGGAGAACATGCAAATGTGACACAGCAAGGACCCATCAGGATTTGAGCAGGGGCCTTCAAGTCAGTGTTACCTGGTTAAATGAGAACCTTCACTGACATGTTAAAAACTAATGCTAGCCATTAGAAATAACATTTACTTTTACACTAAACATTTTCTTTCTCTTATCTCTCAGATTCCAGCATTGTTGCCCCCATCCTGATCAAACAATGCAAATAACCTTTGTAAAATTGCACATGTTGGGGTGGGTGGTGTAGAACCCTAAATGCAGGAGACCATGCTTGGTGGCAGAAACTTCAACATTTAATAAATAAACTTGAACATGACAAAAACTAGATTTCAACAAAAAGGTAAGAAAACAGACAGTTGAGGACAATTGACACAAGTGGAAATGGCTGTGGGCAGGTAAGCTTGAACCTCACTGTGAGAGACGGACGGCTCATAACAAAACATGAACACCTAGAAATATAATTTAGTAGTAGTACAGCTCTGGGGTAACACTTAGCTGTTTGAAGAGACTGGAATAGTTCTGCGGGTCACAAGAACCCAGGACTTAAAAGTTTCTGTTTATGTATAAAACCTTTTTTTTTAAGTTGGTTAAGTCAATTAAGTGAATAATTTGTTAAGACATGACAAAGCGGTGTAAGACACTTGCTCCTACCACTACTTTTTCCTCCAGGCTAGCACATGTCACATGATTGAAAACTATCAATAGATTAATAGCTGTTGAAATGCAATAACTGCTAGCCTGATAAGGTAACAGCAGCTGAGATAACCAGCCTTTACCGACTTCTGCAGCACTCACAGTGGAATAAGCAGATGCTGATACTGCAGCCAGAGTCCAGAAGACAAATGATATGAAGGGAAAACTGACGCTGAATGCATGAATTAACAAGCTCAATTATTACTATCCGATCAATGAATACAGAAGACTGATACAGGCTCTAAACATGGACGCAGAAATTACAAGGCTTTGAGCCATAGAGTCAAATCCCAGTGTTGCAGTAATATATGCTGATTAATTAAGTGATATTACACTTTATATTGCAGTCGTATGCTAACATGTCAGCAGGTTTACTGTGTAAGATTTATCTTCAACAATATATTATCAAAGGACTAAAAGAAAAAACAAAAGCAATTATTTGATTTGATTTTTCTTTTAAGGTTCTTGGAGGTTACAATCAAGTAGCGTATTTGGTAAGTTCTGTCAGACTGTCAAACATGACGTAAAAATAAGATAAAAGTTTGGTTTCTTACATCTGCAGGTTAAATTAGGTTTACAGATTTAATCCAGTGAACCATCTTTGTGACAGTGAAAAGCCCTGGATTAAACCTAAAGTTGCTCTGCTAAGCTCTAAATCCTCCTTCTGCCCTTAAATTTCCAACCGCATGCAAAAGCAGCAGCATGTTTACCTGACAGCTATGACCATTAACCTTTACTTTTAGCCAGATCTTGGCCATAAATTCCTCTGCTGTTGTATGGCTTAAAATGTAAATCAACTACCCATCCATTAAGCAATCCTTCAGCAGTGACTACTGCCCCATCCAGAGTTTATAATGCATACGAAGCATGCTTCACATTAATGCACCTTAGCTGCTGAGCAGAGTTTTATTTATACAATGAGATTCAGTGTGCAGACATCCCTCATGTAAAGTCAGGGCTCCTTTAAAGACAATTTACACACTTTCATAGTAAAAAACGTGTTTTGAAAAATTCTGTTTTTCATTTTAAATAATTATTCAACTTTTTTTTTGGCTCTGCATACATTGACATTTAATTCTTGAAAATACAAACTTAAACAGAAATTAAACAAAAAAAAACTTTTTTTAATTAGCACTACATAGCTTCAATAAAGTAGTGTAATGACATTTGCACTGGAGCCACTTTTCACCCAAAGTTGCCAATGGGATCACTCAAGGAAATGTCTGGTTAGCACACAAAGCTGACATGTCTTGATAGACAAGAGGTGCCCTTCTGCACCCCAGCAGACCCCAAAATGACGCCCAAGGTTACATTATCAAGCCTGGGGCAGCTGTATAATTGGGCTTGGGGCACCAGGAGGATATGGAGCGTGACAACGAGGCTATAAAGTTACAGTTGGTAAGTGACAGCAACTGCTGGTTGAGAATGACTGCAAGACCAGGCACTCTTTTCAAAGAGTCTGACGTCTATCATTAAAAACCTTGTCGTTGTGAAAATGTATCACTGCCTCCTAGCACATGTGTCTTTTATTTAAACCACAGAACAATAAGCACTAAAAAGACAAAGTAAGGTTCATCAAACTGTTGATATCTTAAAAATTACAAGGACAACCAAAAGCAGAGGGATTTGTAGACTGGGGAGGCTGCTCTGTGTTATCTGCACCTCCTTGCATTTTGCATTACATACATCACAGGCTGTGGTGGTAGCATCTGGTTTCCTCTTGGCACAAAGTCCCAGAATCAATGTTTTCCACATCTTAAAAACATTTGCTGCGGCTGGCTCTACCACAGTCAACAAAGCCCACAGAACCGCTGACAAACCTAGTTCATTTGGATGAAATCCAGCTGTCAGTCAAATCCACATAACCCATGGACTCCATTCGGAGAATCTGCCATTCTCACATTTATTCCATATGTGTAGCAGTTTTTAAAAATATCAATCTGTTCATTTAGTGCAAAAAGGAATAATTCAAACACTTATTCAGCAGTGTTTCATTTAAAATATCCCCAGAGTGATGCCACTGTGTAAAGCAAGCACAGGATGTTCCAGTTTAAAGAAGTCTGATGCTGCAGACCAGTTGTCTTGTTTCTGTCATAGTCATTCATTCATTTTCTATTCCGTTTTATTCCCTTTCGGGGTCACAGGGCTGCCAGAGCCTATCCCGGCCACTTGGGCAAAGGCAGGGGATGCCCTGTTCAGGTTGCCAGTTTGTCGTAGGGTAGAATGTCCTCAATCACACACCCATTCACTCTCACACTCACACTTATGGACAATTTAGAGTTGCCAATTAACCTATGAAGCATGTTTTTGGACGGTGGGAGGAAGCCAGAATCCCCGGAGAAAACCCACACATACATGGGGAGAACATGCAATGATGTTGTGTTGTGATATTTTCATGTCCCCCAGCCAGGACTTGAACCGGGGGCCTTCTTGCTGTGAGGTAAGAGTGCTAACCACTGCGCCACCGTGCAACCCCTGTCATAGTCAAAACTATGAAAATGACACGTGTTCTTAACAAAAGGTGATTTAACTTTAAAGAAATAAATCCCCTTAGTTGCGCTGGATTTATAGGTAATGTCTGTTCTATACCAGAATAAGGTTTTGCAGCTCACACTGACCACAGAAGGACAGTTTGAAAGACATTGAGAAACTAATTTGATTTACTTTTAAGTGGAACTGTAGACAAATAGCCTGTTTATTGTCCTTTTGAGATGCAAATCAAATATTTCACACTAAGACTGGGATTACAACTAAAGACTGTTTATGACAGGATGGCTTTTCCCTAATCCGACTGCAACTGTCCTGTTTGAAAAAGGATCTGGTGCTTATATGGAAAGACCAAATCATTCTGACCAAAAAACGTTGGATCAATTATATTGTGGTGCCTTCATCTGACTTCTGATCAGATGGTTTGAGCAGCCTGACAGTAGTGTTGTCCCTCATTTAAGTTTTTTTTTTATGTTATTTTTTTATTTATTTATTTATTTGCTTAAATGAGAAAGATAAGAAACATCTTTATTAGTGGTAAGATTTCTTTGTTCACTGTCTGACTTTTCCAGTAAGCAATTTTCCAAGCGCTTTTCAGGTGTCATTTTACCAGGAAATCCCATTGAGATCACAAAATTCTTTGTCAATGGACAATAAAATATATTTTTGAGTGCTAACAATGTGCGCCCTTGAAACTAACTTCTTTGGTCCCATTTTCTTTTAAAGAATATATATATATATAACTGGATAGGGGCAACAAATTGTACTGTATTTTAGTTCAAATAAGAACCAATGTGTGTCACATAAACAAACAGCCTGCATCTACATTCCACTATTATAAATATATTATAGATATATTAATAATTAGGCTGTCATTTCAAAGCTCAAATTTCTGATGTTAGCTTATTTTAAAAAGTGAGTCTCAGTCAAGATGTGGACATTAGCATTAGCATAGCTATAGCTACTACCTGAACCAGAGGTTTATTTAATTAAAAAGCAATGGTTACAGCTCATGTATGAAGAACATACTTTCTTTGTACTCAAGTCCAAAGTTATGCAAGGACATGCACCATTCTGTTCTGCATGCTCATGTTCACTTTAAGAGGATTTAACATGATACTTTAAAACTACAACAGTAAGCAAAACAAAACACACAATAGGAAATGCATCATGTATCAAGCTTTATCAAGCCTAAATAAATAATATCCCTTTTTATCCTATTGAGGCATGTACAGCAACAGATTGACTTTCAAATCAGAAAATCCAGGCATGCCTCTAAGAGATTAATATGCGTCATATGTGTGCAACAATGTCCATAATCATATCATGTTGTTCTGTCTGACATTTGGAGAATTTCCATATGTGGTGCTTCCAGTGGCTCCTTCTGCTCATCGGTTCATTACGATCATGCTGCTCACCTATAGCGCCATAAGTTTAAGATCTTCCCCTTTCACACCACCATTGCCAAATGGTGGTCTGCTACTTGTTTAGCCCTGTTTCATGTTTCCTCCAACCACAAACTGCCCCACCAACGTTCAAGCCATTGCCTTTTCTACAAATCGTTGAAATCCTGACTAAGCCTGTCTTCACCTTCTGTTGCAACATCTAATTCCTGACCAATGCCTTTTCTCGCCTTTGAAATATACTGAACACCACAGCATTATGCAGTTCACATCTGTCATTTTAAAAACTATAGAAGTATCCCTCCTGATTGTTGATCTGTTCCGTCCATTTAGTTTAGAGTTTATCCTACCTGATGGGCTACGGCTGGCAGCTACCAAGATGTATGATGGTGGTGTTTTGGTGGTGTGTGTGTTTGTGGGTGGGTGGGTGGGTGGGGGGTATAGGTTGTTAAAAAAGTCTCTTTCTAGAGTTACAATCCCCTTTGTTGTCCCTTGATTGCATTTGTGTGCTAAGAGAGCTTCACTCCATGGTGCTTACATGGGTCCATGCGTCTACTGTCATCCTTAAAGACTCAGCACTTCGCCTGTGGTCTGAATGAGGTTACAGTGGTCATGAGTGATGTCAGGTATTTAGAAATGTGTAATGGCCTGTGCTGACTGTGGCTGGGCCAAGTGTTCAACCTTACACCCTGTGGGTCTTTTGCAACCTCTATCAATTTCCATGTGGCCATGATCCCATATTCCCATAGAATTTGTTACTGGACTCCCTTGCAATATGGGACACAAAGTTGTTCTTATAGTGGTGGAGTGTCTTTCCAAAATTGTGCATCTGATTCAATTTCCCAAGTTTCTAGTAGTTAAGAAAACTGCTGAGGCTCTGTTTTGGCTAATTGACAAACCAATGTTCTTGGGTAACCAAAAATATTGTCTCTGACCAAGGTCCACAGCTCAGTGACAAGTTTTGTTCAGATTTTTGCTGCCTTTGAGGAATCTTAAAGTGAGGCATTACCTTTTGTCCATAGACTTGACATGGTTAGTTTTTTTTTCTTTAATATTGGTAATCTAGAGCCAAAACCTGAATGCATCAACAGTTGCAGACAGAATTAGAGATGTTTGCTAATGTGCTTTTGACAGAAACTTGAACTGGGATCGTTACAGTGTCCCAATGCTGATCTAAAACATTTTTTCCCCAACTCTTCACCCATTTAAAGAAGGGGATTTTTTTTAACACAGTATTATTCCTTTAATACCAGAGCAGGAAATGAAACACACTATTTGAACTACTGAAACTCTTTAAAACTTTACATATTTAACTTAATTCCAACAGGTCCTGGTGCAGAGAAAAGCAGCTTTGCAAAAATGTATTACCTCAAAGTGGTCTTTATCAGCGCAAAGATGTTTTTTATCAGCATCATAATTGGAATTACATTAGTTGCACAAACAGTCAAAGTGTTATGGTAGTTCAAAGAGCATCAACTTGGATCTACAGCTCTTCATTCCTACCACAATTCCTGTGTTCAGCAGCAATTGCAATAAAACAAAAACCATCAAGAATGACAAACATCAAAAATGATCCATAGAATCAAATAACAACTGGAAAAAATAAGGCATTCTTTACTATGCAAATTAAGGCATTTATGTGTCACTGCATTAATGTGTTCTAGAGACTTATTGCTGTTGGGAAAAATGACGAACAATAGCGCTCCTTATTGTACCGGGGATCTAACAGTCTTGTGTTGAAGAAGCTGCTTAGAGCCTCCACGGTGGGATGCAGAGGATAGGAGGGGTCATCCATGATAGATGTCATTTTCACTGACATCCCTCTGACTGTCCCATCCTGGCTTCAGTGTGCATCCTAGGACAGAACCAGCTCTTCACTCCCTGTCAGTGATGCCCCCAAGCCAGCACGCAACAGTGTGGAGGACTGCTGAAGCTACTGTCATAAAATGTCTGTAGGTGTTTCCTTTCATTTGATTGAGCCCTGTAACTACGGTTGACCCAGATGACCCTGAACCTTGCAATGTTACTATAATTCTATAGGGGCTTTTAGCTATCATCCTTCAATGTAAATACTTTCACTCTACTCTGAAAATTCTTCAAACATGTCAGTCTCCTTCTTTTAGAAGATATTCCAGTTTTCGTGTTGATTTTTCTCCATCTTCTAACCCCAATCATTTGATATTGATGGCTTGCCTGAATGTGTTTGGTCACCAGGCAATTGGTCCATTGAAAGAAAGCATGCAATAGGGCTATTTTCTGTGACCAAGTGATTGCATGGTATAAAAATGTTTTTGATTGATTGATGCTGTCAAGTTTTGACATAAAATGGTCTATATTGGCATAAAGAGTGTTTGACAATTTGACAATGTTGTTTTTCATTTTTATGAGTACTTTGAAAAGGATTAAGTTAATTTGGCAACCTTAACCCTAAGTGGCTGGGTAGCTCGGTTGGTAAGGTACAAGGCTGCCATGCAGGAATCCTGGGGTCGATCAAAAAAAAACAGTGGTACTGGGGGCCAATTACAATATCAGTGACAAGCAATTGACCATCACCCAGTGGGGGCCCTTGGACAAGACCCCCAACACCATTGCCTCCCGAGCACAATTTATCTGCAGCTCAAATGGGTCCAATGCGGAGAAGAATTTCCTATGTATCAATAATAATAATTACTATTATTATTAACCCTAATTTAAAATTTAAAATGCATTTTCGCAGCTCTAGCAAAAGAGCACAAAGTGACAGGATCCAGGTTTGACTATTGCTGTTCCAATCCCTGCCCGCGTTTGTGTGCGAGAGAGAAAGCGCCTGCGCATATCTGCATCTGCTTTCAAAACGAACACTAAAAACTTCCTGCCTGAAAACAGAGCCTCGAGCCAGGTAAGAAGCAGCAACAACAGTCGGGCTAATTCACCTCAGCTGTGTTAACACAAGCAACTTTGCAGTGGTGATGGATCACTGAAGTGGTCATGAAAACAAATCAGCACCAAAACCGGATGAGGGGGGTGTTTGGGTGGAGAGATGCAAAACTCATGGAACTAACTTGAAGAAAATGAAGAGTGGCCTCACGAGAGTCTCTGAAATCTAAACATTTGGAAGTTACTGTAATTCTGAGGATCCCTTTTAAACCTCAATTGGAAAACTCAACAGCAGTAACTGGTTATTTTGCACCCATCTTTTGTAATTCTTTGTCAATGAGCCAAAACTTGCCCCAGGGTTACTTAGAAAAGTGTGCAGCTCAGCCACATCAGTTTTATCTCAAAAGTAGGGGAACAAAGCAAGAGCACCAACCCGTAGGCTAATCTCATCAAGGTCTTAATTTTTCCATGATTGGAAAATTACACATTGATGAGGCTTCTGATGTGAGCCTTCCTCTGGAGTTGAATAATGGGGCACGTT
Source organism: Oryzias curvinotus (assembly GCA_023969325.1). Lineage (NCBI taxonomy): Eukaryota > Metazoa > Chordata > Actinopteri > Beloniformes > Adrianichthyidae > Oryzias > Oryzias curvinotus. The sequence goes on along the minus strand of CM043715.1, from coordinate 14,720,564 downwards.
GAATTCTTACAAACAGGAATTAAACTAACATGACGTTGTTCATGGGAACACTGATGACATCCCTTCTGTGAGGTGGTGCAAAAGGCACTTCCACAGGAATGTTTTTGATTGTTTGGATGCCATGCAACTTCAAAACATCCACATTCATTCCTACAGGTCATATTTTTCCCAACAAAGGATGTAAACAGCTTCAAACTCAATCACAAGTTGTCCTTGAGGGTTTTTCTGTTTCGGTAGATGTCTTTGAAAAGACCAATGCAAAACACACGCAAAGAAAGGAAGCGAGTGACAGATCATTTAAACATCAGAGAACAACACATTCATCAGCTTTGTGCATGCCGCAAATTTTTTTTGAAAAACACTTCCTGGACTTCACAGAGGCTGATAACCAATTCCCCTCACCTTATTTCCCATACTCAAGTGGTAGTGAGTTGCTAGAGTCGGCCATGCCTCTGACTATGGAGCCGACCTTGGCAGGAAGGCGTCAGCCATGCTCCTGTGGGTTGCCATATGCCCACAAAGGCTTCAGCTGTCTTTGTCAGATAGACACTCAAAGACACAAACACTCTGTCAAAGACAGACAGCTACATGACTCACTTCCCTCAAGGTATTTCCAAGATTTGTCGAGGGGCTCAAAGAGGCGAATCTGCAGGCACGGATGCTGTATGTGAGACAGAATAAACCGTGTTTATAGAGCTATTATTCTGTGACAGAAACTTGTATTATCAAATCAGTGTTGATATAAACACTGAGGTCCTATAGACCAGACAATGCAATTGTAATGACAGCTAGAACTGTGTAAATGTGAGTTCATACTTGGTTTAAAATAAATATACCAGAGAAGCTGCACTCTTCCATCATCTAAACAGAGAGAACATAACATAAGTTTTACAAATCAGGGCACAGAGAAAATAATCATGTGGTTGTAAACAGATAAAATCAATCCATACATATCTGATGGGCTGCCATTGTTTTGTTTACCAGGATAAATGATAGCACCAAGCATAAAAGTGAGGGGAATGTACATGTGATTACTCAGCAGCTATTGGCTGAAGCTAAAGAACATAGTTTAATGTTTAGTCTTCATGGAGTGCTGTTATTTGTGATGTGAACTATTGAAAATGAAACTCATTGATTAAAAGTTCATAGGATTTATTGCTAATGTGAATTACTGCAATGGAAATGACTAAAACAAATAAAATACAGTTTGAAATGCAGGTTTGGAGTACGTTATTGAGACAAAATTATAACTGTACACTTTCATAATTCTTAAGCCTTAGGGACAACTCCCCTTTCGGGTGGATTTGGGCCTTCAGTGAGCAATAAAATGGGCAAATCTTTATAGAGCTTGCAGGTGGTCCACAGGAAATATCAAAACTCCTGCGGGTTCTTTTCATAGCTATTTGGATATTTGTTGCATCATCCTAAATGCTTAAGGAGGCCATACCATCAACCTTCTGCTGCATTTTACTCAACAGGATAGGACGGTGTCAGATATGCAATCCAGGGGGAAAAACACATTTAAGGTTGGTCATTCATTTACTGGTTCAATGGTAAACACAAACCTCCTTGATCTTTATTTGACCTTCATGCTGACTTACAAAGTTCTCTTCTGAATGTAATCAATCGTGGAACTGATATTAGACTCAGGAATATGCTAACTCACATGAAGTAATCCCAATACAGGAGTATTTGTTCAGAGTTGATTTGCTCATCGTTTGGAGCAGAGTTACCCAGAATGACCTGAATCCGGGGATTCAACCTTCTGGTTGGCTGAACAGCTCCCAGTAATATAGTAGAGCAGGAATATCTGGAAAACAAGCAGAGTAGGACCAGAAGTGGGCTGCCCTCTGCTAATAGAGGCAAAAAATATCTTTTCACTCTCGTCTACTTGTAACTCTTAGTTTAATTCAAGTTTCTGCTGATATGGAGGGATATGCTACAAAATAGCAAGTTTTGTGGTTTTCAAAGACATTTTCTTCAGAATGCAACTTTTTTCTGTGAACTTCAAACTAGAAGAATTTTGAATTTGAAGAATAATCCTTTAATCTACTTGATTGGGAAATCGTTAAAAAGGCCTTATAAACATCAATTTATAAATAGTCATTTTGTTTCTGGTTTTCAGTTCCAATTTTATGGAGAGAAATTCTGTGATTTCTGCAGGAACCAAGACGTTCAAGAGGAAGACAATGACGTTGTGACACACTGACCTATAATTGCCAACAGCAGAGTGCTGGGGGGGCAGTGATGACTGGTTCCTGTGGCTCTGTGGCCTTAAATGATGAGAGCTATCATGCAGTTGTGCAGGATCAGCAAATCACTGTCAGATGCCCACTGAGTAGACCGTTTTTAGGACAATCTTCTCCCATCATTCAGGGTTTGCAGAAAATCACAAAGGGGAAACAGCTACAGGTAAATGAAACATAATTCTCAAAGACTAACAACATCAAGGTGCTGACATCTTTCAAAGACAAGACTGTAAACGTTTGAAAGACAGTGGAAATGAAGGAAAACTGGCTAGAGTTTGATTTACTCGGTTACATAAAAAGGCTGTTTGTTCATGTCTAATAAATGCGTGATAGAGACATTAATGGAGAAGCATCTGGTCGGTTTCCAGCCTTTTCTGCTCTGCCAACCCAGATTAGGTGAAGTCTATTTAAACCGTAAAAGCACATTTCCTCAAATCAGTGCCAAAACTCCACAGTTTAATGAGCTTTGAAGATGTTCAGGAAAACTGTTCCTATTAGCCTGCCAGGCACTTTCTGATGTCTTAATGCAGGTCAACTCTCAGACCTGCAGCTGCAGAGAAAGACAGAGCAGGAAAGAAGGGATGAAGAGGAAGCTCTGAATCAGCAGCTCTGCCTATTTTCTTATCTGCTCGTCCAGCCAGCTCAGAAGCTCACAGACACAGCACTCTCCAACACAGCCAAGCTTTCCTGGCATCCTTCCCCCCACTACAGAGATATGAGTCTGTCCTCCCATCTACACCTCTGTGTTAAGCTCCACATAGATCAGCAGCAGCAGGCACTGCCAGTGCTTAATTGGACAGCTGTCTGACTGGTTAGAGCAGCTAAATTCTTTAGAGGAGATTTTAGATTAAAAAGCAAATAACGCAGGAGCTTTTATTTGAAAAGCACCTAAGTGGGCAATAATAGCTCTCATATTTGCATTAAGGGTCGCCAAAAAAGTTGACTTTTATCTTATTTTTATGTATCTAAATTTAATAATTTTTTTATATAACCAGTGGCAGACTATGAAGTTTGAAGGCCCCCAGGTGAACATTAGCATGGGGCCGTCTGCACCAGCTGTATTAATCCTTTTTTTTTTAATCCTTATCAAAGGTAAAACTTCTGTCAAATAACCTTTTCTCTAGTCCACTTATAGGCAACATCAGTGGCAAGAATCAAAATGTTTTCATAAGCATTTAAAAACTGAAACCATATTTAAATCTTAAAGATATGTATTTTATATAATGTTTTAAATTAGGGAAAAAAAATTTGAATTTATTGAATGTGCTAATGTGTTACCCACTCTGACTGTAGGAACAAAGGAGGGGCTTTTGTCTTTTCTTTAATTTGTCAGGTTTTGCTGAAGAAGGCAAACGAAACAAAAACACTGGAATGATGGAACAAAACGGTCTTATTTCCTGTCCCTTTTCTCATGCTTGACTTTTTAAAAAATCTTCTATTATCTGACAACAAATTTCCAGCCGTCTCTTTATCTTTTCCTTTTTTCACAGCCACTCTGATAACTTTGCTTCATAATACCGCTTTAAAAATGGAAAAAAAAAATCTCTCTGCTTACTAACTGTTAATAGTCCATTTCTGCAGAGGAACAGGGGACGACAAAACACTTTCCCATTAGTCTTATATCACATCAGTGATTTGGATTTTTTAATAACAGAGTTAAATAATAAAGGGGGTGTGAATCATTATTTCATTGATTTCATTTAATTCAAGAATTACAATAAAAAATCACACAAATCTATTGAACTTATTACAGAAATGATGAATTGTATCGATAAAACAAACAAACAAAAATCAAAGACACAGTTAAGTCATAATTCAATTTATTGAATATAGTGATTATTAACTAAAGTCAAGTAGAGCTTCATTTATTATTTGAAAAGGAGTGGGAAGAAAAAAAATTATATAATCCCACGCCTACTAAGTTAATTTGTTTTACTGTTTTACATAGTTTTCACAGTGCAGAGTGTTCCTGGAAGGGGGTGTTCCTCACTTGTCTACGTCACAATGTGAGAGCCCGCTCCTTTTCGTGGATTGGAAGGGCCTGGTGCTCAGAAAGCAGGGTTTTAGAGAAATACTCAGTTATACCTGAATAGATCAAAAATACTGCTTTGGGGTTGTTTATAGTGATGAACATCATAATCCACTTAAAAGTTAAAAAACTTGATTTTGCATGATATACGTAGGCCCTTTAATTATTCTTAATCTGATAGATCACACCTCTGTTAAAAACCCTCCAAAGAAGGTTTGAACTGCTTTGAATTCCCTTCCTTCATCAGTTTTTGCTTAAGAGAGCAGCAGACACAGTCTACTTACATTAGACCCCTGAATACTTTGGTATAAAAAATATGTTCAAATCAGTGACAGCAAGGCTGCAAACTAAGCCCACATCATTAACCCTCCACCACCGTGCTTAAAGGTTGGCATGAAGACATATTTAATATTTACATTTTATGATAAAAGAAAACAGGTCATTTTAAATACAGCACACTGATTGGGACCATGATCACGTACATCAGACTAGATCAAGAAATTGATGGATGACTCTGATTTTTACCTGAACTAAGATTAACAATAAAACATTGTTTATGTTATCTTGAAACTCAAAGTTTTTTTTAATGTGCAACAACTGGATTTGATCCGCTTCTTACTTTTATCATTTTCTAATAAACTCTCCTGGTTGTAAACATCGCAATGACTTGAGTGAAATATCAACAGTGAGATCCAGAGGTTTAACTGCACAAACTCTCATGTTCAAAAAAAGGTGAATGTGTCTTTGACTAAATGTTTTTTAACTAAAATATCTGCAACATTTTAAACACAATGAACTCAAGAAGCATCAGAGTTGCCTTCAAATTGGATTAAATACATATTTAATCCATGCACAACCTTTTAGGTAACTCATAAAGACTGACTGCAGACAAGTTTTTATTTTTATTTTTATATAGTTTAATTTGTGTAGTTTGACCTCCTGCAGATCAATCAAAGACAACCATAAGACTTTTAATCTGTGAAAACAGAAAAAGTAGAAGTGGAGAAATATTTTATATGAGTCTGAGTTCCCTGAAATATCCCTTTGACACATGGTCCAAAATGACTGAAAAATCACTCCAGCCCTCTTCTCCTTTTCACCTAAAAGGAATGCAAACATTTTTAATGGTATGAATTACACCTGCTCCTTTCAAGTGTCCTGTGAAAATATTGTGTTGACGTCTCCCCCTCACACATTCATGTTAACACTCAGCTCCTAAATTGTGTTGTTTCTGCAAGCTCAGTCTTGCATGCTAAAGCAAACATGTACAGGGAAACTTTTTCCCACCCGAACTCTTCACAACTCAGCCACATGATCACAACAATGGAAGAACCAGAACATAGGTTTCACAGGAAAATCAGTTTGTGTTTGTTACACATATAAGACCAATATTGTAATAGGAATAATAAAGCTTTCTCGTTTTAATATTTGAGAAGGTGGGATGGTGATATGAAATAAATTTGGCTTTTAAATTTAGTAAAGGTATCACAGCACAACTGCTCATTTTTGCACAACTTTTAAACTGCGTTCACACTGAATGCAATTCACGTGTGGCTGAAATCTTCCGACAGTAGCTCCTCCCACACGTGGCAGAAGCGTCTATGACCATATTTTTGGACCAGTGTCCCGTACAAGCGTTTAGCACATCTAAACATCAAACTAATCATCTTTGTTGTGAATGCAGCTTTCAAGTTTTTCATTCATATAAGCCATTCATTAAGCCAACTCACATTGTTTTATTGAGCAATGATATATGTAAACACATACTTTAAACAAATAATCATGTAAAAAGGAGCAGAGAGGTTCCTGAATCCAAAGTGAGTTATAAGGATTACTGAATCACTGACGATTTGACTTAGATCTCCACAGATCAGGGGCCTCATTTATAAACGTTGCGTACGCACAAAAGAAGGCGTACGCCACTCTCTACGCAATAATTGAGATTTATAAAAAGCCAACTTGATGGGAAAATGTGCGGTCCTTCACGCAAGCTGTGACCCAGGCGTGCGCACAAAAACGGGTGAAATGAGAAACGGCGACACCGTCGGCAGATGGAAGAAACACGTGAAAGTGAGAATGACAATACTGCCTCTCATAAATAACATGAAGACTTCACAAAGCAAGTCTCACAATGAACAGCCTACACGTACACCCGGTTGATCGATCAGCAGTGAAACAAACAAATAAAAATTAAACAAAAATTACAACAGAAATTCAAATGAACACATATTTGCAAAAAGAAAAGTGAAACATGTTCTGCAATATTGGCATGTTATGCAATTCATCCTCATAAATAATATAGTTAACAGAACGAAATAATGTGCAAAACTGATATTCTCATCAATGTGTCCGTCTGGCGGAGCAGATATAGTCAAAGTCAAAGTCAGCTTTATTGTCAAATATGCTGCATCCGTAAGACATACAGCACAGATGAAATTGCTTTCCTCTCACCCCACAGTGCAAGCAGCATATAAAATAATAAATAAATGACTTAAAAATACATTCTTTTAAAAACAATAAATCCTTGAAACCCAAAAAGATAAAGCCAAAAGAAAAGCCAAAAAACACTGAAGGTAGGGGAGAGAGGAGCCGCTGCGTGTGCACGCGCCGCCAGATGCGTGCGAATCAGACAGACAGACAGACAGACAGACAGACAGATGTATTAATTGTCCACTGGGGAAAGTTGTTTTCATAGTAAAACATTTCTTCATAAGCTATGGAATTATGGTATTCATGCATATGCCTTTAGTTTGTTTTATTTTTGATAAAACAATGTATGGCGTATGTCTCAACCATTCAGAAAGCAACAAGAAATTACATTTGCGCTGAACAATTTCCCATTTCCACGTCGATTATTACCGACATCTGTAGCTTGTCAGATGCAATTAAATGGATGGAAATAAAATGCTCCATCACAATGCGTAATGAGGCACAATGCCTGATCTTGCGCTCTTAGAAGATGTGGCAAATGGAAGAATTCGGAGTGAACGCATCTTTATACAGCAAGAAGACTTGCTGGCAAACGAGGACGAGTGGCTTATGAGCCGGTTCCGACTTCCTCGAGCCGTCCTGTTGGAGCTTTTGCGGGTGTGTCACCCGGTGCATCTGGCGCGTCGGTGCCCCCCCCAGTCATCACTCCACGTAAAAGGGATTCCCCAATAATTGCCGCCACCCTCTCATCAAGAGGGGTCAGCTCCGGTGTCACCCCCCCCCCCCCACCCCCCCCCCGTGGCAGACACACTCTGGCGATGTGACGTTTTTTTGCCTCGACTTTGATGTCCAACCATTTCTTTTTTATTTCGGACACGGTCCGAGAGGCTACAGCATTTACGGCATCTGCCACCGTTTGCCACTCAAGTGCCTTTTTGGCACACTGTGCCCTCCAAACAACATTTTTCTCCTCTTTTCCACCTCGCCAACGATAACTGCTACTTCACATTAAGTGAAGTTTCGTTTTTTTGATTTTCTCTCGGTGTTTGCCATGGTTTTGCTATCAATGAATATTCATTTGTGGGCGTTTCACGGACTATTTATGGGCAACTATAGGCGTGTCATGAAGCCGCAAAAGCTGCGCAGCATTTAGAATTGGTTGTGATTTATTAAGGGAAGGATGTGTAGGATGTGCGTGCACACGGTTTTATAAATCCGAATATTTCTGTGCGTAAGCACGTCCTATGTTTCATCCGTACGCCACTTCTGACGCAAATCCTACGCAAAGTTTTATAAATGAGGCCCCAGATGTCTAAATTAAGGTTAGCAACACCACAATAAAATCTACAAACTTAGTGGCTTTCAAACTGATTTTCCCTCAAAACGGAAAAAATGATTAGTGAGCATTACTTACAGGATGAGTGATGTACTATCAGAAAGTAAAAAGATGGAAAAGGTTTTAATTGGCAGGACTCTGAGCTGTCCTGTGGGTTAGCAGAGTGCTCCAACGCAGGAAGATCAGTATAACAGCGCCTTCATTAATGTAAACATGACCTGTGTTAGACTAACAAAAGCCTGTAAAAGACTTGTGTTAGACTAACAAAAGCCTAAAAAATGACAAAAGTGATCTCATTCCAAGACGAGCTGCAAAAAACCCCAGACCACGCACAAACCATGCAAGTGCCAAACACATGGATTACTTCAGGCAGAACAATTCATTGACACATGCTCGACTTTGGTTTGGAGAGAAGCCACAGGTCTGTGGGGCTCAGTGGACTGCAGGCCAGCACGGCGGGCTCCTGTCATCAAAAGGTCAAAGCTAGCCCACGACCTTTGCTAAAATACATCTGTTTGCTTCTCATATTTGCCGTCATGTTCCACCTTGAACTGTATAATGAAGCTGAGGTTTCCTTAACCTCTCCTCTCACGTTCCCCTTTCATAAGAGCTTTTCTCAAAGACAAGCGTCTGCTACGACTCATTTATATGCTGAATGCCAAACCGCTGTGAAGCTCCACTAGCAAACAAACTCATGAGATATTTGATTTCATCCTACAGGGAATTAACCCACTGATCAGACAATCAGATTGTGTAAATTTTCCTAATTGTGTTAAAAACATGTGTTGTCAAAGAAACACAATAAACCCATAAAAATATGTGGTATTTACATGGATTTAAGGAAGTTTTGCATGAAGAGCAAGCTTCATTTTATAAAGAAGCCTAAATTCTTAGCTTTTACTTAAAGTCATTTTTTTAACAAATACTTTTGTCCTAAAATATTACACTTACTAAAACATTTTTGGTAGTGGTATTGCTTTTTATATAGCTTATTGAAGTATTTTGCTTCCATCACATTTTGAATTTGTAAATTATTCATTTTTTCTTAACACAGTGGAACACAAAAAACATTAAGTTCTTTTTTTTGCACTTGAAAAAAATATTATTACCTGATATTTAAAAAACTAAGGTTGCTGTAAATGATATCATGAGCATAAAATCATCCATACAGCTTTATTAGGATGTTTTCTTCAACAGCCTGGATTTGCATGGACAGGGGAGAAGAAGAATGCAAAATGCTATGAAGCCAATGGGTGAAACTAATTTAAAAGAGGAGAAATTCAGATTCAAAGACATATTAGGAACCTGGGAACTAAAAAAACAAAGCAAAGCTCATATTTCATTAGTTCCTAGTTCAATATTTGTGGTCTTCTTCCTGCGATAATAGATTTCCTAATAGCTTTCCTTAAGATGTGTCAATCAAAACCAGTTTCTGAACATCCTCTCATTTCATAAATGGCTGTACTCAGGCGATTTGCCTGGTGTTATCCAATAACTATATATTTTTCTGTGCCTTTTCTTTGAGTTTTTTTGGTTGCATCTCTCTTGCAATAGCATGGTTAATTTAACCCCTTCATGCCTGAATTTATCACCAATTCTGTATTAAAAAAAAAGATTATTCTGTGTTTTTCTGTTTAACATGATCCTAAATGATGTAGAGTCCTAGATTAAATGGCATGTTCCAAATAAAAGACAGTGTACAGTGTGAAGGGACTACGCACATCAGAGGTCCTGATGTGATCAGGGAAGAGCAGTTCTGTCATTTACTAAAATGTTTTCTTAAAGAGCAATAAAAATGAAAAAGACAGAGAAAGCTAAAGGACCAAATGTGTGTTCATCTGCTTGTTAAACTTGTAATGCTCTGATTTAACATTCTGTTTTAAATGCGCTTTTAACCCACTGGAATATTTAATGCAGTCTGAACAGCAAAATCCTGCATGCTTGGCGACTTAGTCTAATTCAAGGAAAATCACTTATGCAGCGCTGGTCAGGCAGTTTACCAGAAGCTCACACTACAGTGACCTCAGGCTACTGGCAGCTCTCCACAGACCTTTCACCGCGTGCCAACAGAACAACTCAAAGGATAACAAAGACAAATCTCTAACAATCTTTTGTCTCTTTGACGCTGAGAATCTAAGGAAAACAGGACAGCTCTGTGCTCAGCCCGCAAAATCTGACGTCTTCTTTTTGGATGAGGCGCGCTTCATTTACAGTCCAGACAATATATATAGCCAACCACAACGGACTGTTTCAGATAAAGATCAATGGGCCCTGCCTGCAGCTGTAACCACCCAGTACATGCCGCTCAACCCACTAATGGTCAAGTGTTAATGGTCTGAATGTTTCCTGTATAAACAGTCATTAATATTACACTAAGTTAAAAGAAAATAATCAGCCTGGTGAGGCTTTATCAGTGTTTGGAGAAACAAAGAAACGTCAAACAAAGATTCAGCAATACTTTAATTCCACTTCCCGTTTACATTTGTCAACTTTTTAATATATCTTCACAATGAAACAGCATATAAATTCTTTTAGATAAACAAAGGTGCTTTAAAAATTTGTAATACTTCAGTTTCATTGTGATCAAATATATGTAAAATAGGTTTCAGTCTCTTGGAAAACTATTTCTGACAACCTGAAGTCATCGCATTTTTATACCACACTAAAGGCGGGCTGCTACATTCATTGTTTTGGGACTCCGTCAGCAATGGACTGTGCAGTAAAATATGCCAGAGGCAGGAATGTTAAACATGTCAGAGAGTGAAGATGGCTTTTGGATGCAATGTATCAACAGATGGCTAGAAAAGTGTTTTGACACGGTGATAAGATGAGGGAAAGACAGAATGTTATGAGGGTAAAAAAATAAAAGCATTTGCAAGACCTTAACTCCAGCCTTAAGTAGGTATGCTAAATGACCTACCAAAAAGTACGGTAAAAAGTGACTTCCTCAAAATTATTTAAGCTACAGCATTTATAATTGACCAAAATATACTATGACTTAATACTAGAGAGTAACAAAAAAAAAAAAAAGACAAGACAGAGGATCAGATATGCAGACACTATAGCTCAGGACCTGCACTGAGGGTAATCAAAACAAGAAGGAGCAGCTGAGTTAACTGAAACTGAAACTTGGTGTGTCTATGGCTAGTGACAGAACATGAACTCAAACAACTAAACATAACCCTAACACAAAAATTATATATGAAAAACAAAACAGGAGGACAAAAACCAAGAAAAAGCAAACAAAAGACACCGATCCTCACAAAAGACATGCCAGTGAAGCAGCTGCTTCTTTAGGTGTTTTCTTCCTCAAATAAGCATCAATCCTTCTGTACAGGAGACACCCCATGCATGAGATTGATTGACAAGGTAAACAGCCAATCAGGACGCAGAACGTAGTGTGCTGTTTAAAAAATAGCATGAAAAATTGCACCAAAAAATCTGTGAAACAGAGAAACTGCTAAAGGGTGACCCGCCATATAGCGAGGGAACCAGCAGGTCTATTGGACTCATCGATATACAAAAGTCAGACTGTATCACAGACTGATAACAGCCTGCTCCTCCTCCCCGTGTCATGTTCATAGACAAGAAGACAAGATTTTTCAACATTTTCATAGGTTTGCTCTTCTACAGATTGACTTTTTTTCTACTTATAATGTTGGTCACCTTCTCTCCTTTGCTTACTTCTGCTTTTTGGTCTGTTGAAAAGTCTGCTTACATTTAGATTGTGTAAAATCGCACCAGGATTTATTTGCCAGCAGAAGGAGACCCTTGTTTTAGGCAAATCAGACTTACTGAGTATCTGTATCAGAGTTTGGAAGAGTTTTCACCGCTGTCAAAGAAATAAACTGTAGGCCAGACCCAACAGTCCTGATGTTCATACACAGCAATAAGAAAGATGTTTGCTCTCATGAGTTTGTCCCATCGTCCTACACTTAGAGTAATTGATTCTGGTACATTACCACAGTCAAACCTTTGTATATAAAGTTAATCTAACAGTTGATGTGGAAGTTGTTGGTAGTTGTGCTGGGTATATGCAAATTACAAGAGAGGAGCCTGGAGGTGTAATCCAAAAATGAATGTTGTAATGAACCAAAAACCTTTTTTTTTTTTATGTTATTGCTCAATGCTGCTGTTGTTTTGTTGTACTTTTGTTTTTTTGTTGTTGTCACAAAGCTTAGCACACTACTGCCATATATAGGTTTGAAACATTTCAAATTTGAAATCTGTTTCCTGCAGCCTTGAATGTGAGAACAAAGGACAATGAACCAACTTTTATTAAATTTGAGTTTTGATAAGACAGAAGCTTTATTTAAATGTAGAGCCAAAAGCATCAGACATTAAACTGTTGGCTGATGGATGCAAGTGAACAAGATTTTAAGAAGGGTGCGCTTTTTCATTAGTAGAAACCAAAAGTGGGGAACTAAAGTCCCTTGTCTGGTCTATAATTCTCAGACACTGGAAATATCCAGCATCTATATCTATTAAATTATAAATAAGCCAGTTCCTGAATAGAATAAACAAACAAATATAGATCCACGCAAAGTATCACAACTTGCAGATTTCATGCACGTTTGCAAAACTGATTTGATGATACCCCCCTCGACACCACAACCACCACCGCAACAAGTTTGAGGTCAAGCTGATTTATTACGTAGCTTTCTGAGCTCTTCAAGCTGAAATCTTCTGCCATACAGCGTATCCACTATATTTCCTCATGTTATTCCGATGAATGAAAAGATAAATGTTAATGCTGTTGCCATGGAGAGAGGTGTCCTTTGGTGAAGGAGCTGCAGAGGTGTTGCACTATCCACATCCCCCTTTCAAAGAGTTATTAAACAGCCCCAGTTGTGTCAAGCGCTGAAATACTGCTGCTTCACCAGGGTCGAAGCAGCCTTTTAAAACCAAGAATTCATCATGTAACGTAAATCCATGAATTATTTACACAAAAGTGCTTTTACATCCCATAACTAACAAGGAATTTTTGAGAGAAAATAAATATCTAATGTTTATTTTTATATGACATTCCCACATATGAGGATATTGCACTGAAAATGATAGCCTGTCTTTAAGGTTTAGCATATTATTCTAGTTTAGTCCTATGTAGAAAATTATCATTTCTGAAAAAGTAAACATTTTTATCCATATAAACAAAAGCAGACAAACTTAGACACGCAGGAGGAAGCTGGTTTGAGTTTCCCTTGTTTCTAAAGTTAGCAATGCCTGGGATACATCTATAAAAATTTACAAGGACATTGTGTGGTAAAATTTAAGGGGGCCATGGCTCCAATTATCAATTAACTGGGTTATTACTCTAAACTCACACCGGCAACACATATGTGCTGCTACATGTGCAGGATGCTGTGATTAAAGCTTAAAAAATACTTTGGTTCCACCTTTCACAAAGAGTTTCCTGTAAAAGTAGCAGTGCAGCCCGGTTCATAGATCATTTTATGGTAAAACAACATGTTTTAAGGTGTTCACCTGAGAATAATTAAAAACATATTTAATGCACTGTACTTTTTAAGTGTAAAGCATGCCCAAGGCTACAAGTAAAAGCAAATTTAAGTATGCACCTTTGACACCAAGTGCTTCAAATTGGACAATAAAAGGAGCAGCTTCAGGTCTTTGCAATATAAGAGGTGCAGACCCCCCCCCCCGTCTGCAGAATTTTCTTCATCTTCAAGATGGCTGGTGGTTCTGGCCCTGCCGTCTGCTCCCTATGGCCAATTTGATGATTAAATGCATTTTGATTTGTTGGGCCATGTTGTAAACTTCCTGTGTGGTTGCAGCGTCAGTTCTGTTTTCCACAAAGCCTCTCCCCAAAGGACCTGTGTGAACACCATTATTATCCCTGCAAATTAGCCCAGTTAACCTGCCCCTGCTCTAACTCACTCTTGGTTAACCCCTCATTTTTCACCATGTCTGGACCATTGACCAAAAGATTGAAGAGGCCGCTTCCCTCCCCCCCGACGGTCCCTGCTAACCCCTGTGAATATTAAACAGCAAGGGCTGAAGGAACGCCTCAGCAAAATTGGCAGCAGATGTTGTTGAGAGTATTTGGTTGTGAGGTGTTTTGTCTGCAAACTGAGCTGTAAAACATCACTGGCCTGACAGGTCCTCTGATGAAACTCTAAGGTGAAAAAGCACAGAGCAGAAAAGCCCCAGAAAAACTCACTGGTGGCTAAACGCTCAACTATCTATTTAATGGTCATGAGTGCAGAAAGAGATGACTCGTAGTCATGATACATCACACATTGGAGTTCTGTTTGTGCTGCTTTTCTCAAACTGCAGGGCGCACCCCCTTGGGGAGGTACAACATCTTACCAGGGGTTAAATTATTGCTTTCGAGGCAATAATGCAATTCCAAAATGCATTGGTGTAAAAGCAGTCATAACATTTTGATCAACCTTTTTCTTGATATCCTGAGAAAATGCACTGACTTTTATGAGTGTAATTTGTGTTAACTTACAGTAATAATATAATCTAATATGCCTCATAAATTTAAAAGAAACATATAGGAGACACAGAAATGGAAAATGTTGCTCATGTCAGTCATGTCAGTTTGAGCTGAAGCAGACCAGTGAGGACTGGGTGTCTGGAAGAAAGATGAATGAGTGGAGCACAAAGAAAATGATTTCGTACTTTGTTCCAAATTCTAAAACAGTCGTTGCTCCAGGCCACGACTGCCGACATAAACTATGGCACATGTGATTTCTTACTCCCAGCCCAAATAATGATAGTTTGAACTACTGTTGTCCTGGCTCCAGCCCCTCTGAGACAAGGCAACAAGAGTTAAGTGCAAGCCAAGAATCAATCAGTAGATCATAACAGGAAACAATGTTTTGGTTAGCTTCGTCTCCGCATAATTTTAAAGTGAATTAGAAATAGACTTAAAAGTTTGCTTCAAGGAATCTGTAAATTTGGACTCTGCTTGTAAAGCTTTGAAGGTGTGAAACATGAATGAAAAAGTTATGTTTAAACAGCTTTAATTAGCATTATATCTGTAAGAAAAGACATGGGAACATTACTGTGTCGGCCAATTTATACATCTTAAATCCTAAAAAAACTTTTCTCCCTATAATTTTTAGGCACCTTCAGTCTGGCCAGGAATTGTTAACCCTTTAACACCAAAGATGTCGTAGGCGACACCCAAATAACACGCTCTTCTACATGCTGTAACCCCTCAACTGTTCATGTGATCAGTTGAATCAGCTGATTCTGAAAGCAGAGAAATACAGCTTTTCAGATCGGCTTTGCACTGTTATGCAACACATTTTGTGTTGCATAACGGCGCAAAGTCACTTTTCTCTGCAATAGAGTCTGCGGATTTACATCTCCCACGAAAGCAAAAGTTGGAATTATGTTAATTATGTCAAAGGCTGATGAGTTACGGTGATCACAAGAATGTAAACACTAAAGCTAAAGCTTTAGTATTAAAGGGTTAAAGAGCACAAGCAAGTCCCAACTGTCATCAGACGAAAGGCAGGACATACTCCTTAGACAGGCTGCAACCTGATCAAAGCAACTACACATGTTCATACACAGTGCTATGTACAATGCTGTATTGGAAAGACATGACACGCTTGTGTGGGAAGTTTTGGAATACTTCCACAATTGCTGCTTTACCCGCAGTTCCTTTTGGCAAACTTCCGCTGTGTTGAATGTTTTCACATTCTAATCCAAATGACAAACTGGACACAAACTTTGTGTTTCTCACATGAATTCAAATGATAACTTGAGGTCATAGATTATAAATAATAAAATGTAACAAAGGTTTTGGTTCTCATGGCGTATACTCATATGTGCTTTTACTATCTTCCTTTAAGGCCCAAAGTGCTTTACAGTCACATATGGGATTCAGTGTTTTGACCAAGGACACTTTGACTTATGTGGCAGTGCGCAGTTCCACTTATCCATTGATCTTCAGAACCAGCTAAATCCCTTTTCGGGGTCACTTGGTTGCTGGAGCCTATCCCAGCAAACTGCTGGGCCAAGGTGTTGTACATCCTGGACAGGTTGCCAGTCTCTTGCAGGGCTACACAAACTCACATGTACACCTAGGGACAATCTATGGAATCATCAGTTAACTTATGAGCATGTTTTTGGACAGTGGGAGGAAACCAGAGTACTTGGAGAAAACCCACACATGGAAGAAACATGCAAACTCAGCACAGAAAGGTCCTAGGGGGAATTTGAACCAGGACCTTGTCACAGGTGATGTAAGAGTGCCAACCACCTCTCTACAGCCAAGGACTATATAAATGATACAAAAAAAGACAAATCTGTAAATATATTTAGTGCCATCAACAGTGAAATGTTATATTTTTGTATATTTATTTGCATCTAAGTAGTGGTGTTACCCTGTAGATGCATGTTTGTCTTTAGTCCACAACCGTAATTTATTAAATAAAATATATATTTTTTGGTTATGGTTTGCCCCTTGTGTCTTTGTTTCTGGGTTTTTCTTGTTTTGTTTTGTGCAGGTTAGCTGTGCCTTCTCCTGTAGACCTTGCTCTCCTTAGATCTCTTGGAGATGGTCCCAGCTGCCTGCAATTGTCTCATTTGTACTCAGTATTTAATGGCGTTTCTGTTCAGTGTTGGAGTGTCTTTTGTGTTCGGTCTATGTGTTTTGGATCTCTGTCATTAAATCCTTTATATGTTCCAGATTTCTTTTTTGAGTCTTGCTGCTCCTGGATTTATCTCCACCGGCTATCCATAACAATTTTTTTGTATTAAGTTATTTCCTTTTTAAAACAGGAGTTAATAGAGATTTGTGTCCTCCTTAAACCAGACTCTGCTGGTCTTTTGGGGAACTACAACATCTTGCGCTTTCTGGATTGTATCAAAGTTGGGAGCAGAAGGTTGGCTTGGTGTAAACACACTTTTCTTTGAAAGCTGAACAAATTTGAATGAAAACATTTTCGCTGTAAAATGATCTTCAGTGTCATGCATTTGTATGGTGAAAACATTTTAGATATAGTATTCCTTTCATTCAATTTGTAAGCAAAACTACAATATACAATATAATCAATCTCCCTTTTCTGGTGTGCACTCATTATATATGATGCTAGAATGGGGGTTCCACAGGAATAATCAATTAAAGTGAAACAGGTCTGATGAGGGAGATTTTTTTTTCTATTTGATAAAAAACATTTGTTCTTTATATATAAGTGCAGGGAGCCGCCCATTTACTGACAAGGTGAAGCTTAGCATGAGCACTGAACTCAAAGGTGGCCAAGATCTATAGAGAACATCTGCCATGAATGCAATCCAGCAAACGGCTGGAATCAGGACCTGAGCTGCTGCTGAAGTCACCATGCAAAAAAAAAAAAGTTAAACATACTTTAATGAGTATGAAAGTTGATGCAGGGGCTTACAGATCCCTGCTGTTCTCGCTTGTGTTCCCCGTAGCCCCAACTTTTATTTCCTTCCATCCAGCCTGCCTTGTGAAGTTGATTAATTGAACGCTTTGGCACAAAAGAAAACTCTCCAGCTTTAGCGTGACTAACCCACTATGTGTAGCTAGGGGAAGTTAAAATCCCCACTTTCCTTTATCTCCTTCTCACAAAATAAAGGACTGGGTTCATTGAAATGAAGTTATCAGAAGTCGCTCAGAGCCATCGGGCTCTTGAGTTGGTGGGGTCTGCCACCTGCTTCGGAAGCGAGGACTTTGGGGGTAATTTTGGGGTCACGCATGTCAGCAGTCTCTGGGTTATATGGGGCAAGAGGGGCTGCAGATATGTGGATGGCGGAAAATGCAGTGATGACATGATGATGGACCCAAGTGTTACACAACCACCACCTTCATTCAACACCGCATGCCTTGTAAACTCTGAGTGAGCTTGTGTTTGTGCGTAAACATTCCTTTCAGGAGTTTTCTCTCAGGACTCCAGCCTCATATGAGATGCTCCCACAGTGAAAGCATGTCCATGACCCCTATAAAAAAAGAAGGATGCCCGCTTCCTTCTATCCTTAAGCATGCCAGTCTTTCCTCGAGGGACAGGGCCTCCTTAATTTATTATTTGCTCCCCTCTTGTTAAGGAAATACTTTCTCAATGGCTCTTTCTCCGTTGTATATTTTTACTGTTCTTATTTTCTTCCTTGATCCGACCCTGTCTCCTGTTATTTATTTGCTTTCTAAACACCAGCTTGGTTCGCCACATTAAAGCTGCCAAGACGAGACGTGAAAAAATGACTTTTGTCCTCAATGAGGACAGTGTTTATTTGTCTGGGTGAACCTGAAGGGCTACACGTATTTTTAGGATACCTCTGTGGAGGTAACGGCTGAGCTGAGTCATACAAGCTGACCCAGGTTAGCAGCACCTCAGGCCTTAATCAGATTCCTCTGCTACAGACCAAAGATATGTCAACTGATACAGAGGGCTCACATGTCATAATTTATCAGACCGGCCCTGCCACTTTTAATGCAAGGCTGTTCCTGCACCACGTGAACCTAATTGGATGTTATGTACACAGCACATGTTGTGTGAAATGGTTCCTTTCAGCAA
Source organism: Oryzias curvinotus (assembly GCA_023969325.1). Classification (NCBI taxonomy): domain Eukaryota; kingdom Metazoa; phylum Chordata; class Actinopteri; order Beloniformes; family Adrianichthyidae; genus Oryzias; species Oryzias curvinotus. Next base: position 14,702,009 of record CM043715.1, on the reverse strand, counting down.
AAATCACTCTGACACGTTCAATCCTAATCCGCTCCTCGTTTATTCCCAGCAGTGACTTCTATGTTTGTTAGTGTTGCCGTTTTGCTGCTTTTCAGTTCTCCCCCTTAAGAGAAGGCCATTAAAAGGCAAAGGTGCGGCTGATCACAGAGCCACTTTTTAAGTCTGGCCTTCCCAGCAAATTATAGTTCTTCACAGGGGAAATGTGATGCAGTCCAGCCCCGGGCAGCTTAATGTCACGACCATCACTGTAGAGTTACCTGTTTTCTTTAGTTGTCATAAAAGGGAGAGGTTCCACAAGATTAAAAAAAAAAACATTGATACCTATAGTGATGTGTCAAAAGTGGCTTTAAATACTAGTTTTCCACATTCAAACATTTCTTTCTTTGTATTTTCTTAGATTAGGATCCAGTCACTGTCCAAATAAGTTGAATCATTTTGCTTCAGTGCCATAATCTGAATTTTATCTGATGTTTTTATGGAAAAACCATTGACCTTGTAATGCTTGTGGATCGCATCGATGATAATGGCGGTCATGTGTAAAATTATATCAGTTTTAATGAAGGTTTTAGTGCAGATGTGTGCTGTTCATGAAGTTTGGCGGAGAAAATTACAGTAAAAACATTATTGCCGACGACACAGAAACAAGCTGTCAATTTTTTTTAAGTTAAGTACTGCTGTTGTGAAAGGAGCTTAATCATATTATAAATGAAAGGTGAAGAATAGTTTATAATAGATTACAAGGGAAGTTTCCAAAAATGCTTTGAAGTATGTGGATATTTTTAATCACAGCGCAGAAACTACACACAAGTCTTTACAAATCTACACAACAAATCCTGCCACTGACTATATTGGGGTTTCTTGAATTTTTCTCAAACTAATCTATATTTACCCTCTGTGAAGAGGGTGAAAGTTGTTTATTTTATCTTCATGGCCCTGGGTTTTTACTGAGTTTGTGACAAACAGGTCACACAGTTTAAGTCAAAACATGATCAGTCAGACTGCATTTAGGATAGAGAACTAACATCAAAGTTAATATTTCACTTTTCTGTGGCAACCCTTAAAAAGCCTTTTAAAGATCATCTTGACTTTTAAATAAACGTTGAGATGACTGAGCAAAGATTTTTATGAAGCCAACCAGCTGCTGTGGAAAAAAGATATTTAAAGCCCCTAATCATGCCTTATTATGAAATTTACCATAAGTTTTATTTTTCTTTGAATCCAAGGTTATTTGACTATTTTTCAGCAAGAATTGAAAAATACTCAATCATCTCAAATCTTTCTTAAACAAGAAGCCCCAGTTTTCCGCACCTCTCCTCTGGTCTCTGGAAAGAAACCAAATGGCAGCTTCTTTTACCCAGACATGTTTTCTATCAGGACAACTCATTCAAATCAGGACAAGTCACTAAAGTCACTATGCTCCTTTGACAAGACTCTGAGCTCATCACCAAGACAGCATCCCCATCAAAAGTGACACTGATTTGTCAAATCAATTATAAACAGCACATTTTATCTTCAAGACAGAGCAATGCTTTGAATTCTGTAATGTTTCATTGTGATTAGATCTTTAAACAGAATCCTTAACATAAATCTTCTCAAGGACAATTTCTTTCCAACAATTTTCATAAAACCAAAGTTTTTCAAGCAAATGACTTTATTTAATTAAAACGCAACTATTTTAACACTGCAACCGCGAGACCAAAAAAAGATTTATTACGCCCAGTTTTAAGATTGTTATGAAAATATAGAAAAAATTAGAAAGGAATGCATTACCGAATGCTCACTTCAGAAAGTACGGCAAACAGAGACGCTGTTTTCTAAAGCAGAAGTAATGAATCACTCAGACTTTTCTTGCAGAAAGGTCCAGATGTACATTTTGAGAGAACTGCAGTAAAACAACTTCATGAACCATTTAAAAAGCAAACACAGGCCACTGCACACTTGACTGTCAGGGAGCAACATGCACACATGACTGTAAAAACAAAAAGAAGGTGAGATGCTTTTAGTTACTGAGGCAGGCCATTAGTGTGTTTGATAGCAGTGAAGGGGTCACGAGTTAAGAACCAGTAATCAGACAAAGCTTAAGTGACGGACGAGGCGACATCACTGTGGAGCCGAACACTTCACAGCTTGAGATTTTGTCCCAGTCTTGCTGGACAGAGGAGGCACAAAACGTGTATAAATCTGCACGCCAGTCAAGATAATCCTCTTCAGGAAATATCTCTGCCAGACAGTGAATGGATACACACTCAGTGCCCTGACCTCGTCCTCCCTCTTTCCTTAGACAGCTCCATCTTTCTTGAAGTTTCCAGGTCTTCTGTTAGTGACCTCTTATCAGGTTCTCGGGCCTCCAGATGGCATCAACCTGCTATGATAAGTTTGCATCTACAGAAAGTGCTGCATTGCTGTGAGCTTCATCAAAGTGCTGATTTGGGCCTTTTTTTTGTTTGTTTTTTCAGGTGTCAGAAAGCATGCAGGCAGATGCTGTCTTCAGTCTCTGGTCACAGACTGCAGAACCTGCCCTCCTCTTCCTCCACCAAACTCCTGAATGAAGGAAAAAAGAAACATGCAAGCAAAATGTGCAGGTTACAAAACACTTAGGGATGGAGCGATTCACTTTCCCCACAATTCAGTTCAAACTTCAGTTTTTGTGTCATGTTTTTGTTTTGTATCTATATAGGATTTGTGTATAATAAAAAAATCAATAAAAAACTGAAAAATTCAGAAAAATCCTCTTTTTTTATTTGCTAATAAGCAACTAACAATGAACAAAACCCCTCTCAGGTGACTCATACTAAGCCTGGTGTAATGTAATACAACCTTCTTAAATTTAGCACAACTGTTTGACACTTTCAACTTAAACATACTGGTGTGCAGTAGAGATGCAAAGATTCACTTTCCCTACGATTTTGGTTGAATGCTGTAGCATACGGTTTAGTTTTAAACCAATATTTGTGACATCCCTACAAAACACCCATGTTTTTATGAGATGCATTTGTTCACAAGTTAGTCCAGAAAAACATTTCTATGTAGTCATCTGTAGAAAAACCTTCTGCTGTAAAAACCTCTAACAAATCTGCAAGAATGTGACTTTTACCAAGGTGACCCTTTAAATTAGGAATAACCAAAAGACATCAAATAATCAAACAGTGCAAAAAAATGTCTGCACTTATTGTAGTTTTAAATATTGTTTGCTGTATGAGAATTACATATTTTCAGAGTGCATCTACAACAGACCTCATTCTCTTGCTTACATGTGTAAAGAAATGTTTGAATTCTGGATTAAAATATTTAAAAACAAAAAAACTAAAATTATTTAACTAATTTTTTTTAACAATTGTGTAATCTATTCCACATCAACATGAAAAAATAAAGAAAGTTACAAAAAAATAAAGAAAGACTGATGATAAATGAGAGAAAACATTATTCATCAGAAAAAATGGGGACAAACATGCTTTTGTTTTGTTAAGGATTATGCTTTCTCCATTCCCCCCTTATGGTTATGTATGTCGCCAAGAAGCAGGTGGGGCTGTTTGTATTTATGGTGTAACTGATTATTGGTGTTCCCAAAGAGTATTAAAGTGTTTCTGATAAGCTGTGATGCTGCCCTGTAGCTGTGTGTCAAATAAACCAGTCCACATCCATCAACACAACAATGTCCCATCTGTTACCAACAATGAGCTAGTCTAACCACGAGTTAGCTCAGACGCATCAAACAAGGTTTACAGCTCCATGCTGGAAGGTACCAGTTTTTAAAAAAGCCACATACTGGCAGGAAGTAACCTTTTTTTTTTAACAAAAATTTCAAATGTTTTGATTATCAATAAAAATGCAGTCTGACAGGAGGAGCTCAGTAATCAGGGTGTACTCCAAATTACTCAAGAACACACCGAAAATGGTCAATAAGACAGAAAAAAACGGGCAGGAGGAAGGGAGCAGCTTGAACGCGCACCAGAGTCTGTTATGGGATGGAAAGTTCTTCTAAAAAGTGGTGATCTCGTAGGGGGCACATGAACGCCCCCCCCCAGCCAGTTTTTTTTCCTAGACTAAAACCACCCATTTCCACGTAAAATTAGTTACCTTTGCGTTATGACGCCCCTACTATCCTCTCGATTATCTGCTATGATGACCGTATGTTGCAGTGTCTGTGTAGAACACGCAGGAGGGGGGGGGGGGGCCCACGGGGGAAAACAATTTGGAGCTGCAGAGGTGTGAACAGGTAGAGAGGCGGGGGCGGGGCATAAACTCACTTATGATTCCAGACCCACAACAAACTAACAGCTGCTTCCTGATAAAAAATAGTTCTCATCCATAAAATTAATATAATTTATTGGGTTTATTGGATTTAAATAAAAAATAATAAAAAGGAGTCTGCATCAAAGTGAATTTATTTCCATCATCTCACTCATCAAACACCTCTGGGTGTTTGACAGGCGGAAAAGGCTATTCAATGTTGTGTAAAATGGACAAAAGATCAAAGGAAACATCACTATATAATTATAATAATTAAACTAAATAATTAAATAAATATCCTGGCAGCATTTTGAATCAATACAAATATTGCCAAATGAACTATCGCGATATTTCGGCGAAACGATTTTTTTCTAACACCCCCAGTGTTGCAGCTCCCTGTGCTTTCATTTCTGTGGGAAACTGATCCAAATGGCTCTTTGAGTGGTACAGGTTGCCGACCCCTGTGATAGGGTAACTGAAGTGCGTCAATCCTCTTATTGGAATGGTGTGCGGTTAAAGAAGTTCAAGAAAAGGACCGGAGATTTTGTCAAAGACGCATGCAGGAAGCTGCATCACATCCTGGAACCGTTTCCTGCGACTCCAGCTGACCTCCATGATGTCAACCAGAATATCTTGAAACGGATGTCCAAGTGACGCAATGCAAGGCAGATAATTGTACTGTTTCTCACAAACAGACTGGATGTGATCAGTTAAATGTGGCATCCTGGGAGATTTGTCCATTTATAAAGAATTTCACAAATAAATTGAAAAGTCACTCAAGAGTTATGACATAATCTTGGTATGATTCTTTTCTATGTTGATGAACGTTGTCTTCCTCTTGACAAGTTTACATTGTCAAGTACAGCTGGTGTGTCTTTAAACTGGCCCCCCACCACAAAAAACAATAATACATGTCAGAGTCGGCTCACACAGTAATTGCAATCAAGGAGAAGAGCAGCTGTCTTAAAGCATGGGGCAAATTAAACCGAGGAAGACAAACGTAAAAGATAACACCTTCCTTCTAACCAGGAGCAACGTCACACCTGTCCAAGATATGATTGTGTTCAAATTATGACAGCCTGGAGATATTAATGGGAGAGGATCATGAATTTAAATTTAAACTTTGAAAGAAAGAAGCGTCAGTTGTTTGTCTGTCATGTCCTCCAGTAAAAAGCATGAGAAAGACAGACACATTTGTCTTTGATATTAAGGCTGCACAGCTTTATATGTTTTTTTGCACCTTTGTTACACATTCCTTTGCAGAGATGCAAAAGCCTTTGCAGCACCAAGAAGCATTTGGCTACAATAATCTGTCAGTCAGACCACAGATTAAAAAAAAATGGACCAGATAGGAGCAACATTTTAACATATAATGGTGGAGGAATATCTTTAGTCATCAGTATGCTGGACCCATCTGTTTGCAGCATTGCAGCTAAAAAGGTTTTGATTGTATATTTAAACAGCTGATTGCTTTTTGAAGACGCCAGGGCTTACTATTTCAAAAGAGAAATGCTTTATCATGTCAAGGAAAAAAAGTAGATGTTCTGGCTTTAAGAGCAAAAAGTCTCTCAGGGGAATTTATTTCAGAAGTCCAGTCTCCAGGAGATGCAAACACAAATCTGCTTCTCTTGTCTGGACCAGAGACCTCGGACTGGATCACACTGTTTCATCGAGTCAATCAAACAAGCTGCTTTAGTTGTGGCTTTATTTAGTTATTATTGTTATTATTATTGTGAGCACTGAAACTCAAGTTTATATTATAACACAAATATTACTAATCTTTATTTATTCCTTTATTCCATCCGGAATCATCTCTTCAGTTACCTTCACTCTTTACTTCTTGTTTCTAAAAACAATAAGTTCTGTCTTGTCATTGTGTAACTAAAGTTTCTAGAAACATGATAAATTGACAGGACCAAAAATCTGCCAGTGACCTCTGACCTGTAGGCAGCAATCTCCATGTCTCTGGCCATCTTCTCATTCAGCAGCTCCTTGTAGTCGTCACACTGCTCCCTCATCTGCACTTCCAGGTCGGCCTCCTGCTGCCTCATTTCAACTATAGAGCACTGAAACACAGAGAAGGTGAGAGTATATTAGATTTAGTAACTAAATAAACCAGATGACACAATTCAAATATGGCTTATAGATGTGTTCATCGTTTTAATCAGTTTTTCTCATACCTCCAGGTCAGCTACTTCCTCCATGTGTGCAGAACTCCTGAACTCAACCTCGTCCTCCAGCTCTTCATTATCCTTCTCCAAGTCACAGAGCTCCTCCTGGAGCTCTGAAATCTGCAGAAAAACAACATTCTTAAGTAATTAAACTGCAAAACAAACTTTGCTACTGAACTGATATGACAATGGTCATGTAATGACTACAACATGAAGACCATTTGGGACAATTTCATTCAGGAAAGCGGAATGGAAACGAATGATTTTAACCTGATTGCAAAAGTTAAATGAAATTCTTGACATCACGCCACATTTCTGTGTGAACTGCATGCTTAATGCATCACATTCAATTTATATGGTCTTACCTCGGGCAGTTATAATTTGCAATCATTCCAACAGAAATTCAAGCATGTCAGTAATCTTGTTTTATACGCACAGAAAATATCCGGTTTCTGACTTCCTGACATCAAACTTCACATTTCCTCATCTTTCACTCTAATTTGGACGTATAAAACCCTTTTAGCAGCCACATGAGAATGATGCTCCACCAGTGTGGTCCACGCTGAGGTTTCTAAAAGCATGATGAATTGACAGCGACAAAAATCTGTACAGGGATTCATCATTTCCAGATGACAGCTCCTACTGAGTTAAGTGATCCCCCGGCAATTTATTCAGAGTTACCGCACAGCTCGTATTTGTGGTTTCAGGCAAAAATATCTCAACATTTGTGAGACATATCCAAACAATCCTCCTCAGCCTTTTAGCGGTACAGTATTTCTTGGACACCTGTGTGATGGTAACACCTGCCTACAATTGCTGGAAGCTCAAATCAAGCTCAAAAACTGGAAAGCGGTGAATCCTGAGTGGCTGGGTTCGTTTCCTGCAAACAAACCGAGAAGCATCTTTCCACCAAGTGTCTGCATTTCTGGTGTTCAGCCGTGAGCAATTACAGCAATCACAAAAGCTCCACAATTAGCCGTCTCAGCCAGATGGGGATGCATGCAGGTTCTGCTCATCTTTCAGCAGGATCTTGAGAGCAGAAGGCGACCCGGTTACAACTAACAGCCACATAATGACTCTCCAGAGAAGTCAAGAACTCGCCAAGAACTCGCACTCCTGTCTTCCTCCCGGCATGATAAGTAGAGTCTGGCCTTGTATGTATATGCGAGTAGTGGCATATAACCCCGTCACAGCCTGCTGTATTATATACAATTCTGAGTCAAGGCTGATTTCACTGCAACCTGTTTGTTTGGCCATGTTGTGTCTTGATGGGAAACCAGACCCAAGGCATCCATCACAAGCCAGAGAGAGGAAACAGAGCAGATCGGGCCGAGCTGTCCATCCGTCAGGCTGGAGTGACCCGAGCAGGGCTCGTGTGTTGAGGTACGCTGCATGACGTTGGAGGAGTTCTGCTGTGCTTTCAGAAGCTGGCTGTTTATTTAAAGAGCTGGAAGTGCAGCTTCAGCCATAGTAATGACAACCAAACCATTGTGTTTCTGACAGATGTGGTCGTGGTACCAGCTGTGGTGGGACCTCCAATGGGTTTTGAATAGATCAAGGGAGGTTAAGCGGAAGTAACTTTGCTTTTTCTAGTGGCTGTACCTACATTATCTTTATTAATAACCTACTTGTCTGTCTCTTTTATTGAACAGCTCCCTGCCTCCCTGGTAATTTTTTAAACAGGATAAACTGCGTGATATGACGGTTTATTTCCTCATCTGTAGGCAGTTAGTGTGTGAAGTTTGAAGACGTTTATGGCTCTGCAGGCCGTCTGAAAGACTACTTCATAACTGAGAACAGGGAGGGTCATAAATCCTGTCTGAGCTACAGCCTAGCTCTTCATATCTCCTGCTGGAAGTGTCTGCGGCAGAGTAAACACTCTGGTCAGCAGGATCTCTCAGACTGTTGCGCCGCCGTCACTCAGCTGCTCTCCCACTTCCTTCACCTGCTTTGGGAAAGCGCTCACTTTTACCACTACATCTATTTTAGGGGATTTTTCACATCAAATCTAATTTTTGCACACACACACAAAAAATCAAAACTTTCTTAAATTATTATTACGCACAAATTTACTTCTAATTTAGTCTCAAAGATACAAAAAACCCACAACAGTAAGCCTTTAATTTGTATTTTTTTAGGATTAAAAAATAAAGGAGATTGTAGCTTTTTCTATAGGGAAATACAAACTTCTGGCTGACATAGCTATAAACACAGATGTGTTGAGAGCTGTGCATACAAAAATGAACACCAGGCTCCATAAACTGAAAGCCCATTGAGAATAAAAAGTCCAACTTTCTCCAAGATAATATGAGTGACTGATCGCATTTTACAGTAAATGATTTTCTTGAGTTCATGGACAGGACGCTAGCTGCCTTTTTGTTGAATAAATAACACTAAAAAGGTCTCACTTGCCTTCATCTGAGGTTGTTTTTACCTACCATTAATAATTTTTTTTGGAGCATCCTAACATCCATCTTACCAGTGTCTTCAGCTCACTTGCATCCTCTGGCAAGTCTTTGACTTTTGACCCTGCAGTTCTTCCCTCTTCCAGTTTCTCTCCATCACCTCTGACAGCCAGAGCGGAGGATGTGCCACACTCAAACTAGGGAAGAAAAATACACATGTGAACAAGTGATGTTTTCTTTTTTTTATATTACAGAAAAGGTAGTTTTCAGGTTAGCTGAGGTCACACAGACAGGAGAAAGCAGCTCAGTGAGAGCATTGGACTATAGAGATGGAGTAGTGTCCTTTTTTCCTGCCAAAAAATGTTTGACTCAAAGGAAAAATGGACTCAGAACAAGCATAGCGAGCCCACACAGGTGTGTGGGAGATGGCAGAAATTATCATTCAGAACTAACAGCGATCATTTCATCTTTGTGACAACTGTGTGTCTCAGAGGAGGCCAGCAGCAGACGGGATGCTGTCCAGCTAGAGATGGAAGGAGCAGAGTGGGAGAGAAAGAGTGAATAGACCGGATTTTAAGAGAAATATAGAAAAACCGAAATATATCAAGTTGCCAGATAGAATAAAGAACATTTCCACAGGTCAGAATCCCTTAAAATGCTGCTAAGGACCCTGGGAAGGCGGCCTGAAGTCTGATTACAGCCCTGACCTCTGAACTGACAGACATCCTCAACACAGAGGGGGTCAGACCCACCGGAGCTGAAGTCTGACCCCAATGCAGAACCTTTGCGCTGCAACACATACTCAGCTGGACCCAAAAAAAGCATTTTGTTTGGGTCCAGAGCCACAGCTCTGATTCTCAAATTCTTCCCTGGTGTTGTGTTAAGAGGTAAAGAAAATAATCGGGAGTATCCCAGTGTGATTTGTGAAAGCTGAGATTTACTTCTGAACCTGACCGAGCGTTTCAGAAGTGGACCGAGAAGATGCTTTAGTGGGAGGAGGGGGAGGAAGAGGAGGTGGATGAAGAAGGAGGCTCTGAGGAGTTTTAGATTTGGAAAAAAAGAAGAATGTAAGCATTAGTGCAGGCATTTCAAAAATAACTGAAGGTAAAGGCTTTGATGAATATCCTCCAGAAGTGAATTAACATTTAAATAAATGAATTTATATATTTTTTATTTGTTGTTTTGCAGACTGACTGAAATTTGCTGTATTTTACAGTTTTGTAAGACTCTAGATACACTAATTAGTATGAAAAAGCAGGAATGGCAAGTGAAAAAAAACATGAGAATGCATTTAGCAGAGATATTTTTACCATTAGAATAATTATCTATTCGTGTGCAAATGTGTGGATGCAAATCCGTCTTCCACCTCTGTGATGTACCTGAAGGCTCTTGGCCAACTGGCAGTGGTATTCCTTCACAATCAAGGCCGGAGCGATATCAGGGCTGCCAAATGTAATAGCCACTGCTGCCAGAGTCCTTTCATCTGGCTCCAGGAGACTCTCCACTTCCTGCTCATACATTAAAAAGAACAGGGGTGGACATTACCTGGAGTCACTACACAGCACCGAAATCAAACAAAAAGTTCATTTATCCTGGATACTACACTTGTAACAAAGCTGCAGTCTGTCTAAACAGAAGTATCCATCACAACTTTTATTTCATTTATATGTATTCACTTCAATAGAAATAGTTGAAAAGTATACATTTAATTTAAACATGTTAACTGTTAAGTAAATCTTTTATTCTAAACAAGTGCTTTAACTTTCTTATCAGGAGAACTCAGATGATTACATTTGTAGAAAAAGTTTTAGTTGTGAAAAAAAAGGTCAATTCTATTTTTTCTACTTTTGTCTGGCATATTTGTAAAGGAAAACTAAATTTGCACCAAGACGAGGAAGCTGAAAGCAAAATGCATCATATTCTGTTTTTAGTTTTCAAGTTGAGTTTCATTTTATCCAAATCAAAAACTACCAAACGTGTTGAATCAATAACTAATATAAATTGAAAATTTAAAGTTTGCCAGAGTCAAGCAAACACTGAAAAAAAGAAATATTTCATATGATCTATTCTAGAGGAACAAAGTAGGGAAATTCTGTAGAGTGCAGAAAATTATTTCTGCAGCTTGAGGAAACTAGAAACCACAATATGAGCAGTCATCTATAAATCAACCGAACCTGAAACTTTTTTAGCAATGACCATCTGGCTGAAATTATTCCAGGAGAACAACATATTCAAGAGGTCACAAAAGCATTAGAGCGAATCAAAAACTGCACGCTTCACTTGACCTAGTTAGGAGACTGTATTCATGATCCCCTCCAAAAATAAAAAATAAAAAAAGTGCAAAAATTACAGATAAAATCTCAAGGACTCAAACAAATATTCAATGGTCTCACTAGTCAAAAGATAAACATTGAATCTTTGAATTGTAGAGTATAACAGGTGTTCAGTGGTGGAGGTAGTATGGTAGTGAAATGATAGTACTGAGTATCTTTGCTTTAAATAGTGGAAGTAAGAATTCTGTGCTTTTACAGAAGATGATAGAGAAAAATGGGCAATGTTTACAACCTGTAGTTTGTGTTTTGCATCTGTGCACAATGATCACAATTAAAAAAAAAAAATACCAGCAATCTGATTTTTAGAAGCCCATTCAAGTACAACAGATGCTTTGGGTAAAAACTGTTTCAAAAAATTAAAAACTGAGATATCTGATTTTGGAAAACCAAGGGCTGATCATGGTCTAGTCTTTGCACTTTAAAGTCCTGCACTAAAAACAGACATTCTGCATATTCCACTGAACTTTGGACTATGATTATGGCCTCAAACTGTTTCATCTCCGTTTTCTAAAGCACAGCTGTAAACAAGAACTGCAACTCTCTTTGAGTCTAACAACCAAATACTATCCTATCATGTTGTACTCATCCACCCAAACATCCACATTCTGTTTCTGCTTTGTTCTGTGCAGGGTCAGGAGGATGCTGGAGCCTATCCCAGCTACTAGAGGTCAAAGGTAGAATGCACCCCGGACAGTTTCCCAGTCCGCGGTAGAGCATGTTGTGATCATAACCAGATCAATGTGAATCAAAGCCCTAATTTTCCACTGTAACGTTGAATCATCACTTCCTGAAATCAAACAAACTAATGAGCTCTTACAGATGTGTTTACATCTAGAGAATGCATCGACAATCACAACTTTATCTTGCAAACTGTATCCTAACTGTAAAGAAAACATCTATTTCAAAGAATACTGAGAGGATGTAGAGCTGCAGTGGCAGTTTAACATTTACAGTTTTCTGCTCCTGAATAAGAACATGGCTGCTGATTCGATAGAGGAATACTGGATATCCGGAGGAACAGATAATAACTTGTGTTTTCGTTTAGTCTTCATCCAAATTTCCTGCACTTAAATGATCAAGCTAGTCCCAGAGAGGGTGGAGTGAATGCTGGGCGGCCAGCTTTACAGAGAAAAGCATGATGATGATGATGATTGTGCTGCTGCCTCAGCTGCCGACGCCGGACCACGTCTGTCATCTTCTGGTGAGGTGGGGAAAAAGTCAGAAGGTGTAGCAAGGTGGCAGTGTGTCACGGTTGTGTGGAGCAAACAGTTTTAAACATGATCAGGAAAAAGTGTTTACATTTTAACCTGAAACTAGCTTCTTCTAAAAAGTTAAGCAAAATATTTTTCCTGCTTTTAAAGAATTTAAGTTTTATCTAAAGGTTAGGTTACAAAATAATGTTGTACTGCATTGTTTTATGATAAATTCTATTGTGTTTAAATGATTACAGAATATTTAGGGTTTGTGGTTAGGAGTATGCATAAGCAATCACTTCAGAGAACTTTCCTGTGACATTTTAGTCAAGTTCATATATTAAGTTTGCACTCATTTACATTTCATCCATAGATTTGAATCTGGAAATACAAATAAAGCTAGAATATTTAAATATAATATAACAGAATTTCCTTTTGAAGGGGATCCTCGGGCTGCTGGTCTCCCAGAAAATGATTCCAAAGTGAAAAATGAAGCGCCGGCTACACCTTAGTTTCAGGTTTGTCCAAGTAGCCACAAGACGTATATAGGTGTTAACTGACCACAAAAACGTGTTTGTTCTGAGACAAAAACCTCTTGTTGCTGGGATATTTGTGCTCTTTGGGGTAAAATTTGATTTATAGGAGTACTAATTATTCTAAATTAATATTAAAAAGCACATGTTTAACAAAAAACAAAAGGTTGCATTTATAATCTAAACCAAGCCGTCACCATGGAGAGGGACCTGACTGCAGGTCGTGTCAGCTTCCGCAACCAAATTCAGCACAAAACTATAAGTACCAAGATTTGCAGTTCTTTTAAAGACCACTAGAGGCAGGTGTTAGAAGGGAGCTAATTTAAGACATCAATTTTTCACTAAAAATAGGATAAATGTAATTACATTTAGGTTTTATTTTGCTCGTCAGAAGAGGCTTTATTGTTTCTATAGAAAGTGTGAATAAAGGAATAATCCATTTTATTATTTAAATATAGTAATTTTGTATTTAAACAAATAATAATGTAATTTCTGATTATAGTAGTTCTAAATAACGAAGATTCTACTTTTAACAGTAAATCCCTACTGAAGAACTTTTTTATTAGAAGTTACTGTTTTACTCAAACTTGTTTGTTTTGTAATTATTTTGAAGTAAAACCAACTAACTAGGTATTACTTGTGGCTATTCTGACAGTTTCTACTTAACATAATTATATTTTGTTACTGATGTCCAAAAGCCAATGCTTATAATTGTTGTTTTGTTTTGTTTTTGATACCAACATGAACATGGTTCACATTTAATCTTAAGGAAACCTTTTTCTCAAAGATATTGGTTAAAGAGAAGGAGGCCCTAAGGGCAGGGATGTCTGTCTAGTTTAGTATAGCAATTAGCTATTGTTCATATTTTATGACTGATTCTATGTTTTTGTGCAATTATTGGTGTGGAGCCCGTTGAGACAACTGTATTGTGATATTGGGCTATATAAATAAAATTGAACTGAATTAAAGCCAGAATTTCTGGCAGCACTTCAAGGTCGAGAGTTGTGTTTGTGGCCACAAAAGTGTCGTCTAACCCAGGTGCCACATTTCAATGAATCTGTTCCCATTTGACCAGACTGTAGCTCCATAAAATCCCCTTCTCCCACCTTCTTGTGCTGGGCCCCCATGACAGCCAGCTGGTCTTCATAGATAGCTACTTGCTCCTTCAGCGCCAGACACTCTGCTGTCACAGCATCTACTTCCTGCAAAGGCAGGAAAGTCAACAGAGAACAAAACCAAAAGTAAATAAGTTCAAGGTGAATGAACAGAGCAGTTTACAATTCAAACAAATAAAAAGAACAGGTTGACGAAACAGAGAAAAAGCCTTTGGGTGTTTTTTTTTTTTTTTTAACACCCTTAACACCAATTTTCTGAAGTGCCAGCACATGCATTAAACAGCATGTAGACAACACTGCAGTGCAGAGGGGAGGAGGAGGAATGACACAAACTAGACACAAAAACCCTGTGGCCCAATCCATTTGCCAGCAGGGATTCTCAGCTCATCTGGGCCTTAGAAAAGAACCAGATTAAGCGGTTTTCTGTGTAATCACTGGGGGTGCATTCGCATTTGTGCTCACAAGGGGAGGGTCTGAGAGCATTTGTGGATGTTGGGTCAGCACAGGTCAGTCCAGCTGCTGCACCGTTATAGAGTACCAGTATGTTAAATTTTCACCATATTAAACTCCACAAAAAAACTTTAAAACCTCTTACTTCTCTCTGTAGCTTTTTTCCTATCATTTGGTGCTGGTTTACATCAACAGTTGTTCTTACTTGATGGATGGAAAACAGGCAGCATTCATCTCCACTAGCCTCCTGCGTGCCCTGGAGCCCCTTCATGCCTGCTCTCTTCCCTCACGCCACTTCCCTAATGCTTTTAATGCATCCACAGTCAATCGTTCAGGAAATGTTGATAAAAAGCAGAAGAAGCACAAAAGCCAAAAATGTTCCTTAAACAAAGCGAACATGACTTTTTAAGACGCCCGGAAAAACTGCAGCTTGTTGCACTTTAGGCTTTTGTTTAATTCGATCTTCTCCTCCTCATCTCAGCTCTCTTTCCACACTCCTGCCAATTTCTCACCAGGTCTTGTCACATTGCAGCTGCTTTTAATTCAGAACTGAGGGACTGAGCCAGCAGGAGCATTTACTGCTCTGCATTATAGCAAGCATTACATCTGTAATGGAGAAATGAAAGCCTCCTTTGCATCGGGTTGCATGGGTTCTGGTGGGTCTGGCATGCGTGAGAGAGGAGTGGAAAGGGGGAGGGGGGGGTGCAAAAGGAGGTGCAGAGGAGCCCAGAATGTGGCTGCTGCTCATCAACGCTCATTTGCTGAAGTACAGAGAACAGCTGAGACAAGCTGTCTGATTCAGGATCAAGTTCATACAATTAGCAACACTGCCACCTAGTGGACAAGGTCTCCTTTTACAATGAATTGTATTAAAAAGTTCTTTAGTAGTAAGATTACTATTACTATACAAACCTTTCATTATTTCTGAAACACTTCTGCAATAAACTTTGTAAAAAAAAAAAAATTAAGTATGTTAAGAAAAATAAAAAAAGTTGGCTTCTTTCAAATAAAATAGGACTTTTTTTATTTATCATTTAGCTAAAACAGTTGTTGATCAAATGTATAAATTGTATTCATCTTTTTTTTTATTCATTCTTTTATTGCTGCTGTAGTTTGTGGAACCAATTAATTTCAATAGTTTTTGTGGTTCCCAGCACTCGAATTGTGGTGTGAGAGCACTAAAATTTAGAGAATGAAATCAAGCTTTACGTCTTTTGCTTGATCTAAAAACACCATATATACTCTAACCGAAACTCCTGCTGCTCACAATACTGATGACAAAAATATAAGATTATTACGAATTATTTTCTCCTAAAAACAATACATTTAGAATGATTTTTAAAACATTTGTATGATCTCGCATCTACTATAAATGCTTTTGATCATTTTTAATTATTAAGCAACATATTGGTTAGCAGTGGTTGTTTAACTTGGTTTTATTATTGGGATGCAACAAATTAAATAAACGAACAACAGTATGGGACATCCTTTGAAAGTTATATTTTAAATCTGGAAAACAAATAAATTCATTTAACATTCACAAATATGGTTCGTTTTTGGAGTCAACAGAAGGTGCATCAAAAACTACCTTGAAAATTTGATTATTATTACCGTGGCAACATCATTTTGCTCCTGCCAGATGAGCGTCTTCTGCTGCACAATCCACTTATATTCTTCCTTCAGATGTTCAAGCTCTTTTTTCAGTTTCTCTGCGTCACCCAACATCTC
The DNA here is from genome assembly GCA_023969325.1 of Oryzias curvinotus. Classification (NCBI taxonomy): domain Eukaryota; kingdom Metazoa; phylum Chordata; class Actinopteri; order Beloniformes; family Adrianichthyidae; genus Oryzias; species Oryzias curvinotus. Next base: position 14,685,851 of record CM043715.1, on the reverse strand, counting down.
ATCCTGTAGACACAGAGAAGGCTTCAATGAATCTCGACGGGGTTAAAGATGCGGCAGCCTGCCATTCCACAAGTTCAAATAAAATCTGTGACGTGGAATGAGAAGTGAACATAATGACAAGGGCAGAGAGGTTTGTCATTCCGCACAATCATGCAGCAGACACACCCAGCTGCAGCCTACCCTCTGACCGCGCAGTCTTTCCACCACAGCATCTAGGCTGCAGTCGTGCTCCTTCACTTGGATGCTGGAGTGGGCATTTTGACATGTCTGCTTCTCCTGCAGCTCAGTGATTTGACATTCAAGAGCTTCATTCTGTTCCTCAAAGCAGTGAGCCTGCAGAGAGGGAACAGTCACTGAACCAGTTCCACAGGAATGATGGGGATGACACACTTAAGGAAACTTCAGATGCTTGCAGCCCTGATCAGACTGCCCTCACCACTTCAATGAGCCTAACCAGGCGGTCATTCAGAAACGCGATGGTGCTGCGCTCCTGAACAAACCGGTTCAGACCTTCTTTGTTCAGAGCTTTGGCAGCCACAAAGTCTAACTTGTCACCACAGCAACACTCGTCAGTCACTGCGCCTCTGAGGAGATAAAGCACAAAAGACTTAGAAAAAAACTCGAACTGTAAAGAAAAGATAAACATAGACTCATATGAGAAACTATTTAACCCTAACCCCATATTTGAAATACTCAATACTGTGTTTTTGCTCTTTACCACAGAAGAGTACTTTTACTCAAGACATGTTAAAAGGTAAAATAAATTATTTACAGATTTTCATGAATATAACTGCACATTTTTAATTGAAAATAATGCTAAAAAGTAAAACCCCGATGAGGCCCCACTGACCTGACGGGGAGCCGGTACTGCCCGGCACACTGCACACTCAGCCCCCCATTGCGACCCCAGTTCTCCTCCTCAAAGAGCTTTCGGTACGAAGACACCCTCAGCATGGTCCCCAAGTCAGACAGACTCACCAGGACAACAGAGGCAGCAGGTCCGGGGTGGATTTTATATTCTCCGTAAGTAAGAATGTAGCACTGATGTGAGGGAGGCTAACTGTGGCCCGGACATCAACCAGTAAGGATTTCACACAGACCCGAGGAGTCAGCCACCAATTCTAGTGGATGGATTTGTTTCAACATAAAGATGTGTAAACCTTCTTCCAGATTAAAGACATGAAGCAGAAAAAGACATCAGCTTTGAACAGTTTTATTTCTTTAAAATAAATTAATAGTACCAAATGTCTATAAAGTTGAAAACCGTTGATTTGTGTATCCTGAACATCATGACAAAACAGACAAAAAAAACATACAATGACATCATTAGTCAGTTGTGTAAGACAACACTTAAAATCAGGGCGACTTCTACACGGTTTCCTATTTGACATGACAGGTTTCTCCCAAACCTATACGTCAACAAAGACTCTTGCCATTCAAAAGCTTTGACAAAGCTCAGTGTGATGGAGGCCGTAAAAAGTTAGTGTAGGAGGTACCACAGCACACGATGAAATGATGACGTGTCTATGGGGCGGAAACTCCTGCAGAGGAAATACGAGGTTGTCTTGCTACAGCAGAAAACCTGCGAGGGTTTGAATCCAGCAGAGGGATGAGGACTCATTCAATCTCAACAGACTTGCTCAGAGAAAATGCTGCAGAACATTCCTGATCGCATCATCACCTCACAACGGCCTAAAGCAATAGGAGCGAGCTTTAGAGGGATGCAGACCAGGAGAAAAGGTAAACGACTGATGAGAGAAGTTCCGCTGTTGTGACAAATGTAGACAACTGTAGACACCACCACACCGTAAAACACTCAAATGTTCACTTTAAAGACGTTAAAAACCAAAGACACCGTCTCCACTTCAACGCCGCTTAATGAGGAAGTTGGAGTGTCGACAAACTTGTACTGCAACTGGAGAGAGCTGCAGTCACATGGAAACAACCCAGATTTCTTTGAATGGTTTAAAAGCAAGTGATCATCACTTTCTTGCAAATAAAAGTACCAAAAAAACTAAAAATTAAGGGTCAACATGGTGTAAACTCACACACAATGTACAAATACATAAATAGCATTAAAACAACAAACATAAAGGTATGTTAAGTTCACTCCCACAGCTACAATGCAACAACGCATGATTGTCGTGATTAAACAGTTGTTATGGAATTCCATATTAGTCCCATTCCTGAATGTGTCCTTCCACATAGAGCTTAATCCACTCTCCTGGAGCTACAGGAAGGAAATTCCCTGCCTTTAGTGTGAGCTTTTCTTCGCACATAGTGTTTTTATATTTACACCTCAGCCTGTTTGAAGTCTGTTTGGCATGAATACCATAAAGTGTCAGGAGCACACATCCTTTAGGTCGTCAGAAAGTGCATAGGAATCGACGCAAATCTTTCCCAACAGATTTCAACTCAGCACCTCGGTGAACTGAAGATACAACATCTGATCCGATAAAAAGAAAAAAAATCAGGTTCAAGTTCCTATGGAGTCTTAGGGTTCATCAGAGACACAACAGTGGGCTGCAGGACAGCCGGGCTGGCCTCCAACAGATGGAAAAATACCGAGTGGATCGGTTACAAAGTGTGAAATGCATCCAGGTGGTTTGCAGCACGCATGCCAAGTTGAGAATAACCTGCAAACACATCAGATGCAGCGAGCAAACGGGGATGTCGGTTACTCCTCATCTCCAGCCATCAGGAAGCCCAGAACAAAGTCGATGGCTTTCTGCCGGTCTTGTTGCGTTTGCCTGCTCGCAGAACTGGGGGGTGGTCGGATCAGGAGGCTGGCAAACAAGGTTGCTAAAAAATAAAAGAATCCAACAATAGAGTGAGTATAACAGGAGTGCATAAAACATTCATGCTAGAAATGAGCCATTTTGTAGAATACTAAACAGAAAATAGTATTCTGATGCTGTCATTTCTGATACAACGTTAAAACAGCTTATACCATGGTCCGGTTGAATACTCGATTCTGATTGGCTGCTGGGTGTGCGTTAAAACCTGATAACCGCACGGTAGAGGTAAGATCGGGCCTAAAAAATCCGGCCCGACCCGACACAGGCCCGCGGGCATTAAAGCCGAACTCGGACCGAACCCGACCAATTAACTTGATTTGCAGGACCGAGCCCGAAGCAAACCCGAAATTTCAATTTTAACCCATAGGATTTTTATCGCCAGATTTCTTTAAGGTAAAATAATCTATATATTTTTATGATCATGAAAGTTATGGTCTTTCAAACAGAGAGTGGTCGCTGCAGCCGCGCGCGTATAAGCTGCTGTTGTGGCATAGTTCCGCTGGAAGCTCTGCGCAAAGGTTCCTCCCTACATGATAAATGCATTTGATCAATGAAATAACGCTGGAACACAGAATAAGAGGCCAGACAGAGAGAGTGACAGAGAGATCTTGATGCGCACTCGCTTCATTACGCGGGAAATACTGCAGCTGCAGCGCTGCGCGTTTGCCTTTTTCAGTTCCCCTGTCTGAAGTTTATCCTTGACTTCCTGCTGCTCCATATCAGGGATCCCTAAACAAAATAGATGCGGGCTTGGGGAGGGAAGATTACATTCACGACACGCTCGCAGAGCTGCGGGTGGCCGGCGCCCCCCCTCGTTCTGCCAGTTGCGGGATCACAGTGTATGTCAATCAACGGTGGGCTGGTGACTGGTGGGAGGGGGCGGGGTCTACCTGTGTGTGTGTGTGTGCGCTAGGGTAACGTTCTCCCTCTGAGTAAGAAGAAGCTGGCTGTGCCTTTCGGTTCTTGCGGTAACCGTTCTGACGTACAGGATTAATAAAGAGCTGTTTGACAACCGCCGCCTAAGGAGCTTCTTTGCAGACATTACAATATATTTATTAAAAAAAGTCAGCGAGAGAGAAGCCCGGCCCCGACCGACCCGACGTAATGACTGTCATTTAGAACCCGACCCGACCCGAAATTCGGGTCGGGTCGGGTTCTGACTCGGGCTCGGGCCTAAGATCTTACCTCTACCGCACGGTGAAAAAAGAAGTTCCGGTCAGCTAGCTTAAATGTTTTGTATCACTGCGCCGGCTTCTTTAAAACAACCTTTTGCTTCACCATTTGGACAAAAACAAGCAGTAAGAGGTGAACCTTCTCTCTGAACTGATGCTTTATTCAACCCATCGGGACGATCAGCACATATATATCGCCAAATCTTGACTGCAGCGGTGGTGCAGGACGACGCAGACTATTTGTTACGTGATGCGGCGCAAACATATAGTCTGCTTTATGTGAGAAATCGGAAAAAAAAACAAGAATTAAGGACTAAAACCTGGTTAATATGTATCGCTTTTTGGTATAAGCAGGTTATTGGCCTTCGAAGTGTGCGGTTATTACTTTTTAACGCACTTCGCGGAAGCAACCGTACGATGCGAAGGCTTCCACGGCGTGCATTAAAAAGTAATAACCGCACACTTCGTCGGCCATTAACCCTTACATAACCTAAAGTGCTTAGGATAACTTAACATTTGACTCTTTGATAGATTTAAGTCTGAATCAAAGTGTTGTTTATGTGAGAACGGCTGCATGTGATGACTTTGCGAAACAGCACTGATATAAACAGTACAAAAAAGCGTTGATTTAAAACAGCTGTTGGTGTAAATACTGCTTCACACTCGCAGAGTGTGGGGAGGGGGGGTTTACACACCAAGCTGCATGAACAGAATAGTTTTAATGTTTTTGATGATATGCCGCCCTGATTATGCAGTTTATTTTGAAACACAACAATGGCAACTTTTGTCTCTTATATCATGCGACGCCTGATGTGTGGCTGGTTGAACATTTATAACTCAAACAGGAAGCTGGGTAAAGGGTGAATTGTGTGTGGAGTGCATGCTGGTCACCAAAATGAAGTGATCTGCCCTGGAACTCTTGGGTGTAAATATTAACTTTTTTTTTTCTCTAGCATGAATAAATAATTATTTTTTCCTGAGCTTCAAACAAAAAAATTGTGCTTGGTTTGTTCCACCCATAATACACTACTGCCATTGATACTGTGCCATCTGGAATGTTGTTGAATTTTGCCTGTATTTAACAGTTATAATGCAGAAAACATGTCCACTAAACCAGGGGTCAGCGACCTTTAACACCAAAGGAGCCAAAAAGACACTCTATATGTATTGGTGTGGTCATAAAGCTACTCATTTATGAAATGTAGCTTTTAAAAACTGATAATAATTAAATTCCAAAAGTGTTACATTTTTCTATAGATAACTACTTTTACTTGTTTACTTTTGACAGCAACACATACAAGTTCCTTTCAAAATAAAGTACACCCTGGGTGGAATCAGATCCTCTTGCTGCAGCAGATCTACTTGAAGTAGTAACGCAAGAAAACAAACATGGCATCTTCTATCACTATGACAACAGATGCTACATGGTATTGTGCTGCATGGATTAGAATATGTGTTTAACTAACTTATTAATATCTATTCAAGTCATTAGCCTGTTTCTTTTAAAGCTAAAGAAAAACAATGAAGGGATAAAAAAAAACGCATGTGAACTATGAAGAAATTTTTGAAATGTGAAATCTTTTGGCCACAAAGACCTTCGTTCTTGCAGCTCTGCATGAGAGAACAAACTCCCCTCAGAAAATGACCCCTCTGCGTTTAGATCGGCCTTCAAACAGATAATGTTGTCGGAACTAAACCAGTTGACTGAACCAACATGGGATCATCTCTGGGAAATGCTGCATGGATAACAGAGACGCAGTCACTTACCTATTAGAGAGGCTGTTAGATTATTGTTGTGTGAATGCTTGAGGAGCTCCTTCAGAAAGGCCAGTAAGTAGCGAAAGACGTTGCGGTGAGCTCGTGGCAACAGTGAGATCAGCTGGAAGACAGCAAAGCAAACACAAACATCATCACAACAAATGCAAAAAATAAATAAATAAATAATAGAAATGTGTACGCCTTTTTTTTTGTCTGCACTTTACCGTCAACATCAGACTGGCTGTGACTGACCTGCTTGCAGAGGCGGCTGTCGTGAGCGCATTCTAAGCACCGGTGGTAGAGCTCGTAACACACCACGGGTTCAGGCAAGGCCTCAAGGAAGATCAGCAGAGCCTCAGCCACAGAGTGGTTACAACCAGCTACACAGGGAGTTAAAGACCAAGATAGAACAAGCCTTCACAAAGTCTAAGCTGGGATAGGCAGTAGATCCAACTGTCTTTCTAAAATGAGCTGTTTCTGTTTTATTTTTGACAGAAAAAAGTTGCTTTTATTTACTTTAAGTGCATAATTGGAAGAGTTCCTTTCACAATATCTAACATAGTCTTAAGGAATGCATGAGCAGAGGATACGGATGGAGTCTGGGATGCTGGTGTCAAGACACTCAATGATGTGCTGGAGTTCCTCCTGTAAGCCTGGTGTCTGGAACAAGTCCTCCTGTGAGACAGAACTCAGTATTAAAGCAGTCCACACCAGTTTATCAACAAAACCTACAGCTGTCACTATGAAACATTAAATATGAAAAAAAAACATTGTTATTTGTTGAACTAGTCCTTAAATCCATTTTTACTACATCATAAAAGTATTCAAAGTGCCTCTGATACAGACCATAAACAGAGTGATACTGCCTAACACTGGCGCCAACCTATAACCATCAGGAGCTATGTGCGGTTCAGCGCCTTGCCCAAGGGCACTCTGACACATGGGCGAGCAAGGCGGGAACCAAAACTGCGATCCTCCAGTAAGAGGTCGACCACTCTACCTTTGCACCACGACTGCCCTTTATTAGGTCTACATTACAGGTTTCCAAGCAGTGAGAACAGGGAAGATGAAACTTGACTGGACAGGATCCCAAACACATCACCCGGACAAGGAAGGAGTGGCAAGTCAAGGTTTTGGAGAGATCTGGCCACTGTCTCAATCAGACAGAGGATCTGTGTAGGGAGGAGAAAGTCTCTGTTGCCCAGCAACAGCTCCACATCATCACAGCTCATGAGAAGATCTACATGGAAGAATGGACCAAAAAAGTAGCTACAGTGCAAACCTGGTTAACCATTAGCCACTCTCACAGACAAACAGGATTACATTACAAAGTATTGAGATTCATCTCTATTATTGATGAAATACTTTCAAATAAATGACAAACTTCACTTCTTCCTTTACTTTAGCCCGTTTTTCCTCTGTGTTCATCTCTTCTAAAGCACAAAAGTGCCAGAATGTTATTTAGGATGACAATGACTTGTGCAAAGTAAAAATATAAAAGAATATATACCAGGACTGAGCAATCATGCTCTTTGAAGTGCATTTATGTTGCTGCAATCTAACTGTGCACAATCATTGTTAGCCTGGCTGGTACAAAACAAACATGAAGACTTTTTCTTATCGCCATGACATCATAAACCCACACAATCCGTCTGCCACATCCCGTCTTTTTCTCTTAACTCATTCACAAGCACAAGGCAATAAACTCACATATCTGCTTTATGCTACTCAATAAACTCACTCTTTTCTTTGATCTTATTGAAAAACGTCATTGGTCAAAGTAAAAGACACAAAAGATCAAAAAGAAAACAGAAAAAAAGATAAACTGACTTAAGGATTCCCACAGCTGCAGCCGTGCTGGACTACAATGATATGAAATGCAAAAAGGGCACTAATAACTATTGACATATTTATTCACAACACAAACTACTCACTGTTCCATCAAAAAGGTAAGAAATTGTATGACCTGAACCTAAATGTACTTCAGAGAGTTCAGTTCTGCCGTGAAGGCTTTTACGGCTATGGACCAACAACAGCTGCAAAGTTCATCCACAGACCACTGGTGGCTGAAAAACATGAACTTTTATCATAAAGTCACACTACATGCCTTTTTGTTAACCACTTCTATTCTATTTAATCACTTTTCAAGCTGTACGAGGTAAGTAATTGTGGGATTGCAATATTCTTTACTTCATTTTTTTTTACTTCTTTTGAGCCTTCTCAGGGAGGATTCCTCCTCTTCAGAATAATCTTTTTTAACAGATCCTAGGCCTTTTTGGCTTTTTTGTGAAGAAGAAATTCCATTTCAGAGTTTGTTTTAAAACCTCTTTGGTTTTTAAACAAAAACCTCTTTGTTTTTTAAACAGCAGTGGAGTTCTTACCTGATCACAGGACTTAGTGTAGAGGTGGTTAACCATAATCCACACCTCCTTGGGGATCTTCAGGGGTCTGTCTTCAGTGGCCGCCCCGTCACCAATCAGAAAGTTCACTTTGGATTTCTCCTGGTAAGAAATAGAAAAGGTCCCAATTAATGACAACTCCAACAAAAAGGTATTTTAACTCTCATTCTGTCATAATGTCTAGTGAGCATAAAACAATATAACATGTGTAAACTGTATGTCAGGACTGTTTCCTTAAGTATTCATAGAAATACTTAAAGACCTACTCCGATGAAATCTGTGTTTTTGGTGTTTTTTTAAACATGTTTTTATGACTTTTTTTCTGATGATGGAAAACATATATAAAAAATAAGCTCAAACTTACATTTCTGAGTATTTCTTTATTCAAATTGTTGTTATTCAGGAGCAGATAAAAATGTGCTGTTAGAAAAAGAGCGTATTTGTTACGTAGAAAATATGATGGGCGGGCCACAAGCTCCCTGCTCCGCTCCATTCTGATGCATCCACTTGCAGACAAATGGATCCATTGACGTCTTTGTTTTATTCGTCTGAGCCGGAATCTGGATCTCAACTGTGCCGCTCCAATATTGCTTGCTATTATTGTTGCGCCTATAATGTTAAGTAGGGGTTGTAAGCTAGTGGGAGAGTGTAAACAGATGGGTGACAGGAAGTGGGGCGGGCTGACTCAAAGCCAGTGGTACCGCCCACAACTTACGTCAAATTTTTTTATGAACTACTGCCACTTTACATAAACGATGTCTTGGAAAACGAAAGTATGTTTATTTTCATACCTAAAAGACCATTGGCAACGCTTTTACAATCGATCAAAGTATGATTGGAGTGGGACTAAGTGGAAGACAAGAATCCTATTGGACTCCATGAGTTCATCTGATCATCTGATACTTTCCCTCATAAATGCTTATGAGAAAATGGCACAGCAGCAGTGACCTGCTGTGAGAAAACCTTTATTGTGCCGGACCACTACAGGCCTCTGGGTTTGTGAAAATCATGGGAGATTTGAATAACTAACCACTATATACACAGTTTCACCTAATAAACCAAACAGTAGTAAAAAGCTTAACTCTACATTATTCGGATTAAATATCTATTTTCAAGTGATCTCATACAGTAGTAACCCTTTTTATTAGCAATTAAAGCTGTTCTAATAATTAAAAACCTGAAAAGAAATCACTTGAGCTGCATCCTCCTAAGCACTTAAGGGCTGTTGTGTTAAAACACAGGGAGGAGGGTGGGAAACATCCCTCACTCTGCCAGAAATGAAGTTGACATCAATTTAGCAAAAAACCAAAATGTTTGAAATTCTTGAGCAGTGACTGGCAGGAGCCTAAAACCCCAGAGATTTAGCTTGATTCGTCTAAAAACTCTAAAACAGCAAAAGAGACAAAAACCTTGAGTGACCCACAAAGACCATTTGGAAGGCAATGTTAATCTAATCTTTACTTTTTTAGGATTTCTATTTTGGCTTAGCTTTTTCTCTTTAACCTGAGGACAGTAAACCTCCATCATTGTCTCACGTTTCTACAAAGGTTTGTGTAAACCTCAGAATCTGTGACACTTAGCTTTGGCTGCTTGTTTACCACTGCCTTCATTAATGCAATGCTGTGGCGGGCCTTTTTGCTTTTGCAAAAAACTTTCGATTGTCAAGTGTACGGTGGCCCATCTAGTTTTCAATGGGCTTGTGATAGTTGATTAGTCCATGGTCTTCACTGGCTACAAATCAAAATTTAGATAATTTAATTTCCTCTATTTCTGTCTTTTCACATTTCTATTCTAATGATGTTTCTGGTGTCCCAAGTCTTTTAAATTTGCCTTCATGCAGGACAGGTCTGGGATCTCCTCACCCTTTGTTTTTAAACCGGTGACATTGCAAATTAGAACTTCAATCTTTGCAAGTACTTTTCATAAAATCCTTTAGTGACTTAAAATGACTTTGGTTCAATTCTCGTCATAAATGAGCTTGATGGTAAAGGAAGGGAACTCTTCAGCAGCTTCAAACACTTACGTCTAGGGCTGTGACGATAACCGCATCACCGCAGGTGATGAGGTCATCACTGCATCACCGCACTTTTATTTTGAAAGTTTTTTTTTTTTTTTAAGTTTTGCATATGGTGCGTGATTGGAACTATAATTAACACATTAATCTTTGCTGATAATTTACTTTTTCTGCTAGTCCTGTGTTCAGACTTAAAGGGTTTCTATTGGAAACCTTTTATCACTCTTCTCCTTTCCTCGTCGCACCCGCCTGCGCGCGCGCGCGCGCGGGGCTGAAGCTGTCTCTTAGAGAAGCACGGGGCACGTGCGTACTCTACTTACAGACACACGTGCGCTGTTTTTGAAGCACACACACATCCTTATTCTACATAAGAAGTTTCTGTCTTGCGAGGAAATACGATAAATTCACTGCGTTCTAATTGTTCATTTCCATTAAGCTGCGTGCGTTCTTGAGTGCGCGACACGGCCGCCCGCCGGAGGATTTTGTGTTGGGGGGGTAGGTAGTAGTCAGTTGTTACTGTTATTTGTTAATAAAGAAGACTACGTTGTAATTGTATTTATTTATGATGCAGCCCCCGGGGGATTTTGTGTGGTTTTTGTTTTTTTTTGGGGGGGGGCTGCGGTTAACCGCGACACCGCACCCCCTGGTGGTTCATCACCGCGGTGATGAAAAATCCGACACCGTCACAGCTCTACTTACGTCATCCTTTCAGTCCTGAGGTAACGTAATCTTTATGACATGGAACATTGGGTCAGGCAAGTGATGTCTCAGAAAACAAACAAACTGTAATCTAGAGCAGCATACAAGCTGTTGTGCCTGAAAGCAAATTGGCCTTTGTGTTCATATGTGTACCTGTTCCATGTAGCTGTCCTCTCCCTGAAGCAAGAAACCAGCCCCAAAACCACAGCAGAGGATAGGAAAGCAATGATCAAGGCAAGAAGACGAAGCCATGAGCAGAAACAAAAGAGGAACCAGACAGAAAAAGTATGTGTACACACAGAATAAGAAAAAATGACAGGTTATAGAATGTTTAGCAAATATCATTTGATAAGAGAAACTACCAAGCAGGAAAAATCACCAACAGGTATGATGGTAAAACTATGGTCCAAAGTCAAATCAGATTTGAAATAACAAAGTGACAGCACAGGTGTGTTCATGTGAGGAATGGACTATAGGAAGCCTGAACTGAGTCATCTACTTCCTTCTTCAATAGGCTCCTTACAGTCAGAAATAGACGACTTAGACACTTTTACGTTCTCTAAAAATATGCTTCCCTTACGGCTGAGTTTAGCCAGAGGGAAGACTAAGCCCTGGCATTTTTCTGCTAAGGAAAGACTTTTTACAAATGCTGCAGCTGTAACAAAAGGATTCCCCACTATGGGAGACTTAATGTCTATCTTATCTTCATGTCACTTTGAAATCTGATATAAGTAGTTGTAAAAAAATCAGTTCGATCAAACTTATTTGGTTAAAATTGCCCGTCCTGGCGCTCATTTTTCTGGTTTGCCTCACCAGGTCAATGAGTTTGGTGATGGGGATCTCTCTGATCGGCTTCTTCATGCGCGTCAACGTCTCCAGAGAGGTCCCAAAGCAGCTGGGGAGGTAGTTGCCTGAGATGGTGAGGAAGAAGTCTTTGCCACGATCCAGGTGGAGGATCAGAATATCTTCTATTATGTCTTCTCCAGAGTTCAGCATTGTGACAGAGTCTTTACTGACATACACCTCGAGATAGATCTCCAGAGTCTCCTCTGTTCAGACAGAAATGAAGAAGAAGTTCAGATTAAAGCATATATGAGGTCAAGGAAGAGAAATTAGAGATTAAAATCAGAGTTTCAAAATAAATATTATTATAGGGGACATATTTAGAAACGGTCTCTTGGTGAAGCATTTTGTTTAAGGTCAAGGAAAAACATACTTGGCTCTAAGAATCCATCGCTGGGCTCAGCACGCAGCCAGGACTTGCAGTACTGTGACTGATTGCATTTGGGGATGAAGGCAAAATGGCAGGGAACCTGACCGTCATTGGTGATTAGAAAACGTTCCCTCTGCAGCTGTCTGAACTTTACATCAACGAAGAAAAACTAGAGAGCAAAGAAAAGATGCAAAGGTAATCAGAGCTTCAAAACCTTAAAAATGTGATTGTTTTTATGTGTAGGAATCTTGAAATATTACACATTTATATACACTTATATAAAACATGACTTAGTATTACTTTTCGAGAACACGAGTATCGTTCTGCATTGTTACCTCAGTCTTGCTTAAGGACACAGATGGAAGGAAGTCGTTTTCCATTCTATCTATCTGTCGAACCGTTTCCTCAAACACCTTTTTCAAACGCTGCTCATCACCGACTTTTACCTGCAACAAAAACAGGAACAAAATATTTGTTTTTGCAAAGTGTGTTGTGTTGCAACTTCTCCAGATCTATTGTGATGGTAAAACGATAATTCAGGCCAACCACTACTTTCAGTTCATGACACGTGAACGTCAGGACAAACTGATCACGTTTCTGACCGCTAGATTCTAAAAAAGCAGGAAGTGACAGCAGGTAGAGTCAAAACAATGATGTAGCCTCAGGCCGAGGCCTTTTCCCACTGCTTTCTGTGGTGCCGGCTGTTACAGGCCAGGACATGGGAGGGACAAAAGTTCTCTTGAGAAGGCAGAGAATGCAGACAGTGGACAAAGTGTATTCTAGGGTGAGAACAAACCCACAAGCCAATTAAATCATCACAACGCTCTTCGTAAGTAAGACACACTGGACTAAGTAAGCCGGACTTGCCAATGTTTCACTATAGCAGTGCTTCTCAAATAGTGGGGCGTGCCGGGCCATGCCAGGGGGGGGGGGCGCGCGGTGGTGGCGGTTTTAGGCACAGATCTCGTCTCCTGTCACACGCGGCTGCGTGAGAGAGAACGAAAGGGGAGGGGTGGTGTGGGCTCTGTCTGCCGGGTAACACGGGGCACGCGGACAGAGCTGCCTGTTGCGAAACACCAGGATGCTCGCTGCCTTTAGGTTCCTCAGCTCATGCTAACAAAGTCATTCTTTTTGTAACTATTGTAGACATTTTGATGACGTGTCTTTATCTTCCATCAATGTTTTCCTTGTCTGTCTGTGGTTTAGTTGGTGTCAGACAGACAGAAGGACAGCAGGTATAATGCAGGAAAACAGCTGCACTTTATGAGATCATAAATAAATAATCATCATTTAGAAAAAAAAATCAGCAAAATGTATTTATCTATTTCTTCAGACTAAAAACATTAAATATATTGGTGCTGTTAATGTTTCAGATCAATTTAGATTTAATATTATTTATTAATTGAATGATTTTTCTCAGCATCAAATGGTTCAGTTGGTCAAAATGTTTCTAGTTTAAATAAGGACTGACAGATTTATTTTATTTCAGGCACTTTAAGCTTCTTTTCTGGTTAAGACTAAAACAGTGTTTCTGTGGCAAAATAAAGTTAATATTTGTTGAAGGTGGATTTATATTGCTTTTTTCTTTTGTCAATGTTAAAAGATACAATTTTAGGTATAATTACACCATTTTTATAGATACAAACCTAATATATTGTCACCACGCGATTGTGTGTGTATGTGTGTGTGTGTGGGGGGGGATATTTTCTTTTTCCTAGGGGGGGGCAGGCAAAAAATAATTGAGAAGCACTGCACTATAGTAAGACTATAAGGGCTACAGATGAGGTGTTCTTTAGCCAGATCCCTGTCCAAGCCTCCAGTTATTGCTTGATCAAACTCCACTTGTTAGATGCATCTATTTTCTTTTCCACGTGGGTTCGTTCATACACTGACATTTAACAGTCCACCGAGGTCTCATCTACATGAAAAAGGCAAAGCCGCTTATGCAACTGTTGTTCAGACTTCAGCTCCTTATTTATTTATGTCATCTTTATCCAGTTATTTGAATATCTCCAGAAGAGATGGGTTGAAAAAATTGTTCGTTGATATTAAATCAAACTTTTAGAAAACGACATCAATTCATGAAATCTACTGTTTGATTTTCCTTCAAAGTATTTCCTGAATTCAGTTCATTTTTGATGCAAAGATTATTATTTTTAATACATGGTCTACATTTGTTCAGATTAAAATCACTTATGAAGTGATTCTTAAATCACTTATGATTTAAAAATCACAAGTGGAAATGTGTGTATATTGACTCTATAGGTTTTCTTTTATGTATTGCTCTCTGTACCTGTACTGCTGCTGCAACAAGGAAATTTCCCCATCATGGGACTAATAAAGGAATATCTTATCTTATCTTATGAAGTGTTTCTGTAACCAAATAAATTGGTTTGAAAGGAAATTCGAGAGTAAAAAGACATACACAGTGGGGCAAAACAGTATTTAGTCAGCCACCAATTGTGCAAGTTCTGCCACTTAAAAAGATGAGAGAGGCCGGTAATTTTCACCATAGGTATACCTCAACTATGAGAGACAAAATGAGAAAAAAAATCCAGAAAATCACAGTCTTACAGAATTTATTTGTAAATTATAGTGGAAAATAAGTCTTTGTTCACCTACAAACAAGCAGGATTTCTGGCTCTCACAGACCTGTAACTTATTCTGTAAGATGATCCACTGTCCTCCACTCGTTACCTGTATTAATGGCTCCTGTTTGAACCCATTATCTATATAAAAGACAGCTGTCCGTCCGCAGCCTCAGTCACACTTCAAACTCCACTATGGCCACGACCAAAGAGCTGTCTAAGGACACCAGAATCCAAAGTGTTGACCTAGCACCAGACTGGGAAGACTGAATCTGCAATAGGTAAGCAGCTTGGTGTGAAGAAATTAACGGTGGGAGCAATTATTAGGAAATGGAAGACATACAAGACCACTGATAATCTCCCTCTATCTGGGGCTCCCTGCAAGATCTCACCCCGTTGGGTCACAATGATCACAAGAACGAAGAGCAAAAATCCCAGAACCACACAGGAAGATCTAGACCAGTGTTTTTCAACCAGTGTGCCGCGGCACACTAGTGTGCCGTAGGAGATGGTCAAGTGTGCCGTGGGAAATTACCCTCATTAACTGATCTAGAAACATTTCCCATCTCCAGGAAATCAGCTCTTTGTTCATCCAAACAGGCCCCTGATAAAACACTGAGTAGTTAGGAATATAAAAGATCATAAAATTATTTTTTCTTTGTGTTTATTTGATTCTATTAAATACATTTTGATAAGAATGACAGTACCACGATTTAGCTGCAGCTATACTGTTGCGGAAAGTCCCCCCCTTAATGTTCCACCAATCATTAAGGCTGATCACATGTCTATCTGACCTCAGTGGTTAAGTCTCACTTCCTGTTTCAGATTAGCTCAAAAATGCCAGTTCTAACTAACAGCTAAAGTCTCTACCTTCCACAAATTGTCAGGCCGGGACAGAGAACAAACCATTAGAGACGGTCTTTCGGATCCGATTATCGTACATCATGCATGGGTTTAATGACTGAGCCCAATTCTTCTCTTAACGTCTTTAAAACGAACCCTCAACAGTGATCTTTAACTTAATTTTAAAACTCTTAGAAAAAACAGCGCAGTTTCCACTTTTCGCCCAATTATACAAAATGTATGTGAATGAGGGGGACTGAGATCAATACGACTCATTGTTCCTTTTTATTTTTTTGGATGCTGGTGTGCCGCGGGATTTTTGTCAAGGTTAAAGTGTGCCGTGGCTCAAAAAAGTTGAAAAACACTGATCTAAGGAATGACCTGCAGAGATCTGGGACCAAAGTAACAAAGGCTACCATCAGTAACACACTACACCGCCAGGGACTCAAATCCTGCAGTGACAGACGTGTCCAACTGCTAAAGCCAGTACATGTGCAGGCCCCTCTAAAGTTTACTAGAAAGCATTTGGATCCAGAAGAGGATTGGGAGAATGTCCTATGGTCAGATGAATCCAAAAACCTCCTTCAATCAGCAAGGACATTGAAGATGAAACATTTCAGAGTCTTTCAGCCTGACAATGATCCCAAACACACTGCCCTGGCAACAAAGGAGTGGCTTCGTAAGGAGCGTTTCAAGGTTCTGGAGTGGCCAACCAGTCTCCAGATCTCAACCCCATAGAAAATCTTTGGAGAAGGTTGAAAGTCTGTGCTGCCCAGCAACAGCCCCAAAACATATCTGCTCTAGAGGAGATCTGCATGGAGGAATGGGCCAAAATACCAGCAACAGTTTGGGAAAACCTTGTGAAGACTTACAGAAAACATTTGCCTGCTGTCATTGCCAGCAAAGGGAAAATGAAGTACTGAGTTGAACTCATGTTATTGACCAAATACATATTTTCCACCATAATTTACAAATAAAATCAGACGATATGGTTTTCAGGATTTTTTTTTTCTTTTAGTCTCTCATTGTTGAGGTATAACTATGATGAAAATTACAGGCCTCTCTCATCTTTCCTCATCTTTGATCTCATCTTCTCTCAACTTGCACAATTGGTAGCTGACGAAAAAAAATGTCCCCACTGTACATAGAGTCCAATCATGAACTAATGAAGTGAAAAAACATGAAAGAATCATTTTGGTAGCGATACCAACCAGTTCTGATTATAAATGCTAGAAAAATCTGTCCAGCATAATTCTTTGACGTTCATTCTCAATTGTATCTTGTATCATTTTATGTATAAAACAATGTCAATGTTTAGTAGCTGGTGACTTTTGTCATACTGCTTTTATAGCAGCTTGAGAAAATTAAAGTCATTATTTCCACAGTACAGGACTGAACTGACAATAAAACCCACCTTACCTAACTTAAGCCACAAACAAACCTGCGTTTAAAGTCTTTCTATTCTGTTATGTTAAATGCTACAACATAATAGTTTCAGAATTAAAGATATATTTATTCTATGTGTAATTTGAACCCGCTGTCTGTTGTTTCCTCAACAGCATTAAATCTTACCCCAATGCTGAAGATGGAACTGACAGGTTTATGATCGCTGGTTTTTAGTTCCATATGACTTCGGTATTCGATCTGCTCCACTTTGTTGCCCCTCCACAGGATTCTGTCACACCAAGCGGGGACTCGGTTTTTTGAGCTGTAGGAAACAGATAAAACAAAACTGTTTGAGGCAAAGGCCGGCAGCGCTGCTAACGCTTTCTGACTACAACAATACGGCAATACGGCTGACAAGAGCAACATCTGACCTGCAATCTAAACAAAACTACAAAGAGAGAATGATTATGACTAATTAATGTCAGGATTTAGATAAGTGTGAAAATCATGTTTTATTATTTGCTAAATTGAATCATTTTCAGTCAAATGGCAAAAGCATAAACCATAATAGAATATCTATAAAAATACCATTAAGGCTCCACTAAACTTTAAAAATAACTCACATTTTTCCATCACTTGACTACACTTAACATTTCCTCCTGTTCTAGAAAACTGAATAACAACCATAGGAATTTAAAGATTAGCCATGACCAATAAAAAAAGACTATATAAATCTAAAAATAGGACAAACTTTGTTAGAGGTCAAAAATGAGTTAAATACACTCCTGCTGATATTCACCTTGCATCCCATAAGTCTGTTTTGGGCTCATACTTGTAGGTGGGTATGAAGTTGATCTCTCCCTCTATGAAGTCAGAGAAGGCCCGCTTTGTTTGTCTCTGAATGCTCAACTGCACAACAGACAAATACAAAACATTGTTCATTCTGTCATGTTCTGTTTCATTCCTTCCTGACTGCCAGCCTTAAAAAACAAAAGATTTTTAAAACATTTCCATAACTTTTTCTGAATACAATTTCTATTTCATTTACTTTTCACATTTTTTATTTTATTTTATTATGATTTTTTTTTTTATCTTGTGTGGCAAGACAGCAAGATATTAGGGCACAACTAGTTTACAGAAAGCTGTCAGATTCTTTCTTACCTGGTCAAACTTCAGGAGCTGTTTCAGTTTACCCTCAGAAATCATCCGCTTAACGTCACTGCAGTCTTTGTTAAAAAGGCGGTAGTTCAGGTCCCCGAGCCAGATTACTACACTAAGACACATAAAAACAGCACTTTAGTCAACTTAAGTTCAGAACAATCATATTGGTATTGATATGTTTACCCTTTTCAGAACCTGGCATGTCACCGGCACACGCCTTGGCATACTGTAACTTTTTAACCGTATAGGTGATCAACCTGGATCAGTTGATTCTAACGAGGAGAAAAGCGGCATTTCCGATATGCAACACATTACTAACGTAAAGTGTTCCGTGCAACGCCGATTTTCTCAGCTTCAAAGCTCCGGTGTTAAACGGTTAACAGTCTGATACAATGGTTCGAAATATTTAAATTAAAAATAGACTAATTTAGAGCTTGGTCCTGAGAAACTCACTCGTGTTTGACAATACTGAGAGACGGAGACCCCGGCATGTTGAAGATCATGCGAGCACAAATGTCTTTGTAGTCCTGATTGCGACGCTCGGTTTCCTCCAGTTTTGCTGCAAGGTGGGAGTTGACGAAGCAGAAGCTCGTGTTGTGGAAAACAAATCGCACTGCAACGCCTCCCTTGTTCCCCTGAAACACACAATGAACAGGTTTGTGGAAGAAATCTAATTTGTGAAAACAGATTTGAATCCAAATAGGAGGTGAACAAACCATTTTCCCCAGAATTCCTGTTCCCACATGATCTGAAGCCACTTCCTTTATGTTCCGCACATGAATCTTCTTTACAGCAACCACGAGCATCATCCCAACCAACCGGATGATCTGAATCTGTAAAAACCATTACCCAGTGAACTTAGCAAACTTTTCTTGGCCTGTCATATGGGTCTGCAACCTTCAAGAACCAATCAGGTCCATTTTTACTGACTAACACCCAACAGAAGTCACAAAGTCTTACTTTACCCTTGAAAAAAATAAGACACAGCTTTATATTTATGGTATTGTTACTATTATGATAAAGATAAATAAACTAGTTTTTTTAGCATTAATACAACATAAAGGGAAAACGTGTATTTTTATTACGTTTATAACTTTTAGCACAGGTTCCTCTGTAACATATAGGATCATCTCTATGCAGCAAATTTAGTAGTAGGTAGTGAAATGTCAGATAAATATGCACATTATGTTTTACCGTTGTTTGCTCTACCGTATTCTTTGGACCATAGAGCACTGAAAATAGAGAATCCGCCTTATGCCCCCTATGTAGGAATTCTGGTTGTGCTTTCTGATCTCCAATTCCGATTTTCTGTGGTCCAAAAATCTGTCAGAATGTTTTAGTATGTCTTTGGCAAACCATGAAGTTGCACTGCTTGATGGATTGTTGGAGCATTATGGGTACAGTAGTCAGGAGCCTCCTGAAGTGATATGTTCCTGTATGCTTTTACTTTTTTTGAGGGAGTTGAATAAAGTTTGACTTGACATTTCTGTTCCGCTTGATGCGCATTATAGTCCAAAAAGATCCATGACATTTTCAATAAAAACGTTTTTCTTTTTCTCCAATCAGAGAGCCACAATAGAGGGATAAAAGAGGCACATGTGGCCATGAAGCCTCAGGTTGCAGACCCCTGGTCTTCATCTAGGGCAGTTTTTCTGGAGTTCAAACAGGCGGATCCCCCACTTTTAATACTCACTATCTTGTATTTGGCTTTTGGGTGCAAGTTTCGCTCCACAGCATCAATCCAAAGTTGCTCCTTGGATGAATCCATGTAAAGGAAAGCCTCCTTGCTCAGGTCCAGTTCTTGAAAACTAGAGTATTAAATGAGTGTGTCAAAACTCTGATAGCTCCCTAGGCAGGAGCTGATGGCAACAAATATGCTTTTATGTTAAGAATAATTAAGGAAAATGAATCTTTACCGACCCTACAGCATAAATATCTGGAGGTTCACGGTCAGAGGATAGCCACGGTCCAAGACTGCTGTCAGGAGAACGTCCATTTACGTTCCATGTTCCTACAAAAAACCTGTAGAGCAACATTTAGTGAATGGAATGTGAGGACAAGCGCAGATCTACCTAAGCCAGCTTTTTCACCTGAAATTCTTGATGTCCACATATTCGTTCTCTCTCTTTGACATGATGTGCTTGAGGAGGATTTCTCTTTGGCCCGTCTGGCTCAGGAACACCGTGTCTCTCATGCTGTTGCTGGTGGGGCTGTCACACCAAGCCAGAGATCTGCCCCCCCCCCAATCAAATTCAAATCAGTAATGTTTTAAAAGGATGAGCTTCCTGTGATGAACTCTTTCTACACCAGACTCACTCTGATTTGGCGCCGGTTATTGCCGAGGTGTCGAAACCCAGTGAGGAGGTAGCTTTGCTTTTCATAATGGGAGCGGGGGGAACGGGGTTTGTTGGGGCCGACGAGGTTTTGCGGGGGGGCAGAGAGGGGACAGGTGGAGGTTCCCTGCTAGCAGTGATCCGATTCTGGTGGTTCTTCTTCTCTTCCACTTTGAGAGCGTGGCAAAGGTTCTGCTCGAATCCAAAGTCTGAGGCAAGGGATTGAACTGGATCTTTAAGAAAACGTCACAATGACAGAGTGGATAAAAGCAGGCAAAAAAATCCTCATAGGAAGAGTTTTAAGGTTTAGAAGAAAGTAGAGCTTCTGTTGACACATCTTCTTAAATGTGAGTACAATATGTAACCAGTAGGTAGCTACCTGTGTTTTGATTGGTTGAAGATGCTGCTGTTGAAGCCGGTCTGCAGGCTGCTGCTGGATGCAGGTTGGTTGGCCGCAGATCTCCCAGCTGCTCTTTGAGGCGGGATGGGAACAGGACTCCTGTGAGCGTTTGGTGAAAGAGGCTCCATTGCTTTGGATTTCATTAATTTTAATGCAGCTGAAAAACAGAAAAACATGGGGGGGGGGGGGGGGATTAATCAGTCAGCACCACAAAGGAGAAATTCAACATAAATTAACCTTTAAATGCAGCATCAACCTTTGCTAAACAAAGTAAACACATGAATGACTACTAGTCATGACTAGTAGTCATTCATGACTACTAATGACTACTACTACTCTAGATGGGCATCATTTCTCATACATGTTTAGTGGAAATCTATTTACTCTATCTATTTACTTAATTAAAATAACAAAAAGCACTTAAAGTATGGTTATACCGTATTTTCCGGACTATAAGTCGCACCGGAGTATAAGTCGCACCAGCCCAAAAATGTATTATAAAGTAGAAAAAAACACAGATAAGTCGCACTGGACTATAAGTCGCACTTTGATGGGAAATTTATTTAAAAAATCTGAGACCAAGAACCTTGAAAGGCAACTTAAAATAACAGGGGGTTAGAGAACAGGCTAAATAGCTACATGACGCACAACAAACTGAGTACGTGCCTGCTTTATTACCATAAAACCACTGCGTGAGTGGGACTTGGACTTTAAAGGGCTACTGGTAAGCTCAATGCTGGACTCCTTTTTTTAATATGTCACGTTTTTGTATTGGGTTAAAAGAAAAAAGAAAAAATTACCGGTAAATGTTTGTATTAAAATGATACATATTTGTTAACCTGAAAAAAGATAATTATTAGTAAAATACTACTTAAATTAAAATAAATTGTATTTAAGTGTGGGAGCATGCAGGTCACAAACACACTTGACAGTATGAAAGTACCACTAAGTACCACTCCGAGCCTGGAGCGCCCTCTTGCAGTTGTCAGTGAAAATAACGAACATGTGAAATTATTTAACATTGTAATTTATTTCAAATATAAGTCGCTCCGGAGTATAAGTCGCACCCCTTGCCAAACTATGAAAAAAAGTGCGACTTATAGTCCGGAAAATACGGTAGTTGGTAATTAAAAAAAAAAAAAAAACGAAGTGAGGGAAGGAGAGGACGCCTTTATTTTGTCCTCTAAGTCAGTGGTCCCCAATCCTCGGGCCGTGGACATGTAGTACCAGGCTACAGTGAAAGAATAAATAACTTACATTACTTCAATTTTATTGATTTCAGAATCTGAAAGATGTTTTATTTTGAAAAAATTGCCAGGTTCACTATTACATTCGTCCATGTCACTCTTGAAAAACCCAGGAACTAGCAAAATGAGTAAAAAACAAACGTCTTTGGAAAGTTTCTTTGCCAAGGGGAGAAAAGGCCCAACCAGGAGACAGAAGAGGAGCCTTCCACTTCCAAAAAAAAGAAAGCTACATTTAATAGACAGATTTTCCTTTGTGCACCATGAGTGTGGAAAGGGGGGAGGATGATGACACCTGTGCGATGACATGCGCGTCTAAATAAAAGCTTGGGGTTTGTTTTGTCAGGCCTCTTCCTTCATCGTAGTATTGCTATGAAAGTCATCCGCCTAAATTGGAATGAACGGTCCTTGTAAGTGTTGGGTGACGTCATACCGGTCCGTGGCGTTAAAAAGGTTGGGGACCACTGCTCTAGGTGTCTGCATGGTTTGGTAGCTTCATTTACAAAGTTTTCCTTTCATACATTTGTCAGGAGACCAAACACTCGCTTCACATTCAACATTTGATCAAACTAAAACAGCGTTAACAACATTGTAACTGGTTTTTGCCCCATAAGCATTATTACTTAAATTACTAAATTAGCTTTGTTGGAATCCTTTTAAAAATTCATCTGACACATTTGTTGATGCGCACATGCAAAAAATCTACCGGTATTTTAAAAATTGATGATCTTTTAGTCAGATCCCATGTATATCTGTAAATCCATGTTAATCTCTGCACGTGTACGTATGAAATCAGAGAATAAATTAGAAGCAAAGGTGAATCTCGGTGAACATAGTTTTGGTGGGGAAACAAAAACAAAGCTGGAGGACTTTTTAGTTTTAGGGTTAAAACATGAGAAAGAATAGTAAAGATAAAAGTAAAAATAAACATGAAAAAAGTAGCAGATTGAAAGAAGTGGTTCTGTGAAAAGAAACTATTCCAACTCTGCGCTTTATCACTATTTTTTATCTAAATGTTCAGTCTCACCAGAACATTTGGAAGGGAGCCGCGCTCTAAAATAGTTTGAAAACCACAGGTAGTGGTTAAGAACAAAAAGAGATCTCTGTGATCAAATAAGTTCCCGTAAAACCAAATCAAGAGCAGCAAAAATGCTTGCAAGCCTGCAGAAGTCCTCTTTGCACATTGTAGTATTTTTTCATAAATAAAAAGCCTAAATATTTACAAAATACATGTAAAAAGGCATAGAAAGGTATTTTTGAATTGGTCTAAGCAGATACCAGACATGCTAGTGACATCCCTGCTGCTGTGAACCAGATCTAGATCATGTGACCCCAGTAATTGGACATGGGTAGTTTATTTATGGCATCACCGAGCCTTGAATTCACCCAAACAGCCAGGCGACTCTCTGGCTCTGATTGAACAAAGGCTGTTCAGCGTCATGCAAAAATATGTCCTGAGGCGATCTGCATCCAACGCGTCACAGGTCTGAATCAGAGCCACTCTGGTTACCTCACTGATCCCAGGCAAAAAGTTCAACACGAGTCACACATGGGATTTTGCAAACAGCTGCTGTACTTGATGATTTAACTCTCCATGGGTAGCTGTGACCAACTGTTTCATTAAACATGAACACTAATGACACACACAGAGCCTCATTCTAGTGCAGCATCAGCGTGTTCATTTGGGTACACAGACATCTCTGTGAGTCATTTTGTGCATAACCAGTCAGAACAGTAACCCTGTTCTAATAAACCAACTGTTCACAAAAACTGTTTTATCTTCAATCAAAAAAAATGATAAAACAGTCCCTTATATGAATAAATTGCACAAAAACCCAAAGTCATGCTGGTTTTAGTGCTAAAAAAAAAGGTCAACAAACAAGGAACAGTGAAATCCTCCACATGTGAATCTTATCTCACTGTTGTAGGCGCTTGGCATTCAAACTGGTTTAGTGTGTGGAAATATTGCACATGACATCAGAGGGAAGCGTAATCCACCCTTTGTAAATAAATGTTGGATGTGCGGCTGAATAATGAATCAGCTCGCGGCATAAAGACGAGAGCTGCAGTCTTACCGTCTTCCTGAGCACTCTTCAACTGAGCGAGGAAACAAGCTTGTGCGGTCATCGTCCTGAAGCTCCAACTGCAGCTCTGGGGCTTTTTCTCCTTTGATTCGTATTCTTAGCGCCGCTTCACAGAAAAAAAAAAAAAGAAAAAAGAAAAAAGTCCCACACACATGCATGTTAGACACATTTGGACAAGAAACCAGAAATACAGACTGTCAGGAAAACAAAGGAAAGTGACGCAACAGTAAACCATTTCAGCATTCCTTCAGGAACCCCAGGGCAACGTATGCCCAAACCACGCTACCAAATAAAGACACTTAGCTACAGGAATGGACTGAACTGTGGTACACGCTGGAAATGGCTCACGGTAAAATTACAGTAAATTGCAGCTCTGCCTTCAAACATCCAGAAAAACTCTAAAACATCTGAACAATAGGAGAGCTAGAAAGAAACAAAAGAACTTACAATTTTCTGAGAAATTAATAAGAAGAGGCTCTTCAGCTTCTGTAAGGACATAAGAAAGATTTAGTTGACTAATCTAAAGCTGTTCAAATAGTCAGCATTTTGTCCTCTTCCTGGAACAAAACAAAAAAAAACCCACACACTTCCTGAACCCGTTTTAATCTACTTTTTGTACTCACTGAACTGACAGAGAGAACATTTGAGGATTTAAACATTAAACTAAAAAGTGGCCTTTTTAAAAGGAGGCTTTTAAGAGCTTTACGGTCTAAAAACATCTTACGTTAGACATGCAAGCTCAAACTATGATTCTGATTTCCCAAAACCCAAGCTGAAAGCCACCTACCTTGTACGAGTTCAAATCTAGCGTTCACAGGAATGGACAGTTGAGCCACTGGACGTGACACCACAGCATCAGGGGTGGCCAGGACACCCAATCTGGACGAGAACGACACACAGTTTGACTCGAGCGGTTCAGCTTTTCACCGCAGTGATGAACTGTGGGGCCTTTTTTTCATACTTTGCACAGAAAATCAGTTCATGCACAGCATTCAGACTCATTAGAGATCAAACACAGGGGATGCAGTGCAGCATGCAGCATTCGATTATTATTGAAGCTTTGCTTCAGGGGTTAACTGAGGTCTCACGCTGTCCTGCCATTCCAATCATTATTTTATTCTGTTTTCAACGCTTTTAATTAAGAGGTTTTTATTTTAGCACCACATTTATTTCCTAAACTATGGTTTCAGCATTTCTGAACAAAGAACAATGTTTTTTCATTTTTGAAAGCGCCTGCACACGTGCAAACTTTTCTTTCATCTAAGTCTTTATTTTGATAGGAACGCACTATATCCTATGTTGCTGCAGTGTGCTCATTTAGTTAAAGGAGCAAAGGTTGTTCAAGAGGCAATAAACAGCTCCAAATTAATGAGCTGGATGAATGTGGGCGGGGTCACATTCCAGTCAGCGAAAATTGACATGCAGCAGCGGTGAAAACAGCTTCCTGCTCACTTCCTATCTACTTCCTGCAAAGGGGGCTTACGCCTGAAGGCAGGAAAGTGAGTCATGCCAGCGGGGCTGTGTGGGGGACAACCAAATCCCTGAAAAACATGAACATGAAGCAACAAGGGAACTTTTGGGGTTTTCTACCTGTCCAATTGAACACCGTTTATTGGGGGATGCATGCGGATGCAGGGCAGCAAATGCAGCTTGTCAGGCTGTGAAGAAGGTTTGAAGCAGGGGTCTGCAGTCTTTTCCCCTCCAAAATAAAGCTTTAAACTTTAAAACGTTATTGTAAATGAAAGAGGAAGTAAGTGATAAAGTAAACTAACTCAAACTTTATTCAACATTTGAAATACAGTAAGCATCACAATCAAACTAGAAAGATTTTGACAGATTTTTGAGTGTCGTGTACCACAGAAAATCAACTGGAGGTCAGTAAACACAATTTTACTTGAGGCACACTGAATTATAAGGCTGATTTTCAGAATTTAAACAAACTGTCCTTATAAATTAAACTTATTCATAAACATAAAAAACAGTTGTTTTTTTTTGTCACTGCTGAGATTTCACTACCTATATTTCCTGCATTGAGATGATCCTATGAGGTATAGGGTGTCTTTTATTTTGAAAGGAAGTCATGTAAACTTCTCTCAAAAGCTATGAACTGCAGAGAAAAAAAACTATTTTCTCTTTGCATTCATGCTTTATTTAACAAAAATATATATAATTTATATTTATCATAATAGTAACAATACAAATAAGTGTTATTTTTTATAAAAGTGGTCAGTGGGAAATCAACCTGGAGTGTTTAAGGTTGCAGGCCCCTGGTCTAAACAAAGAAACATTCACGTAAAAAAAGAAAAACCTTACTTAATATAACCAGGAAACAATAAAAAAAAACAACATAAACCTACGGCTTGACACTAATTCATTACTTATCAATTAATAAAAGCAGAATTTATGACATAGCTTCAACTAATATAGTTTTTTTTTAGTGCTCAAGGCACTTTGTCCCTGTTTTAGGACTCCTGGTTTTAGTTTGTGGTTTTAACACAGTTATGGGACGGAGCATGTTGTCTGCAAGACCATGTGAGTCTCATTAGAGTTTAGGACGCAGTGCAGACATTCGGGATCATCTGTGAGCTGGCTCTACGTGGAAATGTCCACAAGTTATGTCCTCCCTCTCAGTTGACACCCTTAAATATTGATTTTACATAAACAAACAGTGGAACTGTCAAGGATAACAACAGATGAGGGTGTGAAGCTAAGAGTGAGAGCAAATCTCAGTGGAAAGATGGATATTTGTGTGGGAAGCCTGTTCTCTTTGCCTTTCAAAATGTCCTAAAGACCCACTCCAATGAAAATTGTGTTTTTAACATGCTCTTATGGTATGTGTCTGATCATGGAGGACATATATCATGAAAATGAAGTTTAAAATGCATTTCTGGGTATTTCTTTATTTAAATAATTGGAGAATAAGGAGCAGACGAAAAAAATGCCGTTTGAAAAAGAGTTTATGTGTTTCCTAGAAAATATACTGGCCGGGCCACAAGCTCACTGCTCTGCTTATGCATCCACTTGGAGACAAATGTACATCTTTGTTTTCCTCATCCGAGCTGGAATCTGGCTCAACACTATACAGCTGGATAGCTCCGATATTGCTCATCATTTTTGTTGCACTGGTAATGTGAGGTTGGGGTTGTTAGGCGCTGCACGCCAGCGAGAGGGCATGTGAATAAAAGGGAGGATGGGAAATCAGCAGAGGCTTACTTCCGTACCAACAACTCAGTGGCAAGTACTACTGCCGCTAGAAAATAACACAGATTTTTTTTTATTTGAGCTAAAAAACGTATAATCATTATAACAAGAGCACCAGGGACGCTTTAAAAATAGATTAAAAGATGATTGGAGTGGGACTTTAATGTGTGTTAAAAAATAAGTTTTTTTTTTCTTTTTTGTAATTGCAGCATTGGTCTAAACCACAATAACAAATGTGCATATCTCCATCCTCTAAATATAGTTGTTTATCTATGCAAAAGTGTCCTTTTACCAAATAAATCAAACCTTTGAACAATGTTAACATCAGACTGTTTGCATAATAATCCAGGATTATATTGCATGGTTTGAACCAGCAGGCTGCACTATCTAAATCCTGGTTTAATATCCTGTCAGAGAACAAATTTAGAAGAAACTACAGAACTCTAATACTTACACAAAATCTCCATTTTGCAAAATGAGTGACAGAAGTCTGGGCTCCTTCACGCCAGACCTCAGCTCCTGACATCTGACAGTGTGAGCAGCAACAATCAAGGATTCATAGACGGATTCACAGAGCTGCTAGCAGAGTTTAGCGCGTTAAAGCCATGCCACACGAATATATAAGACAGCAAAGGAGCAGGAAAGATGGCTCCATGTATGTAGCACAGTTAAATGCGGCAAGGCGTCATTATTATGACCAGGATATTAGGAAATGTTTCTTTAATAAAGGCGTTAGTAACATGACACTTGTCAATTCAGCTGTTAATAAAGGTCAGAGGGCCAGTTATACTGATTTTTACCCATTTAAAACACGAGAAAACGTGTCAGCTTGTCCATGATTATTAGCATCAAAGCTACAGCACTTTTAAACACAACTCAAAGGATATTGCCAAGCATTCATTGTCGCATAATCCCGAAGAGGACTCCATTCTTACAGACCTCCGTTCGTCCCGTAGACTTCACAATAAATAAACGCTGTTTTTCGTGGTAGATGAAGTTGGGAGCCCACCCGGCGAGGCGGCCTCCTCCCGGCAGCTGTTCCGAGGTTTCGGCTGCTAACGCAAAGGGCTGGTTGGTTAGCCAGCTGTTGGAGCTGCTGGAAGGACTCGGAAATGATCAACCGAGTGGAGCGACCAACATATCCTGGTTTGGATCCAACATGGTGTCTAAAATAATAGGATCTTCCACTAAGATCAGGTTGAGTTTCAGGAGAGAAAACTTCTAAAACACTACAACATTAGCAAAAAGAGTTTGTTGTGTCGAATCCACTCCTCCCTACAATCGAGAGGCGTTTTGTTTTCTTGTTCAAGTACAATCCGGCGCATTACCGCCCCCGTGTGGTATGGCGTGGGAATTACATTCCTGGCACAATTATTACACTTCTAGCTCATCAACATTTTCCTATGCTTCAAATACGCTTTACTTTTGAGTTATTTAGAGATAATATTTATTAAACCAAACCTTTATTAGCTGAGCTAATCATTTGGGACATGACTTTATTAGGTTTTTATAGAGCTTGTCCATAACTGTAATAATAATGTGTTTTTCATGGCTTTAGAGTTTTTAAATGCAGGTTATCTTAAAGTTTTCATGAGCAGATGAGATTAGTGCACAGCCTGTTTGTAGCTATTTGCTTTATTCAGAACAAAAAAAGTGAATGAAAAACACCAGTTGTTATTTATTTATTTATTTATTTATTTATTTATTTATTCTGCTTTTGAAAATGCAAAAAAATTAGGAACAAAGATCACTTTTTTTTAATGCAAGACACGTCTACACTTCTGTACACATAAATATGTTTGTACTCAATTTATTTTACATACAGTTCAGTAGTGTACAGCTGTGTTATCATTTCGTTGGAACAAATGTGATCTCAACACAGTGATAGGAAACAAACTAATCAGCTCAGATAGCTTTAATTCAATCTGAAGCAGGCCGCAGTGTTAATCATTTTGTACAGAACTGATGCCTCACAAAAACTGCCGCACAGATTTATTTTATATTTATCAAACTTGAATTCCCAGAAGGATTTGTTCAAAGAGGTTGTTTGACCCATTTTGATGAACCTGCATAAATCTTACATGTTAGAGTTTGTTTCCTGATAGTAGTAAAAGGCACTTTTTTTATTTTCCTTCATTGACCGTTTCAAAGTTTCACAGTAAAATGTTGCTGACATGCAGAGCCTCTAAATATACCACATATTAGAGCCTGGTAAAGTGAACTCCTTTCAAAATCACCAATAAAATGAAGCAGGTCAACCTTTACAGCATTCATCCCGTCAGATTAATCTCACAGATTTGAAGGTGTGAGCTTCTCTACAAAGGTAGGAAGAAGAATATATTGTATGAGCATTTAAACCAGGAACTGGTTGAAATCACTTTGGATATTTATGTATTTTTATAATCATATATGCTTTAAATGTAACCCTTCAATACAATTTAGACCCATTTAAAAAGCGAGCACAATTTTTTAAATGGGTCAGGTGAGTTCAGCTCTTTTTACTAATATTTTCTTTTTAATTATACGTTAAACTCATCCCATAAAGACTGTTATAAAGAAAGAAAGCAGAGTCAATAGTAGCATGTATTATTCTGAGGGCCTACTCTGTGCACAGCTGTCTCTTGGCACCACTGATAAAACCTTTGTATTTGTCAGTGCCCAGGCAAGGCTGACATTTGCAATGTGCAGTGTGGGGGCACTGTTTGATCGTTTCAATGGCTGTAAAAGCCGCCATGGGTCAGGTTTGCAGCTCCAGTATCTTGAGTTCCTGAGTCCAGGGGCCAGCAGCCAGTGCCTGTGGATGAAACCAGAGCAGTCACAGCTACCAAAGGAGTTGTCCTTGGGGCCAGATGGACTCGGCACAGCTGGCATGCTGGAAGTAGGTGTAGGAGCCATAGTAAGTAATTTAGCCTGTAGGTGCTGTTATGTCATCTTTATTATAAATACAGGCTGATTAGCTGACCTCAGACAGTTGTGTTTCTGCCGGAAGGGCAAAAAGTTTGGTGCATGAAAGTAGATTCTGTATCAATGACGTCAACAATAAACTCATCAATTATCTGCACCTTACATCAGAGTGCAAAAACTTTGATTTTGCTCATCTTATATGAAAATGTGACAGTTAAGTCAGCTTTGCGCGTCAGCCAAGTCCATCTGGCGTTACACACCTCACTTGCTTTAGGTTCTAGACTTAGTTCTTATAGTAGCTCTCAAGTCTTGTAGAATCATGTCAGCATTAACTAAGCTCATTCAAGGTTAAACTTTAAAGAAGCATTTCAAAGCAGACGCCATACACTGACTTAGTTGTTATAGGATTTGATCATATGAATGGCATAGGGGCTGGAGTCCAGGTGTGGCCAGATGTCTCCATTTTCCACGTTTTCCTCAGCCCGACGTTCTACGGGTTCTGCAGTTACCGCTGAGAGGCTGAAGATGTCTGCCGCCCGGTAGGACTTTGTGAGGCGACGGAAGGATGATGTGTCCGAGATTTCGTCATCGAACAGATTGTCCATGAGCTCCTTGCGTCTCCTGCGGGACGCTTTCAGTTCGTGCTTAAGGTCAGAAGCAAGATCTTTAACATCTCTGATGAGTGTGGAGTGAAGACAAAACAGGCAGAGCAGGAACATGAGCCCCGCACAGATGCCAGAGACGAAGTAGAGAGCCACCCGCTCAGGTAGATCTAGAAGAGAGTTGTGCAGGATCACAGGTCAAATCAAGTCACAGGTTAATGATCAAATTCTCACATGGCTATTCTGGAGAAAAAAATCTTTTAATCTATTTAAAAATGTGTTAGGGTGTTTTTATAGAACAAATCTTCACCTCTAACAAAGGTCAACTTCTTTTGTTTTAGAATTAGCTAGAAATTCAGAAATAGTTTAGAAAAGTATTTTAAAGTACAACCTCTGTGGAAGTTCTTTCAAAATAAGATGTAGCTCTTTAAATTGAATCCAAAGAAAAAAGCGTTAATTGAGAAAACTCATATTTATGCTGTAGTACTTTTCACAGATGTTTGGATTTCTTCTTATAAAGAGTAACCATTTTTATAGTCAACAACTGAGGATAGACACTACTTTATCTTGGTTTATTGGTCAAATTCACATCTTTATTTTTTGTTGTGGTTATATTGGTTGTTGGTTGTGTAATTCCATGACATAAAAAATATGTTGATAAAGCCAATGGAGCCTTTTAGCTCCGTTTATGAAATCTATCAAACTAACTCATCAGCTGGGTTATAATTAGCGAACAAATATAGTAAACAGCTGGCAGATGGGTTACAACAGGGTTAGAGGCTACAAGCCGGGCTTGGAAGAGATGAGGCAAAATCCGCCACAGTGTTTTCCACACTATTGGGCGCACTTAAAAGTGGTTGAGTGTTAGTGTGAAAGCCCTAATAAGGCTAACCTGTGCCGGTGTTGGTCTGTGGCTATATCCAAATTCCCTCCCTACTCCTTAACTATTGTGCGGGACTATCTAGTGCCCTAGATTTTAAAAGCAATTTGGACACCATGCACACCTCTTTCTTTTTGTGAACAGCAAATCTCACATTGTCGATTTCCTGAACATTTTACGAATACTGTTGTTTATAAGAAATGCATTTTGATCAAAATACTTTTTTTTTTTTGGCAAAACTTATTTAAATGCAATGCATTGTGATCTATATTCACCAGTCTAGTAAGCACCGATGCAGAGATGCAGAGACTTCTGGGAAATTTCTAAGGCACTCAATGTTGGAGATTCAGACAGCCCTGTATATTGCACTATGTAGTGAGTAGTGAAGGACTTCAGACCAAACCTGTGTTTTTATGTGTTCCCCCAGCACATTGTACACCGAAAGTTTATTTTTTCAAGTATACATGAACAGCAAATGTATTATAGCCCAGGCGTCTCCAACCCTGTGCCTAATGAGCTAATTCCCTTCATGTTTTGCATTTAACTCCACTTCAGTGGTTGCTGATTAACTAGACTGAGTGAGCCAGTTTGGCATTTAATTGGACACACGGGATCGAGTTGACCAGTAATTTCTGAAGTGGGCCTAGCTGCAAAACAAGCAGGGCAGTAGCTCACGAGAAACAGGGTTAGGGTCCGCTGCAGCAGACCACATGGGTCTCTGTGTAGTGTAGGAAATATACTAACGGAATACTTCTTCAGGCTAAATGGCTAAATTGAAACATATTATACAGATAGCATACTATATGCCACACTTTTTTGCATGCATAGACTTATTACATTTGTGGGATCTTAAATAGATGCCTTTTTGCTAAGGGTTACTAACAAGTTTGGGAGTTAGCGTAGTCACAGTAGCATTAAATTTACTGGTATCAGTCAGTTTTCAAGTATTACCAATTAGGTTGGGAATTACAGGGATTGTAAATAATCTAGTGCTTCTTACCTGTAGTATTACAAATAAATTATAGAGTTACTGTAAACGCAGTAAATAAGGTCTGACTGTAATATCTCTGACTCTTGTTTCGCTTCTTGCGCCTTACAGTGTGGTATGGCTTAGTTATGACATAATTATGAAATAGATCATTCTTTAGCTGTGGTTACATGGACATAAGTAATTGGAATGAACGCCGGACCAGAATAAAAATGCATCACGTAAACACACCGTTCGGAATACTCTTCCCCGATCAGACTCATTCGAATCAAACTTTCTTTCAAATCAAGATAGGTGGGTTATGCCAATTGTTGATCCCATCGTGGTGCATATAACCAGTTTATTCGATCATTGGTCACTACTGCGCTGGCTTTGCGTCATGCATAGACGGTGTGACTCATAGCTTCAGTGTTTGCGTCAGGGGAGGGTGCTTTGTTACGTTGTGCGCTCCGGAGGAGCATCGGACCGCAGTCCGTCCGGCCGCTCTGCTTGAGTGAGCTGCCAAACTCAGGAAAACTTTTGTCTCCCGGGAGGACCGTGTCTCCGAGCAGAGGAGCGGCTTTAAGACGGTGTGTGAGCACCGTCTTAAAGCCGAAGTGGAGAAGGGTTCTATGTGAACAGCAGTTGAACATGGGTCAGTCGGTCCTAAGGGATTGACGAACATAACATAAGTTACTTTTTTTTTTCAGACTTTCGCTCCAGAAGAAAAAGTATGATTAGCTAAAAGCAGCAAATGATTAGTATATTCCAATTTAGTCTTTTTTTTAATTTGTTTTTTATGGCATTTAGTCATCTTACTTAGAACTGGTGCAGACCACGGGAATCTGACTGTTTAATTACAATCTTTAAACCTTTCGAATGGAGAAATGCCAGTCCTGAGAAACCGTTTAAACAATCTTGGGAATTCATGTTTCCAGTCGTGTCCAGACTAAATAATACCTGACGTTATCTACATATATTTACGTTCAGTAAAGATGCAGATTATTACGATTCCTGCACGGATTTTAAGTTCATTCATTGCTAAATGTTGTTGTCCGCCAAGAAGAAAAGCACAGATTAAAAAAGTTATGAGCAAACAAGCAGTTAATAATAATCATAACAATAACAAAAGTACATTTAAAAGATCATCTCGCTCTATGCTGCAGGTTTCTTTGTTTACAACGGAATAGTTATGTCCGGTATTTTAGAGAGTTCTGCGCATGTCCAAATGATTTAGATGGTGTGGCGTATGTAAATGTTTGTTATAATCAGAAAAAGGTTTTCTGGGTTTTTCTGTATACACAGTTCAATTCTAATCCGATCTTTGATTCGGTCAAAGATATTTTGCACATGTATTCGCAGCTCTTGATGATGTGCTTTATAATCTGGTGCGTCATACAGTGCGAAAAATACGGTTAATCAGTTTTTGCGTTGTAAAGAGTGAATGCATCCACACTCCCCCATTAAATACATCGGAATCTTGCATGGATCTCATCTAATGTCTAAAGGCATTGGTGCACATACCCAATAATTTTTCAAAGATCTCCAAAGAGTTGGTTAACAGTTTGTTTTGAGGCCTGTAGGTGGGGCCAGTGTACCATCCACCTGCAGGGGACAGGGGTCAGAGGCCGGTCAAGTCAGCAAAACTGTGAAGATGCTCTGCCTTTCTCACCGTGAGTGTAATCCGAGATCATAAAAGGATCCGTCGACCCTCGGCCGACGTCTTCAAGGAGATATTTAGGCACTAAACAAAAGAGAAGAGACTTTTACTTTAAGCTGCAAACTGCATTGCTTCCATTGGTAACATCTGGTCCACAGTTTACCACAAGTGAAGGACACCCGCAGGTGTTTGCGGGTGCCAGGAAAGCAAGGGTCCCCAAAGGTTTTAGTGTCTGCCAGCACTGAACAGTTTGCTCTGCCATGACACCTGCGGGACACTCTCCTCAGAGCCACGGGTGACAAACACTCTGCAGTTTAAAAAAGTATTGATTTACCTCTAATGCACTAACATTTCTGACAAGCAGCTCTGAAAGTAGAAAAAACAACCATCCATCTCAGCAAAAGTGACTACAGGTTTCTCTATGTAGCTGGTAAATGTAATTTATTGTCAGACCCATGTCCGTCTGCGGCCCTGGTTCCTGAGGACAGTTTGGACTGCCGTGCAGCAGGTGTCCAAACGTGGCAGAGTAGATGGCGAGGACAGTCTCATTTTTACACGTCAGCCTCATTCGCTCATTTTCACACACAAGTCTAATGCGATGATGCTC
Organism: Oryzias curvinotus; assembly: GCA_023969325.1. Lineage (NCBI taxonomy): Eukaryota > Metazoa > Chordata > Actinopteri > Beloniformes > Adrianichthyidae > Oryzias > Oryzias curvinotus. The sequence continues at coordinate 14,650,938 of CM043715.1, read as the reverse complement.
TGCAGAGAGACAGCATAATCAAGACGATTTAAAATCAAACAAAATATACCACTTTCACCAGTTGTGTGTTTTCTGAGAGCATCAGTAGTGTGTTTGTAATCATTGAGAGAAGTGGTTTCTGGGGGCAGCCTTTTGGAAACAGTGGTGGTGGGTACGGGGTCATGACTGTTACAGGGTGGGGACTTGGTGCATCAAATGTGGTTCACTACATCCTGTGGCTGCTTACGTCTTCTGGGAGTTGAGGAGTTTGAGAGCCCAGCCAAGATTTTGCAGGTGATCTGTGAGCTTTTTTTCCTTGGTATTTTAAAAGCCATGATGCTTTAAAAATTTTTACTATTTTTCTTTATTTTTAATGCCTGATTCTAACACTAAAAAATAATTGGAAATACTTTTTAGAATTCCATTTTTGAGATGAAAAAGGGGCCACAAACATGACATTTTTTTATATTGAAAAAGCACGAATAAAAGAATTTTATTTAATGATTTAATGATCTGACTAACCAACATGAATTCTTATTACAATTAAAAATAATGTGTACAAAGCAAGAAAAAATAAACTTCACAAAAATGTTATAAGTTCTTACTTTGTATGATTTATTATGGTAATTTATTGTTTTAAAGGTGAAAAAGTGTTTTTAATGACACCCTTAGCTTCCTTGCATGACACCTGATTAGTTTGTACTTTTAATAATAAATCATGGCTGAGCACTGATTTTTTTACCTAACTTCGTGACAGTATAATTCACTGAAAATTACAAAATTCTATAAATTAAAATGTCAATTAGTGTTATTGAGCTCATTGTCCAGTTTGTTTTCTTTACCTGGTCTGCACTTGTAGTACACAAGGAGGTACTTGGTGGTGAGGGGACAGGGGTCCAGTCCAAACACTGGACTGAGGACCTGGAGGTGACATGACTGCTGGTCCTGACATTCTGACAACACCTTCTGCAAGTGCAGGAAAAAACTGCTGACATCTGTCTTCTGCAACAGCTGTGAGTCACCGAAGGACTTAAGTTTGGTGTTCTCATGCTGTGTACCTCCATGGCAACAGAGGACGTGCACTCTGTGTCGTCGTCTTCAGTGATGTTTGCGTTTGCAGCAGGGCATAAATGCTTGTAAGGAACACGGCGTCCGTAGAAGGCTGAGAGAATGGCCACAGACGTCCTGGAGGGGCATTCGATGCTGAACATTTCTCCTTCACAAGCGTGAGCTGTGTGGTTCTTCAGGATACTCTGGAGATACGCTGAAATAAGGCACAAGATGACCAACAGAAAACTAATTATTACAAAGATCTTATCTGAATCACTATTCAAATAACTGTTTTACTTTGTTTGTGAGGCTTTGATGATGACGCAGGAAATTCTTTGTCCAGTTCTTGGAGCATTGCATGGATTGTGAACAGGGTGGTGTCCGCATGGTCTTAGTCACTGGGTGTAACTACTCAAGACAATGTTGGGACTCTGACCACACACACACACACACAAAAACACACACACAGACACACACATGTCTGACAGTGACAAGCAGATTCTGGACTGAAGTCTCGACTCCCATCCGCTCCTTGGATCCTGTGCTCTGTGTGTTTATGTCTTTGTGTGTGTCTGTGTGAACTGTTTTGTCACATTTCTATACCGACGAAATAAGGTACCAAAAAAATGAAATAATAAAAGCTTCAAAGGTTTATAATTAGTGCAAAAGCAACAATTGGATTTATTTTTGCTTGTTTATACTGGGTTTGTTTCCCCCTCCATGCTAATCAGTGGGGATGGTGTTCTTGGGGTCATAGGCAGCATTTATCTTACTTAAAACACGACAGGTTGAGTTGATGCCAAAGAGCTCAGTGTTGTTCTCATTTAACCACAGCACCTTCTCTCAATTACTCTTTTAATAATGAAGGTGTTCACTGGCAAACCCCAGGTGGGTCTGCACAAGTGTCTTCTTAAGCAGGGGTACGTTGTCAGCACTGCAAGATGTTTAACCATTGCAGCGTAAACTATTGCCAATGGTTTTATTCGTAACTGTGGTTCCAGCTGCTTTGAGATCATTTGCATCTGCCGAATTTTTTTAGGCAGATTCCTCTCTTTTCCATGTTGGAGAGTTTGAGTGAGTTTGACTGAAAGATTCTGTGAACAGGTGGCGACAGTAAAAGCGATCTTAGGAGAGTCTAAATGGTCAGTGTGAACCTAAACTCTTAATGGTTACTAAGGGAACCAACACTTTTTTTCTCTCAATGAAATGCAAATTAATTTTTTTGTTGATTTTTGGATTTTCTTTGGGATTTTCTGTCTTTCACTGTTAAAATGAATCTACAATTAGAATGGCAGACTGTCAATTCATGTTTAAGTGGTGAAACCTACTTAATCAGCAAGGGATCAAATACGTATTTCCTCTACTGTACATACGTTGTTGTTGTTGTTGTTGTTTTTAAAGACCGCATCACTTTCACGTAAACTTTCTCAGAAATCTGGTACTGCAAAATTAAGGTCTGATGTCAGACTGACTGAGTCAGAGATTAGTTTAAAATGAGCAACTTCACAAATAACGTGTGGCACTTGTCATGAAATGAAAATATTAATTCTGTCCCTCAGTTCATACTAATCAGGTGTTTAGAGAGCTACAAGACAAAATAAATACAGATGCAATTATATTCAAGAGTTTAGAAAACTGAAGTAAAAATGGTTTAACTTAATAAAACTGTGGTATTGAAAAGCTTACTGAATAACAGGCAAATTTCCTGCAGTTACTATGATAATATTTGCTGAAAGATATAGCTACATAAAACAGACTAAACTTATTCTTAGTCATTCTAAAACCTTATCTATTCTGGGAAAATCATTCAAAAGCGGATTTAATATTAGAGCCCCATTGCCTTACACAAAAATGATACAAATATTCAACCTGAAATGTGTTAAATATTGCAAACACACAAGTTCACATCACATAAATCATTTTGTTTGGTTACCATTTTGTGTCTGAAGTTCTTCTGAATGTTTGTCAGGGAGCTGTGTTCAGCATTTCAGACAACATTTTAAAACACATTGAGAGTAAAAAATTCCAAATAAAATTAAACGCTGAAGTGTACAGCAGCTGCAGGCGACTAGTTCTTTTTATTGTTTGCGGTCCCGTAGAGTGAAAATCGGAGTTCTGTTGTTTTTGCAGCCTCCTCAGCCTGAGCCAGCAGGAGTTTTACCAGCTGCTTTCAAAGCAGGAAGTGCAAATATATTAGGAAATGTTTTTTTAAGCTTCCTGTTGGAAAACCACACACTGGAAAGTCATGCATCAGCATTATTCTTTTTTTTTTTTCCCCCAGAATGCATGAACAACCTGAAAAAAAGACACTCACATGAGAAGTCAGGTGCAGAAACTGCAGGAGATAACCTCAGTCCCAGAAGAAGAGAACATAAACAGAAAGAACAGCAGAAACTCCAAGTTACAGGCATCGTGAATATCAAGTAACAAACCCAAGGTTCTGTTATAATAGATGTTGTGTTGGTAGAGAGCTGCCAGAAGGTCAATGGTGCCATTGTGTTTCAAGGAAAACAATCCCTCTCTGTTAGAAAGTGTAGAAGTCTGGCTGTGGTGGAGCTGGATCGAAGTCCAGCCTGGTTACCAAGAGTGACAAAATAAATATCAGCTTTGATCAAAGAAAACATCATTTTTAATATGTGTGTGTTGTATTGGTTGTGTGTGCGTGTGCGTGTGCCTGCGAGTGTGTGTTTGCGTGTGTTTTATTGGTCTTGTGTTTGTGTGTATTTTATTGGTTTTGTGTGTGAGAATTTTATTGGTCTTGTCTTTGTGTGTATATTATTGGTTTTGTGTGTGTTTTATTGGTTTTGTGTGTGTGTTTTATTGGTTTGTGTGTGTGTGTGTGTGTGTGTGTGTAGGTGTGTGTTTTATTGATTGTGTATGTGTGTGTGTGTTATTGGTTTTGTGTGTGTGTTTTATTGGTTTTGTGTGTGTGTGTGTTTTATCGGTTGTGCGTGTGTGTGGTTTATTGGTTTTGTGTGTGCGTGTTATTTGTTTTCGTGTGTGTGTTTTATTGGTTTTGTTTTGTGTGTCTGTGTGTTTGTTTTGTTTTTTCGATGTTTTCCTGTTTTCTTGCCGTTGATCATGTCACGGCTCTGGCTGACCCGGTGCCTTTCGGAGTTAAGTTTGATTTCATTTAAGTGTCATGCACTCATGTGCCCAGTTTATATTACTTATATGACACTGGAGGACAGAATACAGAAAAGGGGCATCACATAACTAAAATAACAATATACAATCATCCACCTAATGAGAGTCTAACAGAATACAAAGTGTCCATTCTTTTTGTCCATGCCTTTGCCAAAAAAGTTGCCAAACAGAAAATGTCATTTTCAAAAAGCCAACGTAAAATTTTATCTTCAAATAACCAAAATAAATCAGGAAATTTCTTTTCTATTACCTCATATAAACAAAGTCTGTGTTTTTCATACAATGGACAATAAAACAACAATTTAAAATTATTCTCAAAATCATCACCAAAATACTAAACCACACCAGGGATAAATATGACATCCATCCCAATCCAAAATTTTAGGTATAAGTCTCTCTTCAGGTAAAGTCAACAGTCGGTTCTGTAATCTGAGAACTTCTGCTGTTTGTTTGATCACACGAGTTTCCCACCCCATGTCCCCCTCTATGGCAGCTTTAGTGGTGAACCTGTGTACACCCAGGAAGTATCTCATTGATCTGTTTGGAACCTTATCACACTTCATAACCCCAGACTCCTGCAGCATAAAATAAGATCCACCATGGAATCGTACAATTTACTAAACGAGTCAAAGCTTAGATCACGACAGACTTTCATCTTATTTATCACTGCACCAAACACCCTCTCAGCAGAGTTTGATTACACCTGCCTTCCTTATGAGAACATCATATTTTTAGGAAAAACAAAACCAAGACATTTTCAAGTATCAGTATACAAAAAGTGTAGTTTTATCCAAATAAAACTGAAAACGACTTTTAGGTACACAAGGCTTTCTAAAATGAACTATCTGTGTTTTAACTACTGATAGTGAGTCTCCATTTGGAAGACTGAGCATTTAACCCTTGTGCTATCCAAGGCATTTAACATTGAGAGTGGGGTCATCTGGACCCCATACGATAGCACAAGGGATAATGAAGTCCGAGCAAATATAAATGCACGAACCTCCTGTGACCAGGGGCGGCTGAAATTCCTGGATGGTTCTGTTTGTCTCAGCCTGCCCCTGTTGTTGGACTCAGCTCGTTTTGCCTTTGCAGTCTGGTTTTGCCCTTATTTATTGCTTTGGTAGTTTTTTTGCCCTGGTGTTGAGCTTCTATTTAGTCTCTTTACGCTTCAGGTTCTTTTCAGTTTGCTGTTTTTTGTGTGGTATTTCTGTCTTCCCTTGTTGTTGATATAGCCAGGTTCTCCAATTTGTTATTTACTAACCCCCCCTTTTTGTGTCCATGTTTTATTATTCCTCTTTGTTGGTGCAATAACTCACAACACAACACATTAACGTACCACACAACACATTAACTCACAACACAACACATTAATTCACATCACAACACATTAACTCACAACATAACACTTTAACTCACAATGGAAGTAAAGCTGCAATGGTAGTGCTTTTATTCTTAAATTTCCATTGTGCTGATGGCCTAACTACCTAACAGAAAGTAACGTCACAGTGAGCTGTGGAGGGAGCACGTTTTTCTACAAGAGAAGCTAGCAGCAGTGTTGCCAGTTTTGGCAACAGAAAGGAAAAAAAAGAAGTCATTGCGCAGGAAAGGTTCAACACTACCAGGCATTGATAGACAGACACCGCTCCATGTAGCGATCAGACCATAACTTTAGCTGGTAGCTCCTCCCACACGCAGCCGTAGTATGACGTTTTAAAGAAAACAATTTCTAAGAGGCGGGGCGTTGCACTCCCCCAACAACAGGTTAGATGACAGAGCCCGGTCCATTATGCTCTGCCGTTCACGGAGCTTCAGTACATAGAACTCCAACAGCCACACGGCCTAACGTAGTCCGCTATTATATATTCATGAGCGGAAAAAACCTGCCGAACCGACCCTAAAACCGCCCAAATTATGCACTTTTGACCGCAAATTTAGACCTGCTGCTAGCTTCTCTTGTAGAATAAACGTGCTCCCTCCACAGCTCACTGTGATGTTACTTTCTATTAGGTAGTTAGGCCCTCAGCCCAGTGGAAATTTCAGAATAAAAGCACTTCCATTGCAGCTTTACTTCCATAGTGAGTTAATGTGTTTTGTTGTGAGTTAATGTGTTGTGTGGTAAGTTAATGTGTTGTGTTGTGAGTTAATGTGTTGTGAGTTAATGTGTTGTGTTGTGAGTTATTGTGTTGTGTTGTGAGTTAATGTGTTGTATTGTGAGTTAATGTGTTGTGAGGTAAGTTAATGTGTTGTGAGTTAATGTGTTGTGAGGTGAGTTAATGTGTTGTGTTGTGAGTTAATGTGTTGTATTGTGAGTTAATGTGTTGTGAGGTAAGTTAATGTGTTGTGCTGTGAGTTAATATGTTGTGAGGTGAGTTAATGTGTTGTGAGGTAAGTTAATGTGTTGTGAGTGTGTTGTGAGGTAAGTTAATGTGTTGTGTTGTGAGTTAATGTGTTGTGAGGTGACCCTTCTGGGCCATCATAGGAGTGTCACTCTGTCCCTTAAAACAAGGAGTAGGAGAGGTCCTGCAGCGCGATTTGAGCATCGGGCAAGGCGCGTCAGTCTGACAGCAGTGTGTTTTGAGCTTTGCTTCTTCCAGAAGTGGCCAGTTTCATCCATCATTCAATCATCCAGATGATCTTCCTCAGAGCATCAGCATATCATTTTATTGGTTTTATGTGTGTGTGTGTTTTATTAGTTTTGAGTATGTGTGGTAGTTCAGAACCTTTATGTCTCATGTGCTGTGAAACGGTGGCGCTATTTAAAGGCAGCAATGTCAAACATCTAAAACATCTTGAACAAACGTATCCACCAAAGTCTGGGGTGAGAGCGCAGAAAATAAACAAGCTAAGAGTCCAAGATGAGAGATCAACTCAACCCATCATCACACACTCTTTTACTGCGTGGCAACTGGTGCATGAGTGTGCACTGAGGATTGCATGGATTTTAGGCCAACATAGAAAATCTTTCAGTGATGTGACGTTTGTCAAAGAGTGCTTGAGTGCCGCTGCAGAGACGCTCCTGGAAGGCAGACACAAAAATATGAACTCACTAACAAAGTTAAGCAAATCCTAAAGTCAGCCACCTCCACAATCAGAAGATTGGAAATATTAGCAGTTGATGTGTTGCCACAGCTTGAGGGTGTCATGGGGGTATCAAGATGACCCAGATGTAGGACCAAAAGACAAGCCACGGTGAGAAGTAATAGCATAACAAAAAGCACCAGTCTAGGTGGGGAAAAACCCACAACAACAAAGACCAAAAACCCTAAAATACAACTTGATCAAGCCGCACTAGAGCTGGATTTAATGAAGCTACACTCAGATTCAGAAACAGAACCACTTAAATACAGCTCAAACAAATTAACCTAAAGTGCAGGCAGCTGTGTACCACTCCATGGAGGGCCACCAGGGAGATGGCGGAGTCCTCCAGGAGAGCCACAGCCAACCTGCACAGAGAAACACAAGAATGAGGAAGGCAAAAAACAGACTGACACTGTGTCAGAAGGAAGTAGTTTGCAACTGATCATTGAATAAAAACAAAGTTCCTTTCTTTTTTATAATTTTTTTTATTTATTAGTTAGTATTACTTTTTTTTTTAGCTTTCCTGACAGATTTAATTGAACTCTAAGCATTTGAAAAGAACTTTTCTTTTTTTCTTGTTAATTCCTACCATCAGTTTTCTTTTATTGGTAAAGTAAAGAACATGTCACTGTAGAGGCTCTCTACATCCAGCATTAATCTACGAATGAAAAAAACAGTGGGCTTCTGGCCTCATAACTTTCTGGTATGATCCATCCAATCCATCCATTTTCTGAACCTGCTTTATCCCTATAATCACAGGGCTGCCAGGGCCTAACCCAGCTTATGGCGAGGTACACCCCGGACAGGTCGCCAGCCCATTGCAGGGCTAGGATATGATCCCTTTTGTAAGTGAAGAATAAAAAAATTAGCTAATCAGAGAATATATGTGGAGCGCATGAGCCTGACGGAAAATTTGACAACATAAAAAAAAACAGAAAACCTGCATAAAATTCATGAAAAACTTCAAGGACTCGTTGCTTTTAAGGTTTAAGGTCTACTTTTACACTTCTTCATCTGACAAGTCCCAGTTCTTTCTTTCACTTCAAATATGCAAGCATTCACATAACTTTTTTTAGAGTAAATATGTCATACCAGTGCAAGGAATTAGAATTAAATGAGACTGTCTCTAGAAATTTTCATTTATTACCAATAAATATGAGTTTTTCTCTGGTTTATTACAGCATTTAATTTGAAAGAGCCCTTTCCTTTTCCTCTAAATCCTAAACAAAATATAATTAGGACATTTTCTAATTTAGAAGTACAGCCAATCCTTTTTGTTTTGCTGTGAATGGAAAATTATACAAATTTCAGAATTTCAGTGTGTTGCTGGTAGAAGTTAGGATTATCATCTTTGTATCACTTTCTTTGCTGAGAGTTTTTTTAGTCTTTTTTAGTTTTTTTAAATGATCCTGTAATTTTAAACATACCTAAAATAGAAAATATTTTATGCATAATTTGGAATTTTTCCAAGGTTTATGAAAATAAATACCCAATATAGCTACTGTTCTTTTTTTAAAAGACTGAGGTCATCTTTGAAGTAACTGTAATGATTTCATAGACTTTTTCCCATACTGGAAATCTGGTGATCCATATTGAATTAGTGAACTCTGGAACAACTACCCCACCTGGAAATCACTAAAAATAGAAACAAAGCAGGCGCTGCAGAGCATGGGTTTGCTGTACACCAGTTCACACAGCAAATATGAGCTCATATCTTTAAAACAAGAAGGTCCAAACAAGCTAAATAAAGTAACTGAGTTGGCCTATTGTGCCTCTGGCTGTGTAAGAAATAAGGGCAATGCAACAGCAAAATTAAGCTTCATCCTCTTATGTCACGTTTACACCGGGCACGTTCAAGAAGCATTAAATGCGAATTTAGCCAATGGTGTTCACACTGGACTGTCACTCCCCGACACTAGCGCGTGTCCGCCACCTCCAGCTTGAAAAGACTTGATGTAAAATGTCAAAGTGATGAAAATATGCTCCAGGCTTTTTCTTTCACAGCTCGATTCCGGCATATGCAAGACTTGGTGTTGTATAGTACTGTCTGGGCACAAACCATAAATATTAATTTCTCCTCCATGATCAATTTTCAAACAGTTTCTCCTTTTAAAAGTGTCGTCCTCCATACATTGCTACCAAATCTGAATGGTCAAAGTTTGACCGGATTTAACTTTCAACCATGTTCAGTGGCGGCATATTTTGTATGGAGACCCTGAAAACTTTAGTCAAAACGGGCGTAACTACACAAGAACGCGAGAGTTTTGAGCATGAAAGCCTGAAATACGTATTTACATAGACTTTTCATGTTGCTGAGGGCAGTTTAAACATGTGGCTTTAGACCCTCGTCATCAGTGAGGACCCCCGTTTCTTAAGATAAGGAGTGGTTTTTTTTCCAAGAGGTCATTTACAATCGATGTGTGTGACCTCAATCAAGAAGGCTCTACATCAAAAAAAAAAAGGTTTCTCTTCTTTTATTTTTAAACCCAGACATTTTAGAGAAATCTACATGACAATTTTAAGGGACTACTCCTGTAACTCCATAACAGCAAAACAAGACCAAAAAATATCATTATTCACTCATGGCAGCATCTTCCATCACAGCTAAATGAGAAAAGTCAGAGGCCTAAGGCAGATCTCGGGATATTATCTGTACTGCAGGTGATGAGAAACAGCCATTTATCATACGTTCTAATGTGAACGCCCTCAAAAACACTGAATAAACCTTTGAAAACTGACCATTCCATGGGAGAAACATTTCTTTACATATGTGTAAGTAATGATGAGACTGTCAACAAACGCATTCCTCTCGCCTCCCACGGGGAGTGGGAATAAACTCATTAATCTCCCTCCAGCTTTTATAGGAGGACTGCACGGTTTTTGTGGAGAAGGAAATTGGACTGCAGATAGTTGGAAAGTATCAGGTCGTAACCTTCCTGACTTTGGATGATTTTAAAGAGAAATGGGAGGATATCTTCTTTCCTTCAGTTCTCCCTCTCTGTCAGATTTCCTGTGATGGTTCAGAGCTATTCATCAGATTTCCGGGGTTTGTTGGACATTTCAGTGTGATGGGTTTGTTTTGGTCATCCTTCCTCAGGGAGATAAATGAGATAAACACGGCACACATCCTGACATCTTTACTTTCTGTTAAATTTCCTTGTGATTCATTTCATAATCTTATCTATGCTTTTGGCTGAGGTCTTTAGGGAAGTTTGCATCACAGAACGGAGATTTCGTCATTAAGTTTCCCTTCCTTTTTACTGTAAGTTAGATGTTTTTATAAAAAAAGTGCCAAAGATTCAGCTCCCTTTCACGCACACCACAGCAGGAGAAGGGGGATTCCCGTCACTTCTGTGCAAACATGTTACCAAACCCCTTCCCCTGAGATTTCACAAAAAGAGATCAACGTCTGTTTTATGTTCAAAGCACAAAGATACAATTCCTGAAATTGCAATAGACACAGCAGAAGGAACGCAAAGGGAACGCAAAAGGAACATGTTTTACAACCCCAAATTGATGACAAATTAAACTTAAAAAGTCTAATCATTGTTTGACTTCTTAAATTATCAGACTTTTCGTGTGACTGTTTCAATAGAAATCTGATTTTAATCATTAGAAAAGGGCCAATCTGTTCATTTAAAAAAATTTCAAACACACCCCTACAATATTTCAGGATTTAAACGTTCTCAATCGGTGAGAAAAAAAAAAGGGACTGACCATCTAACTGTGAGCAGAAAATAAAGGGTAGATCCTTCAAGTAGTCAATAGAAGTGTAGCAGCAGCTGCACTGCAGACCTATGAGCTCTCACTATGAGACTGCAGGCATGCTGAAAGAAACTGTTAACAGCTTAGTCATGTGTCACTATGTACACAAACTTCAAATGTGTCCCCACTACAACCAGAGGGGAGTACAAGTTGCATTTAAATCATTACACTCACTAAAATAACTTTTTGTAAAACTTGTAGTTTTACTGCATTACCGTAGTACTTTTTTACTTGAGTAATGATGGCGATGCAATAATTAGCTTTCTTTATTTATCTTGTTCTTTTTTTTTATTATAACATTCACACCATTTATTGTATTAAATTGTATCAGCACAACATCAACATGAACGTGTAAAAGGAATGTGTTAGATGTAATGAAGATTTTTAACAGTAAATCTTAGCAATATACACTTGCTAGTACACCTGCTGTACCCCTTGCTAGTACCGGGTTGGTACATCATCATCATCATTAGTGGCATAGATTCAACAAGAGGAATTTATGAACAGACGTCCCACTTAGCCCAAAAACGATGAAAAAGTAGGGGATAGCATACAGCTAACAACAACAAAACATAATACGCAGACATAACTGAGACACGATATTCTAAAAGGATAGGATCATGAACCTGAACACAGTAAACCAGGAGAACAGAACATAGATCCCGAAAGATGCTTGCAGATTGTTTGTTTATATAAACAGTTAAAGTAGTTTTCTAGTTATAGTTCTGAAAAACATGTATCATTATTATCTTCTTTATATTTGAACTTTTTGGCCAAAAACATACGCAACAACTTTGCTGTCGATGACTTAAATATGTTTTTAAAATGATGAACCCAAATATTTACTTATATTTGGTTAATTTCAGGTACTTATTTGTTTTGGATGTACTTTTCCAGGAATGTATGAATATGCATTCTGTATCCTGATTGTTGTTAAATGAACTTTAAACATAAGGGCCAACCCTGCACACCCTGTTCAGGATGTATGAATGCAAAGATTAAAGTTTTATCTGAGGATTTTTCAGTTTCCCTGGAATATAAACAGAATGAATAAGGGTATATTTCAGCAGCTAAAACAGAATTTCTTTTAAAATGTTTTATGTAAAAAGCACTGTAAGCTAAAAAAACAAATAATTTTCAATTACTTAGTTCAACAATAAAAGGAAGACATCTTAATCAAACACTAAGAAAAAGTTCATATTTCTCACTTCTTCAGAGCCTAAGCTTTGTTTTTGAAATGTGGTTTCAGCAGTCGTGTGTAACTAACAGTGCTGGAATTGAAGTCAAACAGATGATTTGTGTGTTTTGACTCACTAGATGTTATCAGTTTCATAGAGGAATCTATTTTTAGCTGTGTCCTCACACAGTTTGGCTCTGGGTATATAAGAGAGAGTAACCCGCCCACCTTTCAGGACCCTCCCTCCTCTGTGCTTGTAAAGTACGCTCGGAGCAACAGCCTCCAAGAGGCCCTCAGAAGAAGAAGGGAAAAAGGCGTGAGGTGCTGTTCTGGTCAACCAGCTCCATAAGAAGACTCACCCTCTTCTTGCCTTACTGACTCTGGAAAAACCTAACTATTCCTTCCAGGAGAATCTTTCTTTGTAGGGAAGAACTTGGACTAAAAGGAAAATAAGCTTAAAAAGACATGGCACTTCAACAGAACTCTGAAAAGGAGCCAATCATTGAGTTGTTCATTAAGGTGAGTCTTTTCTGTTCAGTTTTACTCAGACTTCTCTATTAAAGCTTCATATTAAGTAGTATTTGCTTTCATGTGGCTGGGATCTTTATGTGTTCATGTTTTCCCTCAACATGAAAAAAAATGTAATTTAGCAGTTTCATGGAATGGAACCACTGAGCATCATCAATCAGAGGACGACTCTGTTGTGGAGTGCAGCTGTCCTCTGACACCACCTGCAGCAGATGTTTAGATGTTTGTTGCCCTGCTGAGGGTCACAGCGGGCTGTTTATCAGTTAACTCTGCCCCCAGACTGAAAGGCCATCTTATCACTGCACAGCCAGCCACAGCAGCAGGGAGCAGGGAGACTGACTGGCCTCCAGCCTGAACCAGGCACACCCACATTACTCACGCACATGTTGAAATATAGTCATTCCAAGAGCAGTCATCACATAAATAAAATATTATCAGACGCTGTGACGGAGCGGCTCCGTCTCTCGGGCTGAGCGAACACCGTGAGCACACAAACACACACACCCACACAGTTTGGTGCGCGCGTCCACGTCATTATCAAGCCTTTCTGCTTTAAAACCATGATTTCTTACAATCCACCCTTCATTTTTACAGTTTAGACCTTGGGTGCACACTTGGTCTTCAGTAGTTTTAAGCATACACATACATAGAAACGCTTACTCACGGCAGCCCAACAGCAGCTCAGCAGCAGCTCAGCAGCAGCGGGTCTTAGCCACGCCCCCTCCGTTGACAGCCAAACCGAGGGATTTGTTTATTTTGTGTATATATTGTTGTAAATTATTTGAAACAGCTGTTCCTAATTTATCTTGTTTTTGTGTCTTGTTGTTTTTTCCTTGTATAGTACAAGTTGAATTATTGTGGCTGAAATTAATGTGATGAAGGTAATTATTTAAGTATTGAAGGAAATATGAAATGTTTTGAGAATAACTTTCTTTACAATTTTCAAAGTAGAGTGCCTAATTAGGTGGGAGGGGCAAGAGGTACATAAGAAGGTGCCTCACTCTCACAATGGCAGAGGAAGCCTCACTCTCGTCATAGCAGAGGAACTGAGAGTTGAGAGTTGAAATGGGCAGAAGGAGTGCCATTCAAGTTCAAACGCAATTGAAGGTGATTTGATCTGAAATCAGATTAATTTCTGGTGTTTTGCTTTCATCCCTGCTTTATTTTTTTTCATGTGTCACCCAAGACTTTATTAAAAAGGGTAAAAAGCCCTATGAAATCTCTCCTGGCTTGCCTACCAGTTTTTGTTTTTGTATTTTTTTCTGAATCTCCTGAGAGAACCCCGCGACAGACGCACCCATGCATATTGGAGTTTTTGTCTTTAAATGTGGAACATCTGTTTGTAGAGACAGGGCGTTCTCATCCTCACAGCAAGGTCGTTTGAGCAAAACTGTGTGTTGTGTCTGTCTAAGACGTTAAAACAGTAAAAGTGGACTTTGTTTAATGTTATAGATGACAGATTTGGATAATATAAAGAATAAAAGCACGTTTTGTTTTTGAGAAAAAAAAAATTCTTATAGACATTTTTTCTGAGTTTGAAGGCTTCCCCTACATTGTAGTACAATGCCTGCATTTCCCTTTCCAACAGGAAATGACTTTTAAACATTGTAGACACTCTGCTCACGACCAAAATAGTCCTTTAATTCATCAGCTGGCATCCTAACAACACGTTTTGTCACTCATTTGACAAAGTAACGACAAACTTTCTGATAATAGTTTTCTTGTTTTTCAGGCTGGACATGATGGGGAGAACGTGGGGAACTGCCCCTTCTGTCAGAGGCTCTTCATGGTGCTCTGGCTGAAGGGAGTCAAGTTTACAGTGACCACCGTTGACATGAGGAAGTAAGAAACCCCTCTGCTGGCAAAAGAAAAAAAACATTTCCTGAGCAGCTGGTTTTAGGGACTTTCAAGCAGAACTTTATTAAAAAGTGAACTGGTTAAAAGTGGTGTTGTTTCAGCATCTAAGCTGTGTTGCTCTCTGTGTAAGTGAGGTGTGCGGTAGGAGCTCGTAAAGCTGACCTGCACAAAGAGCCCTCTATCTACTTCAAACAAACACCCTCTTTGATCAAGGCGTTATTGTGTGAATTTCTCAGAGGTGACAGGCCAAATAAGATGAGGAAACTTTAAAGGGACGCTGATAAATGAGCGATTCATTACACACAAACAGGCCTTTTCCATCTGGACGACCACTCCCAGAGCTGTGTACACCAGCAGCTGGGATCATTCATCCAGAGCGCCATATTTAATTCTGACAGTGTCAATAACCGACTGAGTGTCAGTGCTGCTGAAACTCCACCTCCACCCCTCACGTCTCGTTTCTCCAGGAAACCAGCTGAGCTCAAGGACCTGGCCCCTGGGACAAACCCTCCTTTCCTGCTTTACAACGGCACCCTCAAAACAGACTTCATCAAAATCGAGGAGTTTCTAGAACAAACACTGGCCCCTCCCAGGTACTGCTGCGTCCATCCATTCCACAAGTACCAGCGAAGCTGGATTTTGATGATGGTTTATTCTGTACTCCCTTATTCCTCTGCTCTGAAGGTATCCTCATCTCAGCCCTCAAAACAAAGAGTCCTTTGACGTGGGCGCTGATATTTTTGCAAAGTTCTCTGCCTTCATCAAAAACAGTCCAAACAATGCTGGTAAGTTTGATTACAGAGTATCTGGATCTGACTGCGTGGAAGAAGGACAGAACAGTCAAGCACGCTTCTGTCTGACCCTCCAGTTCAGAAGAAAAACCTGCTGAAGGAGTTCAAGCGCCTGGATGACTACC
This sequence comes from Oryzias curvinotus, assembly GCA_023969325.1. Taxonomy (NCBI): domain Eukaryota; kingdom Metazoa; phylum Chordata; class Actinopteri; order Beloniformes; family Adrianichthyidae; genus Oryzias; species Oryzias curvinotus. Next base: position 14,635,441 of record CM043715.1, on the reverse strand, counting down.
TGAACTCTCCACTGCCTGAGGAGATCGACCACCACTCAACAGAAACAATCAGCACCTCCAACAGGAAGTTCCTGGATGGAAACCGCCTCACCTTAGCGGACTGCAACCTGCTGCCCAAGCTTCACGTTATCAGGGTGAGAAACTTTCTTTAGTTTTCCAAACTCCTGATGCTCAGGAGGCTTTAAGATCCATACATCTGAAGGATCACTCGAACGGGGCGTACCTAGAACAAATGGGAGGCTGTTCGCTCTTCCAAGAAGGGAGTGTTATACCAGCAAACTCCAAAGAAAAATATCAAGCTCCAGTGCATGTCAACAGAAAAGTTAGTCATGCTGAAAGTTAAACTCCTCCATCTCCGGCGTGATTTAAAAACAATATATTAAAAGCCAAATTTCCAGTTCAAGGTGCTAAATAGTGGAAGAAAATCATGAATAACAGAGTTCGAAATCAAAGAATGGTCTAAAATTCAACCAAACCCAAAAAGTGCTGGGGGTAACGAATTACTTTAATGTAATCATTTTTGTCAGTGACGAGGAATGTAACAAATAACAGTTTGCATTTTGACAATTAATTACAATAACTGGACTATAGAAACCTTTGTTACTTTGGTTTTGTAGGTTCTGACATTCAATCTCATATGAAAATGAAAAGACAAATGAAAAGACACAGAGGTTAATTTAAAAAATAATTCTGGAGTTATTGGTGCATGTACACGCAGAGTTGGGGATTGGTTAAAGTACAGAATGCCCTCATTGCTGCAGTCACATTGCTTTCCAAACTGGATAGGAATTGATATGAAAAAAGAGGCTGCAAGGAGTCCTCTCATCCTCGAGGAGCAGCAGGTGAGCAGCAGAGCAGAGTCAAACAACTTTAAAGCCGGCTCCTTGGTGTGGAAGACCTGAGCGGACTCCTTCCTGGGAGCCATTTTTCTATAACATTTCACCCTGTCTCAGTTCTGTTTTTGTTACAGAAAGTGTTCCATCTGAAGCATTAAGCAGAGTTTGACCTGTTTTAAGCAGTGTTGGGTAAATTACTTCTAAAAAGCAATTGATTGCTGTACTTAGTGAAGCGTGGAGATTCTATTGGAATGAAAGTGCACAAACCAAAGATTTATTACCCTAACAAAATTTCTAATACAGATATCCAGGCTCAATCAATTTCCCTGAATGCCTTTTACTAAAACAGGGCTCACAGCAGGAACACAAAGAAAGAGCGCTGTTCTCTCTCCCTGCCTGGGTTTTATGCAATCTCTGGATGAATATGTAAATGTAAAGAGGAGGATGCAGAATCCGCTGGTCACTGGTCTCCACAGCTTCTAGGACTGTTAGCTGTCCCGTAGCCATCTGCACAGATAAAATCAGAACAGAAACTACAAAGGACCCCCCACACACACACACACATACCACCATAAATGCCTAGCACCCTTCTCCACAACATGACCTCTGCTCCTTGAAACTTTAAGTGGGGACTTTTATGGCATGCATGATCTACTAACAGTGATTCTAAAACAGTTCAATGAGTTTTATGTTCTTCATTAGTTACTGGATTAAACTTGTAATTCAATTACTTTACTCATTACCTGTATGAATATAAAAATAATTGGCTACTCCTTACTTTATTTCACTTTTTTTCCCCTTAAATACAAATTCTAAAGGGAAAAACAGCACAGACAAGATCATTGTGTCTTTCATTTAACTTTATTTTTAAAGCAATGACTTTGTGATTTAAGAAATAATCTGGTTTTATTAGAATTCAGTCAACAGCCAACTTGGAAAGCAATGTGACTGCAGCAATGAGGGCATATCTTTACTGTGAGCGATCCCCAAATCTGCATATGTGTGCACGAATGCTCCAGTAACGACGTTTTCGTTTTAAATATTAACCTCCATTTCATTTCATTTAACCGAGAGAAAATATCAAAACTTGCAGAACCTAAGCAACGAAGTATCAAGGGATTCAATAGTCCAGTAGTTGTAATTAATTACAGAAGTTTGAATTGTAATTCGTTACTTATAAATTGTTACCCCAACACTGGTTTTAAGCTACATTCACACCGGGCATGTGATGTAAACACACATTCTGTAACATGCATTTAGCCCATGACGTTCAAAGCTGCCATGTTTCAAGCTGTCCTTCATGATCATGTTTACAAAAGGCGACACGTTCATGTTTTTGAAAAGGACGCTACATACACGTCGCTATCAAATCCTTATCCCTGATTGGTCACAGTGCTGCGTTGCTGTGATTATGCTGGAAAATGTTCAACCGGTTGAACAGTCAGCAAGCAATAAAAAAAAACTCTGTTTTGTATGTATAGAGCCAGAAACTCGACTTAAAAACGTGTTTAGCAACACGTTATCAAATGCCTTCCAGATGTGGCAGCCCAAAATTTTAGTGTGCGCGCGATTGCATAGACTTTTCATTGGAAGTGGTCGCTTGAACGTAAATGGTCTGGGTGATGTGAACGCTTCAGAATCTAAAATATTGCAAATGTTTTTGGCTCCTTCCAGTCTTTTAGTTGGTAAAATATGTAATTGCTTCAATCTCTTAAAGTCATATTTAAATTAAGCAAGAAATCAGAGATTTCCTGAAAGAATTAAATGATGTGTCCTCTTTCTTCCTCTGGTCTGTAATGACCTGCTGTCATTTCAGGTTGCCTCCAAAAAGTATTGTGACTTTGACATCCCGGCTCACTTCACAGGCGTTTGGAGATACCTTCAGAACGCCTCAGAACGCGAGGAGTTCATGCAGACATGTCCAGCCGACATTGAGATTGAGAAGGCATACTTCAGCGTGGCCAACAATAGGAAATAGACTTTTTAATTATATCTTGACAGTTTTTGCACCTGAAAGTTCAGCCATGCATGGAGACAATATGATCTGTAGAGGGCGCCACTACCCAAACAATTAACTGGTGATTAGCAGACTTTTATGATACTCTGAGCTAATAAAACACCATGAATAATAAATTTTTCTGGTTACTCATACTGACTATTAATCCATCATTCCTTTAGGCACAAAAAGGCCAAATGTGCAATTGACTGTTGGTTATCATTTGGCAAAAATGCTGTTGTAAATATTGTTATTTTTCAGTATCAAAGTTGAAGTTTATATAATTGTGTTTGTATGAGCACTTGCTGCAGGAGCAGTTCTTTTTTTAATGTGTGAAACATCCCTAAACGTTCCAATGAAGGATGACTTTGAGAAATATGGTCAAGCTGTTTCTCCAATGAAAAGTATCACAATGTTATTGACTTTGTTCTGAATTGTGAGCACGTCCTGTCAGATGACGCAACACTTTTTAGGTCTAATGTGGTTCATCTGTTACAAGAGCATAAACAACATTTCACATCCATTGCATTCTGATATTCAAGTTTATTTTGAGATGGAAAAAAAGACAAGTCCAGAGATTTGAAAATATATGTCCTTTTCTTCCAATGTACATGATGAATGCACCATCTAAGGAGAAATAAAGTCAACATGGAAGAGGGAGGGCAGTTCCAACAGAGTCTCTCCAAAGCTCCTGCCGCTGGGCTCTAGTTGGTTACACAGTATTTCCAGAAACAAGCTGGAAAAAAGGACAGGGTTTCAGGTGAAATGTTTCATAGAATTTAAACATCCTCCAACAATTTCAGAGACTTTGTACATTGCTTTCTCACAATGTTTTTCTGCATGGGAAACTCTGTATTTTTCAGAAAAGCCATAAAATCTCATGGAAAAATTCATTTTTCTGCCAAAGAAGACATAAAAATCTGAGCAAAATCAAACATAAGGATAAATCTTTATATCTAATTATGCATTATTTACTTACCTTGCATGTTTTTTGATCTTTTAAAGAAAACTCTTAAATGTAGGCCTGTGCATTACAAAACAAAATTTTGTCCAATGCATTTAATTACCATAGTCCTCGTAAACACATTTCAAAATGAAAAATCTTTTGGACTTTTTTTTTCACTTCACTTTTTTTGTTCCCTTTTGAAATCATCGTAGCAAAAAAAAATCTGAATAGATGATGTTTTGTTAAGAAAAACCCTTAAGACTAAGATAAGTGAGTGTTTTGATCTGCTAATGAGGAGGATAGTCACCTCTTTTGTTTGTTTTTGGCAAGCTCTGCTCTGATCGGAGGAAACCCTGCGATCGTAGCCTGTCAGCTGCTGCCAACTTCAAGACGACTTCTTTAAGGTCCTCAACCTAAAAATAAGAGGCACGATAAGAAAAGCTGGAGGCACACTGCACTCATATGTGGAAAGACACAGCTAGTCCACATACTACTCTGGTATCTTCTCTGAATACAATTTAAATGGTATTAAACCAAGTTTTAAAGATTTCCTTTTTTTTTGTAAGAAAAAAACATCTATATAAATAATACATTTATTTGGAAAAAATGCTTGAGGCTTTCAATATATCAAATTTTTTAGATCCTTTACTCTAGCTGGTTACTTTCTTAATTTTATTTTTCTTTATTTACAAAAGGCAAATTTTTTAAGCGCTATGTTGCAGTTTCCTGATGCAAAGTTGGATTCTGAGACTTACCATGTTAGGATACTTGTCCTGTTGTGATGCATCTTTGGTTGCTGAAGATAAAAGTTGTCTGTCAGTTACTTGCATAATCTAACATGTATTCTTGTCTTGCATAGGTTGGCAAAGACAATGTGTTTTCTTTTCTTTTTTTTTTACCTTTGTGCCAGAGGTCTCTTCCTCCATTCTGCTGCATCAGTAAAGGATACAGGTTACTCATGTCCCTTTTGTCCCCCTCAGCGACACTGGCCCCATCCTCAACTTCTGACACTAATTTCTGAATAAATTCTGTTAAAAAGAAGTTTCCACTTTTATTTTTGCACTCTGAGTCTTGTGTTTACTTTACATTAATAATTCAACTTGATGAAGTTTTAGTCTTACCTGCCTGCTGCTCTTGGTTTGGCTCGGGATACAGGGGCAAAGCGTGCGTCCATGTTTCAGAGCAAATCACTGCTGTCAGGTAAATCAGCACCACAGAAGGCATGGCTTCTCTCTCTGTTCCGTTGGCCAGATCTGCTCTGCTCTTCCACTCCACCGGGAACTTTTACTTATATTTCCCCCCGGGGTCATCCATCACACACTGATCAATACATTATCAACAAAACCAGTTTTCTTCTTAATGGTTTTGGCCAAGGATCAGGCGTCATGGACACAATTTAGGTGACCCTGTCAATGCGGCCAAAGCCTATCTGTGCTTGTACAGCGCAGCCAAACAAATGTTTGCTCCCCGGCAGTAATCACTGGAGCTCTGATGGTTTGTTTGGCACAATTTCTGTGTGATGGGCTGGCAGAGTGTGTCATTGCTCATCTCTGAGATCAACGGTTCACAAACAGCATGCTGACATGTGCTACTGCACCTTTCCAGCAGTGTCACTTCAATGGTCTTTAGATGTTTTGAAATGAGATTAAATGATATTTTTTCCCCATTTTGTGAGTTCTGTACACAGTCATGCTTTCTTTCTTCTCTCTTTCTGTGAAAAAAGATGACAGTGGAATTTCCCACTCTGATTAAAATTATATTTTTTGTGTTTTTAACATTTTCTTGTGGTATTTTTCTGATGATGGAGAACATGTGTAAAGAAAATGAAGATTAAAATGTGCATTTCTGAGTATTTCTTTATTCAAATTGTGACTCAGGAGCAGATCCAAAAATGTGTTTTAAAAAAGCTTGTAGCTGTGACGTAGAAGATACTACGGCAAGCCACAAGCTCCCTGCTCCACACCAGTCTGATGCATCCACTTGCAGACACATAGATCCACGTACGTCTTTGTTTTCCTTTTTTGAGCTGGAACCTGGCTCAAAATTGAAAGGCTGGAGAGCTCCAATATTGCTTGCCATTTTTGTTGCACTAGTAATGTCAGGTTGGGGTTAACCAAAGAGCACATAAACAGAAGGATGATGGGAAAGGGAGTGGGCTGAGCAAACAGTCCCACCCGTGACTCTGAGGTGAATTTAAATTAGCATAAATATAAAAAAAAAGAGAGAACTGGGAAGGTTTTTACTATAGAGCAAAACAAGGGATGATCAAAGTGGGGCTTTAAAGTGATTAATGTGCAGTTTCTTTTGGCATCACTGTGAACTGCATCCGCCTCAAAATATCACTAAAGCCAGTAATTCATTTCCAATCTCTAAATCTACCCGGGTTGGAGTAACGGTCTGAGCAGAGATCTCTAGAAAATCCTCCTCCTAGTCTCCTTTTAAAGACCCTCTCTGGTGAGGGTCCACCGATTTCTAGTTTCAAACAGCTTCAGAGGTGGCAGGAGTCAATGTAGGCAATTAACGATCTCATCTGGAATCTGGAGTCCCAGACTGTGAGCCCTTTCACAGTCAGCTTTCATCATCTTAGGCTTTGTCTACATAACACAAACATTTTTTGGTAGGAGGATCTAGCTCTTGGCCATTCTCAATTTCTTGCCTATAATTGCAGGTTAAGATCAGAACAAAGGTTAGGTAATGATGGACGTATCATAGTACTGTTTTCCAACAAGAAATCAAATGGTAAATACTTATATAGCGCTTTTTCTACCTTCTTCGAAGGCCCAAAGCGCTTTACAGTCACAGACCCATTCACACACTGGTGGTGGCTCCGCTGCCGAACACTGGCGCCAACCTTCCACCTGAGGCAAGGTGGAGTTCAGTGTCTTGCCCAAGGACACTTCGACACATGGGCGGGTTGGGTGGGAGTCAAACTTGTGATCTTTCAATTGGAGGTCAACTGCCCTACCACTGCACCGCGGCCGCCCCAAAACTCACCAGAATTTCCCTTTACTGTTTTTAGTCACTTTCCTTTTATTGCTTTTTTAACACAAAGTTGAGACATACACACATATTGGAGATGCTAAACCATACAAGTGAAATGCAGAACGACAACAAAAACACATCTGTAAACCAGAACAGCTCTACAGGTTTTTCCATCATTTTCCGTATATAAGTCCTGATGATGCTGTTGTTGTGCTGTTGTAGTGTATATAGTCCATTTCTCCCACTTTTTCAACAAAGCTCTTTCAGAGTTCTGGTCTTATGATTCAGCAGTTCCTTCACATATATTTTCTTCATAATTTTTTCCCATTCATGTTGTGTTGGGGAGTCTGTACCATTGTCTTGTGATTGTTTATTTTTGCAAGCGGCTAAGACATTCTAACTAAATTTGTGTCATTTCTAGTAACAATGTTGCTTGATCTATTGCCTAGATACAAAAATAAGCCCGTCTTTGGTTTAAAGCAGCCCAGGATCCTGGTTATTATCTGATGAATATCCTTCCAAAAGAGATTAACCAAATATATGGTCTGGGTCTTTTAAAAAGGTCTCCCTTTACTAAAAGGCCCATGACCAGCCTGGTTTGTTAAAGCATAAGGAAAGCTCCTGATTTCTGCATAATCTTGTACAGAGCCATCACCAACCATCAAAGGGGTGTCTGTGTGTCAGCCTGTGTTGGAAACTTAAAGTGCTTCCTGTAGCATAATAAGGGTAACGCTCGGCTGGAACCACCAAGAGCTCCCTGTGTTTCTCCTATTGTGCTGTAGAGATTTTGAATCAAGCAGCTAAAAAACACATGTGGACATAATACATTAAACCATGATCTATATGTCAAAATATTTGTTCTGAAAGTCATATGATGTCCTAAAAAGTCTTACTTTTATAGAGCTGTCTCCTTTATTGTGAGTTACTTACATAAATGTGTAAAAAGAAAAAAAAGAGGATACATAAAAATAAAAGTTCAAGCAATGAAAAAAATGGCTTGCCAACAAGAATAAAAAACCAAAGCAATAAAATACTGGAAAAGAACTAATAAAAAATATATGAATTTACCAAAAAGCAAAACACAATGCCAAATATGGAGTGAACCAGCATTTTATCTTATCTTAGAGTTAAAACAAAGCACCAGATTTGCAGTGTTTCACTTCAAAACAATAAATATTACTCTTTTTTATAATTTTCTATTGAAATCTAAACTATTACATCAAAATCAAAAGATGATGAAATGATAAATGATTGAGGCAAGTTTTGAGTTTCCATCTTCTGACAGAGAGCCTGAGCTGCAAGCCTCTTTTGTCAAACTGAAAGGTCACTGATATTCTTCAGACAAGGAAGCACAGTGTCTAGTGATTTATTGAGATCTGCTGAGTCGGCTGCATGAGAACAACAACCTTTGATGCATTCGGAAGCCATATAAAAGAAGCAAAGGCAGGTAGGTTTAGTTCTAAGATCCACAGGATGTTGCTGAACTTTAAAGAAAAAAAGAGGACTCTCACAGAAAATATTAAAATTATAAGAGGCATATACTCCATAGTGTTGTAGTATTTTTCACCTAATGGTATTTTTTCTTTCAATGACAAGGTCTGACAGAATAAAAAATGAACAGTTGTCAAGAAACAGTCCTTTTACTTAAATAAATGCACTGCAGCTAAAAAATAAAATATCCTCAACAGAAAGTATATTGCCATAAAACCAAGTTGTTGAATGAAAAAAGGATCTTTATATCTTATTAAGTGTCAAGATTCCATTGGTCTGTACAAAGAGTCTGACCCAATATTGCCAAAGGCGTACCAAACAAATTTTTAATTTAAAATGTATTCCTAACACGTATAAATACATACATGCATACAGACAGACAGACAGACAGACAGACAGACAGACAGACAGACAGACAGACATATATATAAAATATCAAAAAATCTTTAAGGCTACATTTTTTCGATTATATTAAAGCAAAACAAATCGGATAAGCCGCTCCTGAATTAGATTGTCAGTAGTGTAAGGGTGACAGCAGGGGGCAGTGTGGCCATAACTGTGTGGCTTAGTTTCCGGAAAGAAACGTAGAAGAAGAAAGGGGAGGAGAAAAATGTTTCCGTGTTGTTGACGTTAAGCTGTCAAGGCTGACGTTAGTTGGCTGATTAAAAAGGAGAAGTGTGAACTAAAAGGCAGCTGAACCTCCAAAGACCTCCTGGTACAGCGATATTAACGTACTTTTGGTACAGTGATGAGTTTATTTCTTATTATTCTGTCCCAATCCAGAATATGACATTAGTTCCGTTCAATACTAGCAGAAGCTAACATTTGTAGCCGCCAGTAGTATGCTAAGGAGGAATTCACTTTAGTTTAGTTTGTGTTTTAAAAGAAAAAATATCGAATGTCTAAACTGCTATCTTAAGTACTGAGATAAAATACACGAGTACTGTTTGTTGGAATATTAACGCTTTATTTAGACGCACTTGAGCCGGTTGAAGGCGAAAGGTTTTGACTGACAGAGAGACTCAGTCACGAGAGACACTTACATAGTCCATAAACTGTCATGTTTTATTATAGTTTTTACAGTTAAAATATCTCCTTTATGTTATATTTTTATTTCTCTACTGTGGTATGTAAACTTTTTTGATCACTGTAGCCCTGCAAAGTTACGTAGTTCGAAACGGAGATGATCATTTTGAATACTAAAGTTTTGTATTTGCAATTTTTCTATACTAGAAAAATCCAACAAAAGATCCCACACCTTTGACTCTGTGTAGTCAGTATTATTTGAAAAACGGGAAGTAATATTGAATTGGCTTAATTCTTTTCAGTGTTTTTTAGCTGTTAAAATTAACTTGTCTAGATGCTTAAAAAACTTATAAGGATGTTTTAACAAAAAATAAAAGTGGATTCTTTTCTATTACAATTTATAAACTCTACATTTAATTTTTAAAATGTATTTATCTTAGGTTTCTGTGATGTAACAAAATCTGTTTGTCTGCTGAATGGACATTTTGCATTTCCTATGTATTTCAGCATTAATGCAATAAACTGACTGTTTAGAAATGCACCTTGAGTCAGAAACGGTGCAGTTTTTACAATATTTTAATAGAGTGAAATGATTCTAGAAAGAACAGATAAAACGCATTAGTCGTCTCTTTCATGTCTAAAAAAACCCAAACTGTTAAATTAACGCATATTTTGTCTAATAAACAGCTCAGAACTAGAGAGACGTAAACCTTTATAGCAAGTTGGGCGGTAGTGACTCAGGCGGTTGAGCAGGTCGATCAATAGCCCCCACCCCCAGTCAACTGTTGTGTCCTTGGGCAAGGCACTTCACCCTCCCTGCCTCCAGTGTGGCTCCACTGGTGTGTGAATGTGCATGAATGTCCCGGTGATGGTCAGAGGGGCCGTAGGTGCAAACTGGCAGCCACGCCTGTGTCAGTCTGCCCCAGGACAGCTGAGGATACATCAGTAGCGACCATCACCAAGAATGAATGAGGAGTGAAGGAATAATGGACATATTGTAAGAGCTTTGAGCATCTGGAAAAGCACAGATAAATCTAATTCATTATATTATTATTATTATTATTATTAAGTTGAAACAAATATAACCAAGATGAATTTCAGACCGAAAATTCAAATTATCTGTTGAATACAAAATAGCTCTTGGTAGATTTGTGTAAAGGCTTCATATCCGATAGGAAAAATGTTGAGTTTAGTTTCTTACAGCTGGGTATTTTCTTTTTTCTAGGATCTGTCGTCAACATGTTGTCAGAAGGAAGCTCTTTCATGAAGGGGATGGTCATGGGAGGCCTCTTCTGCCTGGTGCTGTCCCTCATGGGCAGTTTCAGTCCCATCAGCGACTACAAGACAGACGACCATCACCATCACCATGTCAAAGCACCAAGTAAAGAGGAGCTTAGCAGACGCTTCTCTGACAGTCAAGTTCAGGGATTAAACAATCAAATCCGGGTCTATTGCGTCATCATGGTCCAGCCAAAAAACCTTATTTATTGGGCAACGGTTATAGAAACCTGGAGCAAACACTGTGACAAGGCCGAGTTTTACACATCAGAGTCATCTAAGGCACTTGAAGCGATTGACCTTAAAGAAAAGGATGACTGGGCGAGGTTACGTAAAGCTCTCAAGCATGCTTATGAGAATGCCGGGGACTTGCGCTGGTTCTTTGTGGCCCAGCCCACCACCTTCGCCATTATTGAAAATCTAAAGTATCTTATTCTCACAAAGGATCCAAATGAACCATTCTACCTGGGCAAAACGATGAAGTCTGGTGAGCTTGACTACGTTGCATATGATAGCGGCATTGTTCTGAGCTACGAAGCTCTGAAAAGGCTCATCAACGTGTTCCAGGACGAAGACAAATGTCCAGAAAAAGGCCGCGCCCTGTGGAAACTGAGTGAAGACAAGCAGCTGGCCGTGTGTCTCAAATACACCGGCGTGTTTGCTGAAAATGGAGAAGATGCGCACGGAAAAGGCCTGTTTAACAGCCGGACTGTCGACAGCTTGATAGCAGATAGTATAAAGGACAACCCGAACGATGTGGTGGAGGGCTGCTGCTCCGACTTGGCCGTCACATTCAGCGGGATGTCCCCGAATCAAATGCACGTCATGATGTTTGGCGTTTACAGACTTCGCCCATATGGGCACGACTTTCACGACTCTTTAGCATTCTACCCTCCAGAGGGTTCAGACAATGATTAGACGCATTCCTTCAACCTGGATGTCATGTTTTTAAATACTGTTTGCTGCTGTGATGGCAAGCCCAACTTTAGGGTAAAGTCTTTCTAAAGCTGTTTGTAAAGTTGGACTGTATGGGAAACTTTTATGTACATTTGTACCTTTTGCACTTGACCTAATCCAAATGAGGGGAGTTCAGTCTTTTGAATGAAAACAGAGCTGGGAAACCGTGTAATTTCAAACTTATTTTTTTTTAGGTTTCAACTGTCATTCCACAAAAACAAAACAAAAAACTATTTTAAACATCAGCTAGGTTGTTTGTTTGAGTTTGCATGTTCTCTATGATCTTCCTTGAATTTTATCACGTTTTGGGGCTTCCACCAACAGTAATAAAAAAAACAAACTATCTCAACTGAATAAGTAGGAATTGGGGGGTGGAGAGAGAGTCCAAGCTAGCGTTGCTTTGTTTCTGTGTACTTTTGTGCTGAATCCCCTTGTGATCAAAGATGAGGGTAAAAGAATAGATTCAAACATTTGTGCTGAACCCCTTTTAGTGGGACTGAAGGAACCTGCTCGTTTTATAATGTGCTTTCATCAGAACAGTGAGACTGTTGGTGATTGTCGGAAAAATACTTGAAATAAAGGTTTGGTTTTTGGCTTCACTTCTTCCATTTTAATAACACACAAGGCAAAAAAAAAATGTTACCGTTTTTTAAAAGGATATTTCATGACATTTCAACACCTGCGTCACAATTTTGCCAGTGCAACTAACAAATTCTTCATGATTTGTTTAATATAAATGAGCTGAAACTCATTTAAGATTGTTATTATTATACATGTTATAAATGGAATAATGCTGAAGAAAAAAATAGTATTAAATGTTAACATGTTTTGCCAACAATGATTACTATTTTCCCAAATGATTATATGTTCTAGTAGTGACTTCAATGATCAATTTCACTTATTTTCATTTCAACAATTAAAATACAAAACGTTTTCCTCAAGTTTTATGTACATTATAGCTTGAAGACAATGAGTAGAGAAGTGACATGTTTTTGTAATCTTACATTAGGTTTTTCTCTAAAATTACTGCTGGATCACTATTGGCTGAACTAAGATCAAAACAATATTTTTGCTTTTTTTTTTTTTTTTTTTTTAATCGGTTTCTGCAAAGAAATATATTCCAGAGATATGTCACACTTCAAACATACATTTTTAAGTCATTAAAACATAGGAAGTATTTTAACAGCTGTGGTGTGCAATAATTTTGTATCTAGTAAATTTACATTTTTAAAGATCAGTTACTTTAGAAGCAACTGAACATTAAAAGTTGAAATTGTAATTGAGAAAACTCAGAAGATAAATTCATGAGACGGTAACTTCATTTAAAACTCAACTGTGTCCCCTCGGCCCTCCTTGTGTCAATAAATGAGAGCGTTCACATCCTGTTTTCAAATGTTGACTCAAGACATTTGCACATGAATATTATTTAATGCATTAAATAAAACCAAATTGGTAATGTAATTAAGAATGTATTTCTTCACCACCTGTTGGCTTTCTACTACTAGGCTATTGAAATCAACCACACAACAACCCACAGTTGAAATTGAAGAGCTTTTATTGTATTTGTGAATTGTGACGGCTGATTTAAAGCCTCCAGAGGGTTTAACTGCCCGTGGTTCAATGTGCAGAGCTTTAGGTGTTTTGGAGGTCTGGATGAGATGCTGCATCACTTATAAGTCTTCATGTGCCACAATCCGTCGTTTAGATAGTGCACGTTCTCTATTCCAATTCCTTTGTTGACTTTCTCTCTGTCAGAATAAATCAAAAGGACAGACTGAGAACAAGTCCTGTGAAAACATTAACCACAATAGATTTGCTTTAAATAATCATAGTCTTACATGTCTTCTGCTGACATCTTCATCACACCAACACAAAGTGCATGCTGCTTTCCCTCTGCCATAATGGCCTGTAGCAACAAGTTAAGGTTAACTGGTTTATTTGATTAGTAATATAAGCTCACGGACCCCTTTATTAGCCACACCTGTACAACGGCTCGTTAACACAAATTTCTAATCAGCCAATCACATGGCAGCAGCTCAATGACTACAGCCATGTAGACATGGTCAAGACGATCTGCTGCAGTTCAAACCGAGCATCAGAATGGAGAAGAAAGGTGATTGAAGCGACTTTGAACGTGGCATAGTTGTTGGTGCCAGACGGGCTGGGCTGGTATTTCAAAAACTGCTGATCTACTGGGATTTTCACCAACAACCGTCTCTAGGGTTTACAGAGAATGGTCTGGAAAATGAGAAAATATCCAGTGAGCTGCAGTTCTGTGGGTGGAAATGCCTTGTTGATGCCAGAGGTCAGAGGAGAATGGACAGACTGGTTCCAGCTGATAGGTAACTCAAATAAATGACCACTGGTTACAATCGAGGTCTGCAGAAGAACATCTCTGAACGGACAACATGTCTGACCGTGAGGTAGATGGGCCACAGCGACAGAAGACCACACCACCGGGTGCCACTCCAGTCAGCTAAGAACAGGAAACTGAGGCTACAATTCCCACAGGCTCACCAAAACTGGACAATAGAAGATTGGAAAAACGTTGTCTGGTCTGAGTCTCAATATCTGCTGCCACATGCAGACGGTCAGGTCAGAATTTGGCGTCAACAACATGAAAGCATGGATCCGTCCTCCCTTGTATCAACAGTTCAGGCTGGTGGTGGTGTGATTATATGGAGAAAACCAATAAATCTGGAACAACTGTGTGATGCCATCATGTTAATATGGACTAAACTCCCTGAAGAATGTTTCTAGTACCTTGTTGAATCTATGCCACCAAGGATTAAGGCAGTTCGGAGGGCAAAAGGAAGATAAACCCGGTAATAGCAACCCTAAGAAAGAGGCTGCTGACTGTAGATCAAAAATATTGAGCATTTTTTTACAGGCATGAAAACATCAGTGATTTTAAAGAGTGAAAATGATTTAACATGAATTAAAGGATACAACTACAGTGTCAGAACCTGCAGGGTAGAGTTTAGCACCCGGTGACGTCAATCCGGGACACATAATATTTGCACCACTTAAGACAAATTTGATGGCACCTTTGTCTACTTGCTGGTGTGGGAGGATGAAAGGATCTAAGAACAGAATAAAAAATATGAAAATCAAAGGCTGTGCTGCTGCAACAATCAACCAAGAGTCATTGGAAGACCTCACATTTATGCAGTAGCCTGAGAGTCGGGTAGAACGGTCCTTCTCTTTGTCTGAAGAACAGCAGCTCTCCATTCACAGTTAGAATTTCAATGTGTTCATGGCTAAATGAAAACCAGATGATACAATTAAATTAAAAGAAAACACTTAAAATGGAAACACTGGTAAAGGAAACAGAGCGTACCATCTAACTATTTTGACAGGGTCCTTTTTTGGCATGATTTGATTGAGCCATGGCTCAATGTCAGGAAACTGATCCAACAGTTGATTTTTAATGCCTTTGATCACAGATGTTTTCAGCTGGATACAGTTGGACACATTTTCCTTCTCATCGAATCTGAAAAAGATGAAAAAACGTGTCCTGATCATGTGCTGAAAAACGGTTAATTAACGATTAAAAGGTTTAGTATGATCCAACAATAATACAGTGTGACTGGAACCTGCATGCTAATCACCGGTGTCATTAGCAAAACACTCTTTCCACAAACACAAAAGCGCTACTGCTGTTTTCAATGATGTTAGCGACCAAAGCTAGCTAACACGAAAAAGAAATAACAAGAAGAAACTCACTTCTTAAACATTCTCACGGGTTCTTGACGAAGATTTATGTAAATGTGTCGACGCTCTTTTGTAATCTCACTTCGCTAGGAGTAAAACAAGCAACATATAAAACTACTAATCTATTTTAGGTTACAGAGCCACGCTTGTTTGGCAGCAGAGGGCTAGTCGTTCTAGTGTCGCCTCATTTTACGACGGTTAGCAGCGGTGTGCGTCTTTTTTGTAACCTTGGTAACGAGCAACAACTGAGGTACACAAGCACAATTAACAGGTTTATTTATTGCTTTATTGATAAAGCAGACATATTCAAAACGGTAAAAAAAACAAAATAAAATAAAAAAAACTTCACGTTTTAAATACTATTGTTTTTTTTTAAATGGGTACCAATACATTTGCTATAAATGTGTACATATCTATTTGTTTCTGTTTTGAGGATCTCTGAAGGAAAGTTTAGTCAATTTAACAGAAAGTTATTTAAAAAATAATCAGTTTGACGTTTTGTAAGCGATTCAAAAACAAAGTAAAAAGAAAGGTAAAAAACGTTATCATGTGAACTCTATTATTTGATATTCTATTATTTCTTCTACATTTTAAAATGTGTTTTTCAAAATCAGCCAAAGGGGGAAAACAAAATAATATAGTTATAATATTGTATTTTAAGCTTTTTCTTTCAGTGGGTTGTTTGTAAAACTTGGTTTGTTTTTAGATTGTTAAAATCATGCCGTTTATTTTTATTTTTTTTTATACAGTAATATCTACTTTTGTTTTGATAAACTATTGAAATATTTACATTATTATAAAATGCACATGCCTTTTAAACGGTGGTTTAGATTTAAAACTCTATCTATCTATCTATCTATCTATCTATCTATCTATCTATCTATCTATCTATCTATCTATCTATCTATCTATCTATCTATCTATCTATCTATCTATCTATCTATCTATCTATCTATCTATCTATCTATCTGGCGCCCTCTAGAGGTCATGTCCGTTACAGCACAGTACTGAGTATAGAAAAAACACGCTTGTGCAAAAAGTAATTTTGTACAAAGTACTTCCGGTGAGGTCACCGACGAGTTTTTAACGGGCGATTTTTTTTTTCTTCTTGTTGTTGTTTTTACCTGGGATGGTTTTAAATTTTCAAACGACTTTTTCTCCTGCTGTATTTACATCCGTCCTGTAAATAATAGTCTTCGTCGGCCGCTGCCTGACCCGCTCTGGTAGAACGACTTTACGACGCGGTTAGCCAAGAGAGGCCAAAGGAGGAAGCAATAGCCAACCATCTTTATTCCTACACTAGCAATAACAAGAGAGACCTGGCTAGGTTCAAGTGGAGCTGACTTGTTTTCAGTTTATTGTCTGTTTTATTCCGGATGAAAAGAAAAACTAACTAAAACCTTCCTGTGTTAAAACAGACTAAAGGTTTCGGACGCCGTGCTCTTTCCCCGGCTACTCTGGAAGTTTCGGAACAAGACTGGCTGTGTTAAGAATTAGTATTCCCCGTTTTTCATGTTTCCAACAGGTTTATCTTCCCCTAATCCCCCACCACAGCCAACCCAGGAGGCTAGACCGGCGACCACTGATGTCAAAAACGGTAGTGGAAACATCACATCTCCGAAGAAGAGGAAAATAAACGGTTCAGAAAGGGGAGACACCAGTGACACCATCTCCTCCTCGCCCCCCAAACCCCTAAACCCCTCGTCCTCCGGCTCCCCCACCGCGCTGCACATTCAGAAGAAGCTGCGGTTCGAGGACTCGGTGGATTTCATCGGGCTGGATGTGAAAATGGCCGAGGAGGCTGCCGCCGCCAACGCCGCGTCTTCCTGCTCCAATAACAAAAGCAAAGCCATGTTCCTGGCCGGCGGCGTGGGCCACCACGCGAACGGCCTGACGAAGACCGCAGGGTCCGGCACCTTCTCCAGCAGCAAACCCGGAGCTGCCAAGAAACTAGTCATCAAAAACTTTAGAGGTATCAAACACACTACGACGAGCAGACGATGAGATCCCGCAAAGCTCTGCATTTTTATTAACCCCAGTGGCGTAGACCCCTTTAGACCTGACACTCACTGACCACCATGACCCCCAGTTACCTCTGGGTACCTGTGTCATACGGACACAAACGTCTACTCTACTGATAATCGTCACTAAATTTAGAGGTGGGATAATTTTCTTGGACAAAGATTCGATTCATTCATATCATAACTTGTGGTTGACGATACGATTCATAGTTAATATTGGTTCATTTTGAACAATCGATCCATGACATCTTTACCCAGAACTTCTACTACTCAGAGATAAATACCTGGTACTGAACAGTACAGGTGAAGTTTTCCAGATTCCTTGGATATCTAGTGTAAATTAAATATGTGTACAAACAAAAGAGTAAGCAGGAATTAAAGTTCAGCCCACTGTTGTTTTTTCCACCTTTAAAATAATCTGAAGGGAACTTTATTAGAACATTCTAGCACGTCTTTGCTAAATTCAAAGTGTTTCCACACACTGGACTGGAATGATGGACTGATCCGTTTATTTGATTACATCATGTGTTTTATTCACTGTGATGGGCTGAGTCATGTCTACATTATAATAAAACAAACCTACCACATCTCAGTACAAACGGTATTTTCTAACATCTGTAGAATTTATGTTTTTTTCACTTTGAAATGATTTTATGATATAGATCAAGTCCATTACCAGCTCGCCATAAACTGATCGACCTGGTTGGATTGTAAGAATAGAAATCAATTCATTGATTAAGTTGATCAATCGTTACACTCCTAATAAATAAAAAACACGATGGATGTCTTTATTGTCGTTTATTTTTTAGAAAAGGAACTAGAATATGATCACATGATAATAAAGTAAAGATTAGTAAAGAGGAAAAAATAACTACGCAAATAACAAATTCACATGTAGTGTACATGTTTATGGCTCAACCTGGCATCCAGATGGATGGTTTAGTAATGAAGCAGTAACATAAAAAAAAATAGATATTTTGAGTGTTATTTTTATAATGATCTAATTCTATTTTGTCTGTTGTACAGTAAAGTAAGTAGCTTATGCTGTCGGAACCACTCTTGAACAGATTGAAACTTTAGCTGCTGCTGATGACCTGGATCAGGTGTTTTTTTTTTCTTTTACCAGTAAGAAGCTGCAATGTGACCATTGAGGTCTGGACTTGGACTCTGCTGACATGTGTTTGAAATACCTGCTTTCCCACATGAGTTACGCTGTTGTGACATTTTGTTTGGTTTTGTTTTTATTTTACAGAAAAACCTAAATTACCAGAGAACTACACACAGGAAACCTGGCAGAAATTGAAAGAGGCAGTGGAGGCCATACAGAACAGCACTTCTATCAAGTACAATCTAGAAGAGCTTTACCAGGTATCAACCCTTAGACACCAAGAAGGCTGGCTGCATGCAGAGTCCTCCCTATGGGTCGCTAAGAACTGCAGGGGGAAGATGTCACTTTAGCCTATTATCAGCAAGTATCTGAACTCTTAAATGGAAATCCATGTTGGTATTCTTCCACTTGGATGTAAACATATTGGTCAAACAAATAAAGACATATTAATAAACAAACAGAATTTTAGAACAACTCGTTCACCCTCACTGCTAGGCACGGTGGTGGAGTAGTTATGATCTGGGCTGAGACAAAAGCTACAATGATTTTAGGTGATAATTAAATCTAATATTCTTTTTAAAAACTTGTCAAGCTTTTGGTGCTGCCCAATCTTTATGACTTGGTCATTTTTTGCAGACCTATAGGTAAGTTTTTGTTGAAGTGTTGTTTTCCTAACGTTTCCTTTTATTGAACCTGTGCGGTTTGTAATGCAACCCCTCTGCTGCCATGAGTGTAACCCATTTTTGTTGTGTGTTTCAATCAGGCCGTGGAAAACCTCTGCTTCCATAAGGTATCTGCCAAGCTTTACAAACAGCTGAGGGCCGTGTGTGAAGATCACATCAAGGCTCAAATCGATCAGTTCAGAGAATATCCTTCCCAGTTTGAGTTTCTCCTGAAATGTGGATGATGTGGTTTTCAGAATATCCAGGTCGGTCTGGTTTTCTCTTAACGTTGTACTCACGGATGCCCTGGACAGTGTTCTTTTCCTGAAGAAAATCGACAAGTGCTGGCAAGATCACTGCAGACAAATGGTAAGTCTGGTCACACCGTTTTATAAGTAACAGGTGCACTGAGCAGTTTGAAAGGAAGGTACATGATCTGTTTACATAAGGAGGTGAACTTTTAGATATAACTTTGATAAAAGCGGATTTTCATGCTTTTCTACTTTGCTGATTTGCAGCAAAGGTTTATGTATGGAGAGAAATTAGACTCAGTCGGATTTGTGCGTGCATAATTCTTGATTTGTGCATAAAGTAGGATTTGTGTATGCATATTCTTGCTTTGTGCGTGCATAAATTAGGATTTGTGCATAAATTTGGATTTGTGCGTGATTTGTTACTTAATACGTTTTGTGTATACGTTAAAAAAATATAAAATGAAAAGGATACAAAATGCAATTTACGTACGCACAAATTAAGATTACAACAGCTTGAAACTACTTACACACACACACATCTTTAAAAAACACGCACAAATCCTTTGTTACGCACACACGAAGCCAAAGTTGCGCACGGATCTACCGTGAGACTCTTTTCACGTCTCACAAATTCATCCGTAAGTGCTGCGTTTAAATACCAGTGGAATGCTCGGTCATTAGAATTTCCTATCAGCCTTCCCTTCTAAACGTATTTCCTTCAGTGGGTGTAGCAGGGCTTAAAAAAACTTTAAAGGAAAATAGAAGTTATTATCTGAGAATATGACGTTCACTTTTAAACGCTAAAATATATATTAAAAGTATGCTTTTAATATTTTAATGTTAGTGTTTAAAAGTGAACGTATCTACGCTCACATCCCAGAGAAGTTGAATCAAGTAACAGAAGTGAATGCTCCCTGCAGGAAAAACCTCATTTACAGTGAAGGGATGACAGTCTGAGTTGTTTCATAGTTCCTAACTTATTCCTCACAAGTTTGAGGTTGTTACAATCGACACTTACTGTCATATTCTGAACCTGAGTTATTCCTTTACTCTGCAAATTCTCTAAAATAAAGAAAAATATAATGTTTTTACAGTTAAATTCTTTCACGTCCCACTCCAATCATCTTATAAGTTATTTTAAAAGTGTTTTTTCTGTTTTTTTTTGTTATGATTATGCCGTGTTAAGCAAAATCAAAAAATCTGCGTTGTTTACTAGGGCATAGTTTCTGCAGAGCGGCAGGAATCTGTTAGTAATGCCCCTCTGAGTTGTGGGCGCAGAGTAAGCCCGTCCTGTTACCACTCTCACGCTAGCTTACACCCCCCCACACCCCCAAGCTAACATTAGCAGTGCAACCAAAACGGCGAGGATTATCAAAGCTACCCAGCCGTACAGCTTAGAGCCAGATTTCAGCTCAGACGGGGAAAACAAAGACGAACATGGATCTATTTGTCTGCAAGTGGATGCTTGGGAATCAGTAGGGAATCTTTGGCCCACCCATTTCACTGCGTACGTCACAAAATAGAGCGCTTTCAAACAGCAGGTTTTTATCTGCTCGTAATGCATCACGATTTTAATAAAGAACTACTCAGACATGCAGTTTCAATCTTATATTCTTTTATATGTCCTCCATAAAAACACCAAAAGCACAATTTTCTTTGGAGTGGGCCTTCAAATGTGTCCATGCTAAATCTGTCTTTTTCATGGTTGAAGGGCAATAAGCTGTTAAAATCAACAAAATATTAAATCAAAATGAAACTGGCATTAGTTTTTACTGTCCTTTTTGTCACGCAGCTTGACACCTTCTAGAAAATGTAGCATATATTGACTCCTTGATTATCTTCGAAGCAGTCAGATCTATTGTGTAAACTGGAGTGTAGCAATCAAGTAAATAGCAGACTGGTACAAGCAGCTGTAAAGAAAATGGAGGTTTGACAGTACCGTGCCAACTGCTAAACTTTTTTCATCCATTTCTGGATCTTCCCAGGAAGAGCAAACAACTTTTCAAAAGAAATGTTATTGTTTCGGTCAGTTCCAATCATTTCTTTCAATGTAGGGATTTGCAAAGGCAGTTTCTAAGCATTAATTATATTTTTCATCATTTTTCTCTTAAACTGTAAAAACAATGTTTGTTTTGGCCTAAAAAGTCAAGAACGCAATTTTCCCTCTGTCTTTAAGACAACCATAGTGACTCTGAAAGTTAGAGTTGATTATCAAAAGAATTGATATCCTGGCTTGATTGTAATGTTGTTTCATTTTGGTTGCTTTGCAGATCATGATTAGGAGTATATTTTTGTTTCTGGATCGCACATACGTTTTACAGAATTCAATGCTGCCATCCATCTGGTAAGTCTTCAGCAGTTGCCGCGCCTGTGGCTCAGACGTGAGCCTCGGTGACGTCATGTTGAGCAGCCTCTGTGGGTTCTGCAGGGACATGGGGTTGGAACTGTTCCGGTTCTACATCATCAGTGATTTGAAGGTCCAGAGTAAAACCATCAACGGGATCCTGCTGCTCATTGAGAGGGAGCGAAATGGAGAGGCCATAGACCGCAGCCTGCTGAGGAGCCTGCTGAGCATGCTCTCTGACCTGCAGGTGCCTGTGTATTGCTATCTTTGCACATGATGAGATCCATTTTTATTTAAAAAACACATTAGGATGTAGCAAAGTACACCTAGTTGATAACAAAATGTGTTGTTTCTGACAGATTTATCAAGATTCCTTTGAGCAGCGCTTTTTGGAGGAAACGAACCGACTGTACGCTGCAGAGGGACAGAGGCTGATGCAGGAGAGAGAGGTGACTTTTGGAACCTAATGCCCTAGAAACACACTTTTTTAAATCTCTAATTTCTTTTTAATGTAAGTCAAAACAATTGCCAAATGCAAATCGTCTTAGTTTTTAAAACTATAGTGATCAGAGACGTTGTTTAAAATGATTGCCTCCAAATGAATGGATTAGTTTGCTACTTTTGGAGAGTCCGAGGTTTTTGTTGCCGTTTCTCACTTCTATTTTTAACAAAGCAGTTTTTCTCTAACTTAACTTTTTAAGGTTCTCTCATAGTTGTTGATTTTATGGCTTTCAAGGAAACAGAAATGACTACAAAAAGCGGATTACCCAAATGTAACTTTACCATGTAGACCCAGATTTTATTCCTAAATAACATGTATGTAAATGTGTGGTATATGCAAAGTACAGGATGCAGGGACTTTTATATTTCAGAGTATAATCTGCGTTAGGATAGCTGGGTATACTACTTCCATGACCTTTGTCATCAACTAACAGAGTTTAGTTATTCAAATTCGGCAGAAAAAATCTGTAGTCTGAATTTTGAACCAGTGTAAACTTTAATCCAAACTCCTGGACATGAATGACAAACCAACAAACTTCAGAGCTTTACTAAAAATATAAATATGTTTATTTTCCTGTATTTTTAAATAAAAAATATAATTGTAAAAAATATTTATCATGCATGAGCAATGGATGTTATCAGTTCCATTGCTAATAGAGGTAAGATCGGGCCTAAAAAATCCGGCCCGACCCGACACAGGCCCGCTGGCATTAAAGCCGAACTCGGACCGAACCCGACCAATTAAGTTGATTTGCAGGACTGAGCCCGAAGCAAACCCGAAATTTCAATGTATCCCATAGTATTTTTGGCAGAAAAAAATCGCCAGATTTCTTAAAGGTAAAATAATCTACATATTTTTATGATCATGAAAGTTTTTTTTCTTTCGAACAGAGAGTTCGAGTTATGCTGTTGTGGCATAGAGTTCCGCTGGAAGCGCTGAGCATAGGTTCATCCCTCCATGACAAATGCATTTGATCAATGAAATAACGCTGGAACACAGAAGAAGAGGCCACACAGAGAGAGTGACAGAGAGATCTTGATGATAAGCATTCGCTTCATTACGCGGAGAAATACTGCAGCCGCGGCGGTGCGCGTTTGCCTTTTCAGTTTCCCTGTCTGAAGTTTATCCTTGACTTCCTGCTGCTCCATATCGGGGATCCCTAATCAAAATAGATGCGGACTTGGGGAGGGAAGATTACGTTCACGACACGTGCGGGTGCCGGCGCCCCCCCTGTTCTGCCAGTTGCGACCACAGTGTATGTCATAACGGTGCTGTGACTGGTGGAGGGGGCGGGTCTACCTGTTGTGTGCCTACTTCTCCCTTGAGTAAAAGAGCTGCTGTGCCTTTCGTTCGTGGGAACCGTTTGACATCGATTATAAACTGTTGACAACCGCGCCTAAGAGCTTCTTGCAGAATTACAATATTTTATAAAAGTCTCGAAGAAGCCCGCCGAACCGACCGACGTATGTTTTAAACCCACCCGACCGAATTCGGGTCGGGTGGGTCGATCGGGCTGGGCTAAGACTTACTCTAATTGCTAACCAGTAAAGGAATATAAATTAAAACTTGTAAGACTCACCACCACATTTGTTTCCTACACTTTATTTAAATAATAATTTTTGCTTTTCACCTTTTTCGTTATTTTTTATAAATTACAACAAATAACTTGTTCAAATTTGGTTTTTACTTTCTTAGTTTGGTCTATTTGTTAATTCTTTTTTTCTTTTAAAATTTGAAATTCATCTGCAAATTTGCACAGCACCTTCAGTTTTTCTGCTTGCTCATACGGGAGATGTAGGTGTTCACACAGATGTAGACACTTTTTGTTCGTCAGCAGCTTAACACTTGTAAAACCAGCAGATAGTAGAAAATCAAACTTAGATCCGCACAAATAAAGATTTACCTTTTTCTTCACAGCAATAAGAATCAAGAAGTTTGTCCTTTTTCTTTGGTTTACTTCAAGAAATCTTCTGACATCCTAATGATATTTTTATGAAATAGCAATATTTTAATTAAAGTAACAACTTACATTCATGTATTGCAACTCTGGAGATATTTTTGTTGCTTTTGATCCTCTAAATTGACTATTTGATTTCTACAGACTCTTTAAATTATGGTATCTCATCTTATTTCTGTAAACTAGTCATAAAGTTACTGAATGCAGATTTTTGTGTTTCTTTTGCCTATTTTTTTTTAGGTTCCAGAGTATCTCCACCATGTTAGCAAACGCCTGGAGGAAGAGGCTGACAGAGTAATCACTTATCTAGACCAGAGCACACAGTGAGTGTTTGTTTTTACTCTCCACTAGCCTTTCACTAACTTCCTGATGATCTTCTTTTTTTTAAATCATCTTCTTTTCAGAAAACCTCTCATTGCTACAGTAGAGAAGCAGCTTCTTGGTGAACATCTCACAGCAACTCTCCAAAAAGGTACACAACAGCAACTTTTTCCCAACAAAACGATACATTCATGGCTTTTCATGCTTTGAGTGAAGCTTCCTGGTGGCTTTGGAATGAGAGAAAGGGTCTGACGATTGTTGTTGGGATCCTGCAGGGCTAACTCAACTTCTGGACGAGAACAGAATTCAGGACCTGTCTCTTCTCTACCAGCTTTTCAGTCGAGTACGAGGCGGTGTTCAGGTGCTCCTGCAGCACTGGATAGAGTACATAAAGGTCAGACTCGGTGATTTAAAGGACAAATGAAACCATGCCGAGCACTTAAACATATATGTTTTTCTTGGTCTTTTTCCGTTGCCTTGACTTCTCCCTCCCAGGCTTTTGGCAGCACAATCGTTATCAACCCAGAAAAAGACAAAACAATGGTGCAAGAGCTGCTTGACTTCAAAGATAAGGTGGATCACATCATTGACGTGTGCTTCATAAGGAATGAAAAGTTTGTTAACGCCATGAAGGAGGCTTTTGAAACGTTCATTAACAAGCGGCCGAATAAACCTGCAGAACTCATAGGTTAGCAGCCAAAGGTTTTTTTTTTCCTTACCATTTATGCCAAACTGTGACTACACAAGCACTAATTATGATCTCCTCTAATTTCCTTATTATTTAAATAGCAAAACATGTGGATTCAAAACTGAGGGCAGGAAACAAAGAAGCAACAGATGAAGAACTGGAGAAGATGCTGGATAAGATCATGATTATCTTTAGATTCATCTATGGTAAGGTTTTCTTTCTGCTGTTTTTGTCGATTCTTCTTCCTTTTTACTAGTTTTTTTTTGTCATCTAACGATGTGCTCTTGTTGTAGGAAAAGATGTGTTTGAGGCTTTCTACAAAAAAGATCTGGCTAAAAGGTTGTTGGTTGGGAAAAGTGCCTCGGTGGATGCTGAAAAGTCGATGTTGTCAAAGCTAAAGCACGGTCTGTTGAAGCCAGCTGTCACACATCCAGACGAGCACACAGAGAAATGAGTTAAAAAAAAAAAAAGTGGTGGTGCAGAACGTGTGTTGACCGTTGACCTTTCCTTCGTCTTTGATTCAGAATGTGGAGCCGCGTTCACCAGCAAGTTGGAGGGAATGTTCAAGGATATGGAGCTTTCTAAAGACATCATGGTGCAGTTCAAACAGGTAAAGACTCAGCAGAATGGCACTTTTAGCTGTACTGCAAAGATCCAATGTTCCAAACAAGAATTTCAAATTCAGTTTTGCATTAAAGTCCCACTCTGATCATCTTTTGATCTATTTTAAAAGCAATCCCAGCGGTTTGTTAATTATGATTATGCTGTTTTAAGCCTAAATCTGAAAACCTGCATCATTTTCTAGAACAAAGTTTAGGCAGAGTAACAGTAGTTCATTAGAGTTCATCTGAGCTGAAGGACCGCTGGCGTGAAGCAACTCCACCTCCCTTTTCCCTCCCCGTTGCTGAGAGCTCTCTGTTTACACGGTCTTCTGCTAGCTTACAGCCCCTCACAACCCCAACCTAACATTACCAGTGCAACAAAGATGGGGAGCAATGTCTGAGCTGTCCAGCCGTACAGTTTTGAGCCAGATCTTAGCTCAGCCGAGGATGGAGCTTGTGACTCACCCTGTCTATTTTCTACGTCACAAGTAAGCTCTTTTTCAAACTGCATTTTTGTCTGCCCCTGATTGTCATTGATTTGAATAAAGAAATACTCAGAAATGCACATTTTAAGCTTAATGTTTTGCATAGATGTCCTCCATCAGAAAAATGCCACAAAAACATGTTAAAAACACTAAAAACACCATTTTCAACAGAGTTGGTCTTTAGAAAATTGTGTTTTGACCACTAATCTGAATACTAATTGTTTTGAAATGTAATCAGTTACTTATTTTGGGGTGTGAAGGTCCCACAAAACCATAAGGTACAAAGTTTACTAAGGAGGCTGACCGGCCAAGATCCGATCACATTAAATCAATAAAGAGCAAGAGGAGTAAACATTTAAAAAAAAAAAAACTGAACCTGTTAAAGGTCAAACGATTAAATCATGATGTACTTCCTGAATATTTCTGCTCCAACAAACTGGACTAAATTTAAGCCACCATTGAACCTGCATCTGACAAAGTTGTGAGACAATTTAACAAAAGCAGCATTAATGAGTCTAAACACCAGCTGAATGGATCTGAAAGGCATGTGAGGTCCACAGTAAAAGGGAAACACAATGAGTGTCATGACAAAACGCACACTGTCTTAAGTGAATTTGCAGTATAGAGAACTGCATACCTTCAGAGTGCAGAAATAAAGATGGATTTATGCCTCTGCTTTACAATTATTGCACCAGGATTTTTTAACAAATCTGTATTACCATCTTGCAGAAGGAGTGAGTCACAGTCTTTATTTTGCTGTTTTGTAATTACATTTCTACAGAGATTAATACTTCTTTGAAGTACTCTTACACACAAGAGGAGACTATTTATTTTAGTATTAGTATTAGTATTTTTATTTGTTGACATCATTGAAGGCTTTGCTCCATAGCCTTCTGGAAAGATTTTAATGGACAATGAGCAAGTATGTGTAAACAAACATTTCATTATAATTTCTTGTTGCAGAAGAATATTTCTGCTTTATAATTCTGATCATTTCAAAATTACTCGTAACTGCAGCTGTTCTTATGAATACAATTCTAATCATTGCACTTAAACATTTATTAGTTTGACTCAACTTTAAAATTCCCCAGGTTAGTGCTCCTTTAACGTTCATTTCCACCTCAGACTGTCTCTTAAAAAAGACAAAGTATCTAAACATGTTAAGAGGCTTTTTTTTATTTTAATTTTTGGGTGTTTTGTGTAACATGTTCTTGCTGCATTTTTCTGATGATGGAGGACATAAAGAAAATTAGGCTTAAAATGGCATTTCTGAGTATTTCTTTATTCATATAGTTGTGAATCAGGAGCAGACGAAAAAAAGCTGTTTGAAAAAGAGATTATCTGTTACATAGAAAATACACTGGGCCGGCCACAGTCTCCCTGCTCTTCTTTATTCCGATGCATCCACCTGTTGACGAATGGATCCATGTACGTCTTTGTTCTCCTCGTCTGAGCTGACATCTGGCTCTAAATTGTACGGCTGCATAGCTCCAATGTTGCTCGCCATTTTAGTTGCAGCAGTGTTAGGTTGGCGTTGTGAGCGCCGGTAAGCTAGTGGGAGAGAGTGTAAACAGATGAGGGCGGGAAGTGGGGGCTTGCTCTGTGCCAACAACTTAATGGCAAATGTAATGAATTGCTGCCGCTCTGCAGAAACTATGTTGTAGAAAAGGACACAGGGTTATTGGTTTTTGGCTAAAAACAGCATAATTAAGATCACTGGGAACAAATTTAAAATGGATCAAAAGAAGATCGGAGTGGGACTTCAAAAGCACTTTTGGGAAAGAAGATCAAACATTAATGATGGATTAAAGTTTTTCCAACGGTGGCATCAGAGAAAAGTGACGCGTCTGTTTTTCCGTTGCACATGCAGTGCCAAAACATTCCTGGGAACATTGAGCTGACGGTGAATATCCTCACCATGGGCTACTGGCCAACATATGTGCCGATGGAAGTGCACCTGCCTCCAGAGGTGAGTGCTGAGCTCAGGAAGCTCTGGAAGCCCGATTGTTTTTGTAAAGTAGCGTCTCTTGCTCTAAACGTTGAGCTCTTCTTTTTTGCAGATGGTGCGACTGCAAGAGATTTTTAAGACTTTTTACCTGGGCAAACACAGCGGGCGGAAACTGCAGTGGCAGTCAACGTTAGGCCACTGCGTTTTAAAAGCTGAATTCAAAGAGGTTCATAACTTTTTTTATGAAGGAAAGCTTAGAGTATTTGCCTCTTTTTCAAGCTGTTTTACTAAAAGTCATTTGTGTCTTTTTTTTTTTTAACAAAAGGGGAAGAAGGAGCTACAGGTGTCACTTTTTCAAACTCTGGTGCTGCTGATGTTTAACGAAGGGGAGGAGTTCAGCCTGGAAGAGATCAAACTGGCCACAGGAATAGGTTTGTGTTACTTCAACAAAACTGGATTGGTGGCTAAATGTTTTTTTTTTTATGTTTTATTTTTATCTCCTGCAAGTTGAACATTTGTTTTTAGTAACGTGGATCATTTTTGTTGAATTGTGTCTGGCAGAGGATGGTGAACTACGCCGGACGCTCCAGTCCCTGGCTTGTGGAAAAGCTCGTGTCCTCACCAAAACCCCAAAAAGCAAAGATGTGGAAGATGGAGACAAGTTTTCCTGCAATAACGACTTCAAACACAAACTCTTCAGGATTAAGATAAATCAGATTCAGATGAAAGAAACGGTATTAAAAGTTGCCCCACAGAGGCCTTCCTTACACCAGTAACCTTCCAAATGCTAAGTGGTTTTGAACTGGTTTTCCCTGCAGGTGGAGGAACAAGCCAGCACCACAGAAAGGGTCTTTCAGGATCGACAGTATCAGATTGATGCCGCCATTGTACGGATCATGAAGATGAGGAAGACTCTGAGCCACAATCTGTTGATGTCTGAAGTGTATAACCAGCTCAAGTTCCCTGTCAAGGTAATAAGAATAATAGGAAAGTTTAGAGTGAAATACAAACCTTTCTTTTAAAGCTCAGTATTCAGACTTTACCGTCAGAATTTGTAAATGTGTTTTCATGATTGTTTTTGATTTGTGATTTGATTTTTCGAATTGAAATGGTTTATTTCAAGCAATTAAATAGAAGTAATACACAAAAGCAATACAAACATCAGTTATACATTCATACAGTAACTAATCAAACTCAGGCTAATTAGACATATTAATTAATATTGCTTGAAAGGGAGTGGAAGGAAGCGAACTTATATAATCCCACCCCGTTATACTACATTTTTTGGTACAGTAGTGCTAACTTGTAAGGAGATTTGGAATTTATTGATTTCTATTTCCTTGACCGCATTTAAAAACTAGGGATGTCTCAATCCAATCAAGTAGTTTCAGACTCGATCGGATATGTGATGTTGTATCCCAATCTGGGATTGCTTATTTATTACATTAGTGTAGCTAAATGATTCACTAGTAGTCTGCATATCACGACTGGATCATGACATTTTAGTGCCGTAAAGTGCAACAGAATATGGCACTAGTTGGAGCAGGAAGTGCACAAAAGCAAAATGTTTACAGATTCCGACCTCCGGGCTCAACGACTCTTAAACATTTAAAACTGACAGCAAGTGTATCTTGTGTTTTGTCTCAACACAAACAACGACCTACAGAGACATTTCAAAAGAAAGTATTGAGTTTTATCTCTTTTAAATGAGAATGGCTCTTTCTGCAGCGTGGCGGCTGCCAAGGGACCGTCTGCAAAGTGCAAGCTCTGGAAAAAAGTGAGGGGGGAGAAAAGAAAAGTCCACACTTATTTTCAAAAACAACCAAAACGACTAAATGGTCCCATTGATACAATTTAAAAAAGTCATTTTTAGTTTTGAAGAATTTTCATTGGAGATCTGAGTCACATATGATCAAAAATATTTAATACTTCTGAAGATACTAAACCAGGGGTGGCGAACAAGTTTGACACCAAGAGCCGAATTTTTTCACTGTGAGAGTCAAAGAGCCACACCACACACTGACCTGCCAAAACGTACACACACAAACACACAATTAAAGCCGTATTATTTTCCATAACACTCCTCTCCCTACAACAGAACAGCAAGTATTGTACTTGTGTTTATTTCAAGGAAAGTGTCCACCCTCAATACACACATCAATGCAGCTAAACCAGAGTTAACACAGAGACTACCCTGGAGGTCAGACACCCCCTCCACACACACAGGCACCTCTCTCTCATCTCTCACACAGACACACACACACTCTCTCTATTTTACTGTTTTCTCTGCCTCTCTCTGACACACACAACTACTCAGTGACGTGCAGTGATTTTGATGCTGGAGAGGCACCGACTCCTCTGAAGTCAGATTTACGATGATAAAAACAGAATATTTTCATTTTTGGTCCATTTATCCATCAGTATTTAACTGGTAATTCTTTGTAACTCAACATTCCTCTTTCAATGACCCTTACACCAACAAATACACAAACATCTGGACAGAGCATCCTTCTGGTGTCTGAGTGATTCATATTCACAATAAACACATTAAATACATTACATTTCAGTTGTGTGCAACTTGAATTAATTTTAACTTCATTAGAATTTCTTGCCTTTACATGTTTTTATATAAAATTGAATGACTAACTTTTTGTATCAAAAGCAAATAATATATTAAATGTTATTACATTGCAACAGTTAAGTTCATACTTCAGAGTAGTAATCAGCTGAATTACCATTAAACTGGCTGCGTTATTCCCTCCCCCCGTATACATTAAGAGCCCATTAACTTGAACACACACATACAGCTAAACGGCATTCAAGTCACCTCTGCAAACAGGTCCCTGACTTATGGTTTTACAATTGAGGTTCCCCCCTTCCCATGAGTCTTAGGGGCTGAAGGCGGGGCTAACTCCCGGTGACCTCTCTGATCAGTTCCTTTACGTGAGTGTCGGTCAGAACGGACCGATGCCTTGATTTCACGTGTTTCAAGGTAATAAACAGGGACTGGAGGACACATATTGAGGAGAACGTGGACAGCAGATTGAGAGCAGCTCTTTTACACACGGGGAATTCTCTGTTCTCCAAAACGTAGCAGGGCCTTCTTTCAGAGAGATTTCTGCTCATTTATCTCTGGTTCTCTCGCTGCCTCATCAGTGACCAGCGGGGATCTCATCAGTCAGTCTCTGCATTAAAGGATCCATGAGAAAAGTGATCTGCGGTCGTTTCCGTTCAGTTGCGCAAGCAGCGTCACGTTCTGCGCTTCATTCATTCTGATTGCAGCTTTCTGCTGTGAGCTGCGCAAAGAAGGAACGTGGAGTGATTGCCGTTTTGAATGTGCGCTTTGAAAAGCTTCAACTTGTTAATAAAGGAGACAATTTGTGTCAGATGATCAGGAAGAGTTTAATTTTCTCCGGGATACGTCTAGTTCTTTTCTACCATGACCAATGTTGCTGCTTCCAAAAGCTCATAATAATAAACATCGTGACTTTCCATTCTGTTCAGTAAAAAGTAAGAATCTTCCCGTTCTTCCAGAAACGTCCTGTGTTTATCTTATACTCTGAATTTCAGCATTTTGACCATGAGGGTAACAGTCTGCACGCACATCAAATCTTTATCTATGTGTTCCAACATTGGGCGTAACCGCGCAAATGATTGGCGGACACGTATGTGTCGGGAGCAGCATCAAACACACACACACACACACACACACACTGCCAAATTACTTTTATTATTAATTATTATTTATTTTTAATACCCTCTGATGGTTTGAGTGTGGTTTAAGAGGGAAAAAATTACGAAATGAGGCACAGTATATAGAAAATATGATGAGACTCAAAGAGTCGCACGCTCATTGGCCAAGAGCAGCATGCGGCTCGAGAGCCGCGTGTTCGCCCCCCCTGTACTAAAGCTACAGTCACCAAACTTTGTCACGTGAATTATTATCACCTATCTCTCTAGTTGATAGTTGCACTATTTTTGCTTGATTAATCTTTGTTTAAGTGTTAAATAATAAAAGAAGTTTAATAAAATAATACAAATAAGGGACAAACTGAATCTTTTTAATAAATTTGCTAATTCTTTAAAATGTGTTACAGAATTATCAGATGGAGACTCTGTATCGGCAGATACTCAAAATCAAGTGACTGATTCGGATCAGGGCCAAAAACACATAATAGAGAAATCCCCATCTAAACCTTTTGAATAGATTAGATGAGGAACTAGATGTGTTCAAAATACTCCTCTATACTCTATAATCTGTCGAATCTACGCTGTAGCTGATGGGCAGGATAACACCTGCAGCCTGATGCTCTCTTGTTTTTCATTTTTGTGCGTTTTTTATTTTTCTGGCTAACTTTTAATTGTTTCAGCACTGAAGTCACATGATTATCTAGTTTGTAACTTGACCTGTTTTTCCTTGTTTACCTTTGAGCAGAAGAGTGCAGATCAAATTGACAAAATAAATCTCTGTTCTTATCCTTAAGTTCACTTAAATCTGAAGAATTATTACAGACAAGGGGACTTTAGGCTGGGGGAGCATGCTAATTATTTTCAGCCCATTTCAAAGTACAAAAACCGTGGTTTTTTTCCTTTCAGCCTGCTGACCTGAAGAAGAGGATAGAGTCTCTTATTGACAGAGACTACATGGAGCGTGACAAGGAAAACTCCAACCAGTACAACTATGTGGCCTAGAGAAAAGACGAACTGCAGTGGGTTGATTTGGGATGAAACCCCTCCGAGTGATGGGCCTTCGAATCTTGTTTTTCCTCCAGTGGATGTACGCTGTTATCCCATTCACCGCAGCAACCGACGAGCCAATGGCTGCCGCTCCACAGGGTTTTCGTCAGGGGTCTTGTGATCCTGTGGACTGCATGGCCACTGAAAACGAGAATTTCTCCCACATTTCTCAGCACTTCTGAGAAAACACGGACAAAGACGACAAAGTTCAGTTTACTGTCTTTTTTTTTTTTTTTTGGAGAGGAAAAATATTTATTTTCAAACTTAGATTCTTTGTCCATAGTTTGTTATCAAGTTTTTCCCCCTTCTTGTTCATCCCATCGCTAAAATTGACACACGTAATAATGCTCTAAATGTACCACGTTTGATAGAAAGAACAGGACTCAGACTATTAATGGATGCTTGTTTCCAACACTTGGCGAGGAACCGTATTGATGAAAAGTGTGTTCGACGTGTGACCCGCAGTCAAGTCTGATCATTTTAAAGGCTATGGAGCCAAATGATAATGCCGTGATTATCAATACAACTTGTTTAAACCAGAGTTTGTGCCAAAAAAAAGCAGCACTTGTTTTGTTACAGTGTTTTTGAAGCAGTTCAGTTGTATAAGGATATGCATACTATTGATACTATTGTGTTCTCCCCCCTTTTTTCTTTCTTTGTACAACTTTATACATTCATCCTTCTTGACAAATGACCCAGCTGACAGTCAAGTGCTTTATAGTTTTTCTTTTAGGCATGATAAAGTGAGTCTGTTGAGATTCTGATGCCATACTACATCCTTTAATCTCTTCATGTAAGGCAGTCCGGCGTTGATGAAAAGTGGAGGGAAGTGATTGATTTGACACATGTTTGTATGAGCCTGGTAGACTTATTGCTTCACATTAAAAAAATAAGAGTTTGAATCTGGGTTTCATTTATATATATACATACATTTATATAGAGATTTTTTTTTTACTTGAAAAATATATAACTTGATGACATTACATAACTTTCTTTTTTTGTTTAAAGAATATATATTTTGTTGACGTTAGATCATATAACAGGTACCAAACTATTTTTTTCGTTTAAATAATACATATCTTGTGGACTTTCCATTATTTATTTGATTATAAGCTTTCTTTTTTGTTTAAATTATTACATTGTGAACAGCAGATCACATATTAAGTAGAAAACGTTCTTTTTTATTAAAAAAAATATATATATATTGACATCAGATCATATATTAACTACCTGACTTAACTTTTTTAATCTAAAAAGGTATATATTGATGACATTTGGTCATATTTTTGTACTAAACTTTTGTTTAAGGAATGTATATATCTTATTGATCACACATAAGCACTGAACTTTCTTGCTTTTTTTTTTTAAAGAATTTCTATCTCGTGGACATTAGATAATTTATTTGGTACTAAACTTTTTTTTAAGAGTATACATTTTGTTGACATTAGATCTTTTTAAAGAATATTTTGATGCTTTATTATTTTTTTGAATATATATCCTATTCACATTAGATCATTTACTTGTACTAAGCTCTTTATTTAAATAATATATTTTGTTGCCATTATATCTTTTTTTCTTCAGTGTGTATTAAACTTTCTTTTGCTTTTTTCCTGACATGATCAGGCTTGGTGAATCATTAACATTGAGGCCTAGCATGCATCAACAGTGAGTGTTAAAGTGTTAACGGGAGGAAAACCCCAGAGGTTGGGTTATGCTGGAGTCCGCGCTGCTGCTGCTGCTGCTGCTGCTGCTGCTGCGTTTGAACAGTCATATGACTTCCATTTCCTGGTACAGTCGGGCTCTAGTCATCTGCTGCTGACTGAGCGTCCTTCTGGACTGTTTTCATTCTCCTTCCTGCGATTGAAGCCCAAACCAAACGGCGACAATGTCCAGATTCTCTGCAGTTTTGCTGTTTCTCTCATTTGGAATCGGTAGGTATCTTGAAAAAGAAAGAAAGACAATCGAAGTGAACTCTGTCTGTGTGTTAAACTTCTGGAATAATCCGGGCCTGACGGGATCGCTACTTTTCGTAAACGTTGCTCTTGAATGCATCGTTATTTGGATGTAGACTCAGAAATAAGCAGTTATGGTTGCTAATTCTGTCAAAATGCCCTCAAACGGGTCCCTCTTCTTCAGGGGGCTAGCAGCCGCAGATTCACCGTCGGTATAATTTTGCACCTCGACAGGTATTTGTTACCTGCGTCAACGTTCATTTTGACGCCTTTCATTTGATCCCGTTTTTACGAAACGGTCATTTCATGTCCTAAAATGAACTTGAATGCTTTCTGTTATCAAAACAAGTAAACATTTTACATTAAGAGTAATTCGAAGCTAACCCCGATAGCTCAGTTACTGGTTAGGTAACACTTGTTTTGATAGATTACACTCTTGTCTTTTTATTTCTGTTTTATGTTTAACAGTGGTCTCATTTGTATTTTTATCCTGATAAACGTTCATTTTAAAATGGAAAAGCTAAATTAGTCGAAAGTTTGGTGAGGTAGCTTAAAAAAACTCAAACGTAGGTCCAGCTAGGTTAGCATTAGCATCATTTATATTGCCGTCTACAGTAGGATAGCATGTGACCGGGACGCCACAACATGAGCTTTGAGGAGCTAAAATTACACGCAGCTCGGTGCCTCCTTACGATCTTTTTAAATAATCTACGAGAAATACGCCCCCCCCCCCATTTAATTTATAATCAATATAAAGTTTATAAAGGTTGTAGCGACACAGCGGTGCTCGTATTAGAAGTTTAGCTAAAGCCATTCTTCATTACTTAGTTACTGGTTACTGTTACTGTCATTCGGCTTTGACACACTTTCGTAAGATTCTTTTTTAACCCAATCCTATAACACGAGTTAATTCTGATTACCCGAGCTAAGTGCATTTTTATTACCTTGAGCCTCGATAAGCTGTTTATGACGAGGCTGTCGTTTATCTAAAATAGACCTTGGCCTTTCCTAATGTTTTTCTGGAAAAACAAAATGTCCAACTTAGGCAGTTTTTCCCCCCAGTTCTACGTGATAATATTTTACCGTCGCTTTAATTTAGTTTTTCTTCTAAATCGTAGGCACACAGCCAGGTCATCCTTGTGTGCTGCTGCATCCGCTAAACTTTAGCCAAACCTGTGTTCACACCAAAGCACGAGCTGTGAGCTCCTGCAAACGTGTCCTTTTCAGGTCTTTTTAAATAAAATGCTAACATCTGTCATTTTCAGCGATCCCACTGTCGCATGGAATTGAGGTGAATGTCATGCGAGGGCAAGATGGCCAGTTGTGCCTCTATGCCAACCTGATGCTCAACTTCTCTGTCACCTACCAAGTAGACGAGGAAATGGTGAGTGTCAGGATCCAACCTTATCCTAAAGAGTTTCTCAAAACGGGGGTGTTTCTGCCCAACAGTATCAACAGAATAAGTGCTATGTCCCGTGGGAATCGGGTGTCATCGCGGAAAAGGGAAAGGATTGAGATTCCTGCTAGTCAGCATTTTGTGTTGGTGTGTCTTTGTGATGCATATCCTTCAATTGTAATGGGAAATTTCACGCAAGATAGAAAACAACTGGAAAAAAACAGCTTTATTTTAATACACCAAACATTTCAACTAATGAATGTACTTGTCTTTCATCCTATTTTTTATTTTTTCTAATTGCATAGTATTAGAAAGTTATGAAGTTTTCTCTTCTGTATGTCCACAGGGTCAGTCTGTTTTATTTTAGGAAGTGTCCATTCGTTTATATATTTTTTAAATACACACAGACCCAGAGGTTTGGATTAGGATAGGGTTAAACCACCAAATGGTTGCTGAGAGCGTCTGTTTCTGCAGCTCGCTCAAATGTGGATCAAATGTGGAGAACACATTTCACACACCCAGGAGCGGGACAACTAATCAGACTTTAACTTTAAGTTTAAATACGTGCGACCAGCAAAAAAATCCAGCCCTGGGCGCATTATGTGCGGGCAATGCAGCAATGTGCAACTTGGCTGCATGTATTATGTGAGCCCAACATGAATTTCCATCACTTTTTGTGCTGGTCGCATGAAATACGTGTGGATAACATCAGCCTTTATTTTATTGCTGACACTTGACTCAGTCTTTTGTCTTTGAGTCAAAGAGTTACAGATCTTTTCATGCTCTTATTGTCTTGAATTTTTCAGAGATGCCATGACTTGATGCACACGTTTAAGTGGAACAGTGAGACCATTTAGATCAGGGGTGTCAAACTCATTTTGGTTCGGGGGCCACATTCAACCCGTCTGATCTCAAGTGGGCCGGACCAGTAACGTAAAAGCAAAGTAACACCTCTGTTTTTGTTTTTTTACTCAGTTGGAAAAAATGCCTCAACCAACATGGCAGCCTAATCACTTATTATTACACATTCATTCAGAAGCCAATGGATATCAAATAGAATGAATTTCTCTTAAAAGAAAAAGGTCTATTCAGTTTTATACTGACTTAATATTTGACATCTGACACTGAAGAAATCCCGATAATAAACTCAAGAGGGGCTACGCAAAAAAAAATTCACACCCCGCCTAAAAAAAACTCTCCATTTTTCCTGGAAAGCTCAGCAATCCAGGTCTTTTTGACAACATTTTGGTCATTTTTGTGTCACTACTGATCATTCTTATAGCAACACAACAGCCTTGAGGCCTGCAGGGAAACAGACTGAATCTTACCCAGAAGCGGAGCTGTTAGGTTTCACTTTTGGCACGCGCACACATTTGCTGTTTCTACTGTTTTTGCTTTTCCTTTGCTCCCCCTAGTGGCAGAATTGCGCATTTCGGTTATTTCTTTAAAAAATCATAACTCGCCACAGGAATGGACTAGAAACGTGCTTTCTTTTTTAAACATCCTTATGATTTTTGCTCTTCGTGGGTGGGCCAGACTAAACCAGCTGGCGGGCCGTATGTTTGACACCCCTGATTTAGATAAAGCGATAGTTATTTTAGTCACTGAGTGTAAAAAAAAAAATGTAGTTTTAAATCAAACAAATGTGCATTTTAGGTTTTTTTTGTTTTGAATTTCACATTAAAGCAGTAGTATTTAATCAAATGTTTTATTTTTTTACTAGGTTAATTAAAGCAGGTTTCTACTCTCACTCTAAAAAAGACATTAAATACTGGAAGACTAACATCCTGTGTCTAGAAAAGAACACAGGGCGTGATCATACGCAGTCAGAGAACAAGAGTCCGCATGTTGTAAGGGTGGAGAAACAAAATCCACAGATGTTTATGTATTTTCAAAAATTGAAAAACAGTCAGCTGCTGTGTTTAAAAAGGAATTTAATCTTAATACACTTGTATTCTTATAAATATTTATTGAAATGTCATGACATTTCTGAAAAGGTTCACAGTAGATGCTTGTAAAAACACTTGCAAGTAATTTATTCAGTGTTTATCAGGATACAATGTAGAAATTAAATAAGTTGTAACTTTTTTTCTTCATTTCTCAGATATACAAATTATTGTGAAATTAAGATTATGTTTTCTTTTTTGTAAGATGTCTATAGATAAATGAAAATCATTGCTCAACTTTTTAAGTTTAGTTGCAAAAATGTCAGAGTGAACTTTTTCTATTATTTTTTTTTAACCTATTTTTTGTGTTTTGGCCTATTTTGAATTATGAAGGTGATCATGAAAAAAATCTATTAATTTTGAGCCGTTGGATTGATTTGAGATAAGAAAGGAAATGGAGACGCAAGTTTGAAGCCTTTGTAAAAACAGTTATTCTGTGTAAAAGTCAAAAATTGCCTTTTGTCCACAATTCATGCTGTTGGTCCGTAACATTGAAATTATCCGAATTCCCACCCTACTCCCTTATTACTAATGAAGTATATAGTGTGGGACTATGTAGTGCCCTGGATTTTAACAAACACCATGCTCGCTAATTCTTTTTTTTTTTTAATAGCGATTATGAGGTCATCGATTTCACGAAGTAAAAATCTCATTGATATGAATGTTTTGCGACAATCATTTACTGTGTTCTCAAGATGAAAACATTGAGATTGGAAAAAAAACGACATTTAAATGTTTTGTTTTTTTGTTTGTTTTTTTTGGCAAAAATGTTTCAAACGCAATGCATTGTGGTCTATATTCGGCAATCAAGGTTTTCCGCGGGAAATTTTTAGGGCACTCGATTTTGGAATTGCAGATTCGGCCAGCACTACAAAATGGCAGAACGCACTATATAGTGCACTATGTAGTGAGTAGGGAGGGAATTCGGACATGGCCATGACTATACAGGATCTCGGTTCTTTGAGTTGTTTTGCGAAACCCAAAAATGCAGCATCTTGACATGTGTGTTTTACAGTTGTGCTAATTTAATCCCCATTTGGTCTCTTTTAGTTACGGACTGTGGCTTTCCCACTTCCCGATGATGCCTCATCCGAGGAGAGTAAATGTGAGGTGACGAGCTCCACCCTGAAGCTGAAGTTTGGTGATGGACACTATTGGAGTGTGAACTTCACCTTAAATGAAAATAGTTACCAGGCAGACGCCATAACCTTTTCCTACAATCTCCAAGACGCCCAGTTATTTCCCAATTCAGCATCAGATGGTAACTTCCAGTCACAAGTCAAAGCATAAACAAAACAGATTCATGTGACTACCTAAGCTTATGTATGATTCATGTTTTTTTTTAATGTTTTTCCTTTTTTTTTGTTTTTTAGAAATTGTCACTGTGACCCAGAAGCCTCACATTTCAGAGATTGACTTAAACACCTGCTACTCATGTAAAAGTCAGGACATAGTCCAAGCAGAAGGAACCACCATGACGCTGTGGAACGTCCTCATCCAGGCCTTCATCCCTGATGGCAGGAAGAGTCAGGACGGTAAGTGTTGTCCACGTAGAGCTGTGACCGTGTGGGATTTTTGATAACCAGGGTGATGAACCAGCAGGGGGCGTGGTGTTGCGGTTAATCGCAGCCCCCCCCCACAAAAACACAAAACACAAAATCCCCTGGCGGCAGCGTCACAAATT
Source organism: Oryzias curvinotus (assembly GCA_023969325.1). Lineage (NCBI taxonomy): Eukaryota > Metazoa > Chordata > Actinopteri > Beloniformes > Adrianichthyidae > Oryzias > Oryzias curvinotus. The sequence continues at coordinate 14,595,608 of CM043715.1, read as the reverse complement.
AATACAATTACAAAGCAGTAACAACTAACTACTACCAACTAACTAATGATCTAACTATATAGGTGTTGTAGAATGACTGTGTGTGTCGGCGCCCTGCATGTGTAGGACTAGGAGGACGGAGCGCACACGTGTGTTTGATGTGTTTATTATAGTTAAAATCACAGAACTTTAAAAAAAAAAAGAAGAAAAAAAAATGTGGTGATGAGGTCATCGTCACACCCCTATGTCCACGCATCAATTCATGAGCGTAAGAATAAAAATAAGAAACTATTTCTGACATTTCTCTCTACTTTCTCCCCCACAGTAACCCTTTGTGCTGCAGATGCTGTCACAACCACTGCTTCAACTACCACCACCACAACCACTGCTCCAACTACCACCACCACAACCACAACCACTGCTCCAACTACCACCACCACCACCACAACTAGTGTTCCAACTACCACAAACACAACAACCACTGCTCCAACTACCACAAACGCAACAACCACTGCTCCAACTACCACAAACGCAACAACCACTGCTCCAACTACCACAAACGCAACAACCACTGCTCCAACTACCACAAACGCAACAACCACTGCTCCGCCTACCACAAACGCAACAACCACTGCTCCGCCTACCACAAACGCAACAACCACCGCTCCACCTACCACAACCAGCCCGACGCCGACCCTGCCCCCACCGAGCACTGGGAAGTACAACCTCACAACTCCCAACAATACAGTGTGCCTGTTGGCGAGTTTTGCTGTGCGGATCAGTTTCACCCAAGATGGGGTACGTTCATAAGAATTTCAGTGCTGCAGCTCCAGTTGGCTGCATGTGTTGTTTGACTGACCAAACTGTCTTGTATTTTAGAAAAACGAGGAGATGAATCTGGATCCAGCGGTCACCAAAGCCTCTGGACAGTGTGGAGAGAACAGCAGTGAGCTGGAGTTGGTGTCTGATCAAATGACGCTGACGCTGGCATTCACAAATGTAAGTATTTAGGCCACCTGTTTTTAAAATATTGTTTCACGTTTTAATTTCAAACCATTACAAAATAAAATATGAAATGTACCTAAATGATTGAAAACAACAAAAAGCAGCTAAGCTTAATACCAGGGGGGTATTCCAGAAAGCAGGTTATGCTAGCTCCCACGGTAAGTTTGAGGCTAAGGAAGTTGATAACCTCAGCTTTCGGTTCCAGAAATGGAGGTATGTTTCAGAGTATGTCAAGTTGCCATAGCAACTCATGCTCTGAACATAACTTGGTCTGGAGCAGGTTTAGTTGAAGGTTAGTTTGTTTTCAGAGAGGTGAAGGAGCATGGCATGTCCATTTGAAGATGATTTAGTGGATGAAGAAGCTCAGATAATACTTTTTCCACCGTGAGAGGGTGATAGGACCACGTATGGATGTTGGAAAAATAAACTATTTTATTTTTTTACATTTACCTAATTGTTTTCTTCAGTTAAGATCATTAAAAATAATTTTTTTTGTTAAGTCAGTTTAAAAATAACACATACCGTATTTTCCGGACTATAAGTCGCTGCGGAGTATAAGTCGCACCAGGCCAAAAATGCATTATAAAGTAGAAAAAAACACAGATAAGTCGCACTGGACTATAGGTCGCATTTTGACGGGAAATTTATTTGACAAAATCTGAGACCAAGAACTGATGACTTGCACAACCTCATATGACACAATCATAACAGACTGTTTATCTCATAATTTCACAGTAATTCTTTCTCATACTTATTTATTTATTCCTTTCATGAAGCATCATTGCCCAGCTAATACTCTGTTTTCATCCTGTATTTGTAGAAACAGTTGTCATTTTTATTGCATTTCTGAATCTATGAAATCATTGGAAAATAGAATATTATGTTGTTAGCCTTCAAGATCTTATTGTAAAAAAAGTTTGCTGATTCTCTGAGTCCCTTAACATACTCTAACACTTAACATACCTCATACATCAGATTGACCCAGGAACATCATCTCTGTTCCTCACAAATGAACATAACAGGAGGGTTAACAATGTATTTATTTCAATTTATTTCTAATATAAGTCGCTGCGGAGTATAAGTCGCAAACCCTTGCCAAACTATGAAAAAAAGGGCGACTTATAGTCCAGAAAATACGGTAGTTTTCAGACAGTTCTTTTACTCTCATTCAAATGAATTCAATTAAGTAGGTGTAACTTTGGTGCTGCTGTTAGATCGACACCGCAAGGGATTGTGGGATACCATTCACCTTTGCCTGTCTGGACGGATTTGGGTTAAAGTGTGGGTTTTTGACCAAATGTGTTTAGTTGTTTTACTGTGTTTTGCCGAGTTAATATGTCCTACTTTGCTTAAGTCTCTGAACCATGAGTGAGAGTGAAGGAGAGGATGATGAGTTTCTATAGCACCCCTACAGCTCAGCAATGTAATGACAATGTCGGAAAATGTCAAATGAATATATGAACAATGTGCATATTAATTCTTTCTTTTTATTGTTATAAAAATGAGTATATCTGCCAGCTCAAACTTAGACATATGAGAGTTCAAGAATTATAATTAATTAAGATGGAAAACATATTAATTGAATTGAAATATGACATTTAGTTAAATAAATATGTAAATTTGAGTTGTATAAACAATTATTGAGTTTTATAGGCGTAAGAAATTAGGTTGAATAAATTTAACTCAATTACTTGTTACCAATTGAAGTAATTCATTTAAGTTGGCAAAATTGGATGTTTTATATATATATATATATATATATATATATATATATATGCATCACAAGGAAAATGGAAATAAGATCAGAAACTCATGCGTTAACTTTGTCTGTTCTTCTACTACAAGCAGAAACTCTTTTTTTTACTGATGCAGTCGTGTTACTTTTTTTGATGGACGTATAATCTTCATACGCCGTCATTAATCTCCAACTCTGTCTCACTGAAGTGCTCACTTTTTTTCACCACGCGTTTCCATGGTGACTCCGGAAATCGGCGATCCATTGAGAATGTCTTTATGTACTTGATGTGCACGTGCATTAACCCAGGGTTACCAAGTCGAGCGTAATTACACTAACTCATATCCAACATACCCAGAGTAAGCAAGTTCAGGCAGATTTCAGCTGGAGTTCAGGGTTAAAGTCAGGGTAGTTTAAACATGCTTCCTGGAATAACCCCCTGTAATGACCTTCAGGCTGCATTGTCGAGTCATTTTTATGGGATAATACCTATAAACTTTAAAAGAAGTCATAAAGTGACATTCAAGGAGCAAAAAAAAAAATCGTTATCGCACTCAATAGTCAGATTAATCATTTAAAAAGAATGATGCAGATCAAATAAAGGTTTAACAACAGATGAGAGGATGTAAAGTGAACAAAAGTCATACAAATGCACACCAACATTCTGATTTCAAGCTGCATAATTGATATGGATGATGTATGAAATGACTTAAATGCACTTCAGCTGTTTGTTTTAAGACAATGAAACCTTTTGGATCAAAACTGACCCAGAGTCAGCTTACTCTTAACATTAAAAACCATTGAACCTGCACTTTGCAGGCTTTTAAGGTTTTCCAATTCCTCACAAAAAGAAGCCCCAAAGCGGTATTTTGATCCATTCATTTCTGCGTATACCTGCTCTCTGAGCTGCAGCCCCACCCAGCCCATGAAAGCGAGCAGGTTCTCACATTGTGATGAAGATAAATGAGGAACAGTCCTTTCCAGGAAGAGTCCGTGCTGTTAACAGCACTTTCTCCGTGGGGCTAGCAGCGATCGGCTAAACACTTTTGTTTTAATTTAATGCACAATATGCAGATCCATTGTTGTCAAAGTTTAGATGTGTGTTTGGACGACACGCTGCCAAGGTTGACTCTAGGTTGACGTCCTGAAATGGGCGGCGCCCACAAGGAGAGAGAGGCGGTGCCTCAGGGATCAAGTTGTCTTACTCTCGGGTTGGAAAATGAACTATAAAAATAACTAATATTTCCTTTTAGAAAATTGTACTTTAGTGTGCCAAAGGTAATATATTATCTCACATGCAATCCAATTCAACTCAATTTTATTTGTATAGCCCAAATTCACAACAACGGTCGGTCTATATGGGATATGCAGATATAGTTTACTCTGAAAGGTTTACGCATGATATAAGCATAAACTCCCACTCCTACCAAACACTTAAACATGGCTAACTTAAAGGGTCACTGGATGAAAACGACTGTTTCAAAAAGAAATCCCTTTTGAGTCAAAGTGGTTCCAGCGGCTGCAGTCAGGAGTGTCCCAGAAGCAACACGGCTTCTTAAGCAATCCACTCAGATGGTTTGTCCAGAAAGCAGCAGCTGGAAAATGGTTGAGATAGGCTACAAATATCTATAAAATGTTAGATTCTGCTGTGTTTGAAAAATCCTTTGTCCTAAAATGAAAATATAGAAACCTGTCAGTTTGTTGTAGAGTAACACAAAAGTTCCTTCAGTTTTGTTTTTCTGTTTACATGCATTTTTGTTCTGCATTTCAATATTACATGTGATTAAGATAGGATATTTTGTTTTTGAATGTCTAAACTATATTTATATTTGTATCCACTTCTTTAAAGAAAGCTTCACTGACAGGCAGGAATGCATGTTAAAGGCATCAGGTCACATAGATTGTTGAAACATGTCTGATGTCCATCAAACTTCTTTGTAAACCTTTTTATAGGACGCAAAGAAATTCCGTCTGCAAGCTCTGAACGTCACCTTAAAGACGAGCTCAGGTAAGGGAAAGTGTTCGACATTCCCATAGAAACACGCAAACCACCACCAGTGAGAGAAGAGTGAGCAAGTTATGCTTTTATTGGCCCTGTTGAAGGAGTGTTTGCTGATGGAAACGCCAACCTGAGTCTGTGGGAGGCGGCCGTCGGCAGCTCCTACATGTGCAACAGGGAGCAGAACTTCAACATCACCAACCTGCTCAGTCTCTACACCTCCAACCTGCAAGTGCAGCCCTTTGAGGTGAAGAAGGATGCTTTTAGCACAGGTGAGTCCTGCTTTTTATCATCTACTGCTGTTTTATATGTACAGAGCATTGACTGTGTATGAGAACTGGACTGAGTGACACACACACCCCCCCCCCCCCCCATTCCAAGCAGGAAGTACCCGCTGGCTCCAAGAAGCCATGATCCCATAGACAAACTGCTATTACTCAGTCATTCTGTTTGTCTTACTCTGATACTTTTTTAGCATGTCTTTGCTAATCCTAATGACATATTTTCCTAATATATTTTATCTGTAGTGATAGTTATTCAAGTTATAAACCGACAAATCAGATGCCTCAGTGAAAGTATGTGGTCTCGTATTTGATTTTGGTGTAGCTGCCTTTCAAGTGGTTGCCATAGAAATATTCACTCTGACCTATCATTGCTCACCATCGATTCCCGGTTCCAACATGGAGACGTCCGTATCGCAAAAGATTTCCTTTAGTTGGAGGCAGAAGTAAGTTATTTTCTACGGATGACATCAGACTTAACTCGGTCCAATTCTCGTTTGCAGTCAATGGCTCAGAGTCCGAAAAATTCCACTCGGGAACTGTGTTGGTCTGTTCTGTAAAGATCCTTGTCAGCACTGTGTGATTGATTGATTGATTGATTGATTGATTAATTGATTGATTTGTTTATTTATTTACTTTTTACCTTCTAATGATACTTTAATTCAGTCTAACACAAAATGAAGAAAAAAGAAAACACTAGAAATTAAGTATTTGACCAAAAACTACACTGCTTTATTTTGACATCACTGTATACTTTTTTTTTTTTTTTTTAAAGATTTTGCAAATAACAAAGTGCCTTTCAGCTGCTTTGTTCTTCTACAGCTCTTAAAACATGAATTGTTCCACCTGCTGACTGACTGACTGACTGACTGTCTTTTTATCTGCAGCACATGAATGTTCATTGGATGACACCAGCATCTTAATCCCAATCATTGTTGGCGCTGCTCTGGCTGTCTTGATTCTCATTGTAGTGATCGCTTATGTGATTGGTCGAAGAAAGACCTATGTGGGATATCAGACCCTCTGAGTTCACTCTTCAATTGTCCCTGAATGTCACAAGGGGTCCCAAGCTTTGGTCTGAAAGGACATTTGTTTAATTGGCTGTTTATAAACTAAAAATCAGATCAAATGTTGATTTAGTTGTAAAATGAAAAAAATACAAAAGAAGTAGACTTTAATATGTCCGTGTTTAAGCTACCATTGGTGAAGTACCACAAACCACATTTTAAAATCATTTTTGGTATCCATTCAGCCACTAATGTGTAGCTGCTCTTTATTTGGACCAAACTTGCTAAACCCCTATGATTTGTTTGCATTTCATTCCCTGTATGTGGCTTGTTTCCATATTTTTTGTTTGTTTTTTGTTAATGGGCAAGTGCAAGATCCTGAAAAACCACACAATCACACTAATTCTGTTGATCAGTGTGCAATATGTACAGCGTGCAGATCAGTACCACCTGGAAATTAAAAAAAAATGTAATGAAGCAATGTTATCTTAATCACAAAAAGGTGTAATTCTCTGTTTTTCTGTTGGATCCTGTGCTTGTTCAGCAGACAATTTCAGTTTTGTTTTTTTGTTTTTTGTTTTTTGTCGTCTCCACAATTATGAAGATGTATTTAAAGATTTCGACAGCACAAAGCAGCTTTCTGTCTTTTGTTGTTTGGAATTCATGAACAAGGGTTGAGGAGGTTCCTGTAGATCAGGAGAAACCCTGGAGTTAGGGTTAGATTTGATGTAGAGGATGAGATTAGGTTGTGAGTCACTTGAAAGAAAAACGCAGTTGAAGTGTAGCTAAAGTGGCTGATTTAAGCAAAAAAGCCAAAAGCTAGTTAGTGATTTCCTCTGTGCAACTCCTGCTTTTGTGCATATTCATGGGTAAATCTGAAGGAGAGGTAAAGATTAACCTTTTTTTATTTAATTTTTTTTGGTAAAGAAAAACCGTTGGCATTAGTTTTAGCAAAGGGACAGTACTTTGTAGATCTTTTCAGCACAGAGACACTGATCTGAAGAGATTTACTTCAAATGCACTAAGACACTCTTACCTTACCCGTTCTTTTTCTCACCTGGGTAAAGACGTGGCCTCCGCCAGGTAGCAGATAGAAACAAAAAAAGAGCGGGAAAACCTGCTGCAATACGACAAATAATCAAGACTTTGATGATCTGGACACCATTTCCATGACGACCCAGTTACAAGGGGTTCATGTCACTGATCAGCTGGTGACGGGCATCCTGTAATGGGATGCCGTCTCATGCTGTGTTCAGCAGCAAAACAAAAGAAATGATCAACATTTTGTGTCAGGAAATGAGATCAGGGATGGCGAGCCAAAAAATGATTGACACAGAATGATCTCCATATAAACTGTAGCAGGGTGCTGAGTTTTAATTGCACCAATCCAGGTCTCGTTGACAATAAATGTTTGCAGTTTTGAAGTTGCTGATACTAGAGGAAAAAAAAAAAAACTAGCTTTCACAGGTTGTTATACATGTGTTTGTGTAATTGCTTCTAATCAAATACAAGCGTTGATTTTTCTTTGTAATTGAGTAATTGTGTATTTCTGCTTTGCAAATGCTCCTCTGCCTTAATTACGATGATGGTCTTGCAGCATCAGTGATAGTCATCAATTTGTAAAATCTCTTTATTTTCCATCTAAGAGGTTTTTCCTGCTAACGTTGTTTTTTTGTGTATTCATTATTTTATTCTTGTGTATTTGGCTCATCGTTTTATTTCCTGCACAAGGGTTTGACAAAGGGAAGCTGCGCTGCAAGGCCATCCATGTTCATGTGTGATACAGAGACGAATGATTTCATCTGCTTTCTCTCATGCTGATAGCTGTAATAAATTGGATCCAAATTTGTCTTTGGAGTGTTTTAATATTTTCTTTTGAAAATAAAAAGATTAAAAAAAGAGAGAGAGAAATGCTACTTTTTTATGTTTTGTCTTTGAGTTGTTCAGCCCTTGCTTCCCGTTCAGCCGTTCTCATGTCTGCTCTTTTCACCTTTGTCCAGCCGAGGAGTGCCAGGGTGATGCCGAGAGCTTCCTTGTCCCCATAGCTGTCGGAGTTGCACTTCTAGTTCTCGTAGCTGTTGTTGTTGTGGCCTTTTTCATCGGGAGGAGGAGAAACATGGCCACCGGATACCAGTCTTTCTGATTTTTGCCGATCTCCTTCCTTTACCAGCGATAGCTGCTGAATCTTTAATCTTCTGCTTTTTAGCAAGTTGAGTTGTGTTTCAATCTGGTTCGCTCTGAGTGTGAGAGGAAGGCGAGAGCAGAAATTTAAAATGTGGACACAAAAAAAAACGTTTTTGTACGATTAACTCCTGCACATTAAGTAGACCACTTCCTCAAGTAATCTAGTCATTGTTAAGGCATTGGACTTCTTGAGTTCATTCTATTCTGTTTGTTTTTAGCTTTGATTTTGACTTTTTATTCCTGATTTTTTTATCTTTTGAACCAGTTTTATGTCGAGCTAAATGTTTGAAAAAAATGTGCCACTTGGCAGCCTTCCTTTCACAGTCGGAGCATAAATAGTAATAATAGATTGTCTCTGATTGTTTTTCCGTATAACCTTTTAATCAATAACCTTTCCACCTCTCCATTTTTAACCCTGAATAAGTATTTGCACTGACGTGCTAACTTTGTCTATCTTCCTGTCTCTCTCAGCTGAAGAATGCTTTCTGGACTCTGATTTGAGCTTTTTGGTACCCATTGCCGTGGGTGTGGCACTCAGCTTCCTAATCATCCTTGTGCTCATCTCTTACCTAATTGGTCGGAGGAAGAGTCGCACTGGTTACCAGTCCGTTTAATGCAGCGCTCCTGCCCCCCCCCCCCCCCCCAGCTCTTTAAACATATTCCTTAAATTCATATGCCCACCGTAAAAGCGAACCAGATTTTTGCTGCTTCTCCCCTCAAACCCTGTCATCCTGCCTCAATTTCTTTTGTAATCAGTTTTAGCTGCTCCTGCAGTTTCCCTTATGTTATGATACCAATGACTGAATTGATATGGAATTGATGCATTTTAATTGTTAATTGCATGTTTTAAATGTACATTTATGGCTGTGATTGGCCATAAGCTCCTCCTTAGAAAGCCCTTCCTGCTCCCACACTAGAAGCTTTTTTTTGTTTTTTTGTTTTTGTTTTAATTTGCACTGGTTTCTGTGCTGCATAAAATATACATGTAAATGAACCTCTTGTATAGAATAAATGAAAACAGTTTTTTTTTTTGATGTGGTGAATGTATAAAGCTACTGTTATTCACAGCTAAAATTTTGCACATGTAATCACTCTGCAGTAGCGTGATGAAAGGGACATTGTAACAGCCACTTTAAACTAACGGGACCATTTTGTGTTTCTTCACTACTCATGTTTGTTTCACTCCTGATCAAACACTTATTGTCTTATGTCTTCACATATTAACCCCGATCAGGTCACAATAGTTGTGCTCCTTTGGAATCCTACAACATTTCAATGCTTCTGAGTTTTAAATGCCAGCTAGCTGCAGATCCTCCCACTGCAGTTCAGTGCTGTGACTGAAGGAGCATGAGGATGAGGTGCTGCTGTTTCATCACAGCTCTCCGTCATGTGATCCCCGCTCATGAAAGTACCGCCGCACTCCTCCCCTTCCAACGGTTTTGTGCCTTTCTGTTGCTCACCCCCCGAGTTGCTCCCTCGAAGCTCGTCTCCATCTGATGAAGAATGTGACTTGGTGACTATGGGGAACGGATGAAATAAAGTTACTTTCCTGTTTTGTATCACTGTCATTCTTTTTATTCCAGAGGGGCCTTTGCTGCCATTGTATGTGCGGCAGCAGAAGAGAGTCTAAAACCTGAACTTTGAGCTTTATAACAGCTGCTAACGATGTGATGACTGATAAGCCAAACACTTTTAAAGACCTGTTATTGCCAAGCAGATGTTTCCTGAGTCAGAGGTGGGTTTAACCTTGTGCTGTCCTATGGGGTCAAGATGACTACTTGATGTGTTCTCCCTACCATGACAAAGGTGGAGAAAGGTGGAGAGGATTTCATGTAATCCATGGACACCAGTGAAAATCACAAATCATTGAAGAAAAAAGGTTCAGCGCACTGTCTAGTGGGGTCCAGATGACCCCACTCCTAATGTTAACGTGCCTTGGAAAGGGTTAAGGAGAGCAGCCTCCTTTCAAAGGTGAATTGAAATGATCAGACTTGATGGAAACAAAAACAATAGTCACTTTTGCCTTTTTTCCGTTTAACATGATGTGTCCACTGATGGGGATAGCCCAGGGGTTTGCGCTCTCGCATCACCCTGGTTTAAACCCCGTTTGGGAGCTTTCCGTGTGGAGTTAACATGTTCTAGCCGTGCATGTGGTGCTTCATCCTCCTCTTGCGGTCAAAAAACCTGCTTCGTATGTTGACTGGTGACTAAATTGTCTCCATGTGTGCTTGTGAGTGTGTGGCCCTGCAACAGACTGGCAACCTGTTCAAGGCGAACCCCGCCTTTGCCCAACAGTAGCTAGGATAGGCCCCAGCAACGTACAGTCCCAAAAGGGATACACTGATGGATGACAGGTGTCCAGTGATCCTTCGTGTATTACTTGACATAAACTCATGTGCAAGTTAAACATAAAATAAATACCATTTATTTGATCAAATTGTAAATGGCGTATACTTGTATTGCGCTTTTCTACTTCACTTGAAGGTCCACGGCATAGTACGGTCACAGTTCCATCCATCCGTGCACACACATTCACACACTGAACACTGGCACTAACCTCTAACCACCAAGGTTTAGTGTCTCGCCCACTTCGACACACAAAGAGGAAACTAAACCTGCAAACTTCAGATCAGAGTTTCCTCAAATGTTACTAAAATATTATTGTAACAGATTCTCTAATAAAAGTTATCAAAGTAATAAAAGAAAGCTTGTAAAAAAAAGACTTTTTAACATTTAAAAAAGTTTTTTAAAGCTTTAAAAATATCAAAACAAAAACGTTATGCCAGAACACTGATTTTTATTATAATCCTTGTAAAAGGAATAAATACAAAGGTGGCATGTCAGGCAGCATTAACACTACAACAGAACAGTTATATTTATTTTAAAATAGTGGACAGACATTTTAGAAACTACTTATATCACAGTTTTTCTTTTCTTTATTGATCAGTTCTGTAGTAATCTCATTTTCAACAACAATTTTTTTTTTTTACAAAAGTGGATATTTTATTTTAAATTCATACTACTCTATAAAAAAATACAGTGATCGGGTACATCTTTTTTTTTTACTGTGTAAGTACAGTACAAGTCATGCTTTCAGTATTTGATAGTTCTTTGAATTTGTAAAACTTTTCTTTCTGAAAAATGTGAAGAAAAACAAATTAGTACACTTGGTCACAGGAAACTGGACGAAAAAAACCAATTGTTTTACCTGACAAAGTAAATCCTTACTAATGGTTAGGTCATGATTGAATTTGCATAGCCAGAAAGGATAACTAGAGGGCAAAGTGTGATTAAGTTCATTCGTATAGCTAGTCATTACAGAATATGAGAAACTGAACTGAAACTCCCACTGTTTGCTGTGGGTCCAGGTGTCACACACTTGCTCCAAAAATTTAGCAGTAACACTTTTTAAAGATTGTTTTCACAGCTGATATTAAGAGAATTATTAGCAAAGAGAAATGTGGAAATAAAGGTTCAAAAAAAATTATTTTCTTTGACTTTTTTTTTTCCCTGCCTCAATGCGGGAGCACCTGACTGGCAGGGATGTCTTTCCCTCACGCTCCAACCTCCAGGGAGAAGGTCACACTTCCCAGGTAGCGGTCAGTCTGCGAATCGTTGATGATTCCCTTTCCGTTCAGTTTGCATTGCACCTGGATGTGAGTGTCGTACTGCACTCCTGCAAAACGCACAGCCACCACCGGGGAAGAGTAGTTCACCTGAAACCAAACACGCACACATGAATGACACTTTACAAGCTGGGAAACTTCATGTCAGGAGACCCAACACTCACATGTCTAAGCTTCCCATAGTATGGATAGTACTTCAAGTCAAAAATGCTTCTAGGGAAAAATTGAATTTTTCCTAAAGTTTCTGCTGGCCCTTTCTGAAAGAAAGAAAAAAGGCATGTAATTTTAGGTGAGGAAGTGGTTGTTTTTTCTGGAGCAAAATTGATGTTGGAGATGCTCACCTTAACTGCACAGGTCACATTTATTGGTTTTCCCTGGCCAGGTAAGTAACCCAGAATCTAAAGAGAAATAGGTAGGGGTCAGCACAGAAGAGATTGGCCACTGCAGAGTTGACCTCACATCTGTCTGTCACTGACTCTTCTTACCCGGTTCATTCGAAGTAAAATGCATGGCCTTCCCTGAGAATAGCCATAGTGTGGGTCCTGCAGGCCTGAACAGTCCCCCAACCAGGACCTCTTGAACTGACACGCTTTCCGCTCTGCACTTTCCTCCAAGTCGTCCTGCATGAAGTATGCGTCATGTGTGCAGCGAATATTCTTCCTGTCCTGTGCACCGTCATTATATGCTGAAAGTGGAGGACAGAGAGAAAGAGAAGGGGGTGCAAAAGGGAGGAGGGGGCATAAATAAGCCTTTGCGACAGCAGAGCCCTGCCAGGCTCGAACCTCCTTTTAAAAAAGCTTGACAAAAGCCGGCAGAGGAGGAAAAAAGCTGCAATGAAAAGCTCCCCCTCCGCTACCCTCTAAAAGGCTTCCCCTGCCATCATCCTCTGCAGGAAACAAATGGGAAATGGGGCAAAGGTGGGGAAGAGGAAGATCTAAAACAACTGCATTTCTCCTTTCCTTTCTTACAACTTCACCACAATGACACCTCCCAGAACCACGTTAGGACTCACGTCTTAGAAATTCATCCATCGACCGGGCGTATTTCTTCCATGATTTTCGGTCAGATGCATTAAAAGCAATGTCATGGCCTTCTAGGTGAGGGGCCATCGTCATACCTAGCAGAGGAGACCCAGAGTCACTCAACTGTGCTGAGATGTGAGCTGTGTTTGCAGAGGGAGTTTGCAGATGCTTACCTGGTGGCATCACTCTATCATTGTATGTGGGATGGTAGGGGCTAATGGACCACATGAGGCAAAACAAACATCCGCCAAACATGGCTGCAAGGAATGCGTAAAGTGCAGCATAGAAGAGCAGGATGAGACCTAAACCAAAAGAAAACATGAGACTTTTACTTTTATTTTTATTAAATCAGCGGCCGAAAAGTGAGTTACATAACAGACAACTCATCTCCCAACAGACTGTGTTGCAAATTAGAACAAATAACTTTTTTTTTTGTTTGGACTCCAACAAATTCCCCTGATCACAATCGTCACTAATTTGTTTACCGATGCAAAAGCCCACCCCCCTATGAACCCCTCATTCCCCATGTCTGGATCTGTCAATATGACTTTAATAGATTAAGTAGAAAAGCAACAGCGCCGAGCTAATAAATGACACCGGCATAGTTTGGTAATTTTCAATTACAAGTCTTTGAGCAGTAAATCAAGCTAAACGTGTCTTAAATGAAATGGCTTTTGCTGTGTGGGCAATTTCACAGGGGACTAGCTGCAGCCAGCCTTGCGTCCTCAGAGCCACAAAGGCCTTTCTGTTTGAGCTCAGTGAGAATTCTCCCAGCTGTCCTTTAACTCAGGAACACAGTGAACCTCCGGTTGCCATCGTAGTAGAGGTCTTTCGCAGCCATAGAAGCCCGGCCAGCTCCAAGGAGCTCCAACCACCTCACTCTGGTATTATTAAGTCCTCTCCTGCACGCTCGCCTCACAGGACACCCAACACCTCAACCTGGGTCCTTACTTCAAGGTCCCACTCGCCAGATATGCAGCTTTTAGCCCTCCAGATGTTGCTGTCTCTCCTCTCAACTCAACCGGCCATTGTTTACATTTTGCAACTGCATTGCATGACAACTGTTCTGGAGAAATAATTCGCTGCTCCATCATCCTTGACTCAACAGTCTTCAGCTTTATGGAAAAAAAAAACAACAGCAAAAAAATCACTGACAAGCGCAGCAATGAGGTCGCTCAGGCTTTGGGAAAAAGGCTGTGGAGAGCGTGGAAATATTCAGAGGAATGTGATTCCTGGCCAATGTGAGGCCTGGAACAGCGTGATCCCACTGGGAACACGTCCCCAGGCAGTCTGTTTGTGTCAGGACTCTCTGAATCCACCATGCACCTATGTAAACATTGAGCATCAGGACACATGCACGCACAAGCACAGTTAGCTAAGTCACTAGACTGGATACTCACCCCCCCCCCCCCCTTTATTTAAGTGCATCTTCTTAAAAATATCAGATCAAATCACTTTATACGTGTACTAATAATTAAAATCAGCTTCTCTAGAATCAATCCCCACAGCCCAACTTTTCCACTCACTCCAGCTCTTCCCGGAGCGACCCATGAATTCCTTGGTTTCTGCATTCCACAGGTACGTCTTCAAGTCGGCTATTTTCTGGTGGAGCGTCCTCTCGGGAATCGGCCTGCGCTTCCATCTCTCAAAGTTCAGGTCTTCCTGCTCTAGAGGTTGATGCTCAGCCAGCTCCTCCTGCTCTTCCTCCAGCTCTTGGCCATGTTTGCGTATCACTTTGTGAGGCTGGTAGAAGGGAGAAGAGGAGAAAAATCCTTCACCACACATTCTAAACTGCTGAGCTCTGCACCCCACCAATCTTCTCTTCAAGTCACTGCAGAAAAAAAGCCCACATCCCTCCCGATTTGAGTATGACCAATAATGTAAAGTGACAGACAGCCCTCTGCATATTAATGAACATCACTGTGATGTTGCTGTTCCTTGTGTCTGCAAATTACGAACCCGCTGGTGACCTTATGGCACCCGTTGGGAGAGCTGACCTCCACTGAGCAAACCCTCCTGCTTGGAGCTGCAGCTGCAGACAGCAAAGCTGGACGGGTCAATCTGAAATCCAGATGTTACTCGCTGACTCTCGGCTGGCCGGGACGTCCAAATCACAGGACCAAGGGACATTTAAAGAGCACTATCAAATTCCCCCTTTTCATCTAAACGACCTTACCATTGGACTTTTTGTGTAAATGACACCTTTGCATCAGTACAGGCAAGAAATTCTTCTCATTGGAGCACCTATTTCAGTGAAACAAGTGAAAGTGGAAATTCTCCTCATAAGTTGACTTACAGGACTTGTTGGATGATTTTTAATGGCCTTCTCCTCAGCTCCTCCCTCTGTGGAACTGGGCTCCATGTTCTTTACAGAAGCAAAAAGCATGACTGTGTGCATTTAGAGATGCCACTAAAATCCAAAACACCTTCTACACATGCATGCATGTTCTTAAAATATGTTAATTTTTTGACTAAATGTGTTAAAGAACAAGTAAACGAATTGAATCCAAATAAAAAGGAAGACATACCTGAAGTTTCCTTCTTAATACAAAAGGCGAAGTGATTTGATAGAAACCCTCTTGATCTCTAAGGAAAAGTTATGTTTGTCAAAAAGTGTGTATGGATTTCATTAGAAAGTTTAAAGCATGCAGTGGGGACCGGGTGTGGAGAGGCTCCTTCAACTAGGCGCACATCTTGGTGAATGAGCTCTGGACAGAGAAAATCCGGGGTGGGTGGCAATCAAAGTGGGGGTTTTTTTTTCTCTCTCTCACTCCAAGAGTTGTTTTGGCAGCAGCCTGGACCACCGCACGGCATTCTGGACACGCACTCCATCATTCATTGTCTGTTAAGTCTGAAATAAAGCCCGAATACAATATTCACAGCTTACTCCAACCCAGGACCGACGGTCACTCTCTGCACACACGAAGTCCTCACCAACTTCATTTATGTACTTCCACTTGTTTGACAGTGAGAATTCATGAAGTTAAATCAGATTGAATGGAGTGGCTGAGCATTGTCCATGCGTGTGCACTCATCAAACTGCAGCTCATGTAGTCCTGCCACAACTGCACATCTAGGCTTTCCTCCATAAACTAAAGTTCAGGCAGTACTCATCCTTGGTCCAATCTGCTTTCTGGTCACGTATCCCTCTGTTACCCCCCTGTAAATGTGGGAGGGGGTAGGGACTTTTATTCTTCTTTTAACATGAAAAGAGAAATTGCGTCATGGAAAAAAATACAGGTCTTTGAGTTCTGCGCGCCAAATACGTATGTGCTGCTCAGATTGTAGTTAAGAGTAAGTCTTAAAAATCTTTAAAAAAAAAAAACAAAAGAAGCCATTCTGTTAGAAATCCTTCTTTCTGCAGAGAACCATGTTCTTATGTCTGGTACTTTCTGTCTCTTCTTTTGTTAAAAGCTGCACATGGGCCCCTGTGTCAGCTCACGTTCAGCAGGCATGGCCAACTCCTGCAGGCATGCAAGACCACTGGAAGACAATCCTGAATATGATTGCAGGATCTCCCCCCCCATGTACACTCCACTGTAAGGACTTTAGTCCAGAAATGGCCCATTAAGGACTAATGTCAATGACCAAGATTATGAAAAGTAAGGTGAGGAGTTAGAAATATATTACTTGTTCTGAAACTAAAAGTAAACTTTACTCCAATTAACACAAAACACTCAGAAAAAATGGGTTTCCAGTTAAGTTGCTGCTCAGCTGAGCCTTATTTGGAGCCGCCTGTGTCTTTGAAAAATAACATTATAGCCCCACAGCCAAAAGATTAAAAAAATAGTGACCAAGGTAAACTTTGTTTAAGACACATATTACATTTGTTAAATGAGTAAAATAATGTATCATAGAAACATAGCATTCTTTATGCAACCACAAGGGGGCACAATTCAATATGTTCAGCAGCCTATAGCAACATTTTAGGTCTTCTAACTGAGTTTGTCTCCAGTCAGTCATCTCAGATGCAGAAATCCTAACTCCTGTTTGTGTCTTGCAGGTAGCCATAAAACATATTCCAAAGACTTTTGTTTGTCATCTACCGGAACGTTCAATGATAAACAGCTTTCCTAAGGGTTTTTCCCAAATCCAAGTTCACCTTCCATGGAGTTTTACCTCCTCTTTATAGAGAACTTGGGCCAGAGGGGAGCATGCCAAACCCAGACCAGGCTTAAGAAGAAAAAGAAAGGAAGAAAAAGTAAAGTTTGATGATGCACACATAATCTTAACAAAGGGTATTGGCATTAAAATAAATGAAGACAAATGAGGATGATTAACATTTTAAACACACAAGAAACACACAAACCCTGACAAAAACCAAACAAACAACAAATACCAGGAAATGTGATAGTAAGAGGTCCCTGCAATGCTCACCAGGGACAGTAAACATGAATGATAGCAGTTCCAGGGACCATCCTCAGGGGCAGCCACAGAGACCCTCTTCAGGGTCAAGACACGTGAAGAGGAGTAGCTCCAGCGACCCTCCTCAGGGACATGCGATGGCTGGACGTTCCCATGATGTTTATACTTGCGTACAGTTGTCTGAAGAGATGAATGTGGCGCCTTCAGGCATCTAGAAATTGCACCCAAGGATGAACCAGACTTATGCAAATCCACAATTGTCTTCCTAATGTCAGAATTTCTTTTGAGTGTCCCATGATGTTGTCCAAACAAGCAAAGTGTGTTTCAAATGTGCCCCAATATATATCCACAAGTGTGTTTCTAATTAGCTTAAATACTGTCAATAAAAGTATCAGAATCTTCCAAAGAGATGGCATCATCCTCTGGGGTTTCCCAAATGGTTAAATGGCAAAGTGATCTTAGCATATGTAAAACTTTTGACTTCATGGTCAAAACTTGTCCAAAAAAAAACCCTAGTCTCATTATTCTGACATTTAGCAAATATATATAATTTTGCTGATTGTAATTGACCTAAAACAGGAAAAACTTTACTAAACATTACTTTATTTCATGTCTGAAAAAAAGAATATGTGTGTTTTCATGTGTTGTATTACAGTTTTAACTGTAAATGAGTCGGATGTTTGGTGTTGTGACAACACCGATGCTCAAGCTTTCACTTTGTTTAAAATCCCACTTATTGCTAAATATTTCCCAGTTGCCTTTTAATTAGGATGATGCCGTTTTTAGCCAAAATAAAAAATAAAAAAGAACCTGTATCTTGTTTCAAGACAAATTTTCTGCAGGGTAGCAGGAGCTCATTAGAAATTTGCCTCCAAGTTGTGGGTGGGAGGTGCAGGGGGTAACATTGCGGATATCCCATGATACCATTTTTACATTCTCTCCCACTAGCTTACAGCCCCTCACAACCCCAAGCCAACATTACCGGTGCAACAAAAATGAAGAGCAATATTGAAGCTTGATGATTGATTGAAGCCGTACAGTTTTCAACCAGATGCCAGTTCAGACAAGGAAATATCGTGCTTTTCTTAAGCCTTTCAGAGTAAACTATATCCATAAGCATGATAATAAATTACCTTTGGCACACAGAAGAACAATTTTTTTAAATGAAATATGAGTTTCACTGCACAAGCCAAAGCTGCATATATCAGGTGAAGTGAAAAATGGGTTAAGTAAGGAAAAAAGTTCTTAGACTGGAAAAAGCAAACAAGAAAGAAACCATGTGAACACTTTGCTTAATGACAAGCAAATTACAAACCCTGAAGAGATAAAAAAAAAGAGAAATCTTCCTGTTTTACACTAAATTGTACTCTTCATCGCAGAATACTGATTGTTTTTTTTTAATTATTTATAATATTTTGTTCCTAAAGTGGATGCGACCGTTAAAAAGCTACGTCAAAAAGAGAAAAATAAAACACTGTAATACATTTCATAAGAAGATCTGCTCACATTTTGCCATTAAGTGACCGAGCGACTCGACATGCCTCAAAAATGATGATGAGGGTAGAGTCCTGTAGATTTCAAAATAAAACTTCCTTCAGAACCAGATTACAAATAAAACGGAAAACAAATGGGTTGTGTTTTTCTTTCTCTCTGCATCCCGGTACCGGTACCAGTCCGCGGTTCGGGGGTTGGGGGCTCCACAGTTGTACAGAAGTCGGGGCGTTGTCTTCATGTAATTGGTCCTCTTTGTAAGGTGACGTCATGACGTTCTTCATTTGTATACTTCTAGCCGTGCACAGGTTTGTTGACTCGTATCACATTACAACATAACATTATTACACGTGATCAACACAGCATGAAAACCATTAATTTATACAGTAAATGACATAAACATGGCAGTGTTAATAGAGTTTTACCTGTATAACAGTCGATTAAGCCTTAAGCCACTTAAGTGGCTTTCAGGTACTATCATAATATGACACTACAGTGATCAGAGAAATGTAATTTAAATGTAAAATCTTGATTATTCTGGACAATTTATCACATAAATAGAGGTGTTTGTTACATGATTACATAAATAAAAGTACCTCGGTAAAGTATGAGCTTTTGTAAAGTGCTTTGTTTTGGAATTGTGTGACATGCGCACATGCCACCACCAGCAGCAGCAGCAGCAGCACGAGCGCACAACACGGACATGAAGCGCGCGCGGAGACCGCAGATTGTGTGAGGAATAATAGCGGATGGAATCCAGACAGACCTGGGCTCTTTGCGGAGTTTTTTTTTCTTCCAGAGAATGACTCTGTCGGATTGCCAGCCTGTTTATATCCGATCTGCGCCGCGCATTAGGTCGTGATTGGCTTTATTTATCCACAAGAGGAGGAGCGCGTCCAACATTCGGCCGGCATGCCTCCCGCAGCAAGCAGCCTTCAGTCCAGCGGACTGACGCTGTCCGAAACAAGCATGGGTAGGTGTGTGAACATGTGTGTGCAAGGTCACCGTTGTGTCTGCAGCTCATTCAGTCATTTTACCTTTTTTTTGTGTGACTGCGCCCACGCTTTTCTGTGGTTATGGAAGGCGATGAATCCTCAGTGTGATCGCCGAGGGCGCATGTGTGGCTGGTCCAGGCCGCAGCGCGCCACTGCAGGTGTAGCGGCGTTGAGTAACCTCAGCAGCCTGCATCATCGTGCATGCTTGGCTCTGATCGCCGCTGCCGCATGGGCACTATTTCTGCTGGCAGCTGCACATAATCAATAAAAGATTCCAGTCACAAAAAAGGGGGAGAATCAAAGATCAGGTCAACTTCAATCCAACAATACTAAGTCTGCAAACAATAATAATAATAATAATAATAATAATAATAATAATACAAATTTATGGCACTTGCATGCTTTGCATTTAAGTGTGTCAGAAAAATCCACATGGTTTGGTTGTTTTCATTTATTTTTGCTTAAGTTAAAAGCTCAAAATCACATTTAACCTTGAGGTATGAAGTAATAGATTGGTGAAAAGAAGAATACTAATCAGTTACAACTTGTTAGTAGTTTAGGATGAGCAGCAAAGGACAGAAGCAAAACATCAAGTATGGTGGTGGACTAGCAGCAGTTTTGCTATTGAAAACCTGTCTGCCCAGTGGTTTTTGTCTCACTAATCTAGCAAGCTGTGCCCTTTCTCTGTTGCCTTAGTGACCCTCAAGCCATCTGTTTATCATGTTTTTTACATCTTTTTTTTTTTGGACACAATTGTATATTTTGCAGCTCTATGACAGGCTGGGGACATTTCCAGGGTTCACCCCACCTTCACCCACCAGTAGCGGGACAAGCTCCAGCAACCCTGTGACCCTAAAAGGGTTTAGGAGGGTTTAGAAAATGGATAATGGGTAGATTTCCCTGCTGTTCGCGGGAGCATAAATGTAGTTTCCTTGGACATTTCTTTGTGTTCTGTGTAGTTCAGCATGCTTTACCTTTTTAATTGGTAAAATGGTAACACTTGAGTGGAAGGTTGTATAAGCACCTGCACTCGGGATGGAGGAGGAAGCTTGGACTGTACATTTTTGACCGATATTTTTACGGAGTCACCTTTTCTGCCCTTGCTGAGTGAGATTCATCAACTCATAAAAAGTCAACTTATTATTTTCTCCCTTTGATTTTTTTTTTTTTGTAAGTAAAAGCACGTCAGACACTAAACTGAGCCCATCGGCTCCTCGCAAGGCTTCAACAGGAAAGCCGCCTCAACACGTTTGTTCTAAGTAGTTTTAACAAAAGGAGTCATTGGGTTAGTGTTGATTATGCTTCAATAAACATGGAAAGAAAGACAAAAATGACAGAGATCTGCAAGGAATTAGATGAATCTGCTGTTCAGATTGTATTTTCTCCTTTTTTAAATGAAATGCCACTTCCGTACAGTTCTGCTCACATTTAAACATTAGAAATAATCGTATTCTCACACATTATTATAGAAACGCTGACTCAGTAGCTGTCCTGCAGCTGTACGTCCCAAATCCCAGAGTGTTGGAGCCTTTTGGGCGGGTTCATGAAAACCTTTTTGAATGAACCTTTCTGATGTTTTTTTCTGTTACATTGATTACATTGATTAGATGGGCTCTTTTGGGTTAAGTGGGAGACTCAGACTGGTGCATGGCTGTTAGAAATTTTCCATCCTTCTGCGGGAGGGCTTCACAGAAACTCCTGTTACAAACTCCTGGCATCAATGTTGCAACAGGGTATGCTCAAAGAATTTGTGCGTGAGCCCTCCCGCTGCACTGACTTGTCTGCAGACTTGATTTGTTGCACACATGTGCCTCAAGTCCCCTCAACAAGTGCTACATCCAGCATTTGTATGCCTGAGGGTTTGTTTCCATGGCAATAAAGTTCTTTAACGCTCAAGACTTTTAAGAATCTAAACCAATGTTTTCATTTCTAAAAAGATGAAGCACTGATTTTGATATTAAAAAGTTTGCACATTTGCCTAAAGAAGACATAAAAGCAGCTGAATTGCACACTGGATGAAACCATAAACTGAGATTTTGCTGTGAACATTGTCGTGCAACTATTGGTATTTATCACATTTACACTGCACGGTGGAGCAGTGGTTGGCGCCTTAGCCTCATAGCAAGAAAGCACCCGGTTCAATTCCCAGCTGGGGGACCTGAGACAGATCACCAATGGGGGGGGTCTTTCTGTGTGGAGTTTGCATGATGTTCTCCCCCGTGCATGCGTGGGTTTTCTCCGGGGACTCTTGCTTCCTCCCACCGTCCAAAAACAGACCTTATAGGTTAATTGGTTACTCTAAATTGTCCCTAGGTGTGAATTGTGGCCCTGTGACAGACTGGCGACCTGTCCAGGTTGTCCCCTGCCTTCACCCACGAGTGGCTGGGATAGGCTCCAGCAGCCCCCGTGACCCTGAAAGGAACAAAACAGGTTTAGAATATGAAAGAATGTATACAGATGTCATAAATGCAAAAGACACTTCATAAATTTACTTAATGTGATTTTACTGGTCTTCGGATGAATCCGATAATGTCTTTAAAATGAGCTGTCTGTGTCCATTAGCTGCATCTTTAAAGCTTTTTTATAACTTCCTTTAAATGATGAAACCCCTCCATTAATGGTGGAGCCTCTGAGGCAGATTTTCGTCCGTCCAGTCACCAACTCCTCAGTGCAAAATACATCATGATTTTGTTTTTTTCTATAGGTTCGTTTAAAAGGAGGAAGAGGAAATCCATCATTATGACGGTGATGCTGCTCATAGTCTCTGTACTCATCCTCATCTTTGGACTGGCAGCTACCACCAGGGCGAAGAACATCACTGTGGGGGGCTACTATCCAGGACTCATTGTGAGTGTGCTTTCACACTTGTAAGTAGCATTCAGACACCACACATCAGAAGTGTTTGTTTGTAAGACTGCACAGTGAGTCACTTCGTCTTCCTTCAGCATGAATTTCAGCAATGGGGGGGGGTTATCATCGTCTTTTTGAACATCACTGCTTTCATTAGAAAGGAAAAGGAAGTGAAGAGTCTTGTTTCTGTTGCCACACGATGGTTTGATCACTTTTTGCTGACATCACATGTGTGTTGTCTGCTGTGATGCACCTATACATTATACTAAAATAAACCTACTATGTCTCAATCCAAATGGTATTTTACAGTATCAATATAATCGATTGATTTCATTTCAAAGCAGTGTTATAATGATATAGGTCGATTCAATTATAAACTTGCCTCAGACAGATCGATCCAGTTGGATTGTAAAAATAGAAATCATGTCATCAGTTAAGTTGATCAATGGTTACACCTCTGTTTATTGTTGTTAACCTCTTTCACATCTTCTGATTAAATCCCATTAAATAGAATACAAATGTGAAACATATAAGAAGTTAACAGACGAATTGAAAGAAGCTTTGACCTGAAAAAAGATTTGATTGATGTGAAAATTACCATTACTCCTGAAGAAATAAACATGCGCGCATTCAGACTACTGCATCAAAGTAAGACAGCCCTCTAACCAGTGCTTCCTCTGTTCTCAGCTTGGTTTCGGCTCCTTCCTGGGGATTATCGGTGCTCATTTGATAGAGAACAAGAGGCAGATGGTAAGAGGATTCAGCAAATGTTGTGCAGTGACACCGCTAAAGACCCCACCTAGGCTGCGATTCTGGATAGAGACGATTCTTTTTGTGTGTCGGACAAGCATCCTGGGCCTCAAGGGGAGTGGGGGAGATAAAAATAGAAATGGGGTGTAAGCGGAGAGGACAAATGTCTGCGCCAGAATGTTGGAGGGTGGGGGGGGACGGGAAACTGCAGATGGGCAGAGCAGGTGGGGGGTGCAGGATGACTCCATCAGAGCTGAAACCAGGGATGGGTTTGTGCTGGGGCCCCGTCCCCCCCACACGGCCGACCGCGGAGTGGGAGATAAAATCACACTGTCATAAAATATCATTACCTGTTGCACTAATATGACATTATTTACTGTTGATTATTTATGAGCAGATGCCCTGAAAACCAGACACTTAAATTGAGGGCAATTAACTAAACTACAGTAATGACGGCAGTGGATCATGATGACATGGAACCAGTGTGACTGAGGGCAACTCAGAACATCACAAAAAGCACAGAAACAAAACAAAACCAGAGAACTCTGACATTTACCGAGAGATTTTAGCCCAGAGCACACAGCGTGTTTGAGTTTTAGTTGGATATTTCAGCGTGGTCCACAACTTAACTCATACAAAAATGGTGTATAATTTTTAAGGTGTATAAAATTAATAAAGGTCAAAGCTCCATCACACTGTCAACTTAGACTATGTCAGTTTGAATCAGCAGTTGCTGCTGTTGTGTCTCAGCCAGACCTAAAAAAAAAAAAAAAAAAAAAGGGAACCATTTGCATTTGTTGAACATTTTACAACATGGATTTCAAAAGAGCATGCAGGAATTCAAGCCTCAGCATTGAAATCTTGACATGCTTTTAATAAAAGCAACTAGATTTGTGATGAAGTGTTGAGAGTTTAGATGTAAAACTGAAAAAATCTCTTGTTTCAACAAGCTCTGAGATTAAAATGTAGTTTGTGTTTTGAGTTTTTCAGTTGTGAATTTCTGACATTTCAGACAACAAAGCAGCAGAAGGGGTTTTACTTGCATCCGTCACATCTGCAGCAAAATTATTAATGGGAAAATGGATTTTTGGGAACATCTAATATTGATGGATAGAGCTCAGTTTCTACTAGCTAACTTTATTTAAGATTTTATAACGCTGCAAACCCCCCCCAAAAACCTATGAACAGTGTTTTGTTTCTGATTGTAGAACCAGTCCAAGTTTCTCTATTGGTAAAGCAGGAGAGTTGTGTCAGTAAGGATGCTTTCAGGGCCCCTGTGTACATGAACGTTTGATTAGCTGGAAGTGAAGGCACACGATGGAACCAGCTCCCAAATCAGCTCCCAGTTTGCTTCAAATGTGTCTTTATCTTTTTTCTTCCACAGTTGGTGGCGTCTATTGTCTTCATCAGCTTCGGCGTGGTGGCTGCCTTTTGTTGTGCTATTGTTGACGGAGTTTTTCCGGCAAGACACATTGTAAGCAATAGGAACTTTTTTTTCCTAACTTGTTGGAAATATACATGTTTGAATATGATTTTTATGATTAAAAGCTTCTGCTTCACAGTTCTCAGTGGGAGCCATAACATTCAGTGATACAGGCAAAGTTGAAAAACAGTAAACAACTGCTAATGCACTCTTAAATAGATAATGTTGGGAGAGATTGCAGCTGAGATCAGCATTAGGGAAGGTTTTATTTGTTGTTTTCAGAATTGAAATGGAAATCTTTACCTTCAAAAACCATTTGTAAACAAGACTTTAAAATAAACACACTGGTGGATGATAGACAAGCAACAAATGCCAATCTTTATGATATAAACTAAAAAGTATTAGGTTACATTTTCAGCAATTGTGAACCCCTGTCTGGTCCCAGATGGCAGTGTTTGTTCTTCTTAAAATCAGGTATTAGTGCCTAAATTATATATATATATATATTTACAGCATTATATTTGTTTAAGCATTGTATTTAAATTCTAAATCATTTATTTTTTCCTTTTGATAATTCTTTGACCATCTAATTTACAAACCAATGTAAACAAAAATTAATCAACAGCTGCAGTCTTTTTCTATGTGCAAAACACAAAAACAGCAAAAACTTTGAAAGTGTTATACTTCAATCTACAAGTAGAAAAATAGCATATATTTAAATTCATATTACAAAATTGTTGTGTTATTATGAAAAAGAATGCAAAAATCTATATATTTTTGTGAAACATTATTTTAGGATGTTATACTTTCACAAAGTTACTTTTATTTAATTTTAGAAGTTTACTTCTCTTGTGCTCATTGATTATACCTTTTTTCCTATTGGTGTATTTATTCATATTGTCCTGCAAATTTGCCCTGTTAGTCAAACTAGACATGTTTACAGAGACATAAAAGGCCACAAGCATTTTACAACTGCTGTCTAAACTGCCCAAAACAGCCTCTGTTGACATTTCCTTTCCCTGCTGGAGCCACTAACATGAGCCTTCCTGCCTGACCTCTGACCTCCTACGTTCCCAACAGTAAACAGCAGTTAGCAGGTGTTAAAGAAAACTAATCAATGTCACGGCTCTGCACTCACTTGTTTGATGTATTCCATATCCAGTAAAAGACTAAATAAAATAAAAAACCTTCATGCAAAAAAAATAAAAATGTCACTGAAATATTTTGATAAAGCTCTCTCTGTATGTCCAGTTTATTTTTCATTTACAAAAAAATATCTAAATGCCAAAGTATGGATGGAATTTTTAAAAAGTTGCAGTTATTTCACATTTTTAAAGCCCCACTTTGATGATTTTTTAATTTATTTTAAAAGCATTCCCAGTGGTCTCATTATTATGATTATGCCGTTTTTAGCCAAAATTTAAAACAACTTTTGTCGTTTTCTAGGAAATAGTTTCTGCAGAGGGGCAGGAGTTCATCAGAAATTCATCAGAAATTTCATTAGAGTTGTGGGCGGAACTGTTGGTGCTTCACTTGTTTAAATTTTCACTTCCTGCAGACAAAAAACTATAGAACAATAAATATAAACCCATTTAAAATGGTCGAAGAAGCAGTGACCATAAAATGCATCAGAAGAAATACAGTACAATGAAGCTGCATGTGTAAATCTTTAGTTTTTGCTTGACACTTTTGGTATTGTTGAAATCCAAAGAGAAATGTTGTGTTTTCATGACTGACAGGACCTCAGGCCTCTGTACGCCGGCCGTTGTGAGTATCTCTCCAGCGAGACCGCATCTGAGCGAGATGTAAGAAACAGGAATCCTATTTTTGGGTGTTTGTTTTTAATTACATGTTCTCTTGAAGTGTTGTGAATGTTTTATTAGCACTTGTACTGTGACTAATTGTGTAGTCATCCTAAAAGGACTTGATATGGAACCATTTGTGACCCATAGGTGCCATGTCATACCTCGCGTGCATCCTGTAACCTGCACGTGAAGAGCAACACCTGTTACTGCTGCGAGCTCTACAACTGCGGGAAGTAAGTCGACTCAGCAGACAACCGGCAAACCTCTGAACCAGAGTCCACTCGCTTTGGCTCTTTGTGCTGTTTTGATGTCTATTTTTAAGAGAAAAAAAACAAAATATCTGCATTTCAAGCCAAGAACGTGTCTTTTCTTTTTGACCTTTTTTTCAGAGAACATCCTCTTATCGGACTTCAAAATAAAAATGTTATGAAAAAGTTTAGGAAATCACCCATGATTTGGAAGTAGGTCTTTCTTTCTTTAGCCTGATTACTGATCAGTTCTTACTTTGATCATGTAGATGTTTTAGTCACCTGAAGCACCATCTCCTTCTCATTTCTTCCTCCCAACGCTCATCCATGTCCTCCTGTTGATGCTAAAGTGAAACTCTACACTCCTGCAACCACTAATCAAATCTTTGGCCTGAGTTCCGTTGTTTCCTGTTAATGATGTTGATACCGATGCCTGATCACATTAGTGGCTTTTGTAGCTTAACCCTGAGCCGTCTCCTCCTCAGTCGTGGCGAACTGATGGGAGGCTATCATGAGTACACAGAGGTGGAGAGCTGCCAGGATGTGGTGCATCTCTACCACCTTCTGTGGTCTGCTACTATCCTCAACGTAGTGGGCCTGTTTTTGGGGATCATCACTGCTGCCGTTCTGGGAGGGTTCAAGGACATGGTATGGAGCAAGTTCTCTGAGGATGTTGCTCTTGATTGGATGGATGCATGACATGTGAAAGGCTTTCCTTTGTTCTTCCTTAGACACCGTCTGCCGCCTCTGAGAGCTCATCTGAACCAGAGGCCATCATCGCCCCAGTCCACTCAGAGCCTCCTCCGCCTGCTGTTCCTTTCAACTCCTACCACAATGCTGCCCCCTGCCTGCCGCCTTATACTGCTTACGATCTGCAGGTACCTGCAGCGCCCCCTTACTGCCCGTTAGACTGAATGATGCAGGACCAAACATTAGGCTTTGGGCGTGTTTTTTCTGCTCAGGGGACTGGACATTACATCCAAAGTATTTTGAGGCTTGACTTTAAAAGCTAAGCTGGGGCAAAGAGGAAACAGCTGAAGAAAGAAGCACATTAAGGTCCTGGAGTGGCCTATCCAGACTCCTGACCTCAAATCCTGCATCAGAAGAAGGAGCTGAGGGTTCAATTTCCAAATGTCAGCTGTTAAATCTTAGGGGTTTCAGGGGATCTGCAAAAAGTTGGTGGGACAAAATCCCTCTGAGATGAGTGATGCCTTAATAGTCCACTACAGCAAACACCTCACCTCTCTGATTAGGCCTTTCTTTTGTTTTTTTAATCAAATACAGCCCCTTTCCAAAAAATTAAACTGTCACAGAAAAGTGTTCTAATTTTCATAATTCTGTTCAAAAAATCAAGTGTTTCATACCATATAGATTCAGGGGGCCAATGTTTAATAGATATCATATATTCAATTGCTTTAAAAAAAATCCCGCTATGACAAAGTATTAGAGAGGAAAAAAATTAAATAAATACTACAAGAATAAAGTCATAAAAGTATGAGAAAAACTTTCAAAAATGTACTAGAATAAAGTCATAAAATTATGAGAAGATATTTGTAATTTTACTAGGATAAACCCATTGTTTTTTTTTATAAGGTTGGTTGGTTTAAGCCTCTATCCACATTACTAAATCTATCAATGCAGCCATTTATAGTGATGCCATAAGGCTTTAGGAATCCATGCACCTTAATGCATTTGGACCTCTGCAACTGTACTGCAGATGGCATAAACGGCACGCTCGCCGGAAATCCACTCCGTGTTGGTGAAAAATCTTTTTCTAAGTAGGTCCAGTTTTCTTCTAGTTGTTTTCAATGTTCTTTTACTTATAAGTCATATTGATACACTAAAAGTCGTAGTATGTTCTTATTTGTAAAACTAGTACTTTTTGTTGTTACTTAGTAAACAGCCTTATGCCTCATACATGTATGACTTTAATCTCTTAAATAATCACCCCGTCACTTGTTACATTTTAACATTATTACCGTAAAATGTTGCATTTTTTAAAATGATTTTTTACTTTATTCGCATATATTTTTTGTTTATGGTGGCCCTAATACTCCATCAAATTCAGGTCATAAAACACAGATTTTTTTGTTGTTCAAACGAACCTCAAATGAAAACAATAATAATTGTATCATTTTTTGGCCAAACGTAAACGAAAATGATTAAACTTTCAGGTGATGGAGGGTTTATGTTGGACTGACTGATCCTAAAACACCAGCGTCTTTGTCGGTCTAGTAGTTCGTCTCTACTAGAGTATCTTTCTCTATATTGAAATTTAAGAAGCAGAATGACTTTTGTGATTCAAAGAAGTTCCAGGAGTCGGTAGTTTCTCTGATGGGTTCATGCTTCTGATGTTTCCCGCAGAGCACCTACGTGTTTCCGGACTCCTCGGGCCTGTCAGACGACTCGCAGTCGGGTGCGAGCCACTTGTGGCCCACGATGATCCCTCCTCGCTACTCGCCTCCTCACAAGCACCCTGACGAGAAGCCCCCTCCGTACAGCCCGTGACGGGACTGCCAAACGCTCTCCGGTGTTGTCAGACGCCGAGTTTCCTCAGTTTGTCACCATGGGGTTGTGGAAAAAGACACAAGGAGGGAAGAGGAGGCGCTTTTGGGAGGGGGAGAAAAGACTCTGGACTGCCCCGCACCCCTTTGACAAGAGACTAGCTGTCCAGCGCCGGGACAGATCACATGTCTGTCGGGCTTAACGCATTTAGACTTCTGACACTGCAGTGCTCAGCCACTCGGACATTTCTGCTACTGAAGCTCTCCTCCTCAGCAAACTATAAGCTAATATCCTGGAAGGTATTCATGTGTCCATCCTGAGAGGTGCACACATGCAAGTCATTTCTCAAGCAGTCACACATCTTTTTCTAAAGCAAACATTGGCAGCAAATGAAGGTATTACATGCTCGTGGTGTACGCAGAGCAGTATGGTGTATTGTAATCTAGATCTATCCAGCAGTATTAATCCTCTTGTCATTGTGTGGTGTTCATTAGAAAGTTAACTACTGTTCAGTAGTTTCTCAGGAGAATCAGTTCCACTCTTCTATTTATTATATCGACAGCTGCTAAACACATATAATAGACGTCATATAATGAGTTTAAGGTAAAACCACATCCAAGTGCTTTTTTTATTTTATTTTACAGGACTTCATGTTATGAAGAGGCTGCAAATGAAAGCTCAGTGCTGGGTTCACTGACCTGCTAAAGGATGAAGAGGAGACTGAAACCTCTTCAGTCTTCATCAAATGTTTAAAAAAAAAAAAAGCTAGGTTTTCATTCCTTTTTTTTTCAGTTTGTGGGGCTTAGATAGTGTCAGCTCCTTATGTATGAGTCAAACTTGTTTGGTGTTTTACTTTGAAGGATGCAGCAGGAATCCCTGGAAGCACAGGACTGTGGTTTTTACGGTTTCCTGCAGACTTTTGGATATGAAGGGGATTTATTTGGGAAGGTTGCCAATAGAAACGCCACTTCAATGAGGATCGAGTTGGATTAACTTTTTTTTTTTAATGGACTGAGGTAAATTGGAGACCTAAGTTTATTTCAGAATAAGCAAAAAAATTAAATGATCTTGAAATAATTGTCAACAAAAGGTCAAGAATGTACTTCAGTTGAATAAAAATGTTTTTCAGAGGAAAAACTTTCAATAGAAATAATCCTATATTGCTGATGAAAATAGATTCCCTACACTTACCTGCTTATAAAACAACTTATGTTTAATAAATGAAAAAGGAGAGAAGCTGTGTTGTTTTTTTTTTAAGCCACTTGAAATTTATTGACTGCACGCTGTCCCTGCCTCAGCTGGAACAGGGGCTGGATAAAAAAATATATTTCTTAACAAAGTTCACATTCTTAAACAGAAGCTGGATAGCTATGCAGACAAAACAAAGTATACGGTGAAAAATAATGACATGATTTGAGAAACTGTATAATTATTTAGAAAAATGAATTCAGTAATTAAACCCCAAAAGAAAAAAAAGTGCCAAGACAGAAAGGTTTCAGAGCATTTCAATAAATAATCCTGTTTCTGTTCAGTAATGTTTTACTGATTCAGTTTTAGGCCGTAGAGTCTAATTCAAGATTAAATGAGAAGAAAAAAAAAGAACATTAAGAATCATTTTGCATTTGATGTTAAACCCCCCCCAAAAAATTCCCATAGTTTAAAAGTTATAACTTCATGATGTATTTTTATACTCTAACACTGGTTCATTTTTATGCCTAAAAGGCATCATTTCAAAATAAGAGTCATTTTCTTAATCTCATCTTTTCATTGACAAAGTCAAATTGATAACCAACTTATCATTTAGTGCTTCTAAACAGAATACAAACCAAATATTTTCACCTGTTTATCTTTTAACCCCAAATCTTATCAGATAAATCCAATAATCTACTGGATTAAGGCTTTGGCAGCACGATTTGGAATGCAATAAAAGGGAAGGTTGCATTTCTCTTCTAACAAACTACCAATGACTACACCTTACTTTACCCTCAGTTAATCTAAAGAAGTGTTTTACTCTATTAAGAGCCCCTAACTGAAGTGGACCCGACAGATTGGAAGTGCTGTTCCTGCTGGATGATGCTAAAAAATGTACACTAACTCAACCGTACCTCAAGTGACCGTCAACAAATATAAAAAATAAAGGTTGATGTAAAAGGGTAAAATGATAGAAGCACCTGAAAGGCATGTAATTACAAATGTGTGTAGCTCAGTAGGTCTCTGGTGTAATATACTCAAACTCTGTGGCGCCCTGCGGGGGGGAGCTCATGTTGGACCCTGGTTGTGCGTCCGGCGGCACGTTGGCCTTGAACAGCTCATCCCAAGTCAGCACCCTGCCTTGGGTGGAAGGGTTCATAGCCTCGCCGACTGTACTTATGTGAGGCAAACCTCCATCGTCAGTTTATGACGGGGACCCTCGACTCGTCGGTAACCCACGAGTACGACTTCATCTTTTTCCTGGATGGCAGCAGGCGGTACAGGTTGTTGTCGCTGTCGTCCTTCTCCTTCTTGCCACTAGGGTCTTGATTGTGCGCCTGCTTGCAGTGGGAGGATAGCAGCTGGTAATTGAGGAAGGTGTCATTGCACAGCAAGCACTGGTACCGCCTCTCTCCTGTGTGCAGGATTTCATGCTTAGTTCTGTATTCCGCCAGGGCAAAGACTTTGTCGCAGTGACGACACGGGTACTTCTTTTCCCACGAATGCGTGTTGAAATGCCGTCGAAGGCTCGTCAAACACACATAGGGGCGCTTACAGACCACGCAGACGAAGAAGGTCTTTCCATCCATGACGACCTCATAGTGATCCTCCAGCTCTGTTTTGCTCTTCTTCTTATTCGGTTCAGTCAAAGGGAGTTTATCGAAGGGCTTCAAAGGAGTCGCCATCAAAGATCTCTTCCCTCCGCTGGCGTTTGAGCCTCCTTCACCGGGATCCTCCTTCACTGGGACAATGTCATAAGTATCCTCGCCAATGTTAGCATAAACTTTACAGCCTGTGGAGAGGGAATCCATCTCTGTGGCTGTATCGATCGTCACCGTCTGTTTTGCTCCATTGGCTGCTTTGGGAGCATCTTGAGGAGAAGAGACGTCAGACACATCCAAGAGCCTTATTTTAACATCTCCTTCTTGAAATAGAGTGGACACTTGTTTTTTGTGGACTCCCATTATGTCAGTGTTGTCAAGCGGCTGAGAGGAGCTGGAGGGCTCTGGAGTGAAGCTCCTCGCCCCTGCTGGTGTTGAGGGAGCGCTTCTAGAAGAAACTACGAGAGGGGAAGAGGAGTGGGAGCTGCTATCAGGACTGCGCAGAGGGCTGCTGATAGGCCGCTCTGGATTTAGGACAGCTGCTGGTAGGCGTCGCAGCACAGTTTGTTGTGGGAGTCGAGGGTTCGCCTTTTCCTAGAGCATTTCCGTCCACTTTGGATGCATTTTCCACGTCTAATTTGTCCAAATCAATAACCTCGCTAACTTTACTGCCAGCTGCTCGGGTTTGAGCGTCTGTGCGTGAGACAAACACAACATCACAGTCAGTGTCTTCCTCCATCCCTGCGTGTTTTTCATTCTGATTGAATTCCTCTGAAGAAATGGAGAAAGACTCTGTGATTACCGGCAGAACCTCATTGCACCCGTCAGTTTTGGCATCAGTCTCTTTTGACAAACCAGGAATGCCTTTGACTTTGGACAACGGAGAACCCAAATTTGCAATAAACTTCACTCCCAGGACCTGACCAGCCTGTATGAGCTCTTCTAGCATGTCTGAACGAACACGTACAATCCTGGAACTGTAAATGTAGTTGAGGATCTGCTCAAAGATTTCTGGCCGTATAAAATTCAGCTCAATCACTTGTCCGGCGACACTGAAGAGCTGGTGGAAATAAGTACTAGAGGCGGAAAGGATGGTTTTGTGTGCTCTGAACTTCTTGTCCTGTACGATGACGGTGACATCGCAAAACAATCCAATGCTTCTTTGCTCATCCAGGGACTTGAGTATAGCAGCCGAGTACAGAGTGTCGGTCGCAGATATCAGCTTTAGACTTGGCATGTCTGCAAACAGCAAAGTCGAAAAAAAAAAAAAACAAATGTAAAAAATTCAGACTATTTCACTTGATTTTGGTTTTGATGCTCAAACTCTGTATTTTAGTATTTAAATGCCATGAAGCAAGACAACATCAACAACGAAAAACGTGTTCAAAGATTTCAAACTTTTAGCAAAAAAAAAGTATTTATTTTAGCAATAAAATCTTGCATTATCATTTGAATGTTTCCATACCAAATTAAGCCCTAAATATCAGAATCAGAGGTAGTTTGTTGATCCCACACGTGGGAAATTTGTGTGTTACAGTGACATTGTAATCATAAAAGACGTGCACCTCGACGTCATTAATATTTCGATTTCTATTCCTACGATCCAACTAGATCAGTCTGTTCGAGGCAAATTGTTCAATAAATCATGTTCATTTATTCAGTGTTATAAAGGGTCATTACAATCCAAAAAATAAAATAAAGAAACCAATCATAAGAAAAGTATCAACTTCATTTTTCTACATAACATCATTTCCTTATAAAGCTGTTCCCATAAACATGTATTTACACAGTTAATAAATACATTATTTTAATAACAGAACAGCTTATTATTATGCATGTTTTCGCATAATCAACCTCGACAGTTGCGTTCCTTTGATGATGATCAGACAGACATATTTCATGATCTTAGCTTCGCTAAACGTTAGTCTCTAAACGTGATCAGCTTAAAACTCGCGTGACGTGAGACTCTTGATAATCACAACCACGTTAATGTCAAAGCTGTGGTCAGCTGACTTAGTTCATTGTTAGCCGGCTAACAAAGGTAACGCTGTCTCCTTAGCTGGAGGAAGCGCGGCCTGCTCTCTTAGCTTCTTTTAGCATCTCAGTTTATGCAGCAGCTAAAATTAAAAAATATTGATACAACCCACAGTAAACATCCTTTCAAAGCGTCACCCAAATGTCATATTTACCTGTAGCTTTTCTAATGCCAGGACTAATCCTGACGGGTGCCAACTAGTGAATTGAGGAACTTGACAGGATAAAAACAGAGGATGTCGTCTCCAACTCTGCTTCCTCTGAGAATTGAGTCCCCCCCCGACCTCATCCGGCGTCTCACCGGTGGCAGAATCTCGTTCACTACGGCAAGTGAGAAGGCTCAAAATCCAGAGTTTACCCATACAAAGTCCTGTAATTCAGATCCTAAACATAAAAGGCAACTCAAGCATCGTTCGCTGTATTATAATGTGGTAGAATATAATAAAAATGAAGGAAATATTTTTAAATAATTCGTTTGCAAGTGACCTGTTTAAGCACGTCTGTTTCAGCTCATTTGTAATAAAGTATGTTTTAGAAACACAAACAATCAAAATGGAAATGACTTATTATTATTATAAATGTATTTTTGGCCTTAACAGCTATTTGGGTATTTAGCTTTAAATGTTTGCAATGGCACATTATCTTCTCACATATAATATTCATTTTTTTATTTGAAATTGTGAAAATAAAATAGCATTTTAACAATTCTATGAAGACTCGCCATAACTTTAATCGCTACAAGAAGCAGTGTATTTTGATTTTTTTTTTTAAGAAACATTGTGGTATAGTCATTTCAAAATATATCTTAAACATGCATTTTCAGTGTCAGCGGAACTATTTTTGGTTGGTGTTGGGAGGACCCGTGATTTTTTACTGGACGGACACTCCCATCCTTCGTTGCGTAGTAGAAAAACAAGGCTAGAACACAAACCTTTTTTTGTTTGAATATTTTGTCTTTAATCGTTTATTTTGTTCAAAACTAAATAGTAGGCCGCCAGAGGCCATGCCTCTTTCGGATCGCTCAAGCTCAGACGGTGGCGGGGAGCCTCGTCGGAGTCCTCGGGCTCGCAGACCCCGGACTCGCTCCCGCTCCCGCAGCCGAAACCGCAGCGACAGCCGCGACAGGAGCCTGTCGCCGTACAGCTTCGGGCCCAAACTCCCCAAACCGCGTAACAGAGAGCGTGAACGCGAGGAACGAGAGCATCGATTAAGGGAGGCGAGAAACATCAGAAGGATTCGGATCGGAAGCCCCGGCCGTAGCCGCTCCAGATCCCGGTCCAGGGAGCGTCACACCAACAACCACAGCCACGGGTTCGAGCAGCGGGACCCTCCGGGAAAACACGGCAGCTTCAGAGACGATTACTATTACGAGCAGCAGAGGGATGACATCCAGAGACAGAGACAAGAGGCTTTCATTGCCAGGTAGTGACACATTCAAGCTCATTAACATTTGGAGCCAAATACTAAACTTTAGTGAATTTTCATCTTTAAAAGACCAAAAAACATTTTGTGTAATAATTATTACATGTAGGTCAGATCTTAAGCTGTGAAAATTAGTTCTTCACTGAAAGCCACTTAGATCCGTTTTTAGAGTTTTCGTGTAAAAATGATATTGATATTTCATTCTTGCTTGTTCAGGTGATGCTTCATATGTTGGTTCATTGGTTTGAGACCAGTGGAATGATCCATCTGAGGTTCTGTTTCAGGCGTCTGCAGGAGAGGGAGCGGATCGGTGAGATGGGCTGTCCTGAAGTTTGGGGTTATTCTCCACGAGTGAAGGAACCAGGAGTACGTTCAGACGCCTTAAAGACCCACTCTGATGAAAATCCTCTTTTTGACATTTTCTGACAGTAGAGGACATATACAGTGGAGGAGATACGTCTCTCTTGCTGATTTAGTTGGTTTGCCCACTTTAAAATAGGTAAACAGTCTGTCATTCTAATAGTGGGTTAATTTATACAGAGAGAAAATCAGAAAAAATTCCAAACATTGACTTTCATGAATTTATATAAATGTTTTTGCATTTCATTGAGGGAAATGAGTCTTTGGTCCCCTAGTAACCATTTGTAGAGTTCTGGGTCACACAGTGAAGTTAGACTCTCCTAATCAAACTGTCACCTGAATTGAAGACATGTGTTTGAACTAACCCTCCGTAGAGAATCAGTTAGACTCCAAACTCTCCAAAATGGGACAGATTAAAGTGCTTTTAGTGGATTTAAAGGAGAAGACTAGATCTGCACAGGACTGGAATGGACCACAAAACCATCAGCAAGAAGCTGGGTGTTAAAAGGGCAAATGTTGGTGGAATTGTGCCAAATACAAGAACATGACCATCAATCCACCTTTAGGTGCAAACAAGATCTGACCTGGTGAGGTTTCCGTGAACAGTGAGGAACCTGCCTAAAACAACACGGCAGATGAAAATGATCTCAAAGCAGCTGGAACCACAGTCGCCAGGGTTTGCAGAGGAGCCCTGCTTAAGAAGACACATGCAGGCCCGCCTGAAGTTTGCCAGTGAACACCTGCATGAACTAGAGCAGCATGTTGGTAGATCGCGGGCCATCAAAGATAAATAACCACCAAAAATAACAATCTATTGACTTGATTTACATGCAGAGCGGCCAGTCGAGCATCGTCTCATACATACATCACTGCACACGCATGTTTTGAGTTCAAATCCTTTCGGAAAGCTGATGATCGAAGTGGGACTTTAACCATCATAATCAATGAGTTTGTTTGAAAGCCTCTGATTGTGTGATTTGCTTTCACCAGCTCTGATGAATTCACCCCGGTTGAGGATGAGAAAAACAGCAGTTCAGAATCGAGCTCAGAGGGTATGTAGAGTTTCCAGCTGGAAAACTGTTGCTTGTGTTCAGATGATTTCACCAAGTGACTCTGCGTATCTAGCAGAGGAGAAGAAGAAGAAGAAGAAAAAGAAAAAGAAGTCCAAGAAAAGGAAGAGCAAGAAACATTCAGATGACAGCGAACTGGAATCAGAGTCGGATGGTAAGACGTTTCTGAGAACACATCCTTACTACAAAGTCATGTGCCTTTTCTGTCCTTCATAAATGGGTTTACTATGTTCTCATCAACAGAAGAAGAAGAAATAAAGAAAAAGAAAAAGAGGAGGAAGAGCAAAAAGTAGGTCAAAGCATGAATATATATGAATGGTCCCCATTCGCGTAAATGTCTGCAAAAATTGTTCAAAAAATGCTGCTTCAGGTCAAAGAAATCCAAAAAGAAAAAGGCAAAAAAGAACCGTAAGGAGTCCAGCGACTCGAGTAGTGAGGAGTCGGAGGAGGAAGAGGAGGATGCCAACGGGCTGATGTGGGTGGAGAAGACCTCCATGGAGGAACACGTTGTTGGGCCCGAAGCTCCGCTCACCCACATGTCTCAGGACGACCGGCCGCTGGAGTGAGTCTCTTCTGCCTTTTTCATCTCGCCATGCAACTCATTTAGATGAAAGATGATCGTTTCCAGGATTCATTCCATTTCTGAAATCCATGGCATCTCAAGATGTTTTTTTTTTTTTTTTTATGGCCTCAAATGTCAAATGTTTTCACGCCTACATTTTTCTTTGACCCTATCTGCAGTTTTGGTCACGCCCTGTTGCCAGGTGAAGGCGCTGCCATGGCAGAGTATGTAAAAGCCGGCAAACGGATCCCCCGAAGAGGAGAAATCGGTCTCACCAGCGATGAGATAGCAGACTTTGAGAAGTCTGGATATGTTATGAGCGGCAGCAGGTATGCAGAAACTAAAAACAGCCTTCGCTCATTTATTGCAGGGCTTACATGTGTTATAAAATGTAATATTTTGTTTGCATTATTTTGTGGGCCTGCACCACTAAGATTGACAAATGTCCCCCTGCAGACATCGCCGTATGGAGGCTGTGCGTCTGAGGAAGGAAAACCAGATCTACAGTGCAGATGAAAAGAGAGCTCTGGCCTCCTTCAACCAAGAGGAGAGGAGGAAGAGGGAGAGCAAGATCCTGTCGAGCTTCAGGGAGATGGTCTACAGGAAAACCAAAGGCAAAGATGAGAAGTGAAGTCTTCAACTGTTCTGGACTCTTATCAGTGTTTGTTTGATGATTCTAGATATGACCTTTCATTTCTACAAAACATTGTACTCTTTAAGGCTCACAAATGTTCAGCTTCAGTAAACAGAGAATAAATGTATGGCAAGACAAGTGTGCCGAATATTTGATGCGGTTTTTCTTTTACCATCACTTACAGTTGGTCTGAGGGTTTCTTCATGCAATAAATTCAAAATAAATGTGTGTTTTTGCCCATCATCTTCTTTTTTATTTGTGTTCCCTCCTGGAGCTGCACCGGTGATCCTAACACCTTTTGGTTTTATGTCAAAATGCCCAACATTGGTTTTATTTATTACTATTTTTGTAACATCTAATTTCTTAGTAATAAAGCATCGACATGAAAATCGTGTCATTGTCAGAATAGTTTAATGATGTTAGAAAATTAAAAATGAAACTCTGTTTCGTTTTCCATCCGTCATCATAACCTGCTTGATCCTTTTGGGGATCACTGGATGCCTGTCCCGGTTACTGTTGGGTGAGGGCGGGGTACACCCTAGACGGGTCGCTAGTCTGTTACAGGGCCACACAATCATTTCCTCACCCTAACACTAAGGAACACTAGAGTAATCAATTATCCTATAAAGGATTTGTTTTGGGTCTGTGGGAGGAAGCCCACGCATGCACAGAGAGAACATGCAAACTCCACACAGAAAGGTCCCAGATGGGATTCAAACCAGGGCCTCCTCGCTGTAAAGGCTGGAAATGACATGAGGTGAGAGAGCTAACCACTGAGCCACCGTGAAGCCCTGTTTTCTTTTCATTTGCTGCAATTATTAGTCTGAATCCAATCTGGCAGGAAATCAGGTTCACACTGGTATGAACACTTCAAGTCTGATTTCCTTTCTTCTGTGTTGTTTGCAGAAGGCATCGATGAAATCCGATTCTCAAAACTATTTTATTCACTGGTCAACTGCCTTTGGAAAAAAATGAGAAAAACAAAAGAAATAAACATAAAATACTTGTTTTTATTGTAAAACTAAAGTTGCCTCCACACAAGACATTGGATGTGTGTTCAAGAACGCACATTGTGTTCACACTGGACAAGCAGGGAGGGGCTTCTTCTTATTACTCTTATTCTACTGTCCACCAGCTACAGTTGGGCCGACAGTCAAAGCAGCAAAAATATCACGATTTCGGCACAAACAGACAGATCAGTTCAACCCCCCCCCCTTTGGTTCAAAAGACTTAGGGCCCGCTGAGAGGTGCCATGTCCTCCCAAAGGATCCCAATGGATGTGTTGAGTTTCAGACTGAATGAAGCGAGGGGGTTAGTAAATAACAAATTGGAGAACAGGGGCAGGCTGAGACAAACAGAATCCACCCAGGAATTTCTGCCGCCCCTGGTCCCAGGAAGTCCGTGCATTTATATTTGCTCGGACTTCCTTATCCCTTGTGCTATTGTATGGGGTCCAGATGACCCCACTCCCAATGTTAAAGTGCCTTGGATAGCACAAAGGTAGCACAAAACCAATAAAACACAGACACACATAAAACCAAAAAAAGACACACACACATACAACCAATAAAACACACACAAAAACAAAAAAACACAGACACACATTAAACCAAAAAAAGACACACACACACAACCAATAAAACACACACACAAAACCAAAAAAACACAGACACAAACACACACACACAACCAATAAAACACACACACAAAACCAAAAAAACACAGACACAAACACACACACACAACCAATAAAACACACACACAAAACCAATAAAACACACACACACACAACCAACAAAACACACACAAACACACACACACAAAACCAATAAAACATGCACACATACACACACAAACACACACATACTCATGCACACAAAACCAATAAAACATATCCATATCCAATCATATATTTTGGGGTAATTTCAGTCATATTTATTTTTGTGTTCATAGTGGGGAGGGTCTTGCTGGGGAGTAGATCGGTGTTGAACCACCACTGCTTGAGCACCATCCGAGGTGACTGGAACACCTTTTTGGATCAGCACTCCCCTGTATCAGCATCTCCTGAACTCCCTTGTTTATGTCTTCTCTTCTTGGTGCATCCCAAGAGGCCTCACACACAGCAAGTCTACACAACTCTCTTTGGTTTGTTTGTGAAAAAATCTCACATAGACCAAATGTTGGGCCTTATCTGCAACATCTGTGGACTCATACATGGCTAATGAAATGCTTTCTACTCTCTGCAAAGCACCCTCAAGCTGTGGCAACACATCAACTGCTAATATTTCCAATCTTCTGATTGTGGAGGTGGCTGACTTTAGGATTTGCTTAACTTTGTTAGTGAGTTCATATTTTTGTGTCTGCCTTCCAGGAGCGTCTCTGCAGCGGCACTCAAGCACTCTTTGACAAACGTCACATCACTGAAAGTTTTCTATGTTGGCCTAAAATCCATGCAATCCTCAGTGCACACTCATGCACCGGTTGTTACGCAGTAAAAGAGTGTGTGATGAGTTGAGTTGATCTCTCGTCTTGGACTCTTAGCTTGTTTATTTTCTGCGCTCTCACCCAGACTTTGGTGGATACGTTTGTTCAAAAATATTTCAGATGTTTGACGTTGCCTGCTTTAAAATAGCGCCACCGTTTCACAGCACATGAGACATAAAGGTTCTGAACTAAGAAAAAATCCATAAAGATATGTTCATTCACCGTAAAATACTCTATTCTCCGCATCCAATTTCCTTACCTTGGAGCATTGCCATGACCACTTAATTGTGTTTGTTCCAAGAATGTGGATACTGCTACGTTTTAAAATGAACTTGTGTTAACCTGGACACTGCTGTATTTCAGCTGAGAATCCAGTTCAGCTATTTAATGGTTGCTGGGCCCCACGTTTATCTCCACCTCTAACCTGCTGCTCCTATGCTCTTTACTGTATGTGCTGTAAATGATGACAACTGTCATAATCCCTGTTTTAGTTTTTATGCTGCACTATATGCAGCAGTTTTATAATATCCCATTTCTAAGTGACAAAATCATGAAAATAAAGGACTTTTAAAATCGGTGTCGCAGTCAGGATAGTTTAATGATCTCAGAAAATTGAAAACTGATCCTATACCTCTGTTTTATCTTCATTTGCTGCAATTACTAGTCTGTCAAACTGAATCAAATCTGGCAGGAAATCAGGTTGAAACTGGTTTAAACACTTTAAAGTCAGTTTCCCCTCTTCTGTGTTGTTGGAAAAATCAACAATAAAATTAGATTCTCAAAAACATTTTATTTCAACTGCCTTTGAGAAAAAAAAAAGAAAAAAAAAACAGAGAAAGAGACATAAAATACATTTTTGTTATTGTACAACTCTGAGGCTCCGGCTTGTCAAGATCTTTGAGATCCTCCTCACTTGATGTTCTCAAGTCCCTGTAGGATAAAATAGAAAAAAAATTTTCAGGAATCCAATCTGTTCGATATTACCTAAAAAAAAAGATTTATAATTGATAAACACTGGTAAGGAAAAATATCTTTGCATAACTTCACATGAATTGAAAGAACAAGTTATAACAAAGTTACATTCTGTAATTGTGGAGAAATTTCTGATTTCTGATACAGAACTGTTAACTTCCTGTAGTCTTACAATGATGTAAATAAAGTTACTTTGATTTTTGAAGAGCTCATTTACTCCACATTTGGGTTCATGTTAAAAGTTATTTCTTTGGTTATGAATTCAGGGACGATTTAAAAAACAACAACCAAATTGTTGTTTTTTGTGTTTAAACCACAGTGGAGGTTTTGCTAATGTAAAGATATTGAAGAAGAGCACAAGTTCTGAGTTATAATTCTGAATTCCTACTAATGAAACGAATGGAAGGAAGAGTAAATTATCTTCACAAAAAACTTATGCATGAGTAAAAATCAACTCTAAGAATTAGACTAAGCATTAAATATCAAGGTAAAGCATGTATCAGATCTTATTTAAAACTAGAGTTACGTTTTAAATATGGATTAATTAACATTGTTTAAGTCATTAGAAAAAAATCAATGTTAGCCCTTTAACGCACTTTTAATTAATGTGACTCTTAGACCGTTTATGCAACTAACATCATTTCAACAGATCATGTAGCTGAGAAAAGCAGCTTGGAGTTGATTTACACTGAATGTGAAAAGTTACAGCACTTTAAAGAGTGTCATTTCCTGCTGCCAGTGACTGGTGTCAAATAGTTAACAGTTAAAGAAGTGCTCCTCCAGTCATTTTTTTTTTTTAATCTATTATCAAAGCGTACCCAGTGGTCTTTTAATCATGACTGTTGGCAAGGAGTCAGGCTGCACTAACTTCTCATCATGCCTTTGTTTACACACTCTCCTGCTAGCTAACAGCCCCCCACACCTGCAATCTAAAATTACCAGTGGAGCAACATTGGAGCTCCCCAGCCATAAAGTTTTAGAGACACCAGCTCGGACGAAGACATTCATGGATCTAGTCATCTACTAGTGGATGCATCAGAATGGAGCGGAGCAGAGAGCTCGTGGCTTGCTGTGTTAGCTTTGACGTCACACCTACAAGTGTTTACCAACAGCTTGTTTTCATCTGCTCTTGATTTACAACCAGATTAAAGAAACACTCAGAAACGCAATTTTGAGCCTAATTTTCTTTAAATGTTCTCCATCGTAAAGTATGAACCACAAGCAGAACACACACAAAAATACAAAAATAAAACAGATTATATATCCAGGAAGGTCATTCACATT
Source organism: Oryzias curvinotus (assembly GCA_023969325.1). Taxonomy (NCBI): domain Eukaryota; kingdom Metazoa; phylum Chordata; class Actinopteri; order Beloniformes; family Adrianichthyidae; genus Oryzias; species Oryzias curvinotus. The sequence goes on along the minus strand of CM043715.1, from coordinate 14,552,724 downwards.
TAGCATTTTCAAGGATCGGTTGAATTCTAAGACCAGCTGCCGCATTAATAACCTGCACTACCAAATAAATGATTCAAATGTGAACTTTTCAATAGGTAAAACGTTATTCTATAAAAGCAGTTAACTCTCTCTTTAAACTTTAAGGTTTCACCTTGGAATCAAAGTAGTGACCCGTTCCGCCAACTCGTCTGTCTCTCTCCAACAGGTACCACTGCCACGGAATCCGGGCGACCCTTTTCTCCTACATCATATCACACGGAAATAATTAGTCGTGTAAATGCATGTAATTGAAGTCTCGGTTACGATTAAAGCATTACCTTTCCTCCGTTGGTGAACTTGTGAATTTGTATGGTGGCGAGACCGGGAATCATGAGAGCTACGGCCATAAGGCTCAGACTGGGTAAGATTTCATACCACATATTTCCTAAATGTTACGACCAGGCGGGTGATTAAAGATGCGAAGACAACTGAGTTGCCTTTAAGCGAGAAAATGGGCTTTATTTTGGTTAATGGCTAACGAAATGTCCCCGCACAAATGACCTGCGTTCGACAACCGGAAGAGAACGTTAAGTTCCGGGTAGAAATTTTCAAAAGAAAAGAAAGGTGTTTGCAATGTTTGCCACTTTTGCGAAACTGCAGATAAAACTCTGTACATTATTACATATTTTAGTAATACTGTTTTGTTTTAAGCACAATAAAACTGTATTTTACTAGTACAACTTTAAAGATAATTGTACTGATAAAATACTGTTTACATTTTAACATAATCTTATAATGTCATGCGATTTGGTGTACTTTGTCCACACGGGAATCAATTTAATTTTTTTTATTTTGTTTTTCTGTTTACACTATACATTTAAAATGTATGTTTGTGTCGTCGAAGTAGAAGAAAATCAAAACTATTAATTCGACAGGGGTATTTTGAGCTTTTATTTTGAAAATTGGAAATCATAATGAACTAAAACCCAAATTCACTTTGCTGTTGTTTCGTTTAGACAAAGTAATTCACGCTTAACATTTAAATATTTAAAAACAGAAAACGTTGAATTGGTTTTAATGTAATATTTTTTTCTTAATAAACCTCCCCCCAACATACACAAAAAGTTGGTTCGGGAGGGTGAGTGCGCCCTCTATGGCCCAAAGCCGGAATTGCATGTCTGTCAAATAGGAAGTTAGTACGGTTGCTACTAGCTGGCTAATTTTCTAAAGGTAAACAAGTGTGTCGGATGAGTTGAGATTAAACTTCGACTAAAATTAACTTTTCGCCATGAAAGAAGACAAAGAAAACACCCGACCAAGAGAGAAAAGAGTGGAGATAAAATGCGAAGATCTAGAAAAGACAGAGAAGTCTAAGGAAAAAAAGGAAGCCATGACAAAGGTACAACTTGCTAGCTGGATTAGCTAATGTTGCTACAACCGTTACGTTATAGATTCAAGAAGTTCATAAAGTAGCTGAATGTGTCTGGGGTTCTTTTGTTTGTTGCACAACTTATTTTAAATGATACAATTGACAACAGTGTAATTAATTAATGTTTTAGCCTAGTTTTGAATGGATAGCTACTGGTAAATAATACAGTTTTGACGAATTTAGCTGTTAACCATGTTTTCCAAGATTGTGATCAGACGATTACCACCCACTTTGACCAAAGAAGAGTTAGAGGAACAGTTGCAACCCCTCCCTGAGGTTGACTATCTGGAGTTTTTCTCCAATGACACCAGGTGAATTTCTGGACCATCTCATGCACAAGATAATATTTTTTGCAATGTGTTTTTGTTTTGTTATTAATGATCTTCTCTTTAAATTCCAGCCTTTACCCACACCTCTTTGCAAGAGCTTACATTAACTTCAGAAACGAAGAAGATGTGGTCCTCTTCAGGGATCGCTTTGATGGCTACGTGTTTGTGGACGGCAAAGGTCTGAGGAGCACACGCGTGTGGAACTTTTCATTGAGTGAACAACACATAGAGTTTGTGCTTAGCAATTCATTCTGAAACAGGTCAAGAATTTCCTGCTATTGTGGAGTTTGCACCTTTTCAGAAGACTGCCAAAAAAAGAATAAAGAAGAAGGACTCAAAGTGTGGCACAATTGCAGAAGGTAAGACTTTCAAACCTTTGAACATCTAGTGGTTTTCTCCAACACGTCTGAAGTTTGAAGGTGTTTTATGCCTTAGTCACAACTGCTCTTACAAATGGGTACGGGTTGTCTGCAGGCAAATTATGGTCACATCTGTACAGGGCATGCAGGGGTCCCCATAAAATAGGATAAAGATTTATTTTGTTGATCCCAGCTTGGGAAATTGGGTTGCTGCATGGTCCGCATGCAGGATCAATATAATCACACAAACAGTGGGTGACAATCAGGAAAAAACAACAACAATCGGTTCACATAACAGCTCCAGATTACAGAGCCATCTCTTCTAATCAGTTTGTTCAGTCTATTAGTGTCCCTGGCAGCTATGCTGCCCCCCCGGCAGACCACCGAGAAGAAAAGAGTGCTGGCCACAACAGACTGGTAGAACATCTTGAGCATCCTGCTGCACACGTTGAAGGACCTTAGTTTCCTCAGGAAGTAGAGTCTGCTGCTGGCCTTCTTGTACACAGCAGCTAACCACTGCTGTGTCCAGATCGTAGATCTGTGTGAGCCTGCAGAGCAAAAATGTTCATGCGTTACATGCTTTGGGCAATAGGTTGCAGTGAACACTGAAGTAGGTGAAAGACAGGCATGTCGCACAGATTTTAAAACCTGTGTGCTGTGCAAAGGGCCAGTTAGTGCTCTAGGAGTGAAATGTGTGTGCGCCGTGCTTGCAGCCAGACTGTTTGAAAAAAGGAAATCGTGTGGGATTCCTCTGGTCATTCTATGGGCACTTCCGTATTACGGGCACAGCATTTGTGGGCGGTTTGTAACGAACAAATAGTAAAAACATAAGAAAATACATTAGATTTGAACGACCTGCCTTTATGTGTTTCTGATTCTTTTTTTATTTTTATTTTCCCAGATGATTGCAGATGTCAGATGCTGTTTTACATGCTAGTTTGGTCGTTTTTCTGCACAGTGGCGCAGTGGTTAGCGCCCATACCTCACAACAAAAAGCTCCCGCTTCAAGTCCTGGCTGGGGGGGGGGTCTTTCTGTATGGAGTTTGCATGTTCTCCCCGTGCATGCGTGGGTTCTCTTTGGGGACTCAGGCTTCCTCCCACCGTCCAAAAACACGCTTCATAGTTTAACTGGTTATTCTAAATTATCCATAGTTGTGAATGTGTGGCCCTGCGACAGACTGGTGACCTGTCCAGGATGTCCCCTGCCCTGGCCCATGAGTGGTTGGGATAGGCTCCAGCAGCCCCGTGACCCCGAAAGGAACAAAACAGGTTTAGAAAATGAATGAATAGTAATGAGCCAATGCGTGCACCTAACTATCGACTAGAGTGCATCGTTAGGACGCAGTACAACAGCGTGGTTATAAGGCACGTGCCGCATGACAATGGTACATTCCACTTTCGTGACGTCCCATAAGGAAGCGGCACAAGTCGCGTGGGACTATAAGTCCTGACCTTGAAAGGTGTATGTCATTAACAACTTTGAGCCTTTTTGTTTACGTCAGATCCAGAGTACATAAGGTTTCTTGAGTATTACAACGGAGATGACAACAAGTTGACGACCACACCAGAAACTCTCTTAGAAGAAGTTGAAGCTAGATCGAAAGAACTTTCAGGTATCTGCACAGTTGTTGCCATGGAATCACTTAAAAACCTTTATTTACACAAACAAATACACAGCTGACAATCTTGAACATTTTTGTTTTTTTTCCATTCAAGCTAAAAAAACAACTCCGCTGCTGGATTTCCTGAAAACGAAACAAGTAAGTAGTCGATCCATGACACCGGGGCTTCTACGTGTTCAATTACATGATGCAAACCTGTTTGATCATTGTTTAGAGACTCCGAGAGGAGAGGAAAGAAGAAAGGAGGAGGAGAGAGCTTGAGCGCAAGCGCCTGCGCGACGAGGAGCGTCGCAAATGGAGGGAAGAGGAGAGGAGGAAGCGCAAAGACGCAGAGAAAATGAAAAGACTGGAGAAGCCAGTGGACAAAGACAAGGAAACCGGCAAAGAAGAACCCAAAATAAAGGTCTTTCAGTGGAACAGAGTGGTTTGAAACTGTTTCAGTTGACATATTTCATGATGTCTTGTCTTTCTTTTTATTTTCAGCTCTTGAAGAAACAAGAAAAAAGTGAGGATGATGATGCTGAAAAGCCAAAGGATAAAGCCAAGAAACCAGAGAAGGGGCATAAAGAGGACAGGCCCTTTGGAAGTTTTGACCAGAGGAGACGCCAGAACATTGATAACAAGGAAGATCGTGGGAAGAAGTTAGTTTCCTGACATTTTTTTTTTTTTTAATCGGACTTTTTAACTTAATTAAAAATAGAAATTCGTTTACATTAGAGCTATTTTTTTTTAATTCTTCTGTTCTTTTTGCAGGTGGGACGAGGATGGACGGAAGGAGCCTCGAGAGCGGGACCTGGATCGAGACAGAGAGCGGGAAAAAGAGCGGCGGCTCAGAGAAAAGGAGCGCCTTAAACGGCAGGACGAGGAAAGGCGAAAGCGGAGGGAAAGGCACGATGGAGAGAGTTCATTCCGGAAGCGTGAAGAGGATTTTAAAAAGGAAAAAGCCTTTGAGAAAAAGAAGGACGAAAGCATGGTGGAATCTGTTCACTCCGAGAAGCCAGAGAAACCCCAAAAAGAAAACAAAAAGGAGGACATGGGGAAAAAAGAAAGACTGCGGAACAAGGTACTAGAAATCCTTGTAGTATTTCTGCTGTTTATTTAATGTGATTTCTGAAAGAATTTTGTTTTTGCTTCAGGATCGGCCTGCTATTCAGCTGTACCAACCAGGAGCCAGGAGCCGCAATCGCTTTGCCCCTGGAGGAGCTGAATCCACTCCTGCTGACAAAAAAACGGATATTGACAACAAGAAAACGGTTGAGAAAGGAGAGGACTGAGCTCGCCTTTTCCGGTGGCATTTCAGATCCAGTGATGAAACAGGCCTGTGAGCCTCAGAGAGTTTTAGAGCCACATGCACGGCTGCTGAAACAGAGCTGCACCCGGATGGCAGAGTTTCTGGGACAGAAAGCAGAACCTCTCAGTGCCTACATGTGGCCCTCTTTAGTTTTCTGTTCTTAGAAGAGGCAAAAGGAGCATTTTGAGAGAGTTTAACTGTCGGGCACGTTCATTCAGTGATGCATAGGTCTTTTAAGCCTATGCGATCTTAAAGTGACCTTATTTCAGGGTTTCTGATAGTAAAAAAACCTTCAAACTGCAAACAAGCTTTCAGGGTTATTAGAAAAATCAAAATATAAAGTGCAACTTCAGTGTTTTTCAAATGTGAGTATGGCAAAATTCTCCACTAAAGATTCCACACGTTGGTCATTACTACAGCGCAAATTCCACTTTTCATGATCAAATGACTCATTTCTCCTTTGTCAAAGATATGCTCATCTTTTTCATGGTCTGTCACTCTGCTCAGGTCAAAGTCTATGATAGAAATGTTTTCATTTGCAGGTTTGAGGTGTGGCAAAGATAATCAAAAGTGATCTGCTTGTGGCCTTTCTCCTTTTCTGACACCCTTTAAGCATTTATGTAGATGCACCGCACCAGGTTGAGCATGTAAACATATCAATAACTTCTTTTGACAGAAAATAAAAGCTCTTTGACTAAATATTCATGTTGTCTGTTTTGCTTTTTTATTTTTGCAAGAAAAATATATTTTATACTTCAAAAATAATTTATTTAGTTAAGTCTAATGTTGAAATGCTAAGTATCTCAAGCTTGGTAATTGACCTTCAAGAGCCAATCAAACAGAAAACCTTCAGATGAACAGAAGCTGTCATTGCACATCTTGTTTAAATTTTCCATCATCTTTAGCTGTCATGAAACATTTTGGAAAAGAGCAAAATTATATACACTGTCATAAAAAAGTAGAAGCTATGATTTGTGGAATAGTGTTAACATTCTTTTTACTTTTCTGTTAAAAACACTTAATTCCACTAATACTTTGGTAAGGTGAGTTATTATTTTTTTTAACCCAAATTATTATTTTTCCTTTTTTTTATTATTTTATTTATTTACCTTAGTTTAGGCTAAATGTTTTATTTATTTCAAAACATTGATAATATTCAATAAAATGTCAATAATCCATAAAATCCTTTTGATGCGCTGATTTTCCTGACCACTTGGTGTCGCTGCTCTCGAAAGCCAACTGTTTAAGGTCTGTTACGTCACTTCCTTCTTTCTCTTCGACCTCCGGCATAGTGAGGACAGGACTGTGGACGAAATGGTAAAAGAAAATCTTCAAACATCCAAGCCATCACGGCGTTTACTTATTAGTTACTACATAAAGTGACTGAAAAATGTTAAAAATAAGCATTCAAAATCAGTATGTTCTCTAACAGGGTTAGATTAAAAGTCTTTAAAAATACTCTAAATCTGCTAGCTAGCATGTTAGCCGAAAATTGCCCTGGTACGTGTTGGCAAGTCAAGTATTGTAGTTTGTTTGTGGTTTTGTAAATAATGTATATATCGTAAAGCACATAAAAGTATTTTATACCGGAAACAGTGTAATATAGTACCTTCTTACGGAGCTTTTTTTGCTTTCAGTCCTCCCATAAGACGTTCAGGATCAAGCGCTTCCTCGCTAAGAAGCAGAAACAGAACAGGCCGATTCCTCAGTGGATCAGAATGAAGACCGGCAACAAGATCAGGTGAAGTTTTCAGCTTTAGTTTATCCAAGGACCAACTTGTCCTGTTAATTTGTGTTTGTCCCCGTTTTGCTATAAAGTTTTTGCTTTTAAATACACTTATATTTGATAGTACAAAGAATGTCACAAGTCCTCTTTCCATTATTAGCTTCTCTGAATAAAATTGAATAAGAAAAATGACAATGATATACTAATTGTTTTCCTAAAGACTAAAGAGCATCAAAGCACTTTTCAAATCAGAGTGGAGATGCCCTTTTTAGAGGACAAATTCAACATGTGGTCGACTTGCTATTCCTTGTTTTTCAAAAGTTTTGAAGAGTTTTAGTTTGTACTGATTGACCAGAACACTTGACATACCATGTATTTATTTTAACATGCAAATATATATTTTTTACTACCACAACCCCTTTTGAATTTTGATGAGCAGACTTTTTACTGTCACACATTCATACTGCTGTTTTACCCCGTAATTTTTGGATGTAGATGATTACACTCTGCATATGATGTTGTATAGGAAGAACTCTATCCGACTGCTTTCTTTGACCCTCTGCATGTTTTTCTTTTTTGTTGTGGCTTCAGAGCTATAGATTATATTAAAACGTAAAAGTCCACTCTGATCATCTTTTGATCTATTTTAATAGCTTTCCCACTGGTCTTTTAATTATGATTATAGTGTTTTTAGCCAAAATCCTGTAGCTTTCTTGGACATAGTTTCTGCAGAGCGGCAAGTTCATCAACTTGACCACATTTCCTCTCCCTGTTGCTGGGATTTCTCTTTTGACATGCTCTCCCGCTAGCTTACAAGTTCTTTGAAACGGCATTTTTTTCGTGTACTTCTGATTCCCCATTTTAATTAAAGAAATGCTTAGAAAGCAATTTTAAGCTTAATTTTCTTAATTTTCTCCACAATCAGAAAAATGCCAAAAGAACGTGTTAAAAACACCAAAAACACAATTTTCTTTGGAGTGAGTCTTAAGGATCATGGTGTATCAATTGTTCTATGTACAGAGTAGTTTAATGTGAAATAAGCAAAGTACATTGAAAAGACGAATTGTCATGTACACATATTCAAGATTGCATTGCTCATAAAACAGTTACTGGTGAGATGAAGTATCAGCTTCATATTTTGTGTGAAGATATGTTGACATTTTTCTCCATTCAGTGCCCTCGCTGGTTTTTTATTTATTTTATTTTTAAGAACGTTCCCCATAACAAACACAATTCATCTGTTTTGGGATACTACTTTATTTTGTTTTTGTTTTTTAAATCAAGAAATGTAGTCGTGGCATTCACCTTCACTCATTTGACTTCACACACTGAATGTTTGAAATGTGTTCTCATTTAATGGCTACAGGAATGCACAATGGGTCATTTAAAGCAGGTCTGCAATTGCAGCTCTCCATGTTGGTGGAGTGCTGTCATTAACCCTGCTGAGAGAATGTTGCTGTGGAGCTCCTGCTCCTCCTCACTGCTAGTGATGGGGACGCTCTGAGGCAGAACACCTGCTTGACTGTTGATGCACTCTGGACTCCTCCTCAGGGAGTGAAGGAGTCTCCGAGACTGAAGCAAAGGGGAGATCTCATACTTTGTGTTTTAGGGATTGTGGCAGTTTCTCTTAGTGTGGCATTTCTAAGAACTGTTTACTTTTAAAGACCCACTGATGAATATTGTGTTTTTGGTGTTTTTTTTAACATGTTCTTGTGCGATCTTTCTGATGAAGGACATGTATATAGAAAATTAGGCTCAAAATGGCATTTCTTGGTATTTCTTTATTCAAATCGTTGTGAATCAGGACCAGAAAAAAACTGCAGTTTGAAAAAGCTTGCACTCATGATGTAAAAAAAATACACAAGTTACCTCTATTCTGCATCTGTTGGTTGAAACAGATCTGTGTAGGTCTGTGTTTTCCTCATCTGAGCTGGCATTTGGTTCAGAACTGTACAGCTGGATAACTAATGCTCCACGCCATGGAAGCCTGAACCGTCCTCTGCGGTTGCTTCCGCGAAGTGCGTTAAAAAGTAATAACGCACACTTCGAAGGCCATTAACCCACTTATACCATGGTCACTTACAAAAGCAATGAATATTAACCAGTTTTTAGTCTTTAATTCTTTTTTTTCCCGATTTGGATCGCTTTTCTTACAAAAAGCGGACTATTTGTTACGCCGCACCACGTAACAAATAGTCTGCGTCACGCAGCACCACCGCTGCAGTCAAGATTTGGCGATATAAATATAAGCTGATCTTTCCGATGGGTTGAATAAAGCATCAGTTCAGAGAGAACTCTTACCGCTTGTTTTTGTCCAAATAATGAAGCAAAAGGTCGTTGTAAAGAAGCCGGCGCAGTGATACAAAACATTTAAGCTAGCAGACCGGTACTTCTTTTTTCAAAGTGCGGTTATCCTGTGGTATATTACTTTTCATTGTACACCCAGCAGCCAATCAGAATCGAGTATTCCCCCTCACCATGTTATAATCTGTAATGAAATACAGCCACTGTGCAGAAACGTCCTAGAAAACATTAAATTGTTTTGATTTTGGCTAAAGAAAAAAAGGCATAACCATAATTTAAAAAAACCCACTGGGAACGTTTTTTCAATAGATAAAAAGATGATCAGAGATGCAGAAATGAAAGTTTAGCCCACAGAATCAGCAGTGAAATGACTTTGTTTCAGCTGGAATATTGTCTGAGTTTCACTGAAGTGATTCATGTTGTGCTGCTAAATAATTCAGTGATTGAGTTGAGGCATGCTGTTAGCAGATCTAATGGTACTTTTTCACAAATAAACCAGTTTTTCCATGTACCTGCAAAAAACCGTTCAGCAAAACCACTTCTCCTGCTCTGATGAGTTGAACTGTTAATTAAAAGTGCGCCCTGTTCCTCCAAAAATGAAACAGCTTTTCCTAACTTTTCCTGCTGTTTGTTTTCAGGTACAACTCCAAGAGGAGACACTGGAGGAGGACCAAGCTTGGCTTGTAAACACGAGTGGATCTCAGCATGCCTCCATTCCAACGTTTGCCTGAGTCTGACCACACAGAGGAAATGATGTCACCTGAAGCAGCAGTTATTTTGTACAGAAACTCTGGTGATGCTCATGTTTGACAATAAAAGATCTTTGGTCAACAATGAAACACGGCTGAAAACTACTTTTATTCTCCGTTTGAGACAAACCAGGTGAAGTGAAACAGTGTTCAGAGTCTCTGGTTTGTGGTGAGTGAAGCTGATTTTTAAAATGTGCAGAAAATGTGACCTGCAGCCCAACAAAGAGTTAAAATGAGGGGTCTGCAACATTTAACCATGAAAGAACCACTCAGGCCTGTTTTTACACATCAGCTGGAGCCACAGTCTGAAAATTGATGCTAGTTTGCTTTCATATTACTTTTGTATTCTATTTTTGTTGGCTTAAATAAAAAGAAATCTTAAGATAAACTAGCGTTTTCTCAAGATATGAAATTGCTTTTGACAGAAGCTTGTATGACTTCCTTTCAAAATAAGACTTCCTGTGCCAAACAGCATCATCTCAGTGCAGCTCCTGCGAAGTCTTAACCGAAAACAAAAAGGATATTTTGTTGTGTTATACCTCAGGTCTTTGGAAAAAAAATTCTAAGCGCTGCTTTTCACCTAAACAAATTCATTGGTTTGTGATCAGCAGATAAAGTTGAATATACAAATATTAGCCATTCCCTTCTAGCTAATAATCATTGTGCACCATAATATAATGTGCTTTTAAGTTGTCAAATCAGAAAATACACTTTTTTACCAAAGCTCAACTTAGTGTTTGAAATCTGCATTCTGGAGGAAGCAGAGCAAACAAGGCCTCTTGATGTCAGCAGGGATGTCAAAACTCTTCAGGGTTCACCTCATATTTCCAAACTTCTAGATTAAATCAATGCTACGTTAATAAGCCTACTTTGAAAAAAAAAAAAAGTCAGCCAGAGAGCCACACTGGGGAGAAGGGGGAACATTAGCTCTGGAGCTGCAGGTTGTAAACCCCTGCTATAAACTGCACTGACATCATACATTTAGATTTGAGATGAAAGGTTTGGACTCTAGAGAGCTGAAAATGGTCATGTTTTGAATGAGGTGTTGGTTCATCAAGACCTACATTGGTGGAAATGAAACCTTAAGTGAGTTTAGTCTTTTTATTGGGAGTAAAATCAACCAGAAAAGATTCACTTCTTGTTCAGGTTTTACTTCCTATAAATGGAAAGGAGGAAAGCAGTTTCCTCACAGAGCTCTGTCTCCAGCTGCCTCTGACGGTCAGGTTGAAGGTCTTCAGCTCCTGCATCATGTCCCTGGAGTCTGCCTCCTCTTCCTCCTCATCCATACGGGTCTGGTTCCCCTCTCCAGCGCTGGTGGTGTTGTTGTTGTGGTTGCAGTTGTGCTCCTCGTCCCAGGCCCCCAGCAGTTCCTTCATCTCTGCCGGGGCGCCCTCCTTCAGGTACTGCCAGGCTCTCCTTCCGCTGTGGTCCATGATGTCCACGCTTGCGCCGAAGGCTCCCACCAGCAGCTTGACGACCATGTACTGGCTGTGCATGCTGGCGACGTGAAGCGGCGTGAGGCCTCCGCTGCCACGCAGGTTGACGTTCACGCAGATCCCCGCGCTCTCTGCGTACCGCAGAAGTTGGATCAGAGTCTCGCCCTGTCCTCTCTTGGCCAGCCAGTGCAAGACAGAGTAACCGCTGATGAAATCCCTCCTGGAGATCAGGTAGGGGTCCTCGGAGATGAACTCCAGGATGGTTTCGTAGTTTCCCTCCACGGCGGACAGCATCCACGCATGCTCCACGGGGTACAGAGCCCACTCCGCGTCCTCCACGCAGCAGCTCTGCGAGGACAGCGCGCCCAAGCTGCTGTTCTGGCGCAGTTCTTTCAGGTACTTTTTACGCACGGACTGCGTGGGAGAGTCCTCCGTGGAGTCCCCCCGCAGCGCTTCGGCTGCAGAGCCGTCGCTGACCTCCGGCATCTTTTGCAACCTCGACCTCCGCTGGAAGGCGCTGGGCATGACCTGCATTCCGTATCTGGACAGCCGCTCCACAACGGTGCCCTGTCTCACGGACAGCCGCCCGTGGGCGTCGCTGCTGCTGACAGGCGAGTCTGCTCCGCTCCGGTCCATTCCGCCGGCCACCCCACAAACAGCCACTTCCTCCCAGACAACACCCTGAAGATGTCAGATTACAAAGTGATCCCCAAGGGATCCGGATCCTGTTCGGACGCAAAAAGTAAACATGAGCGCGTCCAAAGCCCGCTCGCCAGTTCCTCAATCTGAACGCACGCTTTCACAGAATCCAAATAGCGACAGAAAGTTCACTCACCTGCTCCTAAACCGCTATCAGACCGCATTCCACTCCCGCAAAAGCGTGTGCGTGATCTTTACGCGCACTTTAGGTCCACCGTGTAGTTTACACTCCGAGCAAAGAGTGGAAATCTTCTTTCCTCTGAAAGGGGAACTGAACAAGTTCATTCTAATCAAGCAAATCCTCTTCAGAAGACTCCCAACACGTGACCACAGCTGGAGTTCTAAAGCAGGAAGTAGTTCAGTTTCACTCCCCTGACACTTTACAGCCCTTCCATCACACAAACACACTGGAGCACAGATGTTGCCAAAAAAAAAAAAACTTTATTGCAACACAAATAATAAAAACAGCCATTGAACAAACAGGCATCAGCAGTCAGTAAGCGGTTCTGGGGGGACGTCAACAGTCAGCTCTTCGAGGGTTTGTAGGAAGGCGTCCAGCTCCAAGCTTTGATCTGAAAAGGAAAATTCAGATGAGTTTATGAAAGCTTTCCTGCCAACAAGCACACTTTCCAACAATTACAGCCATAACAAGTGGCATTTGTTGGAAGTCACATGATTCAGTTAATGAGTAACTTACAGGTCTGCTCATAGTTTGAACTGTTCAACACTACAAGGATGAATAGTTTGAACAGGGAGCAACATTGCAGTTTAGGGGGAAAGCTTTCCTATTGCGTTACAGTTCGGGATCATTCGACAAGAATCCAGTCTGTGTTTCCCCAAGGGCACTGAGGAGCCAAACAGGTTCTTTGCAACAGAGCTGAGTAAATGAAAAGTCAGTAAACTAGTTTATTTTGTATCCCCAAAAGAAAAGAGAAAAAAAAAAACGAACATGTTGGACTCCATAGTTACTAGATCTGTGTACGAGTGGTTTGATTTCACCCGTTATACTAAAAGCTGAAAAAAAAGACAAGTTTTAGGTTTTAACATGGCAAACCTCAGGTAAAATATTTTCTGTCTAATTTTTAAAAACATGACATGATTACTATTTTTATTACTTCTTTTATTTAAAGAGTTGTTTGTGAGCTCCTGAAAAGAGGAGATTCATTAGACGTATAAAGGAGAATCATACCTGGAAATCTGCACCCTTTTGCAGGTGAAGGGTCTGGAAGAGGCTGAATCTTTTCCAGGTCTTCCTCAAGAAGAGGTGAGGTGAAACAGGCCAATCCGGGTAGAGCCAGGCCACTGAAAGGAATGAAGTCCTCAGGTATGGTGTACTTCTCAAACTCTGAAAATACAAAGACACTCAGAGATGGGTGAAACATTTCCCAGACTTTAAATAAACCCCTTTAAAAACTAAACAAGTCAGAAAAGACACAGCCACACCTGAGAACCATTTAACACAGTGGACACTACCACAAGGCCAACAACAGCCACTCATGAGCAGAAAGACGCTGTGCCCGTTCATTATGCTCAGTGATAAGAGTGGGTATTGTAAACAGTCTCTGAAATGATGTGACAGTAGCAGTAAAGAGACTTTCAGATGGCATACAACTGCAGCACAACCAGTGCAAATGTGGAACTACTCAACATCTTGGTGGAGGGACAAAAAAAAAATCATTTGCTTGTTAAAGACAAAAAACAAAACAAAAAACAAGACATTACCTAGAGGGTTGTAAGGGATAAAATTTTCAATTTCTGGGTATTCCTCCCCTTTGGATTCAGAAGGATGCTCAACCTTGACTTCCTATTGAGAAGAAGGGAAATATGGACACAGATGCAACAGAAAATAATTTTGCTGAAAGAAATCCATTTGTCATTAGTGTGTTTATTTTTACCTGTGGTTTTAAAACTTTCTTCTCTTGTGTACTCAAAGAAGGGGTTAAGATCTTTTTGTTCACCACTCCAAAAGCCTTACGCACTGACGGCACAGGGGTATTTTTGACCAACATTGGAGACTTCAACTGTTTTTCTGGTTATAGAGAGCGAGAATAAAAAAAAAAAGGATGATATGCAGAGTTCCACACAAAGATAATCTGAAACAGTTGAACATATTTTTAATACCTGGAGCAGACAGAAGCCTCTGACGCATTTTCAAGGAAGAGGGACGGAGGCAAACGTTCTCCTGTTCGGTGAAGATGACATTTGCCATCTTGTCTAAAAGGTGAAAAAAAAAAGAAGTTTTGTTTCAAAAAAGTTCTTCATTTACTTTAAATAGGGATTATATACACACATTCATAAAGATATAACTTAGTTCTAATTTCTTGACAGAAAGGGGGGGGGGGGGGTGCACTTAAAACCTTACAATCGTAAATAAACGAACAGAGTTGGCTAGTCTAATATTTCTTTCACCAAAAAGTCATCAGGCATTTTGGATTCAATTACGGATTTTTTTTTTTTTTTTACATCAAAATGGCTCTATACTCACCGGTGCCAACGTTTTACATTAAGAAAATGTACAGGCCCAAAAGTAAACCAAGTTTAGATAGTTTGTTTAACATATATGCAACTATGTTATTCAAAATAACGGATATTTCCCGTTTGGAAAATGATTTACCAGAAGTTCAGAATAATTTAGTTTACACAACAAACAAAATTTATATACATTTTTTCCCAATAATAATGTAAACAGCACATCTGTGCAGTGTTACATTATTGTGTTAGCGGTTTGTCATGCAACGTTACGTACGGTTTAAAAAAAACTGCCCATTTACGTAAAATCTTAGAATGATAAACCAACGGTAACTTTTACGTTTATTTACCTTGGTGTTAGTAACCTCAAAGAACAAAAGTTCTTGGTCTCAATCCGAAGGCTTTATCGTATTTATTCTGCTTTTTTTAATCTAGCGACTGTCGCTAACAGCTTCCGCACCGTTGTTTTTAAATCCGTTCACTTCATCCCATTGGTCGTTGTTGCCCTCGTGACTGTTGTTGGGCAGTGATTGCCATTGGTCGTTGCACCCCACGTGACTGGCATGAATTAAATTCACCCGTGGCTCTTTTCAAAGCGTTGTATGAACAGAATTTGGCTTATTGTCGAAAAAAAAAAACATTTAGTCAATACAAAACTAACAAAAATCGTCAATGTTCATAAATTGCATAATTATTTATGCTAATTATTCCCCTTTTATTTATTTTGTTATTGCTTGCTGACTTCAATTTACTAGCGTTCCATCGGACGAAACCATGGCTGCACCAGCTTTCTTTTATATTATTTGTTTATTTTTCTATAAATTTATCCGTCTTAAAGATAAACTCCAGTTGTAAGTCTTTTTCACCTAGTAGCTATTCTTGTAATAAAGACGCAAAAGCAAAGCTACGTGTTCTCTACATTAACCCAGTAGATTCAATGGTACATTCCAAGCAGGCCATCTTTCTGAGGAACGTTAACTGTTCGGCAGAGCTGCTGAACGAGAACAGTTGAGGGAGAGCTAGCAGAAAGCATCATGGCTTCGACCGAGATAGCAAGGCAAGCTGTAAGTATTCTGTTTTACTTTTAAACGCATCCATCAGACTAAATATGAGGGAGTTTTACGTTCAATGCGCGTCAAGCATATGTTCTGGATGGAATTTAGTGTCATAAGCCGGAGCTCCCCGTATTTTTTGTACCTTTCAGAAATTCGCGGCATCATTAGCTAATCCAGTGTAATGCCACTGTATTAACCAAAACACCCCAAATATGCTTTGGATAGTCATTTATAGCTGTGCTTTTCTGAAATTGTAGATAGGAGTACCTGGTCTTAGCTTTTGTATTTGTATTCTTTATCGAGAACAACAACGCCATGCTGCTTACAGCTAGCTTAATTATCTCATTAACGAAACTGCGCCTGGTAGAATTAGAATTATAGTTTTTCATTGCCGTCGTAACAAATGTCGTATCTTTAAAAGGTTTTAATCAATACAAATCCCCCCGTAGGCCATTCATTCTGAACGCCCCCATTTCAGCGCAGCTTCAGTGTTCATTTCCGTTCTGTTCTTTCATGTAAATCCCGTTAACTTTAACGGGCGTTGTCTTAATCTTGAACAATATTGCTTGCTTAGTAGTAATGCAAATAACAAACAAACATGCGATTTTAAAGCTATGCTAGAACAATGTGTGCTGCCCTGTTTTTTTAAGGGAGAAAAAGGAAACCACTTAGTCCAGAGGGAGTGCTTAGAATAGCAAGGTTGTCCAGTTTTATATCCCTTTGTGGCTCCAATGAATGAAGCAGATTATGTTGAGAGAAGTGGAGAAGATGCTTGCAATTTATAAAGAGTTAGTCTCTCATTTCCTTCACACCTTCAGCTGTTTGACCCCAATTCAGCCCCTTTAAAAACAATCTGCTGCTTCCAAGTACCACCAGCTTGCACAGTTATTTAAAAATTACTTCTCAGAGTTTTTCTTCCCCCCCCCTTTAAAGCCATCACCCTATTGGACAACACTGTGTTATGTTCAGCCACATAATGGCTGGTTGTGTTCATTTTAGCTTGTGGAGAGCTTTTGCTTTTGGCATGCAATGTACATTCTTTGCTTTTCCTGAAGCTTATAATGCAGACATTGGCTCTCAATGTGAGACTCTGGAGCAATCTGCCAGCTACCCTCCCAAATATGCAACAACAGTGCTTTCTAGCTTTGTCTTTCGAGCTATTCTGGTCCAGAAAGCAGAGCGCATAGAGGTGCAATCAGCCTAAAACCAATAGTTCACATGATGCACAGCAGACTATAACGGTTTAAACTATTTGCTCCTGTAGGGGAATCTACAAGTGGTTGAAAAATGTTTGTGTTGTGTAATTTAGATGTTGCTTTGAGTCAAATTTAGCTTCCAATGTTCTTAAAAATGTGGTTTTTAGGCCTTTTTGCACTTTTATTTTAACTTATAGATCGAATCCTCACATCAGTGCAACCATTCTACAATTAAAATTAAAATTTTTAGAATAAAACTGAAGAACTCTTTCCAAATAAATGAAACACATTTTAAATGTGAGGAAGGCAGTAACGCCTGCAAATTGACATCCCAGATTTACCATTTAGTTCCTCAGCAGCCTACAACGCTTTATATCCTGACGTTTCAAAGTCTACATCCTGTGGTTTTCTGTAGGTTTCTGTCAACTCAAATAGCTAAGTTTATTGCCGATATATATATATAGATATAGATATATATTTTTTTAAGTTTTGCTAAAAATAAAAATCTAGTTATAGTAGAGGAACAGTTTTAATCTCCAAATAATTATTCACTGCTCCTGCTTTCTGCTCATAGATTTGACACGAAACCAACACTAGTCCATATATGTACAATGTGGTTTTGTTTAGCCTCAACTAACGGAAGAAAGCTGCTCAGAAAACAGGAAGTGAATGAGACCTCACCTGCATGTAGTCTCACACTCTTGGATAAGCAGATATGGTGGAAGACGAGGTAACACGGCTGTCTTTGTATGGTTCTGTGCTGTAGTGTAGCGCATTGAAAACTTGCATGTTGAGAACTGTGAGGAACTCTTGAAGACAAACATGGAGAAGCGAAGCCTGTGCTTGATGTCGCTCTTTCCTTTCAGGGTGAAGGCGCTCGTGCGGTGCCTCTGTCCGGCCATGTTGGCTTTGACAGTATGCCCGACCAGCTGGTCAACAAGTCTGTCAATCACGGCTTCTGCTTCAACATTCTGTGTGTTGGTGAGTGTGTATTTATCTTATATCTTTGGGCTAACAAATGCTTTCTTGTCTCTTTAAAGTTGTGTTACGTAAAATACACTTGAAAAGACCGGGCTCCATTTTTGTTAGTCACCGAGAGTCTGCTGGCTTTGACATTTGACATTTAGGTACATTTGACCTTTTTTTTAGATTAAATTTATATTTATATAAACTTAATTGTTATTGTTGTGAACCAAAGAAAGCTGATTGGCTGTGGCAACCCCTGACGGGATGTGCCAAAAGGTGAACAACAACTAATGGATTTGATGTTTTGGGGGGGGATCCTCAGATCTATGTATTAGCCTTTGCGAGAATGTTTGGTTTGGAGATGAAGGGGCCTAAAATGCTGTAAGTCGTCAAATGAAGACCTCTTGTGTTTTTAAGGTGAGACCGGTTTGGGCAAATCCACCCTCATGGACACGCTGTTCAACACCAAGTTTGAGGGGGAGCCGACCCAGCACAATCAGCCAGGAGTCACTCTGAAGTCCAACACCTACGAACTTCAGGAAAGCAACGTGCGCCTTAAACTCACTATGGTCAATACTGTGGGTTTTGGAGACCAGATAAATAAAGAAGACAGGTAAAAGAGACCTTTGTTGCTTAAATAACTTTTGAAGGCTTGAAGCATTTGCAATTTTGCCCTGACCTGTAGTCTTTTAAAAAAAAAAAATAGGAACCAGATTGAGGGGATAATCCTCCTGGTATTAGAAGGTGATGTTTTGTGAGCTTGCTTGTAGTTGTTGTAAGTGTCCACTGGGTTTTTATTATTATTATGCTTACTCCAGAGAGCACTTGTAAACTCTGCTCTTGGGGTAGGCAAGTCCCATCATACAAAGAATCGTATGAACTTTTAAAAACTTTTCTGGTAATTGTATTCACTAAATTAGCCTTAAAGGTTTAAAGGTCAGTTTTTACAGGATAAAAACTATAACTTATGACTGATTATGACGATTTCTCTGGTTAAAAAAAAAAAAAAAGAACTAAACGACTTGATTTTATCGAAACCTTGCCGTATTTAAGGTTACACATAGCAATTCCTTATGTAGTTTTTGAGTTAAGCGTTTTTGAGAGTTAAATGAGGCTTTTTGCATAGTTAAAAGCTTTTAGTGAACGTTACTGTTCCAACATAATCCGTGACGGGGAGAACAGGAAATACTAAAACCAGTTTCCTGTCTCTCTTCTTGTTCAGTTACAAGTCCATTGTGGAGTTCATCGATGCACAGTTTGAAGCATATCTTCAGGAGGAACTCAAAATCAAGCGCACACTTCACAGTTACCACGACACCCGCATCCACGCATGCCTGTACTTCATCGCACCAACTGGACACTCACTCAAGTCCCTGGACTTGGTGACCATGAAGAAGCTTGACAGCAAGGTCAGGTTTGTTTTAGGAGTCACAAATCTGTGTCATGCCATGTTCACACTGGACTCAGCGACATGCGTTCAAGTGACCAATTCCAGTGAAAAGTCTATGTAAATGTTTGTGGATGCGCGTTTGGAGCTTCCACATTTAAAACTCTTGCATTCACGGGGAGCTATGCAAGATTTTAAGTCAGTTTTCAGGCTCTAGATACAAAACGCGCAGCAATTGAATGCGTGTTCAAAGTTAAACCGGTTAAACTTTGACCAATCAGGGGCTCGGGGGTTGGTAGTGATGAATTGATGGCGTCCTTTTTAATCGATGGAAGGACTAACCATTTCATGTGGTAAAAGTCTTCTGGGGGTTGGACACATGTGGTTACATGGTGCATACCTATTGAAATGCTCCGTTTGTGACTTCTGCCTCGGTTGTGTGCGCTCCTTCCTCTGGCGGCTGATTTACATGATCCTCTTTGATTTGCTACAAAGGGATCAGTCAGTGTTTGCCAGAGAAACTGAGCCCTTCATGCAGTCTGATCCAGACCAGAGCTTCCTCTGTTTAGAAAATCAAGCAGGGCGGTGTTTAAATACTGCTTTTGTTGGGGAGGGTTAGGGATATCCCTGAGCGAGACACGTGGTCACCTAACAATGCACTGATACTTTAAAATTATTTAGACTTATAAACACATTTAGTATGAATAATTTGTTCTTGTGTGGGAGTGAAATTTGAGAATAACTTAATCCTGTTTGTTTCTACTGCAAATTTATACAATCATTTCTGTTTGAAGAACATTTAAAGCAGGTTTTTATTTTGTTTTTTACCCAACTCTGTGTTGGCAACTTGCTGTTGGAGAAAATTTGAAAGTAAAGAAGTGGTTGTTTTAGTCCATTTTAGCAGTGGTTGCTTTAAATGAGCTGCTGCTCCAGAGTGCTTTGATTTATAATGTGTTTCTGACAATGCATTTATTTTTCCAATAACTGCAATCTAAATTAGGAGCCTTTTAAGAGACTGCTTGAATCTGGTTTATATTTAGATGGCGAGGACGCTAAACTACTCAGATATGCAGCAGAATGTCTTATAGATGAACCTTTAAAGTTCCTTTTCTCTGAAGAACCAAAACCCTGCGACTCTATTTTTAGTTATACTCCTGAAACGTGTCTGCCTCGTATGTCTGTCCCACCTCAGGTCTCTCTTCTTCACTGCAGGTCAATATTATCCCAATCATTGCAAAATCAGATGCTATCTCCAAGAGCGAACTGGCCAAGTTCAAGATCAAAATCACCAGTGAGCTGGTCAGCAATGGCGTCCAAATCTACCAGTTCCCTACGGATGATGAGTCTGTGGCAGAGATCAACTCCACCATGAATGTAGGACTCTCTTCTTTGTAGTTTACTCTGTCTTTACAAGAGATTGGCTGCTATGGTGTTTTATCCTGTTCTTGTGGCAATTTTCTGATGATGGAGGGCACACATAAAAAAAAAAAGTTATCTTAAAATTGCACTACTGAGTATTTCTTCCTTCAAATTGTTGTGAATTAGGAACAGAGGAAAACATTTGGATACACCTTTTAGATGCATCAGAATACATTTACAAGAGATCCATGTATGTCTTCATTACTTCAAATGCTCAGAGAGCAGGTATACTCTGAAATGAGTGGATCATATACCGTTTTGGGGGTGTTTGTAGTGAGGAATGAGCATTATAAAACACTTAAAAGCTAAAAGTTGATTTTGCATATGGGCCCTTTAAAAGTACAGTGGGAATGCTTTAGTAATAGATCAAAATATGATTGGAGTGGGACTTTAAGATAGTGGAGGGATAAAGTTTACAGCCCACAGTTTTTCTTCACTTTCGTATTAAAGCAGCTGGTCTTTTAAATCAGAACAGCTCGTTTTCTCTTCTCAGACAGTTTGGAAGCCACAGATTACTACAGGAAAGAGCCCGTCTTCTCTAACATGTGAACCACAGATCATTATTAACCCTCATCTTTAGATGTAGCTGATTGTGTTTAACTTCCTGCTCTCTGGTTTTCCTGTTCATTCAAATCAAACCAGTAAAACATTCATTTATTTGAAAAAACGTCCAAAGTGGATGGGTGTCTGTTGCCTGCTTGCCTGAATCTTCAGATTCAGATCTCCAGCTGTACTTTTCACCGTGCTTTACCCTCTGCTTTACAGAGTCATTTGCCCTTCGCCGTGGTGGGGAGCACAGAGGAAGTGAAGATTGGGAATAAAATGGTGAAAGCTCGGCAGTACCCCTGGGGGACAGTGCAGGGTAAGCCTGAGTTACATCCTGGACAGGAAATGAAGCACGCTCCCTCATGACAAAGCTGCTGCAGCAGCTACTCCCTCTCTTTGTTGGTTGTGCTCGGTTCTAGCAGCTGCTGTAAAATACATGACTGTTATGTAACCTCACTTAGTTTAAGGACAGTTGCACTCTGCACAGGAGAAGCAGCAACTTGCTTTGTTGTGTTTACATTTAAAATAACAGGGTTGAAGATGGGGTCATATTTAATTGGTTATTGTTGTGCATTCTGCATGTTTTAAGGGTATATGTTCAGGTTTGATGGAGTTTCGTGTATAAAAAGTTAAAACTATCAATGGCATAAAAGGCCAACCTTTTATCCAGATCAGGTTTTTGTGATTCCTTTTATTTATGACCAGATAGTATAAAGCTTTTGCTAGTTACTTTAACCCAGGGGTCGGCAACCCATGGCTCCGGAGCCAGATGTGGCTCTTTCATCCTTCTGTTGTGGCTCCCTGTGACTTTGGAAAATAATGAGTATTTTATAAAAATTCAAATTTATTTTAGTTTGTTCATTTTTCATGGCATTTCAAAGGCGCTGCTAGCTCCGTGCCTGGTGCCACGTAAAAAACAGCTTCCTTGGTGGCTCATGCTTGTCGGGCGAGGGCTGCAGAGCTGATTGCAGGAGGACACGCGGGGCGGCTTCAATAAACACTCCGGGTCTGGAGTGATTTTCTGCGGGGGCTTGGCGTGGCGCGGAGCAGGGAGCGGCTTTCTGGTGACGGAGAGTTTGCGCCGGTGTTTTGGACTCGCGTGTGCGGTGATGTGTGTTTCAGAGCAGGGGAGCTCGTTGCGTCGGTCGCGATCGACCGGTCATCTTCGGGCACGTGGGGGTGATTGAAGGGGAAGAGAGTGCTTCTTGAAAATCCACCAGCCAATCAAAATCCTCACCGAGAAGTACGGGACTTGATTGACATGCAGAATGGCCAATCGGACATCCTCTGACACATACGTCACTGCAGACGCGAGTTTAAATTCACTCAGCGCAAACTCTGTCATCAGAGCGTCTTTTTCTCCCCGCAGCACATCACGTCCCCGGTAGAAGACCAGCAACCTGAGTTTATTAAAGCTGCCCCGCGTGTCTCCTCCTGCTATCAGCTCTGCAGTCCGATAAATACGAGCTCATCAAGGAAGCTGCGAGGCACGCGCTTTATACTGTTGCGGGTGTGTGCTGAGCGGCGCACGTGCCACGAGAAAGAAGGGGGGGGGGCGTGCAGGTGGAGATGGCGGTGTGAGCACGGAGCGGAGGTGTGTGCGTGAAATACATTGTGTGTTCGGAGGACGGAGCACTAAATAAAGAGTAGTCGTCGTTCCCAGAATAACTTTTCTGGAGTCATTTTTAATCCGCTCTGAAGGTTGAGGGTTCCAGCAGGGAAGTGAACCCCGAAGGAGAATTGCCTTCAGCTCTGGAGGAAATCTCCCCTGCGCTTCTGACCGCGGTCGGAAAGACGCGCAACGAAAGGTTCATCAATACGGAGCGAGCAGCGCCAAAAGCCTCATAATATGCCATGATGCTCCCCGCATTGCACCGTTTACAGCAGAGCATGAATACGATGGTCGCTGCTTTCTGTCTTTGTAATAAAACGCCTCATCTGTTAATACAAAAGTATCTTTATGTAAACTCACTGTGTAGTTTTTAATCATCAGTAAATAAACAATAATGTTGAAATAAACATGTAACTAATAAACATGACGATGGAAAGAAAGAAGTACTTTTTTTAAAATCTTTTCTGGACCGTGATCTACACTCATGTCCTTGAAAATCGATCGCGATCGACGTAATGAGCACCCTTGATATAATATATACATGCATAATATATATAATGATGTCAAAATGGGTTGTGGCTCCGAGTGCTTTTTTTTCATTAGGGGCGGTCCCAAATGGCTCTTTGAGTAAAAAAGGTTGCCGACCCCTGCTTTAACCGTTTAAATTGTGGTCCACAATATAAAGGTGAAAGGAATCTATAAAGGGAGGAAAATAAGTCAAAATTGGGAAATCTTCACTTGTAGCATTTTTGAATCTTTAGAAACAGCTACTACAACTTTTTAAAAAAACGACAAAGGTTTTCTCAGTTTCCTTTGCAGCTCTGATATACAAAGGACTGAGGTTTGAAGACATGAGCCAGGAAGTCCTCCTGCTCTTCCTGTTGGTTATCTTGTCTTAGGTTTTTCCTCATTTTGTTATCAATATGAGAGGCATTTCCTCTTTGTTTGACCTCCGTTCTGCTACATTTTCTTCACTTACTGATAGATGCATATTTGGACAGATATTATCTCCATAATAACCTGCCTAGTTTCGCTGTTTTGAACATTTTGTCGCATTTTTCTGTTGATGGAGGACTTATATTAATGAAATTAAGCTTAAAATTGCATTCCTGAGTATTTCTATATTTTAATTGTTGTGAATCAGGAGCAAACGGAAAAAAATGCTGTTGGAAAAAGCTTCTTTGTGTCGTGCAAAATGTGCTCCGCTTCACAATGGGTTGGGGAAGGGGGGGGCGGAGCTGCTTTGCGCCAATAATTCCAAAGTGAATTTCTAATGAACTACTGCAGCTCTGCTGAAACTATTTCCTAGAAAACGACACAGTTTTGTTAAATTTAGGTTAAAAACGGCACAATCATAATTAAAAGACTGGAAATGCTTTTAAGAAAAATGATCAGAGTGGGACTTTACTGTATTATTATGGTGATAATATGTGCTCTGATCAAGTCCTTAAAAGCAATCCTTTTTTTTAAAATAAAGGTTTATTTTCTTTTCTTTAAATGAACAAAAGTTTTGTCATCTTGGATGGGGCTGTCCCTTCTCATTTGAACGAGCAGGAGTCTAAACTATGAACCTACAACAGTAAAGGTGTCCATAAACGTTTCAAGATGCAGTGTGTACCTTGTAGTTTAAACAAAAAGCGTTTTTTCTAGAGGTTGCTGCTGATATATTTATTTATTTACTCTGAAAGGTTTTTTCATATTTAGAATTTGAATTGATTACTTTAGAGAAAGTTGCAAAGTAATGAAAAACCTGCTCAAACTCATTGACCCACTTCTGCGTTTGGTGTGATGATTTTTACTCATTTAAATGTGGCATTTAAATGTTTAAGCCTGGATGATGTCCAAGTCTTATCGCCCTCGTCAAGACTCTCAGCCCCCCCCCCCGTTCACAGAAATATGATCATCCTAAAACTACAGATTCTTTTCTTTTAATGAAATCTTTGTTTTGCTTCAGCTGAGGTCAGTCCAAACCTGTGACGTTCTCACATGATCCCACATGAATCCCGGTTTCCAATAATAGAATTAGAGAAAAGCCACAAAACATAAACGCTCCTGGGCTTGGTACGATAGAATTTGAAGGGAAAGCTCTCTTGTTTTATTTAGAAATAATTGTCTGTCCTGTTTGTGTCTGCCCTTGTTGTAGGGGTATGTTTTAGTTAAACAGGCTTCTCTCCTCTGTCTTGCAGTGGAAAATGAAAATCACTGTGATTTTGTGAAACTCAGAGAAATGCTCATCAGGGTCAACATGGAGGACCTGAGAGAACAAACCCACACGCGGCATTACGAGCTCTATCGCCGCTGTAAACTCGAGGAGATGGGCTTTAAGGACACGGACCCTGACAGCAAGCCCTTCAGGTGGTGCAGTCACTGAGCTTTCTTGTGCTGCTATCGGGGTTTTTCTTTCTGTCTTATTATTTCCCTTTCATTGTGTTAGTCTGCAAGAAACGTATGAAGCAAAACGGAACGAGTTCATGGGAGAACTGCAGAAGAAAGAAGAAGAAATGAGACAGATGTTCGTCCAGAGAGTTAAAGAGAAAGAAGCTGAGCTCAAAGAAGCAGAGAAGGAGGTACCCGCCATTCTCACCTCTGGGTTACTCACAACAACTGCAACACGCGTGTAAATATCATCAGATCTAAACTGGTTCACGACGAAGTGCTGTTTCCTTTCAATGCTGCATAGCTGCACGAGAAGTTTGACCGTCTGAAGAAGCTCCACCAGGACGAGAAAAAGAAGCTGGAGGAGAAGAAGAAGGCCCTGGATGATGAAGTCAACACGTTCAAACAGAAAAAGACTGCAGCTGAGCTTTTGCTGAACCAAGCCCAGCAGGCAGGGGGCTCCACTACGCTCAAGAGGGATAAAGAGAGGAAAAAGTAAGTATTGCCCTTTGCCCCCTCACTTCCCCAGGTGCAGGAGATCCCATTAATTCATTGATTATTCTCAGTTGATGTCAACAATTGGAAATGTATGAAGTCCTATAAAAAGTCTTTATCTAAATGTTTTCTTTACTCGGCTCCTATTACTGGTCCCGGCCTTCAATACCATGCCGACATACTTAACAATATTCATAGCTCATTATCAAAGCTTAAAACAAGTGAAGCCCAAGGCAGTGCAGTCTGAAGATGAGGAAAAATCACGATTCAAGCAAACTTATAGATATTGATTCTAAAACAGAGTAGTAGGAGAAATGTTACCTAACATCTAATGATGGCTTTGCTAACAGATTTTCTCCCCAATACGACCTGTGATCAACAGGTGTATGAAGCTGTTTCTCATAACTTGCCTCAAGCGTGTTCAGCTGCCGTCTGCACTGCTGTTGACCATGTCAGTCCTTTTATGTTGACTCTGTGCCAATGTGCCTTTAATAAGAAAAAGGAAGTCAACGTTTGCACTGGGAGGGCCCTTGTGCTTCACTTCCTCCATTTTTCCTCCAAATTTTACTTTTTTGTCCCATGAGCTCGGCTGGTTCTTTCCTCCTTTAACCGACGCAAGTTGATTTCTCTAGCAAATGAACCTGGAGGGGTGTTAACTGAACAGTGCTGGGGGTGACCTCATATGCACACATGTATGAACCTTCTGGGCAAAGGTCCTGCTTTTTGTTTCTTCTGTTCCCAGAATGCAGCTGTTTGCTGCTGCTTGTTTGGCATGTGTGCGTCATTCCAGTGCATGTTTCACCATTTTAGCGACCCCCCCCCCCCCCCCGGAACTTCCCCCACATTGGCTGCATGTTGCATGAGGCACACAGTTTAGTAACATTCAGTTTTGATGAATACCAAAAGGAAGAATCATTACCTGCATTGATTTAACCCTTTAACACCGGAGATGTCGCCAAAATGGGCACACACTCTTTGATATACTGTCACAGCCATTTGTTTTATCTGTGGGCAGGTAGAAAACTAGACCAAATATGTGTTGGTTTAAATGTCAACCAGCAGACAGGCTCCCTGTTTGATCCACTGTTGCCTCTTCAAATCCACAATGAGCTCCATTTATGTGGTCATCCTCAGGCCTTCCTGACTCCGCCCCCTCGCAGCACAAAGAGCCATTCAGGCCTGAATCAGCACAGCAGAGCAGCAAACAGCCTGAGGGCACACATCTCTGTTTGAGGAGATGGCATGTGTTGTTGATCGCTTAGACATATGAAGAACAACACCACCCATCCTCTGGAGGGAAAACAAAAGGCCAAAGAGCAGAGGGATGTGTGTCCACACTGTTGGAAACATCAATGCTGCTGAGACTAAGAGGATTTTTGAGCTCATTAGGGGGGGGGACACACACTATAGAATTAGATTAAAATATGGTCGTCTTATGTACACGCACAAACCCCTTCAAAAGCATGTTGTTTTTTGTGAATGCGCCTCATGTTTATGTGATGTTTGAAAAAGACAATAACAATGCTTCTTTCTTATTTCCAGCTAAGGATCCCTGTTAAAAAACCTGCTCCCTTATGGCCACCCTGCTGTGAATGAGACCCCCCTTCCCATCATCCCCCACAGTTCTCCTCCCTCACATCACCCTTCACCCCTCCACCCCCCCACCCTCTCTCCTGTGGAAGATGCTGGGCATTGCTATTTGTTTGTGTTTGCCATCACCCCCCCCCCCCCCGTTCCCCCCTCCATGAATGATGCTTATGTAGGTTGTCGTTCAAGCATTCATTCATTTAGCTTTTGGTGTTTTTTATGCTAAGTTAAGAAGTTGCATTCCTTTTTTTTATGTGTCATATTCAGCCATTCTTTGCATGATTGATTTTAATATTAACAAACATGACTACTGGTGTGACAGGCAGACGTGTGTCGAGGCTAAAGAGAAACAGCAACCAGAGCGGCTCTTTAAACATTCATTCTAGCTTTAAAGGCATGGTGATCCCTCGCTCTCTATACAAGATCTATGTGGAAAAATCAGAACCTGGTTTTAACCTCTTAGCTCCCAGAAATTAGACATCTGCAAAAAAAAAAAAAAGAAAGAAAAAGCTGTCTTTATTTCTTTGAATTCTGCTCCCACTATCAGCTCTGCTTCCCTTTAGCCTGATGCATGAGTTCATATGAGCCCAGTCTTCTCTCATACCTCATTCATTGGCGTGTTATGTGCATACTTGTATTAGCTTCCACATTTGCACTTTGTTTTATTCCCGAATGTGATGTGTTGTTTTTTTTTTTAATATAGTGTTTTCAGTGCAATTAAAACGTCTTTTTTTGTACTTGTTGTGAAGGCACATTTTAAAGGCAAGTCAACATCCTGTCTGTTTTCCTGCAGGGACCGCTGATGTTTATGTCAACATTGCGTAGCAAAAAAAACATTTCTTTTAAGAAAATAAAGACCAGTTTGTCACCAAATGAAGCAGCTGTGGCTATAATCATTGTGTACGACAGCGATAAACTAGCGGAGACTTGATGAACAAAGATGTCACTAAGCAGTGTGTTAGCTCCCATCGAGGGTTTTGATCATCAAAACCCGTGTTGTCTTGTTCTTCTTCAGCCAATTGTGAATCCTTGGATGGGTTTGTGTCATTCATCAGACGTACACTGACATTAGCTATGCTTTGTTTCTCCTGCTCTTCAGGTCATATGATGCCAAACTGCTGCGTTTATTTGATTAGTGATTCTCAACTTTTCAATTCGATTTTTATTCTTCATGATTGAATTAAATGTTAATTAATCTGCTAAAATTGCCTTTCTGAAACATGCTAGTGATGTAAACTGAACAAAGGTAGAACTTTAGTTCTTAGTTCCTACGTTTAAACTTTTTTTTCCCCTGAAATACAAATGAACTTGATAAATCAGTGTGGGATTTTTTTTTGGAATAAAGTTGTATTTGATATTTGTTGAAATCCAGCCTTACTTTAGGTGTTTTTAATAAACCAAAAATAAGTGTGTGCATCAAAGGTTCAGCCCAGCCGGAGGCGTCTGGTCCCCGCTCTGAGCTCACTGCTCTGTGTGGTTTCCTTTGCAGTAATCCCTGGCTCTGCACTGAGTAGGTCCTCAGAACTCCAGCTTTGCTTTCTGGGTACACTGATACCCCAAATGTGACCGGAGGCTTTGGGGACCCCGCCCTTCAGTGTGTCTTCTGTCGTGTTTGTTTACTTGGATTAATCCTGATCTTTCACACCTTTCTTTTTTTCCACTTTAGCTGTGCCTGAGAGGAAGTTTGTACTTTTTAGACAGGGTTGGACAATCATTTAAATTATGTGAACTAAAATATTCTAACCTTTGATGTTTTTTTTTTATTCAACTTTCAGGAAGTTATGATGTTTCATGTATTTTATCCACACTTTAACCTTGTCTTTCCCTCAGACTCACCTGTATATTTGCTCTGTTAGCATCTGCTCTCCTCTCTAACAGGCTGCTGTTTCTCTCTCTCTTTCTCTTCAGCTTCTTTTAATCTGTCTTGACCACCTGAAGAGGGGGATTGCTGCTTCAGCGAGAACTGAGCTCCCTTTACCTCTTCCTGACTTTTCTTGCCGTTTCAACCTTCAATTCTTGTCGTTGCATCCGCATTCTTTTTTTTTTTTGTAGTTTTTGGTGAATTATGGCCTTATGTGGACTCTCATGGTATTTCTGACCACTTAACGAAGCTCTAAACTCAGGCAGGTTGGGAACCAGGCACAGTTTGCATCTGTTATCATGTCTTAATGTATATAGTGAGAATAATAGGAATGAGATGGGAGAAGGCGTCCATTATAGAAATACTTTTTAATCTGTGATTCAACAAAACCTGCTATTGTGCACTGTGCAGGCATCGGTTCAAATGATTCCAAATGCAAAATGGGTGTAAAAGAACAAAAACCAAACAAGCTAAAGGTTTGCTATTGAATAAATTGAGGACTGAAGCCCTCAATGCACCGTGTTCCCAGATTCACTTTTTTGTTTGTTTTTCCTTTTATAAAATGCAAGTTTATTTTTAAAACTTAAATCTAATTTTCATTCTCTGAGCACCAAAATAAAATTCGTCACTTAAGAACCAAAGCAACCTTTGTGGTTCCCATGTTTACATGTCACTGTTAAATACCATGGAGGTCACATGCTATGGCCTTTTCTACAACCCATTGTGCTTTAACACCTCACCAGCCTATTCTATATATATATTTGTTTTTTAGGTTTTTTTTTGCATGCAAATCTTTTTTTTTTTTTTTTTTTAGTAATTCTTTTTTTTTACTTGTTTGCATATTACTGTGCTGTTTGCCCTGCTTTAATTTTATTTCCAGAACTACAATTTGTTCCTTTTCATTGATGTTTCTCCCCTCAAGATGGTGCATATTATTCATGTATATTTGCTCAGTCCCATAATTTAAACTCCCATTTTGCCAAATGTTAGTATAAAATGAAGTTCAACTGAATTCCAGAGAAAAGTATTAAAAATACTTGTGCATTTATATAATTTATAAGGATATATTTTGTGTATTGAAGTGGAGATTTGTTGTTTATTACCTATGATCTTTGGATGTGATGCTGGGTGTAAATCAACATTTTTGGTGTCAGAATTTGCCAGACATTTTCTGTTTTTAAGTATCAGTCATCACCTTCTTGTAGTCTAAACCTTTACCACATTACAAGACTAATCAATACCTGTCTTTAGTTTAATTCCCATGGTGTACATTTTGGATAATAAAAAACAGACCCCAAAATGTGGCTTTACTCTCTTCTTTGGACATTACGATAAGCTCTCTTTACAATGTCTGTTCACCTGTTTTGCCCTAGATCTACGTCTTTTATAAATGACATTGTCCTTTTTAATGATGAGGAGAAAATAATTTTTGAAAAACATTTTTTGAGATTATAGTTTAATCCAGCAGGATGTCTTTTGGGGAAAAAAATGCTGATATATAATGCCATTGTAACAGTAAAATCTTACCATAATCATTTAAATGTAAATATAAAACAATCTACTTATAAAACCCTGTCTAGAAGTGTGGTTTACAGCGTGGTGTCAGTGAAGCATCAGAGCAGCTTTAGTATAATCTGGCATCAGATTATGTTAAAAATGCATATTTAGTCACATGATGGACAAAGATGTTCAATAAGGAGCACGGACCTCCATAGTGTTGATCACTCAGTCCTGGAGAGTCGTGGTGTAAGATATATCATTTTTTATTGTTGATGCCAAACAAAGCACAGATATTTCAAAATCAATAAAATGGAAAAATTTACTATCCAGTGGAATAAAAAAAAAAGAAAAAGGCCCTTTAATGCGTTTTTAGACGATATAAGGTTTTGTATAGTGTTATTTGTAGATTCCAATAGTTCTTCTGAAACCAAACCTTATTGGTTTTTGAAAGTAAGTCTGGGACCATTCTGTCTGTAAAGAGTCAAGTGACACTTGGGCCACAGTTTCCTCTCATTTGCAGGTACAGTTTTTGACTGCATCCATTGTCTACACCTGTACAAACAGGTGTAGACAATGGATGTATGTATAAACAAAAAGGTAGAAGAAGATTAAATATATTAGTTAGGAATTATCCATCCATCCATCTTCAGAACCAGCCGAATCCCTTTTCGGGTCACGGGGTTGCTGGAGCCTATCCCAGCTATCGTCAGGCAAAGCCTAGGTACACCTAGGTGAACAGCTCTCCAGTGTTTTGCAGGGCCACACAATCACACACCAATTTATTTTACCAATTAACCTCTCAAGATTGTTTTTGGACTGTGGGAGGACGGCAGAATGGCCGGAGAAAACCCACACATGCACAGGGAGAACATGCAAACTCCACACAAAGAGGACCCAGGTGGGATTCAAACCAGGGCCTTTTCACTGTGAGGTGAGAGTGCTACCCACTCCACCCCAGAGTTAATAATTAAAGTCACAAAAATTTAAAAGCTCTTTCAACAACAAAAAAGATAACAAAAATTGTTTCATTATAAAGAAATGCCTGCCTTAGATTTGACATAATTAGGCTAAATCTTTATAAAAAGAAAAAATATTTTAAGTTAAAACTTTATTATAAGAATAAACCTTACATTTTAGTTGTTTTCATGTCCAATGCTAACATAAAG
This sequence comes from Oryzias curvinotus, assembly GCA_023969325.1. NCBI lineage: Eukaryota > Metazoa > Chordata > Actinopteri > Beloniformes > Adrianichthyidae > Oryzias > Oryzias curvinotus. The sequence goes on along the minus strand of CM043715.1, from coordinate 14,521,166 downwards.
ATTGCAAGCAAAAACTATTTTATTTTAAATTTATTACTATATCTATATTTGTAAAGACCAAATTCAGCACTTGGCCAATAACAAGACTGATTATTTTTTTGTTTTGGTGCTTTGAGACATCCTTCCATTTAAATAAAAGACACACTGATGAGTAGATTTTGGAGGAAATCTTCTTACAGTCCCTAAAAACTAATACTGAAGTGATTCTCTCCGAAGTTACTTTGACTGTTTATTAAGTAAATAAATAAAATGACAATTGTGTGATATTATTTTTAAGCACAGTAATGGGACTCATCAGATAAAAACTCGACATCTGTCCACGTTGGAGCAGTGGGATCGTTAGTGTTGCTCTGTTCAGTGCGTGGATGATCCACACAGACGGAGAGCTGAAGCAGCAGCGTGTGGCTGCAGGAGCCGCGCCGCTGACGCCATGATTCTGCTGCGGCTGGAACCAGAAAATGGACGCTTCCTGCCACCTCGGCGTGTCTCTGTAGAAGCCAGCTGCTATTTCACCGACTCCACCTAAGGAATTCAGACTTTTCTATGGTTTTCTTATCCAACAGAGTCGGGAATCTCCCCCCACCACCAAAACGCCGGTGTCTGTTGAAGTGCGTCTGTTTTGGTTTGGAAGCTACAGAGCCGGCTAGGTGGCTAATGCTAGCAGCCGACAGTGGGCTGTCAGTTTAGCTAGCTAACAAGAAGCTAGCGCGAAGAAACCTTTACGTTGGGACCATCAGTTATTCCCGGTGATCTGTTTTTTTTTTTTTTTTTTTTTAGCGGAACGTGGGAGTCGGAGCAACGGCTCAACCCTCAGGTAAACCACACAAAACACGAACTCCGCAGACATTTGTCGCTCAACGTGGCGCATAGTTCTAGCGAGCTCGCTGCGTCAGCGTGAAAACCTCGCCGCTGAGTCGAAATGTTGTGAGGTTTTCACGAAAGCGTTCTGTTGGTTTCGACAAAACACGGTTCTGTCACGTGGTGCCCCTCGGTACCGGCGTCCGTACCGGAGGTTGACGGTTTTTTTTTTATTTGGAACAATTTGCAGGCATGGCCCGGCTCTGAGCTGGATGCTGCTGGTGATGGCAGAAGGGGCTGACATTGGCGAAATGCCCTCCTTTGACCCGAGGCCCAGTTCAGAAGCAAAGAAGAGATCCACTGGTGGTTCTTGTTTTGATGCAAGTAAGTCACCTGGATTTTTTTGTTAACTTCAGTTTATAGTTGTCAACCACAATGATTCTCCCCACAACAACATTTCTACTAGTAGTTTTTAACCTGATACTAATAGACACAGGACAATAAAAGAGGGAAAAAGTCTCTGATGATCAAAGTTTAGTCTTTAAATCTGACATTGTTGTTCTTTCTAATATGAAGATGGGTTCTCTCTGTGACGGACTGTTGAACATTTCAGTTGAGGGGTCTGCAGCGTTTGACACCATGAGAGCCATGGGGTCCATTTTTTTTATTCATAAAAACCCAACAAGAGCTGCAAAGTCTCACTTCACTGTTTAAATACACTTTAGGTTTTTGTGACAATTAGTCCATCTGTTTATGAAATTTAGCTTTAAAGACCCATTCCACTGTCTTTGACTTCCTCTTGTACCATTTTTCTCTCAATGGATGACACATATATATAAAGAAATTGAAGCTCAAAATTGCATTACTGAATATTTATTTATTCAAATGATTGTGAATCAGGAGCATTGGATAAATTGAAAGAAGGCTCTTGGGAAAAGATTGTAGGTGTGATAACAACCACAGGCTCCCTCTGCCGCCACATTCTGATGCGTCCACTTATAGACGAACAGATCCACGTACATCTTTGTTTCCTCCTCTGAGCTGACATTTGGCTGGATAGCTCTGATCTTGCTCGCCGTTTTTGCTGCACCACTAACTGTACGGGGGAGGAGGGGGGGGGGGGTTGTAGGCTAGTGTGACCCCCGTTTTCCCCTTTCACTAGCTGGTCTGACTCCAGCATCCTCGTGACCCTGAACGGGAAGGAAGAGAGTCTATAAAATGAATAGATATTTTGGGTTGATTCTATATTTAAATATTTTTTGTGGTTTATCCTTTGTTTGCAAACAGACATCACCACTGTGGTCATTTTAATGTAGTGCCTGAAGCATCACGGCCTTTTGATTTCTAACACCATGTTTTGTTTTCCAGGAGATGAGCCCATGAGAAAAATGCAGGTGACTAAGTTCGGTGGCAGACCTCGATTTGAGCCTGTTCAGTTTGTCAGTGGTGGAACCAGTGCAGGAACGGGTACTGATGAGAAGGAGAACGATAAAGAGCGAAGGAAGAGTGAGTCTCACGGTGCAAGACCGTGGGACTCTCAGCCGTCCTATGGCAGCGGCGGCAGATTGCAGGACTTCTATGATCAAGGCCTGCGGCATCCGTCAGACTCTTGGGGTTCACACAGAGACGGTGATGGAGATGTTTTCTCAGGTAGTGGACTTGGTTATGGAGGTGGGGGATCCTCAAACTTCATGGTCAAAACACAGCAGGAATACACAGCCAAATATGAAGCCCATGCCTCCGGCTGTAGCTTAGATTCTTACGCCCAGCCTCAGAGGTACAACGGATATGGCAGTGGGAACAGAAAAGGAGGCTGGGATTCTGGAAGTCAGGGTTTGGGGTACGGTAATCAGTACAGGCCGTCGTCAAGCAGGCCATTTAGCAAAATCTACAACAGCCTGGGCAGAAGCCCTCAGAGCACGATCCAGTCCGGGTCCCTGCAGCCCCATCCAATATCTCAATCAACGCTGGATGAAAAGCAGAGGCTGATTTTCAGTGTGTCTAATGCAATGGCTGCAGTGTTTAGGGACCCTGTGTTGCTGACTGGAAGTGACACGCCAAACTATAACTTTATGTTGAGCCGCAGCATCCAGGCCTGCAAAACAAACCCAGAGTACATTTATGTCAACCTGAAGGATATTCCTCAGGCTGACCTGCCAAAGAACAGGAAGGTACCAGTGGATGGCTACGCTTGCGAACTGAGATGTCAGGGTGTTTATCTTGCTACTGGATACTCCGGCAGTAAAAACGGAGCCAGGGACAGAGCTTCAGAGCAAGCTGTGAAACTTTTCCTGAAACCAGTGGAGGTCCGTGTTGTGCAGCGTAAATACAAACACGGAACGGTGAACGACATGGTCGTGTGCCAGGCTTACACCCCGACGCCAGCTCTCGTGCCAGCACTTCGGAGCCCAGACGATAAATCCACGCCCAGCTCGAAGGGTCAGTTCGAACCCGACAGAGGTAAACACTGGTCAGAATTTGTGGTCATTGATAACGCTCACGACGCGATCTGCATATTGAACAACTCCGCCGCTTTCAATCGGATGAAGATAGACTACAGGTTTGATCCCATACCCAGCAACGGAATGTGGATGTGCAGTGTTTTTGTGCAGGGTGAGATGGTAGCCCAGGCAACGGGGACTAAGAAGAGCTCTAAGCATTCTGCAGCTGAAGAAGCTGTGAGGAAACTTCGTATGAACCAAGCACACCGACAAAGGCACCACCAACACAAACCAGAGCCACCGTACTTAGGAGGAAACAATCGGTCTGACTATGGTGGGGTTTTTGGACAGCAAGTGGGCCGAAAGAAGCATTTGAGTGAACTGGTGATCTTAGAAAACTCTGACAATGCAATTTGTATTATCAATGATACGGCTCAATTCAATAAAGTAACTGCGGATTACAAGTTTTCAGTTCTACAAGATCATCGCTGGAGGTGTGAAGTTTACCTTGAAGGACAGTTTGTCGCTGCAGGAATTGGGCCAAAGAAAACAGTAAAGCACATTGCAGCACAGGAAGCGTTGGCCACCTTGAAGCAGACCCAGGCCGTGGTCAAATCCAACTTGTGGAAGGAAGGACACAGCGATGCAATATCCCGCTCTCAGATCCTGGCTCGCTCGAGCGAGGATGCCATGAGGCAGGAGATAAAGGAGGACAATATTGGAAACCAGCTGCTCCGGAAGATGGGCTGGAAGGGAGGTGGGCTGGGCAGAGACGGGGAAGGCATCGCAGAGCCTATCAGAGTCAAGGAGCAGTTTTCCAGGGAAGGGTTGGGCATGGACACGGACAAGGCGGGGACTCAGTTAAACAAGCGCGACATTGAGGACATCATTCGGAACTACGCCACCTCCGACCGTCAGGACGACCTGCGCTTCTCCACAGACCTCACCAATGACGAACGCAAGCAGATTCATCAGATCTCTCAAAAATATGGTTTACGTAGCAAATCCTACGGACAGGGGTGGCAGCGGTTCCTGGTTGTGAGTCGAAAAGTTCACAAAGACCAGCTGATCGATCAGCTGCTACAGGAAGGACAGGTGGGACGATACGAGCTTGTTAAACCTCAGGCCTCCCACTGAAGTCCCATCGTCATTTCATGGAACCACTCTGGTCTAACTTCTAGTGCAGCTGCACTTTTGTGTACACTTTGTGTCGCAAATTTCCATTGCGTTGATTAGCAGCAACAGTTTTTGCATTCCTTAAATACTTTAGCAGGAGACTGTAAGATGAATCTATTCTTTTTTTTCCTTCTATTTCTGAGCTTAATGTCAGTACTTTATCATTTGCCTTAGCTTCAGTTATGTTGCTTTTGTCACCAAAATCAACTTTTGTGAATATTTCATAATCTGGTGGCAGAATAAGATGACTGAAACATTGTGGACAAGTTACCATTAACGTGAGGATTAAAACGGCATTATCTCTTAACCGTAGCCAACAGTCTCCTTCTAGTCACACTGTAATAAATCTGCAATATCTTTTTTATTAACACCTCTATCATCCAGTGAGCTGCACTAGATATAAAAAAAACCTTTCAAACTGTGATCTTTGTTAAATGTGTTTGAGTATAGTTGACCTGTCTGCTCATTTTCACAGCTGTAAGTACAGAAAACAATAAAACGGGAAGTCGATGCTGAAGCTCGTTCTGACATTTTTATATTTTGAATTAAAGAAGCATCAGGAAACATGCATTTATTTATTTTTTTATTTACAAGATAATGTACAGTTTGTTACATGGGTTACCAGTGCAAAGTTGCTTTTTCTAAAACACCATTCCTTTTCAGCGATGTGACCAGGACTTGTTTAAGGAGGCGGTTATAAAATTTTCAAATATTTCCATAAGTCTAAAGCATTGGATCTTCCCGAACCTGAATGCTTCAGGTATATGGGTCAACATAAGATGCCAAGTTACCAAAAGGGCTACTTCTTTCATTTTAAGTAATAAAAAAAGAATTTTAAATTTTAAAGTAAAAAGGCATGGCTCTGCTAATAAAGGTGTAACTTTTTAGAAAAAGTACCTCTAAAGGAATTTGTTAGAGGGACATGCCAAGTAACTTTAACTTTTTTATTTCATCCATAAAGACTTCCAGTCTGCAGAAAAACAAAATAGCCTGCTAATCAGAAAAAGCCCATCAGCTTTATTCTCAGTTAAATATAAAATGTCATCATCTACACAGCAAACCACACAGCAAGCACATCTACACAACTGTCACCACATCATTCAACCCGTTCACTTGATGATTGAACAGGTAGAATTGACAACATTTTGTCTTAAAAAAAGAAAAGAAAAGTCAACAGTTGGGGCTCAGAGCAAGTAACCCAGATATAACAAGGTACATTAACTTATACAGTTGCTTTTGCCAAACAATCGGATTTGGCAGGAGTGAATGCCACAACACAACAGCAAACAAACTGAGCAACAGTGATGGGACAAATATACTGGAGGATTATTTTTTTAAATGTGTCATCTCTGAGAATTTGTTTTCTTAATAGATGGTTGGTTTATTCTGGGCTGAGCAGACTCCAACAAAAAAACAAAAGTCAACAGTCACGCCAACTCTGTTCTACAATAGCAGAAACCCTCTTCTCGTACTCCCGTTTGTTTTCCTGGTAAAGCTGGGCTGCTTGGCTATTGGCAGGACTGTTTGGGTTTGGCTCATCCAGTAAAGACTTTAAATATATAGAAAAATGAAGATAAGCATCTTAAACTTGCTTTTAAATAATACAAAAAAAGACTTATTTATAATAAAAATGATTTGGTTTGTGTCTTATATTCATTACCTGTATAGAAGTTAAGATTGATGATACATCATAGGTTGGACTCCAGCGGTTCTGAAGAATATCTAAGCATATGCTGCCATCTGCATACACTGCAAGAGAGCACCAAAAACATTAGGTAGAGTAATAATCTCAGTTCTGTGTATAATTACAACTATAACATACCATTTGGATGAAACATTTTGGAGACAAATCGCACAGTTGGAGGTTTATTGGGATATTCCTCTGTAAATTCAATGGTAAGTTTGAAGGTTCCTAAAAAATTAGTAAGAAAGAAAACAAGGAATGAATGACCTTCATCTGAGGAATTCATTTTTTTTTTGGATGGACTATTTAAAATAAAAGCCTCACCATCTTCAAAAGGTGTTCCCTCCGGTCTGAGAAAAAAAAAAAAAGAAGAAGAAAACTAAATGAACTTATTTTTTATGTTAACTGATAGTTGAACTATTTTTATTTTAGTCTTTGAACACACAAACTTACCCAAAAATGACAGCGTTCCATACCATGATATTGTTTTCTGATGGGGCTCCACTAACTCCCGCTGGAGGATCTTCCTGCAGCCTGACAAGAACAGCAGAGGAAAAAAAAACATGAGATAATCCAACTAAATCAAATCTGATCAAACTAATAATCAGAGAGGTTATTTATTTCAAAGTAAATGTCTTAACCGGGAAACAGAACAAGACTAAACTACTGTCTGGAATGTAATATTGACATATAATAATTTAGAATCCTGTCTAAACAGTTTACTAATTCTACTCTTAGTATAACTCATTTCCAAATAATATGCATTTCAACCTGTTTGATCTGTTTTTGAGAATCCTTAAGTGAAACTGAACCTTGCCTTGCCCACTCTCAATGTAAGCCTTCTTATGAATTGTTAAATAAAGTTTATCCTACTAATTGTGAACTCATGAATTGATAATTGCACAGTCCTAGGCCACTGGACCTTAAAATGATCAGTTTAATGGAACATGTGCTGAGGCCACCTGAGCCACCTGTCTTTTACGGTTCGGTGAATGCATGGCAGATGGTTACTTATCCTCAGTCTTAAGTGATGATCTATCATTGTCCGAGGACAGACGCTTTCTTGATCACCGTGAGTTGAAGCGATCTACTTTAACCTTTCATCTAGCTTAAGGGCCATCTGGCTGCTGATTTAGACGTCAGTACTTTAACATCTAAAAACGCCGGGACCCCTGCGTGATGACACTTTTCTTTTTTAGTTATGCTCGAAAAGCTCCAAAACAATAAAAGCATTTGCCCCTAAATGAATAACTACAACAATTAATACAAGTTGAGAATTGCAATAGAATAGTACACGACCTGAATGTTACTCTGCCGACTACTATGCTAACGCCGGTTAGCGACAAACTAGTGACGTTTCTTGCCGATTACTCGCGAGTTATGCCGCTAATACAAACTAAGTATGTGTTCTATATCTACTACTTATTACGATTCTAATGACGATTGCTAGATGTAGAACCACATTCGATTAAATATACTGTTCTGCTACATTATTGAGGTTAAAACCGAGCTAACACACATGCTAACGTTAGCAATAGCTATTTCTCTCGTTTTTTCTTTTCGCTTACCGTTTAAAGTCTCTCATTAAACGTCGTCTTGCCGGAGTTGACATATTACCAGTGAAAACTGTTCGACTTTATAACTAAGATGCGATTTTATCTAATGATATGGATTTTTAAAAGCTTTATTTACTTGACTACTAGCTAGTTGACGCCCGCTACTAGTCCGACAAATATTTGGCTTCCTTTCCGAGTCTTCAGATTCTACCACATACAAACAAATAAAGGGGGTGTTCCTTTTGAACTATACAAAATTTAAGGATATATCGATAAATGTCAAAGACATCATAGCAAAACTGTTGAATTTTTAAAAAAAAAAAAACTCTTAGTTGGATTTATTTTGTTTTTTTTTCTGTAAAATTAGCTTTTGGATTTCTTTTTTAAAAGCCAAATGTACCCTATATAAGACACTTGAACTAGTCTACTGAAATTACGTCATATGTTTGCGCACATATTTTGTTAGTGTGGTTGGCAAGTGGCAACGATTAGTAATTCCTTTTTTTCAAAATGATCCAATTTTAACATGTTTTCCCGTTCCGTTTTTAATATGATTCTAAAAAAACCAAAACATTCCAATTAGTTCAACTTTTACGCTATCAAAGCAACTGGTATACTCAGTGCACGACCACAAGATGGAGCCTTGGCTTATTGTTTTATTTTTGTTGTGCAATGTAAAAAAAAACGACGAAATGACCATTTTAAAGGCAGTGCGATCATACATATATATCTGAAACGGTACCCTTACCGAAGTCATCGTACAATAGAAAGAAATGCATGCCCCTTAAGTGATGAAAGGTTAAAACCTATATGTGCTCTCCACCACATGTTTGTCCCATATGGTCTAGCGGTTAGGATTCCTGGTTTTCACCCAGGCGGCCCGGGTTCGACTCCCGGTATGGGAACGTTAATTTTCTTCTATTATTCTACATACTGGGATATTTTTCTTTTATAAGAAAAATGATAGGATATCACAATTAAATATCACAATTAAATTAACATCAAATACCCCCCCCCTAAAAATATCTATTATTGACCCCGCCCGACGAGGAGCTTTCCCATATTAACCTCATCTCACAGGGGTTTGGACGTACCCGGAAGATGCCCATTACAACTCCCTGTGCCAGCACTTAGGAACGTAGAGGCGGACAAACCGTGTCAGGCTGACATTTTTTTGTTTGTTTTTGTTTTTACTGAGTAGTATTTTGATCATGTATTTGCCTCTTATTGACGCATGCGAATAACGATTTATTAAAACCTCTTAATGCGGTGGCAGCTTGTTTACAGCGGAAAAACAAACAAACAAAGAAAGAAATCTTGTTACTCTGGTGGAAGTTTTTTTTTTTTTTTTTGTATTCTGAATAAACCCGACATGACGTGGAAGTTTAACTTTTAGTTCATCATTTTCCAGCAATGCCTATTGCTCAACCGTGGTGAGGCGGCCGGGGCCAGTCACTTCCCAGGAAAATGTGACTGCCAGGAATTCCCCACACATCAGCAGCCTCTGTCGGAGAAAACGCTGCGACCTCATGTCAAGAAGCTCAGGAGAGCAGCGCGCTGACCAGCCAAAGCGGTGACGGAGCGGTGATGCAGCTGGAGCTCAGCCTCGCACCGTCATGTGTTCTAACGTCTGCAGAAAGACGAGGAAACTTTTTGTAAACAGTCGGAGGAGAAGCTAGACTGATGCCTGCGCCTGTCAGGGTGAGTCCTGTGGGGATTTAAACCACGGTGGGATGCTGTGTTTTTGTCTTCCAAAAAAAAATCTCTAATAACTGTCCTGATGGGTTCTATCTACGTATTTATTCACATTTGTGTGCATATGTGACATGTTTGTGTACTTATCTGAGAGAATGTAAGGTGCATGCATTCATGACTTTGTGAAATGTGATGTTAGGGTTGGTGATTGGAGCTCAGGGTCAGAAGGAGTTGCTCTCCCCACTCCTCCATGGATAAGCGCCTCTTCTTTGTGTCAGTCAGCTGGCATGTGACCCACTGGGATAGTGTGAGCATGCTGAAAATCTTCATTCATTTTGCAGTCACAAGCAGCAGAAGAATGGCACGACTGTTTTGTCCCCCACTCGTCTTATAACAGCAGAGTGTAATGAGACAATCCTCTTGACCCCAGGCGATCCATTTCAGTGCTGCGTCTGGAAAATGTGTAAGCCATGTCTGCCAGCTCAAAGCACTGACTTACTATAAATCACGTTCAATCTGAAGTAACTTATTGAGAACATTACAAATCCACTTGATCTGTGATAGCAATCAAAGTGAAGAATCCTTTTCATCCCCCCCACCCACCCAAATGTTGCGAGGAGGCCCGAATGTTTGCCAGATGTTTACATTTTTGGGCTGGGATGCTTGTATCTTGGGACAGATAAACAGTGTCTCATTGGTCGGCCATTTGTTGCTGGGTTCAGAGCAGGCGGTTGTGACGCAGAGGGAAAGGGAGAGGTAGGAGATGTTAGTTTGTCACTCCCACAAGAGACATGGCCAGATGGGCCCACTAACCCTGCCCCAACTCCCTTTCCTCCCACTGAAGTCTTCCCATGGTGGGAATGCTGGCAGAGGCTGGTGGGTAATTGGAAACTTCAGTCCACTGAAAACAATTATCCAAAACAAGCTTTTTTTTCTGACTATACTCAAACATGTGTCCTTGTTTTTGGAACATTCTGTCATCATGTCATCGTTCATGTCTTTCTCTTCTGTAAAGCTACGTTCACATCGCCCTCGGTGTCTATGTACAATATGCACTTTTCGGGCTTCTGTGTACAAGTTTCTACAACAATATTTGGGCTCTACGTGCAAAATGTGTGGCCGCTGAATGCCCATTGCAAGTTAAACCAGGCCAATCAGGGACTCAGATTTGGTAGTGACAGATGGATGGCGTCCCCTTTAATTCAACGAAGTGACAACTGTTTGAAAATTGATCATGGAGGAGAAATCAATAATTGCGGTTTGTGCCCAGCCAGAAGTCTGTGACAGTAATAAAGCTGTGAAAGTGTAAGTCTGGAGCAAGATTCACCAAATTTGCACCACCTCTTCTAACTGTAGGTGGCACACATGCGCTAGTAAACAGTAGGTAAATATGAAGTAGAAGAAGCCCCTCCCTGCTTGTCCAGTGTGAATGCCGTGGGCTAAATGCGCATTCAATATGGCACGTTTAGCGTGTTCTTGAAACACGCCTCACATGTCTGGTGTAAACATAGTTGTGTCTGGACAGGTTTCTTACCCCGTTACAGTCGGGCCAAACCCAATCAGCAGTCTGAGCAGCTGAGAAAAGTGACGATGAGCAAGGGCAACAAGGAACAGCTGTTCTCCCTTTTATTGACGAAAGCGCTCCCGAGACCATCAGATGCTTCTTCTTGCCCAACATCTATGCCCGTCTTCCCTAATGGGCCTTGATATTGATTTGACTTCACAAAAAGAAGGACGGAGCTTTTATCCGAGCTGCACTTCAACCTCACAAAAGCTTTCAGGGAAGCCTCACAAGGAGCAGGAATCCAAAGCAACCCTCCTTTGAAAGCTGAAATGTCTGGTAATCCTATCAAAGTTGTAATGTGATCATCACATCTGTGCATCTGGAGCTTTTGAAGATGTCTCTCACTGATACGTCCACACGTGCAGTTACTAACTTATTGCGTCTGCCAGCTAGAAATGTGGCATGACAGACATTTTCTGTCTAAACGAGTGTGGTTTTGGTGCCTGAGCAATGACCACAAGATGGCAATGTTCATTTGTTCTCTGATTAAATAAACAATCACATGCCCTGTTCTGGAACCTCAAATGACTTGCACAAATGGAGGAACCCGCCAGCGAAAAGAGAAATAAAACTCCTGAACTTCCTTCTTTTTGGGCTTAATAAAAATGAAAAGCTTTGTATGAGCACTCTTTTTAAGAGAAGTTTCAAACTTCCCTGACTGCTGCGTCGCTGGTTCGTCCCCATGAGCGCTTCACACCTGAGTATCACCTCGTCAGACACGTTGGACGTCTGAGCGGCCGGCGTGCATGACATCAGCGAGAAAAGAAAAGGCGAGGGGAAATTCCACCTGAAACCCTATCGCCTCCTCTCCTCCTGGCCATGTCTCACCATCATGTGACCGGCGTGTCATCTGTCCTCGCTTTCTCCATGAATCTGTACATTGTTATGATGTCATTGGGTCAAAACAAAGCTATTTTTAGGGTAAAAAAAAGGAGGAGAGTCCAACTTGAGCTCTGTGTGTGTGTGTGTGTGTGTGTGTGTAGCTGTGGGAAAAATGGAGTAAATGTTTGTTCAGTGAAGCCATTCTGCTGAGTCATCATAGCCCCCATCCACTTAAATGAGTTTGTTCAGTAACACAATAACTCAACACTTTTGCATTCGCAAAGGCTCTGTGGAACAAGGCGGAATGAGTGATTTTATTGCAAAAATCATTAGGACGAAAGAGGAGGTGGAGATTTGTCCATATTTACCACACAAGTGAGGTTTGTGTTTCTCTGATTGAATGAAGCAATACATTTCATTTTTGCACTTTTGAATTTACCAATTATTTTCTACAGGAAACACACGCCTTACCATCTAGATGTGTCTGCAGCAACTGGAGGGTTGAATTTAAGTTGACGCGTTTTAAACAATCGATTATGGAAACAATAAACTTGGATGGCCATTTATGTTAAAGTCTGAGTGACAGCATCTCCACCGTCAACAGAAGTCAAAAATCACATTTGCTCCTTAACGTTGCATCATCACTGCGTCTGTAGTTTTAAGCTCAAGCTGCAGTCCAAACAAATAAGAACGGCTTGAGTCACAACTGGTCTTACGCGTGGATACAGGCCGTCTGCTGACACTTTAAGGTCCTAGATCGCTGGGTGAGCCCGTGAAGGGGAATGTTCATGCACATTTTTGAGGAAAAAAAACCTGGGGAAGCCTGAATAACATAAAGGCTTCCATACAGACAGGTTGGGTGGAATATTAGGCCTTTGCACACTGCCAGGCATCAGCACAGACTGTGTTTGTAGGCAGTACTATTATAGCCTCTTAGCTCTTGTAACCCATTGACATCATGAGCTTACTTAACCACATTACTAAGATATATTTATGGTGCTTGCCGCGGCGCACAAAGGCCCACAGTGCAGCGTGCTACATCTCTGATGCACATGTAATTACATTAAGGAGTGGCTTATTTCGTAATGCTGCAGATTACTGGTGTTTGCCCACATAGAGAATTTTCTCAAACAGAGAGAGCACCCTTGTCTGCAACTTTTGACATATAATGCTTGCGGACTTGTTGGTTTCTGGTGGAGCCGGCGAAGCGGCTCAGGATCCCCTCCCGTCAGTGGCTCAGGATCCCCTCCCGTCAGTGGCTCAGCTTGTGTCGCCTGCGTCAGACGATCCACATTCATTCAACTTTCGGCAAATGCAGTGTAAACAATCAAAGGCTCAGTTGGTAGAACCTGCAGGGAGCTGTGCTCCAGCAGAAATGCAGTCTTGACCATGAGCACATGGTGTCCTGTGTGGCTTCAGTTAAATTCTGGAGCAGTTGTCAAGCTTGTTGAATAATTTAACTTAATGCAGCTTGTGGGCATTACAACCAGGGTCCTGAGTGACAGAGCAGGGTGTGCTACAGGGGTTCAGTGATGATGAGGCACAGATGAAGGGGTTAAAAAGCCACATCTCTGTTAATGCTTGCAGGAATGACAGTGTTTAAAATGTTGATGGGAAACAGAGATGGCTAATTGGGTAAATACTATGATAAAGTTATATGGTAGCTGAAATGGCTAACTGAGGTGTGAGGCACCATGTTGACGTGTTCTGTGTTTAATACTTAACGACATGTTATCTGCATGTGTATCTTTAGCAGCAAAATGCTAAAAACTGCTCAAATTGCCGTTCTTAACACTTCTGAATTTTTATATACTCATAAAAATATTGATTATTTTTAAAAACCCTTAACACAAGACAAATGGTAGTATTTTATGATCAGAGGAGTTTCTAACATAGTGGTACGCCCCACACATTTGAACATGAATAAAATACTTATGTCAGTCAGCTAAGATAGATTTTTTTACTGCATTTAAACTAAATCTAAATAAACACAATCTGTTCTTATTAGGTTTGGGTTTTTTCTTTCTGTTATGCTCACTATAGTAACTGTAAATAGCAAGAAGTGAACAATTAACAAAGTAATTTCCACTTTGTGGGATAAATAAAATTTTAAAATAAAAAATAGTAAAATTGCCAATTGCCCCGCCTACAACTCAGAAGTGAAATTTCTAATGAACTACTGCTACTCCGCAGAAACTTATGTCCTAGAGAACGACACAGTTTTTTAAATTTTGCCTAAAAATGGCAAAATCATAAATAAAAGACCACTGGAAATACTTACAAAATAGATCAAGAGATGATCAGAGTGGGACTTTAAGAAACATTGGCCCTTAAAGGGATGAATTCATGACAATAGCATCTCTGCCTGTCAAATGGACCCGGACATGGAAATACATTTTAAATTATGGATGAATTCTCCCTTTTTGGGCACATTTATTTATCAGTAAATAAGTAGGATGGGAGGAGCCTAAGCCTGAAAGCTGCAATGAAGACAACTCATGCTGCACTCGCTCGACCAGTTGAGCAAAAAATGACTTCAACATTTAACATCTGACTTATCTAACGTGTTTAAAGTCCCTCTTCAATGATCTTTTCCCAGTTGTCTTTTATTTATGATTATGTCGTTTTTAGCCTAACTAAAAAAAAAAAAACTGTTTTGTTTCTTTAGGTCATAGTTTCTGCAGAAAAGCGGTAGTTTATCAGAAAACTCTGAGTTGTGGGTGAGAATGTTGGTGCAGAGTAAGCCCACCCCCCTTCCCATCATCCATCTGTTTACATGCTCTCTCAGTAGTTTACAGCCCCTGACAACCCCAACCTAATATTGGAGGTGCAACAAAACAGGCAAGCAATATTGGAGCTATCCAGCTGTTTAGAGACGTACATGGATTTAGTCGTCTGGAAATTGATACATCAGAATGGAGCGGAGCAGGGAGCTTGTGGCTTGATGTTGTAGCTTCTAAGTCACAAATACAAGCTTTTCCAAACAACCTGCAGTCCAGTTTTGCTCACTGGGGGCTCTATTGCTGCAAACAAGCTGTGAACCAAAAGGAAAGAAGGACACAAAGAAGCAACCCGCTACTTCTCCAACCATAATGAATTCTTTCTTTAGTGTCTGGATAGCCCATCTGCATTCACGCTGCAGTCACTGGCACTGATTGAGCTCAGATTAGCTTTCAAACTCAGATTAGCGTTCAAACTTGCTAAACGTAAAATCCCTGAAAACAAACTGCAGTTGTATAAACACTTCGCCTTATGCTACGTACACACCGGTCATATGATGCACATTCAAAAATGTGCATTCCTGAATGTACTTTCAGCATTTCGTGATAGGCCGGAAAACTGGACTGTCGGAAGAGGTGTGGTGCAAAATGTGGACGGGCTGCAAATCTCACGAATCTTGCTTCAGGCTTTTTCTTCCAGAGATCTATTCCCATATTTGAAAGACGCGGTGTCATATTATTCAATAAACCAAAGTTATTAATTTCTCCTCCAGGATCAATTTTTAAACGGTTTGCACCTCCGCGAATCAAAGGGGTCGTCATCCATACGTCACAGCCAAATCTGAGTCCCTGATTGGTCAAAGATCAACTTGTTTAACTTTCAATTTCTGCATAGAGCTCGAAGCCGGACCTAAAACTTGAGTAGTGACGCATGAATGTGAGAGTTTTAAACGTGGAAGCCTGAAACATGCATATACGTGCATTTACATAGGCTTTTTATTGGAAGTGGCATCTTGAACCCAAGTTGCTGAGCCCGGTGTGAACCTAGCATCAGGCCTGTGCCTTTGGGATTTGCATCCCTCTGCTTACATTCTGTTGAGGACTGAATGCGTTGCAGCCGTTAACCCACTGAACTCTGTGTTAACCGTGTGCCTCCATCGTCCTGCTCTCTAATAGTTAATCATCTGGAGTCCTGGGTCAGCTCAGCACAGTCACCGTCCAAGAGCGATAAGGTATGCACAGAACCATGAGCTGTCAGCATGTTGGACAAACTAGACTGTTATGGCAAGAAGTCTGACCTCAAGAAGCTGGAATGCTAAATAATTGCTGGATGACCTCGGCTGCCTTCAGTCTGTCACTATAATCCTCACTTGACAAATATTTTAAAGTCTTTTCTTGTATACCACTTTCCCCCTTCATATCTCAGTGGGGCTGATTAAAACGCCTTGCTGTCCTTTTGTTTATCACATTCTGGATTTTTTTTTCTAAGTGCACTTGTGCACCTTTTGCTGACAACCGACAGCCGCTGCTGAAAGCATCACTGCTCTGAACGCGGTGACCTCTGAACTGCAGAAATAATTTAGCGTCCTCCAAACGCTGCATATCTCAAGCTGTCAAGGATTGTTTCAGGATGTTTGTCAGCTTTTATGAGTCCCCAGCTCTCTGGCTCACGTGTCACGTAAAGTTTGTGCGTTTGTGGTGCTCATTCATAATCGTGCATCACTAAATGGAAGTAGTGAAGTAGTGAACCTTGTGTCTACTTCAGGAATACGTGTTCACTGCATGTTTTTTGTCATTGAAGTGGACATTTTTACCCCGAACATCATGCAAAGGTTGGCTCTTACACACATCAGAGGACAATGGAGTGTTCTGCTCAAGGACACATTAGTTGTTAAGATTGGGAATTGAACCACCATCTAATTCTGTAGCATTGGTCTTTTAAGTATAAGTTTATCATTCGAGGTGCACCAATTGCAGTTTTTTGGCCTATCACCAAACTTTAAAAAGCTGAATATCAGCTGTTGATCTGAAATCTATTTTTTTTAAATTCACGGGCCGACGAGCTCCTTGGTGGCAAAGCTCCGGAAGTAGATGAGGTCCGCCCTGAGTACCTAAAGTCTTAGTATGAGTTTCTTGGCTGACACATCCCTGTGCCATTGCATATCAGTTGGGAATTGTACCACTAGACTGGCAGACAGGGGTGGCGGTCCCCCTTTTTTAGGAAGGGGGACCAGAGGATGTGTTCCAACTACCGGGGTATCACACTCCTCAGCCTCCCCGGAAACTTCTACGCCAGGGTACTGGAGAGGAGAGTCCGTCCGATAGTCGAACCTCAGATCCAGGAACAACAATGCGGTTTCCATCCTGGTCTTGGAACAGTTGACCAGCTCTACATTCTCTTTGGGGTGCTGGAGGGGTTGTGGGAGTTCACTGATCCAGTCCATATGTGTTTTGAGAATTTGGAGAAGACGGTTCAATTGCGTCCCCCATGGTGTCCTGTGGATTGTGCTTTGGGAGTCTGGGGTCGAGAGAGCCTTACTGGGGGCTGTCAGTAGTGAGTTGGACCTGTTCCCAGTGCATATCGGACTCCGGGAGGGCTGCCCTTTATCGCCGGTTCTGTTCATAGTTTTTATGGACAGGATGTCTAGTCCCTGCCAGGGACAAGAGGGGGTCTGATTTGGAGACCACAGGATTACTTCTCTGCTCTTTGCAGACGATGTTGTCCTGTTAGCTTCATCGAGCCTCGACTTGCTGTCTGCTTTGGGGCGAATTGGGGCAAAATGTAAAGCGGTTGGGATGAGGGTCAGCACTGCTAAGTCTGAGGCCAGGAGAAACCAAGTTTGCCTTCTCTGGGAGAGTGGAATGCTCCTCCCACAGGTGGAGGAGCTTAAATATCTTGGTGGAGACCAGGGGCCCCCATGTGCCTTTATTGAGGCATCTGATTGTTCAGTTTATAACTTGCATGAAAAGATATCATTAAAAAAATACATTTGGATAGAGCAACAATGTTTATTCTGTCAAATATAATGATTAAGTAATAGCTGTTTATTTCTCTATAGAAGTCTACAGGATTTGGAGATTTTTAAAAACTACTAACTACTCTGATAAAAATGTATTTTTTGTGTTTTTTTAACATGTCCTTGTGGCATTTTTCTGATAATCAAAGACAAATATTTAGAAAATTTAGCTCTGTGCCAACGCTTCCACACACAACTTAGAGGTAAATTTCTAATAAAGGCTATAAACAGCATAATCATGATTTAAAGACCACTGGGAACACTTTTATAATAGATCAAAAGATGATCAGAGTGGGTCTTTAAGTACGGTAATGGATTACTTAATTTTAGATAGATGTAGATCAGTATGGTTAAAACATGTTTAAATTAGCAAGAGTTCCCCATACAGCTTGTTGTACATAAATGCTGATTCTACAGGCAAAAGACAGATCTTAGGGTAAGAGAGTAATTTTTGCACCAAGAGAGTTATTGTTCAGTCCAAAATGGTTGCAGGTACAACTTTTTGACTTGAATGAAACTGACTTTCCAAGGATAAATGGGTTTCACTTTTCCTCAGCTAAAAACACCTAAACAATAGTGGCCCTGTTACCATACTGTTGGGGTACGTTGTAACAAAGGCACATCCTTTATACTTAGCTTTAAAAGTATGTGATACTCTTCCAGGATATGGTAATGGTGTCCTTTAAAACCAAAAGAATATGTAACAGCCAAAATGATTACTAAAACAATCATTTTTATACCTACAATAAATCTGATGGTCAATTTACTTATTCTACAACTATTAGGTTTCTCTGTAGGACAGGGATTCTTGTTTTTATTTATTTATTTATTTTAAAAACACTTAAGTGACATAGAAATATGAGTCCACTTGATGGACTATCATTCAGTTATTTGATATCTTCTGACCTCAATGATCAGCTTCACAAACAACACAGTTTGTGCTGAGAAAGTTCTGGGTCTGACCAAACTACTGGATTAAGTCTAATTTCATCAACTTCTGAATCTGATCGAAGTGACACACCACACATGTGCTTCAATGGGAGCTAAACAGAACGCTTCAGGAACAACACAACGATGTGTTTTGCTGTCTTGCAAATCATTTTTTTTATTTTCACATAAAGGTATAAAAAACTCAAGAATATGGTAAAAATGCATGCATGTCAAAAGTCTTATGAGTAAAAGTAATATTTCCCTCCATAAAAACAAATCAAATAAGTCAAATATAAATTTTTTTAAAAGCCAAAAAAGAACTTTAACTGCCCACTCTTGCTCGTGAAAACACAAGTTTTAAAGTCGGTTGTTTCTTTGATTTTAGCTAACAGAGATAAACTTGAACAAATGTAGTGTGCTCTAGCTATGCAGAGAAACATGAGCGCTGACGCGTGCTTCTGCCTGTTGTTGGTCTCTGTTATTCACAGCAGACACATGAGAGAAACAAGTGACCCCATTTTTCATGCTCACTCTGCAAAAGGAAAGGCGTGTCCTATCAGATAGTCTGCAGGGTCACATGCTTCTGCACTGATCACATATCAAGGCATTTTTTTCTAGTTAATACACAACCACTGTAGAATATCCCCCTGTGTTGTCGTTTTTGTGTGTTTGTTGCACCTCAGTGGATAAAATTCTATGTTATCTCACCAACTTCTCTTGGAGCTAAACACAGTGATGAGAACCTTTTTTTTTTTGCATATGACACATTGTTAACATGCGATTTATGCTGCATTTTATAGTGACCTGAATTCAAGGCCAGAAATCACCATGCCTGGCCCAAATTGTTTTTACATTGCTAACCATTTCAGTCATGGTGTCAATCATTGTCTATCAAATTAATTTTGCCCTAAAAGTATGCTCCTCTATGGTTTAATACAGAAGTCAGACCTCGTGTTCCTTTTAAGACAACTGTTCCTATGGACTTACTTTCTTGTTATTTCTATTTTCTGGTTTTCTTATTTGCCTTTCCTGAAAGGATATGCTTGGCTCACGCCTTAAGCTATGCTGACAACGCACGGCAGTGCCTGTTCAAGCAGCCATTTCCAACGTGCATACGTGCGTTTTGGGACTCCGCGTTCAAAACTCTCACGTTCAGGCAAGTTTCTATGACTGTTTTCAGACTCTACTCACAAAATGGACGATTATTAAAAGCGCATTGAAAGATAAACCAGGTTGAACGTTGACCAGTCAGGGACTTGGATTTGCCAGCGGCGTGCCAATTGCGGTTTGTGTTTGGCTTAAACACCAAGTATTTCATATATCAGAATAGAGCTGTGAAAGAACAGGCCTGGAGCAAGTTTTGCACTTCAACATTTTGCACCAAACCTCTTCCAACTGTAGGGGGTGGACATGAGCTGGTTAACAGTAGAAAAAGAAGAAGAAGCCCCTCCCTACTTGTCCAGTGTGAACACCACGGACTAAATGTGCGTTCTTGAACGCGCATAACATGCCTGTTGTGTCTGTAGCTTAATAGATAATGTCACATAAGCAGTGATGTTATTTTTAAATTTGTTTTCATTTTTTCTTCTATTGCATTGTTTCATGATGCTGCTTCAGGCTGTGACCCTGAAGATCCTTTTTGTATTTGACTTGACTTTACAGCGTAGCAAAGGAAGCTGCTATTATATATGTGCACAGAAACGCAGGCGACTTTGAAGGAGCTCTGCAAATGTACACATTAGCTTAGCAATTTCTAATGAAACTATTCCATCTTTGTAAACCCTACATTGTTGATGGATTGGAGAACAGGCAATTTTAAAAGAAAACTGGAGATAGCTACTTTTTTACTCAAGACCCCTTTTTATTTGTGTCTAAAACTATAGAAAAGATTACCAGGATTTCTACTGTCTGTATTTTGCCAACACTATGTTTATTTATTTTCTTAAAATGACTTGGAAAACATATATTTATGGAAAAATAAAGAACAATAATCGTCGCTACTGTTGCAAATCTCAATAAAATGTTTTTTTTAAATGTAGAAGTTATCAGTCTGGCTGATTAACACCATCCAAAAAATGAAACAAATTTGACCAAATTACAAAACAATTTTTACATTCTCACTGTGTGAACGTTACACACAGTTGTCCCACCAGTTGTTTAGGAGGTTCAGAAAAAAACAAAGCCAAGGAAAGGCAGTTATATTTGAATGATTGCAGTGAGAGTGCAGAATTTTAAAAGATAAATTTGGAGCTAGGCATAGCTACAGTTGGTGAACTGGAGTTCATGAGGAAACTGCTCCCATCTGTGTGCAGCATAGGAGCTTATGAGTGCCTAACTTCAGAAACCTTCAGAGTTGTCACAGACAATGTGGAGAGGATTTCCAAAGTGGTGCTACAAGGCTATGGTCTGAGGTGAACATCTGTATCAAGTTGGGTTGAAGTTTCCTGAAAGGAGGTCAGCAGAAAGGTGACGTAATGAAGCCTGCTGCTGTAAACTAGACTTATCAGAGTCCAAGACAAATACACCCCTAATATAAATATACATACTTTAAATTGATCTGACTTCACTTACTTTCATCCATTAGTTATTTATTTATCAGCTTCAAAATAGAAAATGTTGCATTTGATTGAGATGCTTGACGTTTGCCTTCTCTATTGATTGGAATAGCTGAGTTCTTTTCTGTCAAAGACGTGTCAAAGTTGGTGTGCAGACGGCGTGACGACAGAACGCTTGACACTCACCGCAGACCACCACTTCCTGTTGCTGAAATGTCATTTGAAAAAAATAAAAGATTATTTTTACCATCCAGCATGCTCTGCACAAAATGCAGTTAAAGGAAAAAACAAACAAACACATTTACTACCCTCTTTTCTAGTGTGACACCTAGAGCGTCACATTTTAGATGCAAAACTCGTTTGTGCGTCGTTAAAAAGAAATACTTTCTGTAACTTTTCTGAAGATGTTTTTTACTAATGGACACCAATCGTTGTCAGGGTGGATCAGGGGACGCAGTAAGAGGTGAACTTTACCACTGAGCTGCCATACAGATTTTAATCACCATGCCTGGCCCACATTTTATGGTCAAAGTCTACAATAAGTGCATACCTGTCCGACTGTTTACCTCCACCTCCAGCACTCCTCTACCTCTGCAGGCGAAACCCGTTGAACGTCTTTCAGGCTGTTCTAGGTGTGGCCTTCTTGTTTGCTCTCTCTTGTCTCCCCTCCCCCACTCAGCCCCGTCCCATCCCTTCAACTACCCAACTCACCTGAAAGGATTTGCATTCTCGTCGCTGATTGGCCAGGTGCAGTCACTCTGCCTCAGGCCTCTTCTACCAATGGCGACAGTGTTGCGTGACTCATAGGGAGAGGACTAGTTGCTTCACTACACTTCTCCTTTTTCTGTTTCAAGCAGTAACCCTTGCATTGTCTTTCTTTTTTTCCTCCCCCCCCCCCCATTTTTTTTCCTCTTCAGTTTTGTTTTGTCGTTGACAGAAGCAGGTGTGGGTTTGGCCATTCCACGTCTCTAACAGAGGGTTCTCGTCATCCCAACCCATCTTGGATTATTCCCCCGTTTCACCTTTTGTTGCCTCTGTCTGCTTGCTGAGATCGACACTTGTTCGGTCGCAATAATGGATCTTATCACCCAAAGTCTGTGCCTTTGAGGTCAGTGATGAAAAGTTCTCCAAAATCCGAACTTTTTACTTGATTTCTTATCAAAAAAGATGATAGAAGTAAGGCGGTTTCTTTAAATAGTTGTGAATAATTTTTGCGAAATGTCAATATTCCTAATTCATCATTCAAATGTACGTTTGAGAGCTGTTTGGGAGTTGACAGGCAGAAAAGGAGAAGCTGTACACAATGTGCCCATTGGACTTTACAGCATTTTTATTGCATACATCTTTGTGAAAACAAATTTTTCTTCAAGAGATTTGAAAAATCCTCCCAGTCGGGATTCCTCCGCAACTTCTTTAGTTATAAACTTAGAAAAGTTTCTCCAGCAGGCTTTCACGGCGGCTCAGCTTGTGCGTATCCCATGACTGTCTTCAAACCTGCTTGATACCCTCTGAAACTTTTTATCCCTGTAGGAAAATTTGACACCCCAGAACCAACTGGTTCTGACTGATGCGTCTGTTTCTTGTATTTCGTTTTTCAGAATTGTTGCCATATAAGGTGTGTTGGAGCAAGGGCGGGAACAGAGTTTAGCAAGTCTCTGGACCAAACCCACATGTGTTTTTTCATGGTGTGTTATCCACCATGTTGATTTTGATCTGTGACTATATTCCAAATTTCATATTTTTGCTTTTAAAACTGTGTTTTTTTTTATTATTTGCAGCAAAAAAACAAAACAAATATTTTTCGTTGCAGCTCCTATCTGCTGTCTTGAGTTGTCAGTCATGCACTGCTTTGTACATCAGATACTCACTGCAACAGAATGTCTCTCATCTTGTAATGCTGATGCCCAGAAGGGTGCCATTTCTGTTTATGAGAAAGGATGATCCTATTGTAGCTTCCTGCCCCTTTTTCAATACGAAAAAACTATCTAGAATGAGTTTTTTTTTATCGTTCCCACCAAGTTATTCAGCCACATTCAGTGGACAGTCTGTCTCTCAATGTTTTTCAGTGCTGCAAAGATAAAAGCTCGCTTCCTGTTTCACCAGAAATTTGCGCTTGCACTTTGTGAACCACAGAAGCCTCTGCTTGTGCTGCATTAC
Source organism: Oryzias curvinotus (assembly GCA_023969325.1). Taxonomy (NCBI): domain Eukaryota; kingdom Metazoa; phylum Chordata; class Actinopteri; order Beloniformes; family Adrianichthyidae; genus Oryzias; species Oryzias curvinotus. Next base: position 14,498,051 of record CM043715.1, on the reverse strand, counting down.
TGAATAATCATGCCTAAAGTCCAATTTCAGACTTCTCTTACCCTCAAACTTGCATCACTGCTGCTCTGTCCTGGAGCTAGCACTGACATTTTTCACCAGTCTGAACTGTTTTAATGTAATTATACGAATAGAAGTTGGTTGTTTTATCAGAATGGCATTCAGAAAGGATGCTGAAGTCATGTCTGGCTTTACACCAGGAAACCAGCTTAAAACAGCATCATTGAACACATCATTTCTTTATATGCGGAAAATCTAAGACAACAATTCAAGACTCCATTAAAAGAAACCAAGATAGATTATTTTAACCCAACTCCAAGGTTAAAAAAGGACTAACTATCTTGGAAAACATAAATTGGGTTCAAATGAAACCACTATAACCCTCAAAATTAGTATTGTTCCAAAAAATATGAAAACCCAAAAATTTGGTCAAAGAAACAACCCAAGTGTTTATTTTTCCTCTTTATTTATATTCTCTTAAAGTATACAATAATCCCACGAGCAACAAAGTGAATGGCCTTGTTGTTAAGGAGGATAGAAGTTTGCATTTGCTCTGAATTTGTCCTCTGTGCCCACCCTTATTTGTATTGTAAATGAGGCCCTCGTCCCTCACCGTATGAAGCGACTCTGCTGCATTAACACTCTGTCTGTTCCCTTTAAAAAAAAGGTGTTAAAAACGGGGGTGGGGGGGTGGGTTCTGTTTGGTCCATTTTTTTTTTCAATTTGAAGTCAACAAGCCTTGGCCTGTAGTTACATTACAAGGCTTTAGCTTGTGACAGAAGTATTGCGAGACAAGCGGAGGATGACAGCAGGAGGAGGTGGGATTTACCTTATTGCAGCAATTCCTGCACACCAGGATCTGTAAAACCATAGAAAAATATGCGTACACATAGTTTTTTTGTACTTTAGACAGGATCAGCATAAACCAAAGTCAGTTTTGGGTTGAGAATATTTGATAAAATATTTGTTATTTCTTTACCTTCATGGTTGTGGACTGCATGGATGCATATTTACTGTGAAAAATGCCTGCTGGGTGTTTCTGATCATGAATTCGGGGAGTTCTGTCCCAGGTGTCATGTGACCATCCTTTCTGTCGCTTAAACTGAACTGGGTATTGAGACAGTGGTGGAAAACTGGTTGACTCATAGTGAAACTTGCTGCTCTTGTTATGTTGTCCCCACTCTAACCGAATTTCTAAAAGTTTGGCTGGAAAATCTGGGTCTGAAAAAAACAAAATATTTCGTGATATATTAGCATTTGGAACATGTATTCATTAAAAATAAGATTTGGTATATCCGTACCAATTGAACGCTGGAGAACTTGTGACGGGAAGTTTGATCTCCTGAGTCTGAGCTGGGAAAATCTGGGTGGGGAAAGTTAATGTGTGACTTTCTTTGGCGCTTTTACAGCCACTGTGCCAGTGAGCCAGGCACACATTTGTGTTCACTCTGAAAGCCCAGGGTATATTTGTGTTTACATGTAACAGAAACACAGAAAAACCATCCCTATGCGTTGGGTTAAGACCGTTGAGCAACATATTGCAAGGGTGGTAGTCAGAGCATGCTGGGGCTGGCTGGCTGTTTCTGAGGTAAAGATGTGTGATCATAATATCTGGTGTTTTTTTTTCTCATTCCCACCTCATGGGTTTGGATAAATACTTTTTTAAAAACACTTTATCTTTAGCGTAAATCAATTAAAAGCGGGCCAGCCAGCCATGGATGTTGGTACGCGGTGTCAGAAGGAGTGGGCAGTTACATGAGGCTGATAACGCCCCCCTGGCAGAAATAGGTAAAACATTAAAGGGTTATGATGTCAAGCAGAGTGGAAAATGAAAACAGCACGCAAATGCACATGTGTGGCATATCTGGACTTTTCTTTTTTTTTACTTTCCAAGTTACGTAATGTTTAAAGATGGTCAGAGATCTTGTCTCCACTTACATACTCCACAAACCTGCTGTGACAACGAGTCAGTGCTGCAAAGTAATTTATAAAACATAGATCTAAAAAAAAAAAAAGCATTTGAAATGGAACTGTTAGCCACCATCTTTCTAGCAGAAGTGAAGCAGGCCTTTGTTGTTGTTTTTACTGGTCAGCGAAGAGCAGTAAGGTTGTCTTGCATTTCTTGTGTTAAAATGGCCTGTTTTTTTAATCCATTGATTGAATAGCAATAAAAAAAATGTTGCTACATAATAGTCCTGGGAATTTATCTGCCTTCAACAGTTTTAAAAGATCTGTCATTTGATGATGCACTGAGCGTTTTCCAAAGTGAACTCCAACGGTGAAATGGTGTAACTTGATAAAGATTCATTTCTCACTTGCATCCGTGTGGGTGGAGCCATGCTTCAGATGCAGGTTTCTGTCGTCCTAAATAAAAGCTACCTCCATGGCATGAAAATTTCTATCTTGACTCTCATGTTTATTCGGACGTACCGGTCAATGGGGGCGATTTGCAGCGTAAACAGAGAAATCCAACACATTTGTCTTTTGTGTTTGCAGCTCTGTGATCGTGTTCCATCACACTCTAAGCTAAAGTGGCCTTTTCTTTTAAAGAGATGTGTACATTTACATAAAAAGGACATTCAAGTGTGAATTCTGAAACATGATAACAGTGGGTTTCCAGATGTTTTGGTTCCACACATCCAGCTGGACCAGTGTCTGTGGCAAAAAAGAGGCAGCCTAAAAATAGGAAAAGAAAACTAATCTAAAGAACAAAATCACAAGAAAGTAGTAAACTGATCTGTCCAAGTTAATTTTACTTCACGGTAAATATTATTATGAGATATTAAAATCTAGTAAAAAGGTGTTCCACACAAGAGTTCAAAAAGGGGAAAAAAACCCTGTTAGATAGAATTAGTTCATACTGAAAGGTGTCCGGCCCAAGAATAAGTATAATCTTTGCTAATCCTAAGAAAATGGTTTGTATTTTTTTAGTTTTTCTGTACCTAATTGTAGTTCATTTTGATTACAGTGATAAAAAAAACTAGTGTAATAAGTGGAAATGCCTTATTTTAGACCAAAATGAGAATACTATAGCACAAGCTGGGACATTTTAATAAATTCCCATAAAATCTTATTCTCAGAACATAAATCTACATTATTGTGTCCAAAAATGACAATGAATGCCAGTCTAACATGTCAGCATTTGTTGGACATCCTTAAATTGAACCAAAAATTAAAATATTTAATATTTTGAGGCCTAATTCATGTTTTTCTATTGTCAAGAGTATGGAGCAAAAGACTTTTGACCCCTATATAATAAGAAATTCCTTTTTTCTAGAATAAAAATTCTCAAGTGGGCTGATCTTACAAAAAACTTAGAAAGACGTGGAGCAAAAATACGTTAAAAGAACCTGGAAAAATATCCTGATTGTCTTTAAATCAATTTTTGCCAGTATCAAATTATAGTGTCCAAGCTTTAGCAGAACTTTCTCATCCGGAAAAGCCACAATGGCCTTTAGAACTTAAGTTCTGTAACTTACTAAACCCTGGAGTTACAATGTTCCAAGCTGTGGCTGGCTTTTAAGATTATTTATCTTCTCATTTATTTTGGAATGTGTCCCTGAAATAATCAGCTGCTGTTTAATTGAAAAGCCATTCACCTTACATTGTAATGCTAGAGTAGAGAGACCCTTAGGCTTTTAATTGAGCTACAAGCGGCCCTCAAATAGACTTTTACCTTCTGAATGGTCTCTTTTCTGTGTGTCATTGTATTTGAGACACAATTATATCTCAAGTCTTTCTTTTTTCTGTCGGCTTCATGAAGAAGCATAATGTCTCCAGCTGTGTTTGTGCTCATCAGCGATAGATTCATGTACATCAAATCTCCAGATCTCTTTTTTTTTGTCATTTATTATCTAGGCTTTGAATAAAAAACATGAGGCAGTCTGTGTTTTCTGCCGAATGCACGCAACACCTCGTTTCTTGTGAAACAACTGCTTTGAAAGGCTGTGTTTTGAGATGCTCCATAAAAAAACGCTGAACAGCTTGTGCAGTTTAGTTAGGCTCCATCTGGTCGCAGCATGTTAGCCACCAGGTAGAAGTGATGCGGGCCGCGCTCATCGGTGGTCGTCAGCACGATCACACAGCCCACTTCGCAGGCCCTCTCCCCCTGTGTGTCATTGCTCCATAGCAACAGCCGCACCTTGTTTACCTTTAAGTTATTGGATTGTGATTCACATCAGGTCTACTCCACGCCAACCCCCCCCCCGGGAGTATGCCAGCTTTTCCCATTTAAAGTCACATCGAAGCAAAAGGTTCATCTAATTATCACATATTTTTTACAATTTTTTGATAAATGTTTCAGAGATTTTTCCTCCTTTTTTGTAGCTTTGGTAATATCTTGCTATAGTTAGAAAATAAATCCTATCAAAACCTTTTTCATTTGATTAAAAAAGCCGTTTGTCTCTAAGTGAACATCTCCTCCACGAGGGTGGTGACTTCCTCATCTGCTGACTGTCATAAGCAAGTGTATTTCATAAAGCTTTCTCAAATATTGACCTACCTGGACAGGCTGTCCTTCTGCTTCCTGCACAGACCTTCAGTACTTCTCCAAACAGGTGATCGGAGAACCGTCGTCAGTTTCTACCGACACAATGTAAAAAATTAACAGAGACAGACTAAATGCTGATGAGAAAGAAAGAATACTCTTCGAGACTTTATTGAAGTCCTACTCCGAACGTCATTGTAAAAGAATTCCTATTGCTCTTTTAATAATGATTAAGCCAGTTTTATGCAAAACTTTCTAGGACATATTTTCTGTAGCGCAGAGTGAGCCCGCCCCCATTTTCTATCGTCTATCTGTTTACAGTTTGTAGCTTTATAGCTAGCTTCCAGCCCCTTACACCAACCTAACATTAAGAGTGTAACAAAAATGGTAAATAATATTGGAGCCGTACAGTTTTGATTAAGATTCCTGCTCAGACGAGCAAAAAACAAAGACGTTCATGGATCTATTTGTCTGACAGTGGATGAATCAGGATGAAGCTTGTCGTCTGCCAATTGTAGCATCGACAAGGCATTTTTTTTGTACTCCTGATTCAGAAAAAATCTTTCAGAAATCCAATTTTTAAGCTTCATTTTCTTTATATATGTTATCCATCATGAGAAAATGCTACAAGAACACACACATTTTTTTTTCTTCCATCGTTGTGAGTCTTTAAAGTGTCCCTTTGGTTTGTTAATAGGCCTGAACTCTGCTCTCTGGTTGGTAGAAGGAGGCACAAGTTGACCGGCATCAGGAGTTAGGTGGAAACATTGGCTAGTGACACCTTACACCACACTGATCCAGTATCCAATTGTGCAAAGATAAGCTGTCTTAAAAAAGGCTAAGCTGCCTCAGTGTGAAGGGTCCTATCTGTAAGGACTTATGAAGGATCAGGTGAGAAGAGCGGATTTAGCTGTTATTAGCTGTTTAACAGAAATGTGATCTGCAAAACAGAGTGAAGAAATGACACATTGGGTGGTGTTTTTATGTTTTTAGCACATGAATGATAAAAAAAAGACTTGTGAGTGTCATTTCTGAGAGTTGCTTGAGTGACGTCTTTTTTCTTAAAGCAGAGGGATTTTACTGATAACACTATCTGATGACTAAATAAAGCAGAGGTAGCAAATAGTTCGGTATAAAAACCCTTCAAGACGTCTATTCTGGCTCTGTCCAGAGGTCACAAAACCCATCTTTAAGCACTAAAAAACAAAAAAACAAAAACATGGAGCTGTAGCATGCCTCAACTCGCTTTAATTTGAGACAGCATAAACGATGGAGGCTGTGCTGGTCGGCTGATTTTCTTACAGAATCTTGTTACTGCTGAGTTAGCAGTCTGGTTACTGCAGGCACGCTTTTCATATAAAAGTGCCTCATATAAAAAAAAGAAAGTATGATATTAAAATAGAAAATGAGAGAGAGAGTCCCTGTCAGTGTGGGAGAAAAAGGAAGTCAGGCCTCCAACTGTCAGAATTTGTAAAGCAAAAGGAACTAGACAGAGATTCTGTGTCTCTGTTCCATCTTGAAGCGTGCTCTCCCCCCACATTGCTGCGAGTGTGTTCAGACCTGTTTGGTATGCGGCCTCCTGCGCTGCAGCCAGGCCCCCCTGTTCCACTTTGACTCAGACCTGGAGCCCAGAGATTTCTGAGCTTCATCTGAGCACGTCCCCCTCTTCAAGGTAACGCTCCAAGTATTTTTGGCAAAGTTCACGCTAAAGATGAACTTCAGGGGCAATGTTGCCTTTTGAGATAACAAACTGTTGTGAGATAGTTGTTTTTAGTGCGATAAACTGTATGAGAAGAATATTGACAGTGCTGTTTAAAGTTCAGGAAAGAACGGTAGCAGTCATCCTTAACGTTGCTCTGCTGCAGAGCTTTTTCTAGGTATTCTGCTGGTTCTTCTGCTGTGACATGTCAGCAGTGGTATGAGTGTAAACACGTCAGACTCTGGGCATGTCAAGAACTGGGTCAGTTGTTGCTGTTTAAAAAAATCACACCACTAGGATTTAATTGATCCTTTTCATCTTGTCCAGTTTTTTTTTTTTTTTTATACTTATTATCTTCTTGTTAAAGTTTTTCTACCAGTCAAGTCATACATTAAAAAGATCCATAGCAATAGTGGAAAACAAGGAAACATTTCTGATATTTGGGCAGTGATATGCAGCCGCACAGACCTGTGTGTTCTACCTTTTTTTTATTTATTACATTTTTTTGTTTTTAGAATTTTATGTCAGAATTAGTGACACAGAAAGGGGTGCACACAGCTGCTTGGCCCATTCACTGAGGATCATGTCAAATATGAAACGAGAATAATTGACCGTCATACAGAATTTGTAAAAATAAGTTTCAGCAACACATGTTTCACTTAAAAATCTAAAATTTCTTAGGAGTTTTGCCGTTTTCCAAAGTGCACACATATAATATAAGAGTAATATTGACAAATCATGCAAATTATAATTGCTATGGCAGGAGCCTCCAGAAATTAAATTATGACACAATATTGCTTCTCTTTACTTTGGAAAACATTGCAAAATTCTCATACGTAGAAATAAGATCTACATTTAAGTATTTTTCTTTCTCTTTTAATTCTTTTTTTACTAGTTTCATCTCATTTTGTCACAGCCAAAAAGCCATTTTAGATCAGTTTATACAGCAAAACATAAGTAAAAAAAGCCTTAAAAAGTTTAAAAACATTTTTTAATTGGCAAAAAATGTGTCTGTCAATGATATAAGAAAAAATGGTCTTAAGAATTCACATTTTATGGAAAATTCTGGTCACGTCAACATGTTTTCTTAAAATAAGATTATTTTGCTATTAAAAACTTTCTTGATAAGATTCTTTTTCTTCCAAGACAGAAAATAAAACATTTTCTTTTAACTTTTCTTAAAATGTAGTTTTTGCAGTGATATAGATGCTCTTTTACAGTTTGAAATGTCATTTTTCCACTGCAGGTTTCACATTCACTTCCCATATTGCAGCTTTCACACGTCACTTCAGGCTGATTGTCTTAGCTGGAAGATCCGGCTTCAGACACACGTTTGACATGACTGCGGTTGCCCAAAGCAATGATTTTGGGTGGATGAAGCTTTTTCCTTTTACATAGATGCACTGCTTTAGGTCAGAATTACCGACAACATCCAGATCTGCAGGGGGATTCTCAGAGCACCAGAGATACAGCCAGCACCTTCAAATGTGCAATTGTCTTTCTGATACTTTGCTGCAATTTCCTGTCCTTTTTCAAAACGTCAGTTTCTTCCTATCTGCGGCATGTGGCCTGTTACCACATAGTAGAAACGAATGATTCAAGTGAACAACAGCAATGGAGTTTTAGTTTTCAATTGTAATCCTAAAAGCAGTAGAATTAATATACTTTTTTTTAAATAAATGGTTAGAGTCAGAGACTGAAAGGTGTTTTTCCAGACGGAAAAGCAGTGCATTTGTGTGCTAAACACAACTGAGCTTTATTCTTACATGAAAGTGAAGTAACAGGAACTGTAGTTTCTTCTAAGAATTTGCCTGAAACTGACTCACAGTGTGGATGCATATGTGTGTGTGTGTGGAGGGGTGGAGGGGGCAGTGCTGTCTGCCTCTGCTCTCCTTGTGTCAGCATTGTGGGGTAGGAGATATCTTTAAATGGCAGGTGTGGCTTCAGAGAGCCTCTGTGATCCTTTAGAACAACACCACCTTCTGCAAAGTACCAGAGCGTAGCAAACGCCAAACGCTTTGACTCTTATTTTGTACGTTTTAATGTAGCCAATCACATTCCACAGTCAGTACTAGATTTAATCAAAGAATTGAAAATGAAAATTGTCCACAAATGAGTTCAAAGAAGGTTTTATGTCCCACTACATGAAGTTTCTTAATGAATCATGCAGGAAACACTACCTGTGTAGCAGATACATGTCTATGAGAGTAGCATGTTGTCGGAGAGGGAAGGAGGGGGAGTTGAGAACTTTCCGCTCTTACACTGAAGAAGAATTTTTCTTCTGAGTGTGGTTTAACAGACAGGAAGCAGCAGAAACCCTCTGCTTGCTGATGCTGTTCCTGTCAATGCAGAATTCACAGGTCACTTTGTGGGTGTCTTTTATTTTATTTTATTTTTTTTAAACCTAGTTTTAAAACAGCCCACAGTTTAAAAAAAAACAACCTTTTTTCTCACTTTTAAAAAACTAAAATGAGATCAGTGGGAGTCTTAGGAAAAAAATGGTCTATTTAATTGTACTACAATAATACTTAGTCTATGATCATTGTTAGGCAGTGTACTTAAAGTTTACTTTTTATGTACTGGAGGCTATATTGTAAACTTTAATTGTTCTAGTTCAGTGAGAAGTTAGTATACTACTTGCTAGACTTTATACTTATTCAAGTATACTTAACCCATAAGAACCCAAAGTGACATCAGTGTACCACAAAAACATCTGTGTTCTTTGTCGTATATCTAACATCATTCTCATTTTAAGGAAAAATGGGTCTGACTTCTTATAGAATAATAGTTGTACTACGTTTTGCTTAGGGGAGACACATTTGTGTTAAAAATACTTGACTGAAAAAATGTGGAATGAAGCAGTGACAAAAAAAAAAAGGAATGTGGTCTAAGAGGACATTTTTAAACTGTACTCCCTGAGGAATGAAGGCAACAGTTGTGTTTCAATTCCTTCACTACACACTACTTAGTGCACTATAAAGTGTGTTCGCCATTTTGTAGAGCTGTTCCAAAATTGAGTGCCCTGGAAATTTCTCAAAAGTCTCTGTGGAAAACCAGTGTGAATCAATGTTCACTAGATTGGTGAATATAGACCACAATGCATTGCAAAGAAGGATTTTTCACGTGAAATTTAAAAAAAAATATTTTTTCTATTCATAAACCATCCATGTTTTCATCATCAGAACACAGTTGACTCATAAATAGTCTTTAGAAAATGTTTTTATTTATTAGGTTTTCTTTTCGGTAAATCTGTGATGTAATGTTTGCCGTTTAAAAAAATACAAATAGTGAGCATAGTGCCCATATTACCGTTAAAACTCGCTAGATTGTCCTGCACTATATCAATGTTTTTGTAGTTTAGTAGTTGATGTAAACTATTCGGTCATACTTTACATAAGTGATGAGTGATAAACTTGTTAAAAATTCTTGACCAAAAATGCGTGGAATGAAGCAGTGATCAAAATGTAATAAAACAGTTTGGGGTCTAAGAAGACTTTTTTTTTACTGAACTCCTTGAGGACTTGACACAACTTTTACCACAGAGCTAATGTAAGCTAAAGCTATGAGCTAAAAGCTAAAGCTAGGATGCTACAAATGCCTCATTTACATTTCTAAAACCAAATGATGTTTGGCAAAACTAATATGTGCTTAAAGGGGGAAGCAGTCCTTCATCTAGAGCCCAGAGCTAGAGTGGAAAAGTACAAGGTTTGCAGGAAATGAGATTAAATTCCATTCTTTTTCTGAGAGCTTGAGTTTGAGGTGACTTTTTCCCCTCAGTCTTCAGTTGACCCTGGCATAGCAAAGCCCAATAATTTTCGCTTCATTTGGCTCAAACATTCATGCAAACATTTTGAAGCTGCTCGTAGTTACGATAATAATAATAATAACCCCACCGGCAGCTCTATTTGTCATGTTTTTGGACTGCCATGGCAGAAAACAAAGAATTTGACGCTTGTATGTGTGAGGGCTGCTTGTGATGCAGTGCTGTGTGCGTTGCTGATGCTCTGCGGCTGCACACTGAACCACAGCCTGGACTCATTTCTGGTGCACACACTGTTCGTTCTCCGGGTCGCCGTGACGATTCTACTTTATTCTGCTCAGCAAAGTTGAGTTTAAACATGTGGTGAGAAACAGTGTGTTGTGCAAAACCTGGTGGTGAGCAAAATCTACACAATCAGAAAATAATGTGTACAAAACAGTTCTGGTGCTGCTGACAAAGTGCTGAATCAATTCTGAAAAACCACGTCTGATTTTTTTCATTTTTTCTGGGACTAAGGCACCATTATTTCTCGTCTCGTTGTGTCAAGATGTCTGATTCTTCTTTCATCAACACTACTTTGAATTTGTTAGCTGTTTAGTCGTTTTGCCTGGTTGCCATAAACGCTGTTGTTACACATGGCTGGGTAGTTTAATTATGTCAGTATAAAATGCTGTCCAGAAGTGATCGGGATCCCTTGATACCCATACGAGCTATCACAGAGCTCCAGTAACGAGCTGAAAAGTCGTGCCACTGAGTCATTTCCTCTGCAGGAACCCAGAGGATCCTGCAAAAACAGCATGCTGACAGGATCTTCTTTTTATGTGATGGGGCTCTGCTTATGCGTGTGCTGACATCCTTTCAGTATAAAGCTAAAACCTTAGAGCTTTTGTGAACTAAGTATTTGTCAGATTTAATGAGTTGTCAGTGGTGACAGTTTTGTGATTTCAAAGAGATTTGTTGATTTAAAAACCACAAACTATAAAACAAATAAAACATGATAGATCTGTGTTATATTTAGTGACTGAAGTTTTTGACATGCCACTGCCATCGCCCATTTTTTTAACGGCTGCCGGGGGTCTTAAAATACCTCTAATTGTTGTGTTGCAATCGTGAGAACTGAACTCTTCCTCTTAATCAAATGTGCGCATTTGCTATCCGAGCTGATACGCTAACGTCTGCCTGCTCCGTTTTCTTGCATATCACAATGTTTGCACTTACCACATGCAGGGTGAGTCACTGCGTAGTCATTCAATTGGCTTAAATTACCTCCTTTCATGGTCAACAATGAGCTCAGCTGAAGAGACCAAAGCGGGGGGAAGTAAAGCCTTCTGGGAATGCTCCATTTGTTCATGAATCCTGACTCTAATTGGTTGTTATTGCGACTGGCAGTCACCATGCTGTTGGGGTGGAGTAGACCAGTATTTGGGTCGGACTCCTTCCAGATCTCCACATGTCTGACAGTGACAGGCGCTGAAGGACTGGAAGAATCCCTCCTCGGCTTTGGTCAGAATATTTCAACAACACAAACTGGTGGACTGCCTGACTGGATTATAGTGTCAAATTATAGCCACAGCTAATATTTAGGATGTTTATCAGTCTTCTTATTAAACTCCCACTCTGATCATCTATTAATTTATTCTCAAAGCATTCCCAAGGGTCTTTTAATTATGATTATGGGTTTTTTCATTTTTAGTCAAAATGAAAAAAAAACCCTGTTTTGTTGGACATAGTTACTGCAGAGCAGCAGGAGTTCATTAGAAATTTGCCTCTGGAGTTGTGGGCGGAACTGTTGGCATGAACTAATCCCGCCCCCCCTTCCCATCACTCAGCTGTTTACCCGCTATCTTACATCCCCTCACAACCTCAACCTAATGTTACCAGCTCAACAAAAATGGGGAGCGCTATTGGAGCTATCAAGCTTCACAGTTTACATCCAGATTCCAGCTCAGACGAGGAAAACAAAGACATACATGGATCTATTTGTCTGCAAGTGGATGCATCAGAACGGAGCAGAGCACGGAGCTTGTGGCCCGGCCAGTGTTTTATTATGTTACAAATAATCAAATTTTTCAACACCATATTTTTTTTATCTGCGCCTGTTTAAATAAAGAAATACTCAGTAAATTTAATGTTAATTTTCTTTATATATGCCCTCCATCATCAGAAAAATACTACAGGAACATGTTATAAACTCAAAAAACATACTTTTATTCAGAGTAGGAAAGGTTCGTGGCTGTAAAACTGTGTTTATTGATGGCCTTTAGCTCCACTGGCTCAGCCTCTAAATTTGTGTACTATTCATCTTTAATCCAACCTTATTTTAATGTTCGTGAGTGGGGCTTAAATGTAACTTTTTGAACTACGTAGTGCTGCTTTTTTTTAAGCCACTCAGTTCATTAAATAAAACGGAACATCTGTTTTCCCACTATGGAATGTCACTAGGGATTCTCAGCTTTTGACACAAAAGTAAAGATTTCATAGGAACTGGTAAAGCTGTGCTTGTGAAGTATGATCCAAACGGTCATGTGTTTAATCTGAGGGGAGTCCGAGCCACATGTGAACCCACAAATTTGACTGAATTGTTTCAGTCTCACAGCTGGAACCTGCAGCTGCTTTAGGCAAAAAAGCAAACTGATTTTTTTTTTTTTTTTTTTTTGCAACAGACACTATTTCAGACATGTTTGCCACCAAAAAAGGAGAAAGACATGTTCTGTCCATTCTACAACAGCCACTGGTGGTGCCTGTGTTGTGGTTTAAGGGGGTGTTTGCATAGTGTTGCCAGTTTATATTAAATCTGATTAAAGGTGCAGAAATGTCAGAAGTAGATGCAACACTTGTTAGATTTCATCACAGGACACTGGTTAAGCGTTTTGGTGTCAATGCATCTTTACTGGCAACCGCACTTAAATACTGAAAGTCTGTCAAAAGAGGGCCCAACCCAGAGCAAGTCACAGGCAGAGCAGACTGTGGTGCATTGACTAACCTCGCAGTAGAATCCCTCCATCGTCTGTTCTCTTTATGATCCAGACTGTGCAGTTGGAACGCTACCTCTGAGGCTACATTCACACCACCCTCAGCAACGCGTTCAAGCTACCACTTTCAATGAAAAGTCTATTTAAATGCTTGTAAATGCGTGTTCCAGGCTAAAACTCTCGTGTTCATGCATCGCTATGCAAGTTTCTACGACTTAAACCAGGTTGAACTGTGAGTCAGGGACTAGAATTTGGTAGCGACGTATGGATGATGTCCCTCTTAATTTATGTGTCAAAAAGAGAAATTGATGATTGCAGTTGGTACGTGATTATATGACGCCAACAGGAGTAGAGCTGTGAAAGAAAAAGCCAGGAGCAAGATTTGCCAGATTTGTACCCCTTTCATATTTCACATCAAGCCTCTTCCAAGTGTAGGTGCCGAACATTTACTACTAAACTAAACTATAAGAAGAAGAAGAAACCCGTCCCTGTTTGTCAAGTGTGTTTTCAGGAACTATTTAGCCTGTGATTGAACGTGCCCGTTGTGAACATAGCTTTTTTGGGACAATACTGCTGTTGCTGGGAATAATGTGCCACATCTGACTGATGGCTGGCTCTCCTGAAGCAGTCATCTGGGCTGTTTAGACTGATTGCGTCTTGACATCTGATCATCAACACTGTTATTCAGAGCATCTGCGACATATAACTGCAAATGGTGGCAGGCAAACACATGCCCAACCGCATCTTTAATAAAAAAAAAAAAAAAAAATCCAGCCTGATTTATGGCCTCATCATCTGTAATTTAGAGAGTTGACTGTGGATGAGCCTGGTTGTGCACAGTACCAGTGTCCTGAGCTCCGGACTGGCTGCAGCGGCATCCAGCTCTGTCGGAGGACGGCACAGACAGCGAGACGGATTAACCAGGGAGACACACTACCCTGCAGATTTAGTTTCTCTGGATCTCTTCTCTGCTCCAAAGTGGAGTTTTTACAGGCTGTATATTTGCAGGCTTTTGTTCTGTCTGGGTACAAAACCACAAAAATTACAGATGCTCTCCACATTTTTCCAAAGTTTTCTACCTTCTCTTAAAATCCAGTCGGTTTTGGGGCTAAAAATGATTCACCTGCAGCTCTGGAGAGGAACATATATAAATGGAATAAATTGGGAAAAGCCTTTGGGTCATTTTTTTCCTGTAACACAAGTCTGACTTTGATGGAAATTTGTGGTCTTGCTTGAAAACATTTAGGGATTTGAACCCCCTCAATCAATCATTTGGAAGAGCTGCTGTCTAACCCACTGAGCTATAGCCTTTCTTTTCCCATCCTCCATCCCTGAAACAAGTCCTCCTGGTATCAGGTCGGTGGGGGACCGACCGTTTCCCTCCCCCCTCTGTGATCAGAGGAAAAGTCCCTGAGGGTGAGCACAGAGAGCCTTTCAGAGCATCATCAGACGAGCTTTCGTTTGGGTTTCAAGTGGGAGGGGCCCCTCACATTGTTTTAACCCCTACATCAGCTGATGTGAAGGTTTCGTGAGCCGTGCTGGAGGGGCAGATAGTTCTGAAGGAACAGCTTTTAGTTCTTAAATGAGGATCAAACGTCTGTCCTTCTGATGTTTGCTGAATTGTTTTTGCTGTCACATTTAATTAATGAGGAACTTTTCAACTTAGGATCTTCTGATCAGATCAACTCATTCTCTTTTTTTTTTTAAATTAACATCTTTAATTTAAAGCTGAAGTCCAAAATTAAACTAAAGATAGTACTATAAAAGTGGAAAATTAATCTTTAAAAATCTGTTCAAGAGTGCCCCAGAAACCTGGACATGACCTATTTTTGTTTTTGTTGTTTTCTATTCATTTTCTAATCTAAAAATTCCCTCTAAAAAACTGTTTCATGGCCTAAAAACACATCTTAGCATTTTGGATTGTTAGAAATTTATTATGATTAATATTTACATGTTTTTTTACAATTATTTTACCAGATAAATTAGCTAAAAAAACACATTGTGGGTGTGGGCTGACTTGTCTTGTAAATAGTTTAATGAACTACAAATGAAATATGTTAAAATAAAGTTAGTCTGTATTGTTGCTGTTGGACAAAAATCATCTTTTGATTCCCAAATTTGAGTAAAAGTTGTGTAAAAATAGAGAGAAAACCTTGTCGTGGTGAAAGGCTATCCAGGTTATGAAGAGCAAACACTGTGATTATCTCTGCTGGTTGCTGCCTCTTGTTTTTCATTAAAATTCAGCTGATCCAACATGCATGATGACCCCCCCCCCCCCTCTATGTTCGGCAGGTGTAGGAGCTCCAGCGGGGCCCAGCCTCTGCATCTGAGGGAGACGAGGCCGCTCCCACCTGGGCCGCAGGACTCCTCTGAAACTGGTGGTCTCGGTCTCGCAGAAAGTCTCCGTGTCGGGATCAGGACGAGACAGGGGCGGTTTTTCTGACGCGAAGCGGAGACGGAGAAGTCCCAGTGGGCACATTTCGCCCTGCCCTCTGCCCTCCACTGCCATGACGACTGCTGTACAACCCAGTGAACTGGTGTTTGAGTTTGCCAGCAACGGGATGGACGAAATCAATCAGGTATCTGTCCTGCCGAGAAGCAGCTTTTGAAACTTCATTTCCATGCTGGACTGGGCCTCTCATTTACACAGTTCATGATTTCATAAAAAAGACAAAAACAAGAGCTGACATAACCTAAAAAAAAGAACATTAATCTTAGGGTGAAAATAGTCAAATGAGACATCCATATAGCAAGTCATTTTACTTAGAAGAATTCTAGAAATAAAGAGTTTACCACAAGCATTCAATAAAGGGTAAAATAAGCTAAAAAAGCTAAGACTGTTTGATAGATTTAGTTCAAATCTAATTGTATGCAGCTGTAGCCCATGTAATAATAGTTTTTTTTTTAGCAAATGGTTTGTATTTTTTTGTTTTTGTTTTTATGCATACACTTGTGGTTCTTGATAATGGTGTCAAAAACTATAGTAATGAGTGAAAATGACAAAATGTGAATAAAATGAGAATACCATTGAAGCTGACCCCTATTAATAAATCCTCATAAAATCTAAAACTAGCCCTTAAATCAAAAATTTTAAACCAAAATTTGATATTGTCTTAAATCAGTTTTTTAATTTTAGTAATCATTTCTTTATTTCTAGATCCTAGCTCTTAATGAGGCAAAACCATTTTTAACTGTGCCGATTTAAAGTACAGTTTGGAAAGTTGTAGAGCAAAGACTAGATAAATAACCTGGAAGAAATCTTGTAAGTCTAAAAACAAGGTTTTAAATCATTGCAAGTATCAAATAGTTTGCAGTGTGTGTCTTTTGACATAGTGTTTGTGATAAAATTAGTTGTTTTTAAAGCCAAACTGTAAAAACAGTGCAGCCTCTGGGATTAGCCTGTGAACTGTAACACTGACCTAAGCTGGGTGGAGGTCTGGGAATGGGAGTGTGGGCCGCTGGAGCACAGGGCTGGAAAGATTGCAGAACCTGCAGTGAGGTGAGGGTGCGTGGGAGGGAGCGGGTGGGGCCCAGCCATGAGTTCAGGGCACAAAGGTTGCAGTTTCTGCGAAGACGGTGCAAACCTGTACCTGTGAATCTTGTTTCTGTTCGTTTGTGCGGTTATCTCTTCTCCCTTTGAATCGAGTGGCGCAGGCTTGTTTGTCGTGAAGATAGATGTGTGTTTACCAGTACTTGTATCTGCAAATGTGTGTATCTAAGAGTGACAGGTGGTTACTTGATCCCTAAATAGCAGGGCTTCAGGCCTAACCTGACGGACCAGTTACGCTGCTGCCTGTGGGGTAAAGGATCATTGAGCGAAAAGGTCTTGCATTGTTCCAGAGCAACAGTTTTGTTCCACGTATCACCCACTCAGCCTGTTCTGAAAGCCAGTGGATTTACAGTCATGGTGCTGCCCAGTGAAAGATCCACAACTGTGGAGCTTCACCACTGTTGGGTTTCTGCTGCTGACGTTGAGTTGACATTTTTTAGGTTTATCTGAAATGTGGGTCAAAAAAAAATTTTTTTTTTAAACTCAAATACGCAAAATAAGGCTTGTTTCAAACCACAGATGTTAGCGTTTTAGAGGATGAGTGTGACCCTGATTGTTCTGAAAATGGTGGCACAATAGGGATACTGAAGGTGTACTGACAGTTGAACTCCATTGTGGCAGAACAGGTAAAGCAGAAGAGAGCAGGGGGTGGGGAACAGCCTTCACAGATGATATTGCTTTTAAAGGCTAAAATAGGGAACTCAGAAATGCAAATCGACCTGATTCTTATCACACCTGTTTCCCTACGACTGTTCGAGTCGATAAAGCTACTTTTGTATGAGTTATAGAGTACTGTTTGATAAGAGTCATGATTGGCAGGTTTCCTGCCTTTTTTAGAGAGTCAAATCATGATTTAGACATGACAGTACAAGCACCCCACAAAAGACAGACAGCAGAGTCACGTGCCTCCTGCCCTGTCAGCAGACTGTGGGATTCAGTTAGCGTCTGACAGGGCGAGGTGGAAGCACGGCCGCCTTAGGATCTCAGCCGACCAACAGTCAAAATGCCTTTTATCTGCTGATACGTGTGCTCAACTTTTACCCAAGGACGCCAAACATCATTAAAGTCCAAGAAACCACAGTAGCCTTGATGTCTAGCTCCCGGACAGTGCCTGTCTTCTGATTAATGAAAAGCATTTGGTGTATGTCAGGGAGATAGGGCCTGAAGTCAAAGCAAAACTCAGGGTTATAATAGGTCCAGTAGGCCCCTCCGTTTTTCCTGCTGAGACAGCGTGAGCTGCGTGTTTTTGATCTTTTAAGCTCTGATAGACATCATGTGGAGCGGGCATGCTTTAGGCTCCAACATACCGCCATTATTTACAGGGTATATGGAACTTAATAAACACTCTGAGGAGTAATGCCTGGTGGGGCTGCTGCTGGGGAGGCTTAGCCATATTGCACCTTGTTAAAAAACAAAAATACAAAAAAAACCCAAAACGAGCTGGTCTGTTAGTTTCCTGGTTAAAGTGTAGCAGAGAAAAGTCTGTAGGCATGCACTTGAATGCCCCCGCCTCCCCTCCTAAACAGACTCAAGGCCTGGACACCTGGCATGCCCCTAAGGTTCAACCCAACAATGGACATTTGTGCTGAAAGAGACACACAAACCTTTCTTCACGCTCCACCGACTGCACTTTTCTGTCATTCCGTCTTAAATTATGGAATCTTATCATCAAAAAAACCATTTCAGCTGGGATTGATGCTTTCTCACGTGAGGTTTCCAATTAAAAACAAAGGAACATGCTGAAAACGTTCAGCTCAGGACCCAATTTTTGAGAAAACTTTTTAGCCTAAAAAAGTTTGTTTTTGTGTTAAACTATTAATAATCTCACAATGCATACAGAAACTTTTAATAGGGGTTGCCACAACATACTTTTCAATCTGAAGTGTGTGAAAGAATGCACATTATTTCCTTTGAAGAGTAGTTTGCTGCCATCTGCTGGTGGGCTTTAAGATGCCCAAAATGACCCTCTTTTTTTGTTTATTCACCCACACCTGCATGACATTTTCATAAATTGATGACTTCTACATAAGAGCTGCCCCTTGTGCTGTACTACTCTGTGCACAACAGCTTTCGCCCGGAGAAACGAGCCACTCGTGGATTTGAAGGGCAGAATTAGTCCCCACGCCTCTCGCCCCGTCACGAACCAGCCACCCAGTGACACTTCTTGACACGATCTGCCTTTGAAGAGCTCTCCGGCGTGCTTAGTGTTCAGATGGTGTGGGATGGTTGGGCCCACCCTCTTGTAACTCCCTCAGTAAACGGCGGTCCTCGCCGCGTCAGTCTGCGCTCACAGTGAAATAAAACGGGAAGGTTCGAATTCCCAGAGCATGATGAAGAAGGGGCTCGTCTGCATCTCGTGTCTGGTCCATTAACATTCATTTGGGCTTATATAATTTCTGAGCATAGGATTAACTTCTTAGGAGAAGTGGGGCAGATCATACAGCTGGTCCCCATCTTTTTCAGCTGGTCCCTCTGGGCTGTTCTAACACAACAGGAATGAGCTCTCCTCCACGCTGTGCGGCTCCACATTAGCTGGAATTCACCATGAATGTACAATATTCTAATAGGCAGTAAAAACAACACACACACACACACACACACACACACACACACAAAAGCTAGTTGGAATTTTAAATACATGCATTGTGGACTTTTTAAAGTGTTTTAGGAGATACAAACACACTTTTTTATTCCAAAGTCCAGCTTATCGGCCTCCCATAAGGTGTGTCGAGACACCTTCAGCTTCCAGCTGGATCTCATGATGTGCGCTGACCGTGTGGATGTTCTCTCTGCTCTCAGCTGGACGATCCGTCAGTATTCCCAGCCGTGATCGTGGAGCAGGTGCCAACAGCAGATCTGCTGCAGGTCTACTCAGGCCTGGAGTCCGATGGAGTGACCAATGGAATCATGGTGGACACCACGCTCCACGAGGTGGAGGACCCTTCCATCCTGACAGGAGGCGTAGACCTCTCAGGTACAGAAGATAGATTCACAAAAAATAATTATATATCTGATAGTTTGATGATGATATCCATCTTTTTAGTACATCCCCAGCTTCTTTATTTACAGATATATTTTTGATTATATTGCAACCCCACAATGAACCTGAAACTGTCCAATAAAACTCCTTACCAAGTGGAAAATTTTGTCATTTTTTTACAGCAAAAATTCACCCAAAATTAAGATCAAATAGTTCTAAAGTTTTTTAACAAAAGAAAAAAAACACGCTGAGACAAAATGAAAATGCATAATTTTATAAACAAAGCAAAGGCAGGGTCAAAACAAGGAGAAATTGATCTAAAAGACAGTCGAACTTAACTGTATGTAACTGTAACTTTTGGTCTGTACTGAATAAGTTCAATTCTGAATTGAACATGAAGGTTTATAATTAAAACTGAATTGCCGATGTGATTGGCAAACTCCACGGTGAGTTCAGGGACTACTACGATTTAAGGATATATTTAAATATTTAAATATTTGATTATATTTAAATAATCAATCTATATTATTTGTCATATCTTTTGATATTTGCAGTGCAGTTAACTCAAATAAATAGTCTGAAAAATATGAACTTATGAAGTTGTCAATTAGCTGACTTTGCTGACATGTTTTGGACAGAAACAACCGTCTCCGGAGCAGAAGACAGCATGGAAACAAACGAAGCCGCTGCAGCTCTTCTCAACATGGAGTCTCCAAACAACATTTTGGATGAGAAGCGTATGAGTGAGTTCATTTGCACGGCTTCCTACTTTTTTAAATTTTACATTTTTCTAACCTCCGTCTGTTATGGCGTTACATTTTCGTGTCTGTTGTGTGTGTAGTCCACACTTACAGCACTCTTCTGGAGTCAGAGCTGACTTACACCCCACTGAGGCCTGACCAGATGGACAACGTTGCCCTTGACGTGTCATTAGACGAGGACACCTCATCCATGGACGACAATCCTCAAAAGTTTTCGCTGAAACCTCAGAAAAAAACCAAAGGTATGCCTGTTTTCCTCCTAACCGACTCTGCATAAAAGATTTAGCAGCACAGGTAATTAATTTCACCGTGGCCTTCCACCCCATGTCATTATTTTGAATCATAGTGCGCAAGCCGCGGGCGGTGCGTCCCTGCTCTCCCATCACCACCCCTAACCTGCCTCTTAGGAAAAAGAGCAAAGAGGGAAAAGGTAAGGCTCACTAACCAGTCCACCTTTTGGTAACGAGCCAATAAAAATCAAGGTCTCTCCTCCCCTTGTGAACGCTCCGTTTCCTCATGCAGAGTGTGTAAACAGCACTTCTCCACCCCTGCAGTCCAGCGGGGGCTGAATCAGGCCTAGTTAATGGATGAGGGGATCTCAGAGTGCCGTGCTTCACAGGGATACAGAAATGATTGCAGGCTGGAAGGCACACTGATGCTCTTCTGATAGAAGCGGGGTAGAGCCGCTCTGTGTGAACTCTCACTGCACCATTCAGTGTGACACAAAGAGGAGGGGGCTGGGGAATGCAGGTTCAGCTGCACACATATACATCACCCTGCCACGCTGTCTGGGATACAAGTGACTTCTGGGAGTGTTGCTGTTTTTAACCACCAAAGGGTCTCACAAATTAGAGTAATCTTTTCCCAGGTTTGGTAGAATTAATTTCCTTCCAGGCTTCACGTGCACACTCACAGCTGACACTAGAAGGAGCCTCGCAGCTTTCCTCACCCAAACTCTGTTTCCAAATAAATTCTCAGGCTGTACCAGATGTGTCCGATGCACCAAGATGATAAAACCCAGTCCGATTGTTTGCCTTCGATTTGCAGGGAACACCATCTACCTGTGGGAATTCCTGCTGGCCCTGCTGCAGGACAAAAACACCTGTCCCAAATACATCAAATGGACTCAGAGAGAGAAAGGCATCTTCAAGCTGGTGGACTCCAAAGCTGTTTCAAAGCTGTGGGGCAAACACAAGAACAAGCCCGACATGAACTACGAGACCATGGGGAGAGCTCTCAGGTATGAGCAACATGCTAATGAGCTTCACTTTGAAGACACAACTTCATGGATTTGTATATAAACCCCTTTGCACGTAATGTCACAGCGCCTGTGGGAACGTCACTCTGGGAGTCAGACAAAGAGCATCACTGCCGCTGATCTTTGCCATGTCGATCTTTTGTCGTGTCCACCTGACTGGCTGCCTTTGATCAGTTCCCTCCGTGTTGTCGGCAAGACAACAAAAGAGCTGCAACGTCTGCCACAGACCAGAACCGACGTCTGATTTCTGTTCTTAGAACGCCCCGCCCACTCCAACACACAAACGCAACACAGAGCAGCGGGGCCATAAAGAAGCGGCCGCAGGGCGCGTCGGTTTCAAATGATTAAGATATTAATTGATCATCCACATGGTGAGGACAATGGAGAAACAAACAGTTTAGGAACATGTAGACTATGCAGGAACCTGTGATGCTGCTTTCTCACATTTGCATGTCTTTGGGAAAAGTCTGCATTACAGTACAGTTTTTAGCACCGTTTAAATACTGGCAAAAGTCACTGTTACTGGATAAAACCCCAAGGGTACACAGCCCTAAATATATATCACTCGTAAGACAGATGAAAGGTGTAACCAAAGGTGTGTCTGACGCTAAATGTTTACTACAGAGTCTGCTGGTATCTGCTGGCTGCCCCCGTTCCCGTTTGACTGCGCCGATTCATAGTTTTCTGATCATCCCGTGGAAATTGGTAGAATGAGACGCTTAAATTTGGAGTTTTTCTGTAGTGACAGTAACAGTAACACATGTGGATGTCACTGCAAAGGGTATCAGTGGTGCCCAAATCCAGGCCTCGAGGGTCAGCGTCCTGCTAGTTTTTGGGCACCCCTGGTCTATAGCAACACACTGGAATGGCAGCCTGTACTCATACATGTTTGCCTCTGTTTCCTTTAGGTATTATTATCAGCGAGGCATCCTCGCTAAAGTGGAGGGACAGCGGCTGGTTTATCAGTTTAAAGAGATGCCGGCCGACCTGGTGGTCATAGAGGACGAGGACGCGGGAGCTGACACCAACTCTGCCTACGGGAACCAGAGAGCCTCCAACGGCCGATCCGTGGTCCGGGGTGGGTCCAAAGCTCAAACTAGAGCTCAAGGAAACAACCAAGTCACAGAGAGAGCCATGAAGCAAGAGCCAAATGATGAATGTTTGTACCACGATGCCGGCAGCGGACAGGTCGAGCAGCTCCTCCAGTCAGTTCATATACTGCAGGACGGCCAAGTCCAAGAATCAGCATCTGTCATGAGGTACCAGACTCTCAATTCTATGAATAAACAGCTAACAGACTAGTCGGTTTGGATATTTTGACTTCAAGCAGATTCCGAATTTAAAATGACATTTCTGCACGGTGAAGGCAAGGATACACTGGAGAAAAATTCAAAGTACCGACTCCAATAAATGTTTTAAGCACCAAGAAACTCAGTAAAATATTCTTCTCCAAAAAAATGTTTACTTTATTTTTCAGCACCAAACTCACTAAATATGCTTTGCTTTCATGGGGGAGGAGATCTGCTGGTAGGTTCTGCTAAGCCCTAAGCAGCTTGTTGTCTTGCACTCATTTCAAAATAAATCAAACATAAACATTATTGACCATTACTGTAAGTTCAGGTAAAAAATAAAAACACATCTAGTCTGTCAAATGCAAAATTGGTCCATAAGAAAGTGACCCATTAAAAGTGTAGCCCTGAAAAATACTGAGAATTAATAATTTGTCTGTAAAACGAGCTTTAAACCTTAATCCTCCATTTTTCTTGGGTAAGATAGACAACAATATTTTTTTCCCCGAAAGGAGACCTTTTCATCTGCAACTCTACAAAAACCTCTATCTACAGAGAAAAGTAGAGGGATGCTACAAGGTGAACAAACAGCTTATAGCTTTATAACATTTATAATGTTTTAAAAAAAATCATTTTCAATGTTTTTGTGTGTGTGTAATTTAGCATTTACCTTAATCATAAATTTCTCAGTACACACTTTCTATATTTCCTCCAGGCAGACATGAACATTTTCACACTTGTCCCTATTTTTAACCTTTAGAAGTCTCTGACCTCACCGTTCAGTCACATCAGCTGTTTACCCCTCCATTAGTAGTAGTAGTTTCTTTCCCAAAATTCTTTGTGAAGGTTTAATGAAATTCTTGGTTGAAAACCAACATAACAAGAGGTATGACACATATTTTTGACTCCTTGGAATACATCTTTGATCAGAGCTTCGACATTTTCTATTGTTTTGACCTTCTTACATTTTATTTTATCTCTACCTTATATATCATTTGTTTTAAAAAATAAAAACAGTTTGACCTATATATATATTTTTTTACTGTTGCATTAAAAAAGTTACTAAATGTACTACTTGGAATTGAGTTTTAAGTTCACTGGGGAAATTACTGTGTTATAAAATCAAAAATATAAATCTGTAAAAGAAAGAAGCTGGGAATGTACTAAAAAAGTGGATAGCAGGGATTTCCACAAAACAGTTTAAATTAAAATTATTGGAGCAAAATTTAAATAGTTGCAAATTGCAAAAAGTAAAAAAGAAAAGAAAAAAATAGTAATTAATGTCAAAAAGGCCCTGGATTAACAACAGACTACTTCTCAAACCTCCAATTCAAACAACGATCTGCTCGCGATTGAAGATTTATGTACAATCAGCAAAATGAACGAATTACAGGAGACACAGGAGATTAATTGACAGGGTCAACAGCCAATCAAGACACAGAATACAATGTCCTGTAAAAAAATGCAAAAAAGGATGCCAAATTGCTCTGAAAGGTGAACCACAATGTAGCAAGGAACCGGTGTACTACTCATTATAATATCTGCTGTTTGTGGAATTGTTATATTTATTGCATATTTTGTGTGTTAACACTAACTATAAGGGGAGGATCCAGACTGACTGAGTCATTGTTTTGTGTCATCAGGACCATCAGCACTCCTGTATCCGTTCCCATGGTGCTGACATCTTCTGGCTCTCTGGAGTCCGTTCCTCTCACCACAGTTCTTGCCAATGGGGACTCCAGTGACTCCTCCCCTCCCCGGGTCATTCTCCACACCGTCCCCTCCACAGCAGCAGGTGGGAAAGATGTGCTCACCATCCAGGCGGCGTCTCTCGCAGGCGGTGTCAACAGCTTGCAGGACGACCTCCCACAGCAACTTCTGTTCACCAGTTTGGGGACCGCCATCTCCTCCTCCGCCTCATCCTGCACCTCCCCGGCGGGAGTCATTAGTTCCGCCGCTTCCAACCTTAACTGCATCCCCCGCCTCGTCACCATCAACACCACCAACGGGCAGACCAT
This sequence comes from Oryzias curvinotus, assembly GCA_023969325.1. Classification (NCBI taxonomy): domain Eukaryota; kingdom Metazoa; phylum Chordata; class Actinopteri; order Beloniformes; family Adrianichthyidae; genus Oryzias; species Oryzias curvinotus. The sequence continues at coordinate 14,473,281 of CM043715.1, read as the reverse complement.
GGTGGCGCAGCAGCCGGGGACCGTCATCGCCACCGTGCTGAAATCCAGCGACCTCTCTGGGCTGCAGATCAAAGAGGAGATGCTGGACCCTAGCTACTTTCAGTCCATGGTGAACGGCGATCCATCTCTGGCCGTGCACACGTTTGACAAAGAAGACATGGAGATGGGCGAGGCGGAGCTTCACTATAGGACTGTGATCATCGATTCGAGTCAAAGCCAGGGGCCGAGTGGGACTGTAGTTAATGGACATTCCTCCCAAAGAAGCAGCCCCAGTGTGGGCCTGACCCCTGTGGAGGAGCTGGAGGTGCGTGGGGAGATGTCCCTGCAACCGGAGCAGGGGGTCAAATGCCTACAAGAGCTGCCTGTGTCTGTTCAATTGCCTGCAAACTTTATCCAGATAAAAACAGAGCCTGCCGAAGCTTAGAGCAGCAAGACTCTTTAGCACGAACCGAATCGAAAGAAAACAACGGCTGGATCCATTTCCATCTTTTCCTTCTGTCTCCAATCTTTAAGTACCAGAAGTGAGGGATCATGCAGCATATTGCTCCAAACGTCACTCAGACCAGACTCGCAATTAAATGTTTACTCACATACACTGTGACCACGTGCCTACTTAGAAAAATCAAGAGAACGATAAGTTTGTTTTCTAAGATTTCTGTTTTTTGGTTAGATGTAGAATTATATTCTGTAAACCCAAACAGACAAAAATAAACAAACGCCGAACACACCGTCACACAAACAGAAGAAAAAGAAGGTATCCCTGCCTGCCATGTGCCACCTCCTTCATTTCCTTCATCACTGCTTCAAGAGGAGAGGGCAACAACCCAAAACCAGTGACTGAATGCCAAACAACCAAACCGTGGACGTGTGCGTTCTCCTTCGCCGTACAGGTTCCTGCTCTTGGGATGGACGGACATCTACCTGTCTTCTGTTAAAAAAACGCTCACGTCAATCGGAGAGTGCCTTACAGGAAGCTCAGAAAGAAAGCAAAAGACGTTGCTTGATACTCAAGAACTTACTATGCATTTATTTTGATATAAACAGAGCAGGTATGCATATACTGTCTATTAGCCTCAGCCTTAAAACACTGCGTTGCCCTGGAAACGGTCATATTGTTTGAACCAAGGACAGTGCAGCATCAGAACTGTTTATATTCAGACTGCAGGCACATTCAGATAGGGAGTGGAAAAGATAAAAAAAAAAAAAAAAACCTAATAATAATCTACTTCTGCTTTTAAAGGCTCAGAGGTTTAATTCCTGTTTATATGACATATAGAATATATCTATAAATGTATGGAAAAAAATATACCTGTATGTAAACATAATATGCAACTGAGATTGAATTTTAAGGCCACAAGAAATGTATTTATTTTGTGAATTCCTAAATTCTGTACAAAACGGCACATTTTTTTTTAAATATTGTTGAGGAAAATCACAGAAAATATGAACCAGGAAACGTTGGTAGATTTAGTCCTTTTTTATGTAAAGCCGCCTTCTTTCACTTATATAGCCTTCTATGTAATCACCCTTCACATTCTCTTGAATTTTGGACTTCTTGTTATTCTCTAGATATATTTTCTTGTAAATATCCTCTGATTTAAAGATGCCACTGAATGTGCTTTCTGTTCTCACTTCCCAGCAGACATACCTCCCTGATCTTTTTGAAACGGACATAAAAGATGAATTTTTAGTATTCAAGAAAAAGATTCAGTCAGTGCTGTAGATGTTTGATGTGTCATCTTTAGTTTTTTTTTCATTTATGGAGCACAAAAAAATCCCCCAGAACCTGCTAAGTTTTTATATATAAAAAAAACCCTTCCTCCTCTACCACACCTCTCTCACCTCACCTTTGCGTTTTCTTTATCTGCCGTCCCACTTGGTTAAAAAGCTCTTGGGCTAACTGTTCGATTGGCCCCCTGATCCCGTGGGGTGTGAAGCCATATTGATCCTGGGCGGTATCAGGGCTAAATTGGTTGTACTTTCCATCCAGACGGCAGCAGCAGAGGGAGGACGCTCAGACAAACTGAGCTCCATCCGTTCAGGACTTAAAAGCTTCTTCAGCAGCTCAGACATCTGCAGGTCCTCTGAATCCATTCTTGTTCTTTACCAAAGTTTCAACAATAATTGAACAGGCTTTCATTTTGAGTTTACTGTTATTATTTTTTTAACTGTATATATTCCAGAAAAATTTGTCCTTGAAAGGCTGGGGAGGTATGTCCACCGCCTGTGTTTTTTCTTCTTTTGTGTTGGGTTCCCTTATGCTGAATTCTAGAATAGATTTTTATGAAAAATAAGTCAATATAATTAAAAAAAAAAGCAACCATTTTCCCTGTTTCCTCCATATTTTGTTTTCTTTTTATTTATTTTGTCTTGTTGCAAGTGTGAGACGCAGATAAAATGTTACGCAGAGATTCTTTCTGAAAATTCAAACAGAGGAAAAAAAACAAATTAAATTAAACCTGGAAACAAATACCAAGTCTGTTAATTTTCTTTCTTTTTTCTTTTTTTTTTGCTGTGTAGATAATGAAACAATTTCTGGCTTGGACAAAAAAGCTGCAGCTCTGGGGGATATTTGATCGCATGGCATTTGGAGTGGAAAGTCAAATCTGCTGCGGGAAACTGGATTGGAGCCATTAGCAGTCCACAGACTGATTGGACTGTACTTAAGAGCACTGCTCCTCCAGTTGCTGTGGGTGGATGAATACATTAGTATGTGACATGCCCAGAGCTGAAGACAGCCGTGTCTGTCGCCACGGTGAAATGAGAGCGCTTGTTTGGGCTGCTGCTGGTGTGAGAACGGCTTCCACTCACTCGGACTGATTGTTTCAGATCTTGTGGGGATGAGAAGAAGCGACCGTGTGTGCGTCTGTAGTCGCTTCTGGCGTTTTGGGCGTTCAAACTGGTCGTGTTTAAGGAGCTGGCATGGCAGCAGGGTTAGCCTAACACGTCTGTCTGTGTTTTTCCACCCACATGCACAGCTGTGTGCTGCACAATCCAGACTTGACTTGTCCTGGAGTTCAGACCCGACCACCAGCTCGAGCCTCTTCAAGTGAAGCTTTATGCAGAGGAAAAAAAAAAACACAGAACAACCACCTCTCCCCATTCTAGCCAGACACTTTGCTTTTCTGCTGAGTGGCTCATCGATCTCTTGCCACATGGTAAACAGAGGTTTAATGGATTACTAAAATAATGAAAGGCTACCAGCATCTGTTCTGTCTGTTTGGTTGGTGAGTCAAAGACCCTGGAGATGGAGCCAGAGCTGGGTCCTCTGAGAGGAGGACTATTTCTGTGACGCCTGCAGCCACTGACACAGCGCGAGTGTTTACTGCTGTGCCATACTGCCTCTCACAGTGGGAGAGGTTGAAGGATGACGACTGACATTATTGTGCCTCCAGCTTGTGGCGGGAAGAGAACAGGGAGGGCAGGGAGAGCTTATTTAACCATCAGGTCAACAGACTTACTCAGTTTTTGCAAGAGAAAAGGAGGAAACTGCAGTCTTCTGGCTACATCCACAATGAAAAATGTACACTATATTCATAAAAAACTATTATAGAAACTTAAAAGGATTTAAAACACGAGTTAAATGGCTAAAACACCGTCATTTGTTTGCTCTGACTTACCTGCAGTACACCTTTCTCAACACAAGATGGCACTGGTGTCCCATGCCCTGAGCACTGGCTGAGTGTTAAATCCGGATTGAAGACAAGTCTTCCTTCAGGTCACTAATCTAAATACAGACACTCCTCATACATTGGTTTTTCTCTCTCCTCTGCCCCAGAATAGTAACTCACACATCCAAACAAACGAGGGATTATTTGAAATGAAAATAAGCAGCTGTGGGTGAAGCTCTCTTGCATTTCTGATGAGCAACAAAGAAAAAAAATAAATAAATAAAACAAATTCGCTCATGAGCCTCAGAGAAAGTGGCCATTCCTCAGGCCAAGTAGAGAAATTCCTTTGAACTGCCATGACCTGGTAAACGCTGGGTATCTGAGTTTATCCTGCACAGCCGTCCATTTTGTTTCCCCCCTCCCCATAAGAAAAGTGATAAAGAAGCCCTGGTGAAGGGGGTGTGGGGCAGCTGTATAAAATGCATGAGCAAAACAGCGAAAGGCTTCATTTGAAATGATATATTCTTTAATTCTACTCTAAAAAGGAGGAGTTTACTGTCACAGAGGGCCTCATTTCTCATGTTGACAGTATTGAGCCACTCCATACATTACAGGAATTCTAATGATCTTCTATTTTTGAGTCCCCTGGTATAATCCAATATTAGATTTTCTTTTTATGCTTTATTTTTCTATTTTTCCTTGGCCTTATTTACTTGTTGTGTTTTCTGGCTCAGTGTGAGCTCAGCCAGCACAAATGTTTGACTTGATTACATGTTCATTTTTCAATTTTGTGGTGGAAGATGCTATTTGAGCTCTTTTATTAAAGAGCAGAAGCTTTTTTAATTTTCACAAAAGTTTGTCTTTTTATTATTTAGAAGTTCGGGGCTTTTAAAAAGTTTGAATTTGACTGAATTTCTGTAATTCTTTTTCTTAAAAGAAGTACAAAAAAATTCCAAAATATGTCAAAAATATGTTGTATTTCTCGAACTATAAGACACTATAAAAACCCTTAATTAAAATAAAGATAAAAAGGAAGATTGTAGACAGTGCTACCAACAGTTTTCCAAATAATTCGGAGCACCTTATATATGTATTAATTCTGATTATGTTTACTGACATCAAAGTGATTTTGAGAGGTACATGGCGTTCTGTCAAAATGTCCGTCCTTTTTCATTTTAGGAGCTACAAACAAGGTTGGCTACCGTGTTGTGATGTTCTGTGTTTTTCATGCATTACTCACAACGTAGTAACGGTTATTTTAGCAATATTACCGGTAGTCTGTGTTTTTATGTGTTGCAAACAAGGTTGGAAGTTACAGGTAAGACCTAGAGTTATTGTGAACACACTTCACAAAGTCTAGCTTAATGTACCCTATACGTTTGAAAATAGACCATCCATTGGCAGTACACCTTACAATCTGGTGTGTCCTTTGGTGTCGAAAATACAGTAGGTTGAGTCAGGACGGAAATGATCATAAATTTATTTATTTGGTCTTTAAGTTTGCTTTCAGATTCGGCATCGTTTGCATCCTCAGAGCACAAATATTCAAAGTGTGAGCATCCAAAGGAAAGGCCTTTTAACCCTTTGACACAGAGCTTTAGCTTTAGTGCTGATGTTCATTCTACCACAAACTACTGCACCCTTTGGCCGTTGATGTTATTAACCTTTCACTGATATGCAACACTTCAATCAGCTGGTTCACATTGGTCATGTAAACTCCAGGCATTACGGGTTGGCATCCTTCTGGATTTGCAGAAACCTGGTGCTTCTGGATCAGGTGGGTTTTGCCAATGAAAAGCTACAATGGGGGATTAGTTATAAAACATGCACGGCCTGAAGTCTGACACGTGGTGTAATCGAGGTGTTACGGTTTATCAAAGAGCATGTGATTTTTAGGTGTGTTAAATGGTTCAAATCTGTTCATTTGAATGTTTTTGTTTTTCTTTTATAGATCTCTTACTTCAACAAGCTTTCAGGTCTTTTCCGTCCGACTGCTGGACTTTTCTCCCAACAGGCGTGAGGAGCTCTGAAGGAGCCAACCATTCTCTCTGTATCAGCCCTCTAGTTGGGCTGAACCGGCCCATTTCCAACCACACTCAGGGTTTTGGCAATTTACTCTCACGACAACGCAAAACGCTCCTCAGAGTCCTCAAGCGGTGCTCGCTGGATTGACAAGCAAGAACATTTTTACAAAATACAACAATTTATACCGTCTTAGCCCTGTTATGAGAACAAAGGGCTCAGACAGGAGCAAGCTGAATGCATCCATTTTAATAAACACTTGACTATTTGATGTGATAAGCAGGAAATAGTGAGAAATGAATAATACAAGCGCTGATTTTTATGAACTTTTCCGAAGTGCCTGGGGGGTTTTTGCTTGTCAGTTTATTTGAAGTACGTTTGTAATTACTGCATTTGTTAACTCATGCCAGCATTTTTCACTTGACATGCTGCTTTAGGCTATTGACATTATTGATTAAAAAAAGGCAAACAGTTGAAGTCTCAATTCTATTCATGAGTATATTCATAAAGTATTTACATACATTTTATACAATGCCTTCACCAAATCCATGTCACTGTGTTTTATTGATATTGCTGGCTTTGTTATTATATGAAGCTCACATGAGTCATCGTCTAAATTTACTTAGAAGCCAAGAATCTTGCATGAAAGAGTTATAGATTAGAAAAAAAAAAACACTTAAGGCATAAACACTCCTGTCAAATGTATTGGTGCTTCTTATGGCCACAAATGAAAATTGGAAATAGAGAACAAAAGAGCAAGATTAGTCTATTTCGTGAAGTCGATTTACCTAAACATCATGGATAAAAAAAATTAAATCTATTCAGGAAATTGTTTTGACGACAGAGATGATTCTTGGAATAAAACTTTAATTTGGAAAAACAAGAAAAGTTGTTCATTAAACTTCAAACTGTCACAGCACGAGTGCCCCATTTTTGTCTTCCTGTCTAAAGTGTTCTCATATAGCTGGAAAGCTCCTGTGCATTTATGCTCATGTTATGACAGAACATCAATTACAAATGCATATCTCACTTGCTTATTTGTTGGTTGCAGATGAGAGTTATTTCAGCACGGCGCGCCGAGGCTTGGGTGCCTTTTTACAGATCAGGATGGCCTCAGTCAGGAATAAATTGCTTGAACAGTGGCGCTATTTTAAGCGGTTTGCAAATTGCAACAGGGGCGAGTTAAACAGAGGAGGATAACACATCATTAGGAAGATCACAATAGACAGCTGAGGTCTCTGCTTCTTTAATTATACATCTTTATTTTGAACACGATGCCAAAAAAACCTGAAGAAAGGAGTCAGACGTGAATTTTTTAGACTTTGTCATCAAATTTACAAGAAAAACTTCCATTTTTATTCTAGCTTTCCATTTAGTGCAGCACACTACTAACTAAGGTAGGTTTGTATATTGCTGCAATAACAATATTATGTATATGCATATGACAAAGAACCCTCAATCACTTGCTAACTCAGACTATAATCCAGATGAAGTCTTTCTGAAATTTTCAAAAGAAACAACAAAAAGTGGGATTATGTGCACATGCAACAACAATGGAAAGAAAAAACATTGAAGATTTTATAAACCGAACATGAGCTTAAAAATGATGGTTTTGGTGTTTTTAACATTTTCCTCTGGCATTTTTCTGATGATGACGGACGCAAGTAAAGAACATGAATATTAAAATTGCATTTCTAAGTATTTCTTTTTTCAAATCATTATAAATCAGGAGCAGATGCCATTTAAAAAAGCCTGTAGTTGTTACGCACAAACTACAGTCGGTGGGCCACGAGCTCCCTGCTCTTCTCCATTCTGATGCATTCACTTGCAGACGACTAGATCCATGAACGTCTTTGTTTTCCTCAGCATCTGGCTCAAAACTGTACAGCTGGATAGCTCCAATATTGTTCACCATATTTGCTGTTAGGTTGGGGTTGTGAGGGGCTGTAAGCTAGCGGGAAAGCGTATCAACAAGATGGGTGACGGTAAGTGGGGATGGGATTTCCATCCCACAACTCAGAGATCCCAACATCCTACAACTCAGAGACATAATTTTAATTAACTACTGCTGCTCTGCAGAAACTATGTCCTAGAAAGTGACAGAAGTTTTTTGAGCCTCTTTTTTTTTTTTGAGGGGCTCCTGATAGTGGTGGCAGAAGCGACAACCACGCTTACTAGAACTGGTTAAAAACGGCATAATGATTCAAATAAAAAAAAACTCACTGGGCTTTTAAAATAGATCAAAAGATGATAGGAGTGGGACTTTAGTATGTAAAGTTGTAAACTTGAAAATTGCTTGACAATTTATTAGAAACAACTTAATCCTGACAGTAAAAATGCTAAAAATTAAGGATTGTTTGGTTGAGAAGATGCTGCAAAAGAACAGAGCTCCTATTTGTAAAAAACAAACTATTCAGTGTTTTTTATATACTTTTGATGCATTGCTCGGTGGCAGAGGACATCAAGAGGATCAAACTCCAAATTGAAGCTTTCAAACTTGAAATCAATAAGCAAGAGAGTGTCATATTTATCTGTGGCTAGCTATATCTTGTAGCACCATTTTTAGAAATACATTTGCACTGCACACATTATGGTTTTAGCAAAGTCCTAAAGTGAGGATGAAAGCAAGGAAAAATGCTGCGGTTATCTTCAGCATTTTGTGAAGGCGATCTGAGAAAAAGGATACACTTTTAAAAGCTATTTAAGATTAAATCAATCACGCTTGAATTTCTTTTATTTGATGGAAAAACAGACTAAAACATAAATGGATTTCAATCCCTCAGATCCTGCCCAGCATGCGAGCGATCCACCAGTTGCACGGCATCACAATCTGACAGATGACCCGGCCTCCTTGGTAGTAGTACGGCCAGGGGTTGAAGCCGCCCAGGGGCTCGTGGTAGCGGCGGCAGAAGCGGTAACCGCGGCGACAGTACTGGCAGCAGTAGCCGCGCTCGTCCAGTTGGTTATCCAGCTCGATTCCAATATCCCGCTGCAGAGGACACAGGAGTGGGCAGGGTTACAATCGCACACATGACAAATGCCAGTCCTCCAGAGGCAAGGGCAGGACAGCAGAAAAGAGGAGCGGGCGACAAGAATTGATGAGGCTGCTTTGGCTGTAGGTCAACAGAATACAGGCAAAAAGCAAACAAGAGCGAAAAGATCAGGAGTGATTTCTTTGAAAATGCCGGCCCGTGTGATGCTTGATCACGGCGACAAGGAGATCAAGATAAACGGCGCAGCGAACAGGCTTGAATTAAGCATTAAATATAATACCCTTGACCTTTCTATTATACACAAGGCAGCACAACTGCCAGTTGCACAGTAAGTCCAGCCTGCACGGCCCCTCTCTCAATTCTGTCTTGAGTCAAAGGGAACTCAGTTGTTCGTCACCAAAGTAATTACACTATTTCTTTCATCTTTGACCTCTTAACTTCCTGAAACGAAGCAGTGACTGCCCCTCCTCCAACAGAGCATTCAAATTAGAGCTTCTCATGTCTTGGCGCCCTCCTCCTGACCTTGACTTTAAGTGCACGGCGCATTCCTAAAGCAATTAGCAGAGTAATGATCGCCTAAGAAGGATTCTTTCATTTGCTCTCGCTGGCTGCCTCTGAATTTATAGAGGGTCCAAATGAAACCCAAATGCAAGGTAAATTGGGCAGAATTAATGGCCCTTGGCTTTTTCCATTGTGCTGGTTAGTTCATGCACCCATTGACTTGTAGGGCTGAGTGCCATGCCTTTGATCAACTCCAAATGGGGTTGATAGGACGGGCTGCTTAACTCCGAAGGAGAGTTGAGACAGAAAATATTCACGATTGCTTATTTTATCCACAGTGCTAAAAAAATTAAAGCACCTAATGCAGCAATGTTGCTCAGCTAGCAAGGAACTGATTAGCAACTACCAGAATTTACACCGAATCAGTCATGAATAAGTGGTTTTTGGAAACCTATCATTCTTTAATGTCAACAAGATAACAAACTATATATATATAAAAGAAGAAAAACCCAAAGACTTATTAATACCAATCGATCAAGTAAAAAATCAGTTTTGTTTGGAAAATAAATCCTCACTGATTGGTTTCTTTAAAAAGTTTCTGGTGATGTTTTAGTTTAAGATCAGAAAAACAGAAGAGGGAAATAACTTTTTGAACAATTGTATAAATGATATAAACATATATATTTGATTTAATTTGTATTTATTTTCGGGTTTCAATGTAAGAAAAAATATGATTAAAATAATAATATTTGGAAGCCAAGTCATAACAATAGCTTCAAACACTGACATGGTTCTAGGGCTCAGTCAGTGATAAAAATGGACCCTTATCTATGGATTTTACACTTTATAACATTTAAATGGAATAAAACATATTTTGTCAAAGAACCTGAAGCAAGTAAGCAGTTTGGGTGCAATTTGAATAAGAAAGATCTACCTCACATACAGGTATGCTGGGTTGATGTGATTACTAAGCCTTCACTTTGAACCAATACCTAAATAGCTCTTCTTCTTCTCAGCCAATCACAATCAAATGTTTTCTTTTAATTTCATAACGGTCGTATCTCTGCACAGTTCGCCGTCCCTCCTCCACCCTGTTCTCCACCTGGGGCGATGCTTTGGCAGGGTCTGGCCTGGAGTTGCCCATCCCTGGTCTAGGCTCTGGGATTTATTTATCTATGGTCTGATTTCATCCCAAGCATGCTAGACGTCATTGGTCCAGTGCCAAATCGCAGAAGATTATGGACTTATTACATACACATTGTTCTGTAAAACAGCTAAATCTGTACAGGGGGTTACATTCTAAATATAACAAGCGATAAGTGAAATCCGTTAAGTGGAATTCCAGACATATTAAGGCTGTAAAACTCTTCGCTACCCACTTTATACACTCTTCTCAAACAGACATGAGCATTTTCACACACCTCTCTTTTGTTTAAACTCTCAACCTGTAAAATAAGTCCAGTTTTATAGAAAAAGAACAAATAATAATAACGATTGAAGATTGATGTAACTCTGGCATTCTGCAAAGGAGAGACAGGACAGAGGAGATTAAATGACAAGGTCTACAGCAAATCAGGATGCAGATCACAATGTGCTGTTAAAAAAAGAATACATAATTGTACTGAAAATGGCCACGAAACAGCGAGACTGCAATGTAAAGAGGGACCACTGTACTTTCATTTCTTATATCTCTCCTTATTGAAATTTGCTCAATAAAGTCTGGAAAATAAACAGAAAAAATCAACAGAAAAATCACCAACATAAACTCAAATAACAATAATGTCATTCAAATAATCCAGAATAATTAGTAAAATAACCTAGAGATTGGTCAGGAAAATAAATCTACTTTAGTTGCAGTCCTAATCTAAAGTGACCTGCAATTTATTGACGGGTTCATCATTTACTCTTTTTATGTTAATACTAACTTTCATATGAGTAATCTTTTGGTAAAACCCTTTATTTCAATGTTTTTCAAAATAAAGTTGACCACTAATTAATCATTAAGTAGCTTGAAGTTCTTTATCTTTTTCCTTCCATATTCAATAATATGTGCATTTATACAGCTAATTATACACTCTCAAAACTTTATGGCTTTTAATGATTAATTTCTGGGAGACACAAATGTCACTATCTTAGTCTTACAATGATGTCTGCATGTATAGTAAAAATATACATTTATGTTTGTGTACAGAAAATGTTTGAGCCCCCTCCCCTTTTGTCTCCACCAACTCAAGCGGGGAAATTAGCCGATTAGTTGCATCTACTCCACAAGTAAGTGAGCAGTCAGTCACGACAGCGGTGCTGGTTTGGTATCGCGGCAGCTTCTATGAATTCCCCACAAGCGTGACCTATAAGAAAGTGTGCCATGCGTTTGATGTGAGCCATGATAAAGTGAGCAACGCCTCACACTCGTGAGACATAATTAAAATACATAGAAAGGGTGCGACAGGTGATATCGAGGATAGATGGGGTTGATTTATTACTGAGACTGGCAGAGGTAGGCTTTTAACGATTTATTGGTTCAGTCAGGTTTCAGGTCATCAGCTTCCAGGCAACAATCTGTTATGGAAACAACACGAAAGCTGTCAATGGACCAAGGATAATCTTATCTGCTCCTCACAGCCCAAACTGGGAAGTTATGAAATCTTGAGCTGCGACTCAGAAATGGAAGAAAATACGTTATTCAAAAGACGTTTGTCAAAACAAGCAGCCAATAGGCAGCATTGTAGCTTAAAGACAATTAATCAGAGCTATCCTTTTAAAACGGAGGGCACATATTAATCACTCCGGCTTTGAGATGCCGTCTCTAGCGGGAAGCTGCGGTGATAAGAATGGTTCACCTTGGGAAATCTGAGACAGTCACTCACAAACAAGCAGCATTAATGAAGAGTAAAACCCATTACCCTCTTGATGTATCTGATTTCATCACACACTCATGCTCCCGTGCAAACGCACACACTCGCACACACACAAAGGCAGCGCTGCTCATAATTGCAGATGTTGGATGGGAATGAGTCGGCGGAGTAGAAAACTGTGTCAGTCATTCAATAAGATGTAACCAATCAAAGCATGACTCCTCTAATCTCCACACTTGTTGGTGTTATTTCACACACGCTGATCAGCGCTCTTCATGAGCTTGAAGCGCACGCCTGAACGTGTTATTAGACAGCAAAGCTCATCCCATTCATTTCGGCACCAAACCGGCAAAGATAATATTTCTGCTGTATTTTGTATTCAGAAAAGCTGTTTTACTGGTTTTCATGTTGATACACAAGATGGAGCAACATATGAAATGCTTTGACGCATGACTTCACCTCCCAATTTCATCTCCCTGCATCACAGGGAATGACAACAAACTGGATGAACGGTGATGTGGCGTACTGGGCGAAGCCCCAAGGTTTGTGGGGATTGGGCGAGTTTACGCCGAGAAGAAGCACGTTAGTGGTCAATTCTTGGATGGAAACAAGCTCGTCCCAGCTATATGAGTCAAGGACAGACGTACGCCCCCATGCAGCTTGTCAAAGAGTAGTTATTCAGTTTGAAATTTCCAGGGCCAGCTCCGAAACACACTGCACTCTGACATGGCAGCCGTGGCAAAGTTCAACGACATATATCTGTCAGCCTCTGTCACAAGGTCTCAGACGATTATTCTGCTTTATGAGCGCTCGCTGTGGGCAGACGTGGCACTGAATCCCAGCCTTATGAAATGCAGATGAAGCCAATGCATGTGTGTTTTTTTTTTTTCCTCTCTGTCTGCCTGTGTGACAGCAGGAACCGCCTGCGTCGCCTTCGTGCACATTTACATGAGCTCTGCGCGGGGGAAAAGAAAAAAAAAGGTAAAAATGAATGAGGCTTGGCTCACACATGTGGCCTCCCACTGGCTTGCGCGAGACTTTGGACTCCCAATTACAGGCTGCTGCTTGCCCTCTGCTTGCCCACAAAGGCCTTTGTTATCAGCAGAGCCACAAACAGCGCTCGGACATGCCGCTGGAATGGACTGCAGAGGAATGCATTGCTCAGCTGATAGTGGCACAGCGATTCAAACGGAGAGCTGGGTTTTTTTTTTTATCCCCTGGTGTGTTTTAATTGCGTGCCGCTGCATCCCCTGCCACAAACAATAAGGGAGAAGTCGGAGAGGCTGTGTGTTGAAGGTGTTTCTGGGACGGGGCTGATAAATGCCAACATTATAGGACATCCCATTTCTCTGTGTGCCTCCCACCTCTGAGGAGGAGCGGCGCATTTTCCTTGACGTTAGCTTTAGTGACAGCTCACCTGTGAGTGCTGCATGTCTTCGTCTGCTTTGAGCGCACCGATCCGTGTTAATATTCTGTGCAATGGGAACTTTCTGTGGTGTCCGGGATAATTAATCATACACTATTGAGTGGTTTCCTTGCAGCACGCCAAAATATGCCATTCGGCTAATGCGTTTATTCTATGTGCTTTGATAATTAAAGCATTCTTAATAAATGCAGCCGATCTGTGCAGCAGTGAGTGACCTTGAGAGAGCTTTTTCATGCGCCGCTTTCCACCGTCAGAGAAAAAAAAAAGGAAGTCGACAAAAAAGAGACACTGACGGCTGCTGTAAGGCACAACTTGCTGCCTTTGAAAGATATTCCTCTCAATTAATGGAGAGACATTAAGGGAGTCTTCAATGAACTGGCCTTACTTAAACAGATATATGGAGCAATTGCTGTACCCTCTGGTGCACAAAGTCAGTTTTAACATCAATTAGTGAGCGATTTATATGCAGAAAGAGTTGCGGCAGAGCTGCAGCCGACTGAGGCCGCTCTGCTGTTGCTTGATGTGTGGTCCCTGGATGTGGATGAGGAGCAGAGCCGCACTTACATAGTCATTTACGGGGGGGTGATCCAAGACATCTCGGGCAAAACGCTGACCTGTGACCTCTGTGTCGGGTGTGTCCACATCCTGAGCCTCAGCTTCTGAAAGAACAGGAGCAGAGCAGAACTTCAAAACTCTCACAACTTTTCTTTCAATTCACGTGTTTTACGCTCTATAGGGTGCACGCAAAAGCCTTAATTCCCTTAAAAAAACAACATTCATTCATTCATTCATCTTCTTCCGTTTATTTCCTTTCGGGGTCACGGGGCTGCTGGAGCCTATCCCGGCCACTTGTGAGCGAAGGCAGGGGGCACCCTGGACAGATCGCCAGTCTGTCGCAGGGTAAAAAAACAACATTGTTCCTTCAATATGGCTTCATTCTGGTTGCACTTAACCATGTCGAAACCATTTTGAAAGGTACTATCAAAATGTTTGGTTCGGTGTTATTGTTAATATACATTTTACATGTAGCGGTGTTAGACTTTGTTTTTTATGTGTTACTAACAATGTTAGGAAATAGTGTAGTCGCAGTAATGTGTGTTTGCTATCAGTCTGTTTTTTAATGTGTTGCAAACAAGTTAGAGGTCTTGTGAATATGCTAGCACTAGTAGCGACCATCCTGTGACAAACAAGTTTCATAAGTAAGGGTTGATGGCCGATGAAGTGTGCGGTTATTACTTTTTAACGCACGCCGTGGAAGCCTGAACCGTCCGACGCGAAGCGGAGGGCGTTAAAAAGTAATAACGCACACTTCGAAGGCCATTAACCCGCTTATACCATGGTCACTTACAAAAGCAATACATATTAACCAGGTTTTAGTCCTTAATTCTTGTTTTTTTTTCGATTTGGATCGCTTTTCTCACAAAAAGCAGACTATATGTTACGTGATGCGTAACTATATGTTTCCGCGTCGCGCAGCACCACCGCTGCAGTCAAGATTCGGCGATATATATATGCTGATCGTCCCGATAGGTTGAATAAAGCATTAATTCAGAGGGAAAGTTAATCGCTTACCGCTTGTTTTTGTCCAAATTATGAAGCAAAAGATGTTTTAAAGAAGCCGGCGCAGTGATACAAAACATTTAAGCTAACTGACCGGAACTTCTTCTTTCACCGTGCGGTTATTAAGTTTTAACGCATACCCAGCAGCCAATCAGAATCGAGTATTCAAGCGGACCATGGTATAAGTAAGGGTTAACGGCAGACGAATTGTGCGTTTATTACTTTTTAACGCACGCCGTGGAAGCCTGAACCATCCAACGCGAAGCGCAGGGCGTTAAAAAGTAGTAACGCACACTTCGAAGGCCATTAACCCGCTTATACCATGGTCACTTACAAAAGCGATACATATTAACCAGTTTTTAGTCTTTAATTCTTGTTTTTTTTCCCGATTTGCTTTTTGTGTATTTGATGCACCGCATCACGTTACAATAGTCCACGTCGCGCCGTACCACTGCTGCAGTCAAGATTCGGCGATATATAATAATAATAATAATAATAATAATAATAATAAACTTTATTTATATAGCACTTTTCGAAATCCAGATTACAAAGTGCTGTACAGTTGATATATATGCTGATCGTCCCGATGGGTTGAATAAAGCATCAGTTCAGAGAGAAAGTTCACCTCTTTCCGCTTGTTTTTGTCCAAATGATGAAGCAAAAGGTTGTTTTAAAGAAGCCGGCGCAGTGATAGAAACATTTAAGCTAGCTGACTGGAACTTCTTTTTCACCGTGTGGTTTTCAGGTTTTAACGCACACCCAGCAGCCAATCAGAATCGAGTATCCACCCGGACCATAGTATAATTACTGTGAACACTGTTAATAAAGTCTGACTGATGGACTTATCTCTGAGTCTTGTCTCTGTTAATGTAGCATATAGTTTAGTGAACCTTTTATATGACAAGTTCAAAAATAGACCATTTTCATTGACAGTGCATCTTATGGTGCAGAAATATGGTAGTTGATCCAATCCTTCACTTATATGTGCTTCAATTATTCCTTTTTTTCCTACATTTTTTTTACATTTAGATAAAAATGTCAAAAACATGCCATCTCTAAAAGAAAAAACATACTATATTTACTGCATTGGAGAGTACTGTCCTTTAATTTATACCACATTATATGCTTGAAACATGCTGGAAAGGTTCCGACGTTACAACAAGCTTTTTCATGAAACTTTTCTGCTTTGTTTAAATGACAAAAATGTTAAGCTTTTAAGTCCTGTTTAGTTCTTTATCAAACAATCACTTGCAAGCTTCACCTTGTAAATTAACACAGTAAAACTTGTGTGTTCACACACCTCATGATCAGAAATGATTTGTTTTCACCTGATGCGAGTTCACACATTTTTTTTTTTAAATCTAGCTTACTTGTCTCTCCTAAGACAAAGGTTTTGGAGAGGTGCCACTGTGTGGTAATGGTAGCTGTTAATTCTTGCTGCCGGGACTTTCATACAGAGTTGTTAGAAACAGAAGCTTTTGAGAGACAGATCCGTGCTTCACTCTTATCTTAATCAAAGACAATAATAATGCGTCAATCATGTTTAAGTTATTGTTAGAGCATATTCCTCTGATGTGACCTTTTGATTATATAAGTTGCAATTTTTTAGATAGGTTGGCCGTGGGTGCGACTTATATTCAGGTTCGACAGGACATTTTTTTAATGAATAGCAACAATCGCTAGAGGGCGCTGTGCCTGTGTGTATCAGAGATACTGACAGTAAAGCAGAAGAAGAAGCCCTGTTCAGTCTTATGCTGGGTTTAGCAGAATTGTCCAGAAGCGAAAAAGAGAATGAAGAATTCAATGGGTTTAGTGATTTGAAGGGATACAAAGAATTGTTCCTTATGCAACGGTCATCTAAAAAAGGTTGCACCAATATATTAGATACATCCTAAATAAGCATCAATGTGTCACGGTAGTGAAGTGTAGATATATTCAGTCTATTATTGTTATCTATTTCATCATTAGGTTTGCCTTTCAAGATGAAATGTCTGTTCTTGTTCTCATATTTTGTTAGAATCATTTCTCCCAAAAGTGTAATTTACATATGAAATTTTGTTATGCTTTTTTTTTGGGGCCGCTGCAACTTATAGTCCGAAAAATACAGCACTTATCTTACCTCCAACAGCAAATATGATCAACTCAAAAAGATTCAATTTGCATTCACTTAATATTGCTGAAATCTCAAGATCACAAGTTTTTAATTTCGTCATTTTCCAAGATGTATCCCCTCATGTTTAAAAGTTTAGGCCTTTGAGACGCCAGCATCTCATCGTACTAAGCTGTTTGTTTAAAAAAGAAAAGAACGCTTGGGCCTAAACTTCCTCGAGTGTCACACTGCAATGTCACAAAATAACACTTTTGAGATAAATCCTATCCTAGCCCTAATCCAACACCTATTTCCTATCCTCTAAACGCTGAGTTTCCTCTGCACTTCATCAGCTATTAAATGTTCATTTGATGCTCACACTGATTTTTCTAACCCAATCCCCTGCAATTCTTCAAGCATTTTTCTAATAAGTTACCATGGCAACTCCACTTTCCAGTTATGGATTGATTGAGTCAGAAGGAATTCCCATCTGTGTGTAGATGTTGCCACTAGATTAGCATTAGATTTCTAATGTTGCTTTAGTTTGCATTAGCACCTAATCGGATTGCACACTGATGACAGTCCTCAGCAGCATTTTACAGACTTGTTCAGCTTGTGTTTTGATGTAAAGTCAATCAGTAACCTGAAGGTTATCATGCTCAAATCTACAAAAATCCATGCAGCAGTTTTTCAATACAAGCTGAACTCATCAAAATATAATTTTAGTGTTTATGAATTAATTTTAAAAAACTGAATTGTAGTTGTTTAATACAGTCACAACTGGACCATCTGAAGCATTGACTGTAAAAGAGAACTGGACTGAGTGGAGGTGTGGCCTTCCAATAAGCTCACTCCTGATATTGTTGGAACCGGAAGTAAACTCTTTTCTACTGGTGTTGTCACACTCAAATGATGCAGTCCCCACATACAGTCAGGTAGCTGATAGTAATCCTAAATTAAAAAGCATGTAAGGGATAAGGGAGAGTGCATTATCAAAAATTATTGCACGCCATGGAAGCCAGTGTGCGTTCATAACCCCTCTGTCAATTGTTAAATACATCCATAGCAGTCACTTTCAGAAATCGCTTTCATAAATCATTATTATTGTAAATTAGCCACACAAAAGCAGTTTTTTATTTTTGTTTTCTTTACACAAAAAGCTTTAGTTGTCTTACATAGAATACGATATGTGACCAGAACTTCTTGGACTTGAACTTCTTGAACTTCTTCTGTGGATTATCACACTTTCTGAATCAGAATCGAGTATTCCACCTGACCATGGTATAAAAAAAAATAGAATAAAATAGAATAATCTGGTGGATTTGGTTTGAATTGGAGGAAAATGCTGAAAAAAACAATAGTGATTAATTTCTGACAGTCCTATTGCCATCATATACTTAAATATTAAGTCAAAATCCATGTCTTGTTTGATCAGATGTTCAGAGTTCAGACTGCTAAACAAAGCAGACTTTCAGAGGCATCTAAAACTATGAATTGGACCTAAAAGTCAAGTGTGAAAGCCTTTTAAAGGCCGTAAAAATTAGAGATGCCATAATTCTTGATCCAAAAACAAACCATATGTTACCCTATTATTATGAATCATGGGGTATGTGAATTGTTGGATCTCTTCTGCATATTGTTACGTTAAAAGTTTTAGACAGTTGTGCTAAATTTAAAAAAGATGTATTATTTGTATTATGTATAAACATAAAATCATAAGGATCATGAATACATAGAATTCAATAGGAAAATTTTAAACTAAACTAACTAAACAGACTAAACTAAACTGGGCATCCCGGCCCTTAGACCCTCCTTCGCGGTAAAGAAAAACTCCTAAAAAAACGGATTCCGTAAAAGTAGAAGAACCCTCACAGATGCCCAAATGAAGGAGGGATCCTCCCCCAGGATGGATAGGCGATGCACCAGAACTCTTAGAGAATAATTAACTTATCTAACTATACAAATACATGTTTAAATAGTCCAGCAGATGAGCTTCATCCAGCTGGAGTTGGGAGACGGCTGGGGGCGCAGGACAAGCCAGAGGCAAGGTCCACATCCCCATGGCTTCTCCTTCCCCATTGAGTCCTTGTACAATGCATTTTGTGTGTCATAAATGATGTTATGTTTTTGTACTTCCACAATGATAATTTTGTCATCCATGGCAAAGATGGACAACAGTGTTTTCCGTGGTGTTACCATGTGTTATTGCAGGAGGACATCACCTTAAAAAGAAAATAAAAGTAAAAACACTTTATTTTAAAGGTACAACGGAAATTATTATTTTGAAACCCGGACCTGTTTCCTGTTTCTCTGGCTATTTGTTTCAAAATTGACACGTCAATGAACTGGAAATAGAACTGCTGTGTAAACCTTGTGCGTCGTTGTGTTGAAGAGGGACGTATGACAGACTCAGAAAAATGACGGAGGCGATGTAAACGTTTAGATTGATTAATGTTTTTTGTGTCAGCACAACAAAGATGCAGCCCAGATGGACCAGTGCTGATCAGGCTGTACTATGAGCCGACTGAAAGGTTTTTCTTCATTGTTATTTGCTTTGTAGTGATAAAAAAAAAAAAAAAGTATTTTCCAAATGTTTTATCTTTTGTGGTTTTGTAATACACAGATCATATATTTGTGTATTATACAAATTGTATATTTGTATAATAGACCAAAAAAAAAAACGGTGACGCAAAAATTAGGGGTTTGAGCCGTATCGTGGGGGAAAGGAATCGTTGCATCCTTCGTAAAAACTCTCATTGAATCGCAGTTGTCAACAGCCTGTAAGTCTACAGGAGAAAACCTTGGAGTGAACCAGTTTCTCTTGTTATCATTTTTACAGTAGCTGCAATATTTTGCATGAATAAAGTACTTTAAATTCTACAGCAATCCTTCACACCAGTATTGCTCAGTGCTCAGAGAGCTGCCTGGTCCAGCTGCTCCCACGGTTGGTAAATCATCCTCTCTCTATGGACTGGCGTAAGGCCTTTGAGGATCCCCTCCAGCGAGAGTGTTAATAGTCTGCGTTTAGAGGCAGCGCTGCCCCCTGCACTCACCGGTCAGGGGGGAGGGATGGATCCAGTGGATGGGCAGATGTTGGCAAATCTCCCAGATCTTGGATGTGAGGAGAAATTCTGGGTTAACGATGGGCTCCTCAGCAGGAACCCACACACGGGAATCCTCCACCTTCATATCCACGGCCTCGCTCTCACCCACCTGGTAAACACACACACACAGACACACAAACACATGGAATCAGACGTGTTTTGTTTAGACACTTACACTGTGTCAAAGCCGTCAGGGCGCCACACAAAGAACAATCCTGCATTTTCACTCTCCTCCCCCGAGTCACGCAGCACTTTCAACCTTTTAGTTTCATCCATCACCTCTCTGTCCGCTGAGAGGACAGCAACTTCCTGACTCCTGACTCCCGCCACCCTAATGCCCTCCCCCCTCCCTCCTGCCCGAGCCTCCAGCTTGCTTTTTTTTTTTTTTTTTTCAATTCCACGCCATTAAAATTCACAGACAGCAGAGATTTGACTTTAAAATGACTTCAGAAGTGGTCTTCGTTACACCAAGTGAGGCTGCAATATCGTTTAACGTGACAAACACAATAAAGCCATGTACCCTCACTCTGCCCTCCCCCTTATAACCACGGCGGCTCTCTTGGCACTAGCAGCCGGCTTAATTTGTTGATACTGTAGTTCATGAGCTGTAAAGTAAACTATTATTGCTTAATGATAAGACTACATGTCAGTGGTGTCTAATAGAGACATATGAAGAAGATTTGGCATAATTCTCCTTCCCCTCCTTTAAGTGTGGGTATTCATTTTCCTCATGTATATGTAAATACCCACACAAACAAACCCCTCTTCCCGTTCTCTTGTTAATTAGTGGCCCAGAACAGAAAAACTGTTCGCCTGACAAATGTTTTTACAAGGTGATTTTCTTCCAGTCTGCAGCTTAATTGCACATTAGTTAAGCTTGATGTGAAATCCTGGGGCTATAGCAGGAGGAAGACTCATTTATTTCAGGCTTTGGCCCCTCCCTCATGTTTGCCCCGTCACTCGTGCTTGAATTAGAATTTTTTTTTGCTTTCAGCGATTCAGTCCTGTTTTCCGGTGAGGTCACATCTCTGTGACCTGCGAGTTTGCTGTCCGGGAAGACGTTTGACACACTTTCCCTCACTTTTCCAGCAACGGACTAATGATGACTCGGAGGACCGGCGGAGAGGGGCGTGGCCAAAGGGGGGGGGGTGGTGGTGGTGCAGAAATTAAACTCCAAACCCAAGCAATGCAAACTGTCTTTCCTAATTGGGTCTCTTAACCCAGCCTTCTCTGGAAAGCAAATGGAGGTCGGGAACACGACTTTGACTTCAGAGCTGAGAAACGACTCCAATAACTCGCAGAAGACAGAGCGCCCGGGGTGGCGGTGCTAAAGGTCAACGTTTTAGCATGGGGCACAGATTTCTAAATGCCAGTTGACAAGCACACAGACAACATGATTACAGCCTGCCAGTTTACACACTTGCAAGGCTTTTCCATTTTTCCATTGACAAATGATATATTATAATGACACCAGCAACTTTTTATCGAGAGCTGGACCTCGGCAATGATGGTAATTTGTTTTCCAGGGCCTGCTTCTGTTGTATGTATGCTTTTTGCCTACAGTGCACAACTTAATTATACACCAGTTGTGCTGCAGTTAACGAATTTACCCTCTCTTGCCGTTGTGTCCTCGGGGAAGAAATCAATGTTCACATGACGCATTGTTTAAAAGGGTGTTATGCTTGCGAGAGATCCAAAAAAAAAAGAAACTTCCATCAGCATACTCATGAGCTTGCACATGCTTCATCCCAACACCTTTTTCTCCCAGGTCTATATACCTTCATGACATACGTAATCAAATCAACAGCTAGAGCTGTTAGCTCTCAAATAAATCAGACTATGGTTTTCAGGTTATCTTTGTCTGTTTTTTTTTTTTTCTGTCAATGGATGAATAGAAAATGGCTTCTGGAGTCTGAACCTCTTAAATTTGTTGCAACATGGCGTTTTACTCAACCGTCCTTCGTTAAAGATGACTGCTTTTCCAGTGGTTATAAAGCTGCAGTTGTGTAAATAAAAGATCAAAGAGGCAAGATGACAATCCCCATTGGTTCTTCATCAGTTCATCTCAAAGCCTGGAGTTCAGAATGTTGGTCTTCATCCTCTCAGTTGCTTTGGAACAGAAGGTTACCATGGATACCAATAAGAAGATGGAGCTGAAGAGTTGCACTTGAAAATGTTTAGACAATTTGTGCGTCTGAGAAATAACACTATTGATTTTTTTCTTATCAAAATGTTCAGACATAAGGACACCAGGATGATCTGTAGAGAGACGTCCTGTTTGTATGACCTTCATGTTGAACATCGAATAATTATATTGTTTTTTAATATTTACCAATTTATAAGTGTGTAACCCTCGTTCAATTTGGCCTTGTAACTTTTATGTAGGAGTACTAAATTTGAAGATTAAATGAGTGAAAGACGAGTAACAATTTTTAAATATATGCACGAACGATTACTACGGCAGTGTAAGAACAAAATGCAATAAACCTCCTGTTAGTCATAACCTTTTTTTTTTTTTTTTTAGTAAAAAAAGATGAGTCAATAATCAATTAGCAAAAGAATAAAATACAACAATTTAGGGCTACAAGATCATACTCTCATTGATTATCTTTTACCTGTCAAGTATTAATTAATTTCCTAAAATGCTGATATATGAGATGATCAACAAGGAACAAATGATAAAAGGCGTATACAACACTCAACATCCATAGAAGGCCCAAAATGCTTCACAGTCACAGTCTTATTATTCCATTCACCAACACACATCCACACTCCGATGGCGGCTCCACTGCCGAACACTAAAGCCCACCTACAACCACCAGGACTAACTTTGACACATGGGCAGGGCGGGAGATCTGCAATCCTCCAATCAAAGGTTGACTGCTCCACCTCTGCTTCACAATCGCCCTATTACCCACCTAGTTGTTTATTTGTTTCTCTCCATATTTTTATTTTATATCTATCAAGTATTTTAGTTTGTAATGTACAGATATAACACAATTATATTCTTCTACCCATTCACTTTTCAAGTCATCCCTTTCTGTTTATCATGCTTATTAAACTAGTTTATTTTGTGTTTGAAAGTAAAAGTCCATCAATAAGTCTTAAACTGTTACAAATTTGTTTTAAACGAGTGGAGTTTTGTAACTAGTATTAAATAACTAGTTCATGAACAGTGGATAACTAGTTTAAGGAGTAATCATTAGCTAACCACAAAATCAGTTTCTAATTACTTGAGCAAATGTGAGTATATTTAGAAAATTTAGGGATTATGCTTTGAAGTGTGAAGCAACTTTCAGATTGAAACCTCAGAGAATGTACCTTTGTCTGCGGTTGCCTTGATTGGTTTTCTGATCAGATTATTAAAATGGTAAATGGCGTATATTTATATAGCGGTTTCTACCTTCTTACGAAGGCCCAAAGCACTTTACAGTCACAGTCCCATTCACCCATGCACACACACATTCTACACACTCCACTGCCGAACACTGGCGCCAACCTCCCACCAGAGGCAAGGTGGGGTTCAGTGTGTTGCCCATGCAGGGACACTTCGACACATGGGCGTGCAAGGCGGAAATCGAACCTGCAATCTTACGATCATGAGTCGACCGCCCTACCACTGCACCACGGCCGCCCGCTGGAATTCGTTAACTGAATTTCAGCATGAAGGATTTCATCATACACACTGCAAAAACAGCCCCTCTAGAAATAAATAAAAAGTTCTTAAAATGTGAAAACCTGCCAATGGGGTCAGAAAAAATACCTCGCCAAAATCTAGTCATTAAGACATGTTTACCCAAACTAGGATTACTTTGCAATTAAAAAAAGTTTTCTTGCAAGACAGAAAATAAGACAATTTCTCTTGCAACGATAGTTTATAAAAAAAAAAAGTAAATTCAGTGTTCCAACCAGTGGCTCCACAGGTATGGCCTTTTTAGGGTAAAAGAATGTTTTGTTTTGTTTTAAATATTTCCCTTTATTCATTCATTCATTTTTTTTTTCTTAACCGTTTTTTCCCTTTCGGGGTCACGGGGCTGCCGGAGCCTATCCCGGCCACTCATGAGCGAAGGCAGGGGACACCCTGAACAGGTCGCTAGTCTGTTGCAGGGAAGAATTTCAACAATCACACACCCATCTCACACTCACACCTAGGGACAATTTAGAGTTGCCAATTAACCTATGAAGCATGTTTTTGGACAGTGGGAGGAAGCCAGAGACCCCGGAGAAAACCCACGCATGCACGGGGAGAACATGCAAACTCCACACAGAAAGGTCCCCCATTGATGTTGATTTTCACGTCCCCCACCCGGGACTTGAACCGGAGGCCTTCTTGCTGTGAGGCAAGAGCGCTAACCACTGCGCCACCGTGCAGCCCATTTTCCCTTTATTATTGTAGTCTAATGTTCAAAAAAATCTGTCAAAATAAAAGCCAAACTGAGCATATTTTTTCTGAATTGTTTTTTCGTTGCATGAACTTGTTTTTTTGTTTTATTTGTGCTAAACTGACCACCACAGCTGAATAAATTCCGGTGAGAGTTTTTTAGTTAATTTTTTTCAATAAATTAGAAAAGCTGCTGGAGTCTCTCTAGCCATGTTTCCATTTGTTAAAGTTCGTGCAGATGAATGGGGACGAGCACACGGTGTGCGCTGCGGGACTGCGGTGTGTTCACATCCTCTGCATTCATGTGGGGCTTTTCTGTTTTATGCTCTCTTTCTGTTTGCAGTTGTTGTCTGAGTGGGAGGTTTGGGGTTGCTGGGTGAGCTTTGGTCATCCATATTAAGTGGCTGCTTAATGGACCGAGCAGCTTCCACTGACAATGTTAAAGGGTGTGAGAGAGGCAGATGGTGATTTCTGTGTCAAACTGGGAGAAGGAGAATGAAGCTCAGGGATTACTCCCTCAGACATTTACTCAAAAAAGGTAAATTGAAAAAAGAAGGGAAAAAAAAACCCCTGGCAAACAATTCCTGTTAGTCACCTGGTTCACGCTCGTAGGAGCTGCATTTGCTTATCAGCTTCTTGCAGTTTTTCTGCACTTTTTTCTTTGTTTTTCTCAGCTCAGCTCTGAAGCACACTGTTGGAGCTTTGAGGCGTTTTTTTTTTTTTTGCTAAAGGCCTGTGGCAGGGTTAAGCTTGAAACTATAAGTGCTTGGCTTTAACCCCTGTGTGCTTCGTGTGTTTCAGCATTTGTAGGGACGAACTGATGGGGAAAGATGTCAGAGGAGTACCTCAGGGCTCAGGGGGTACTTTGTACGTGAGGCCAGAATCTGGTCACAGTTTATTCTACTTTCACTTGGACTCACCCTGTAAAGCCCACTACATTAAAGAATGGACAGAAGATTCACATTTTTGGGAATTAGGATATTATTGAAGCCCTTTGATGGAATTCATAAAAAGATGACAGTTTTCATATAAAATCAATTATGATCTGTTGGGTGATTTGGTAAATTTTTGGTCACAACAATGTAGTTTAACATGCAAAGATATTGTAAAAAAAAAACAAACCCTAATTTACCCACTGTCTGAAATTTGATCCAAACATTTTAAAAATGATTCAACTGTATAGGTAATTAAGTATTCATTATCAATAAATGTTGCATTATTTAAATACAGCAACTCTATTAACTGTGTTTACAGTAACTAGAAATTGTTCGTAACACGCTACATGTTAGCTGTGTTAGAAGTGTTAAAGTATTCTCAATACCTGTAACTCACAACCTTGGTAGTAACACCTCAAATAGATGTTACTGTGACTACACAAACTCCCAATGTTGTTAGTAACATATCAAATAACCACAGACACTTCTACCCATGTCAGCGTATTCACGACACCTACAACTCCCAACCTTGTTTGCAACACGTAAAAAAGACAAGATGATACAAATAAACATTTCTGTGGCAACGCTAACTCCCAACATTGTTGGTAGCAAGTAAAAAAACAACAACATAAAACAAAAATCAGCCAGACAAAAAAAACTTAACCAAACGTTTTGATAGAGCGCACAACTAGAAGTAATCTGTTCTGGATTATAAATTGCACTGTTGTTTTTTTAAATAAATTATGGCTTTTGAGTGCGGTTTATAGTGCAGAAAATCCAGTACTAAGATGTTATATTGCACTTGGATCTGTCAGGCTGAGATTGCAGTACAAAGGTGTGCTGATGATCATAGTTTTCCTCACTCTGTCTCTTTTTGTGCTGATCCCACAACAATGTTTAATTCCCTTACCTTTCACTTCCTTTCACTTTTTAAGAAGTAGGCGGGACCAATGTCTCTCCTTCTCCTGTAAGCATGCCATCACAGCAAATGACAGATAGACCGACTACACTGATTTCCTGTTAATGCATCCCTCTTTGCTAACTGCAAATACAGACATGATCTGCATTTTTGTGAAGGGCTGATTCAGCAACTCTTTGAAGAAGGTCACTCATGTGAGTCTGCAGACAACATGCAAGGGCTCTGAAATACGGGTTACATTTATTGAATGAAGGATATTCTTGTTTGCCAGGGAAGGTTTGGGACTCTCTGTATACCATATCTGAACATTTTACAGCTTAACAAAATGCAGCAAAATACAGTTGGCACAGATTCAGAAAGTTTTTCCACTTTTGATCGCTCTGTAATGTAATCATAAATACACTTTAACTGGAAGAGACAGACTATTGTTAATAATAATAATAATAATAATAATAATAATAATAATAATAATAATAATCCAGCACATCGCATTTGAGTATTTTTAAATAATTTTTTGTTGCAGTAATAAGTATTTTGTCAATAACAAAAGTTCACATGAATACTTTCTAATGTAATCCTGATTAACAATGACAGAGGTCAAAGGTTTCATGTAGGTCTTCACCAGGTTTGCTCTGTAGGTGCTCCTTTGGTCCAGTCTTCCATGCAGATCTTCTCTAGAGCTGTGATGTTTTGGGGTTGTTGCTGGGCAACACAGACTTTCAACTCCCTAAATTGGTTCTCTATTGAATTAAGATCAAGAGACTGGCTAGACCATTCCAGAACCTTGAAATGTTTTTATATAGCTAGTCCTTTGTTGCTTGGGTGATGCATTTGCAATCATTATCATACTGTAAGATCCAACCATGTTTTATCCTCAGTGCTCTCACTGATGGAAGGAGGTTTTTGGCTAAAAACTCACACATCTGTATACTTGTTTAACGCTTTTATACCTTCTTTGAAGGCCCAAAGCACTTTACAGTCACAGCCCCATTCACCCATTGACACACATTGTTGCCAAATACCGGTGCCAACCTTCCACCAGAGTTGAGGAACATGGATAATATGGATCAGTCATGTGTCCCCTTTGCAGACAATTAGCCCCAAAGCATGATATTTTCACCCCCATGCTTCACAGTATGTATGGTGTTCTTGGGAGGAAGAGCGACCTTGTTCCACCTCCAAACACGGTGAGTGACATTTATACCAATTCATACTATCTTGGTCTCATTTTAGCAGGTGACATTTTCTCAATCATCATCTGGATCATCCAGATGGTCTCTGGTAAACCTTAGACGGGCCTAAACAAGTGCTGGCTTAAGCAGGGGGACCTCTGGCGAACTGCAGGATTTGAATCCATGACAACATGGTGTGTTACTGTAGTAATCTTAGTTACTGTCGTCCCAGCTGGAGGTGATCTTCTATTTTGTCCATTTTCTAATAATTGCTGCAACAGTTGATCTCTTCTCATCAACCAGTTTGCTTATTGGTTCATCCCAGTTTAGGTCAACAATCCCCTGGTGACAGCTCCTTGGTCATGGTGAAAATGTTTCAGTCTGACTGATTCAGGGTGTGGACAGGTGTCTTTTATCCAAAAGGCCAGTTCAAACAGGTAGCATGGTACAGGTAACGGGTGGATGATAGAAGAACTTCTGAAAGAAGAAGTAACAGATCTTTGAGGGACAGAATTCTGGCTAGGAAGTAAACAATTATTTAACTTCTTTAATCTTTTAACACCTGAGCCTAAAAATGTCCGTCTGGACTTTTTTTGTTGCTAATTTCGACATTAAAAAGGGTTAGAGAATGTCCTGTAAATGTATGCTTTTGCACCTTTTTCCAGAAAACATGATATTTTCAATGTCTATAAGTATTTTACAATGTACTCTGTGTGATAGGAGTGTAATAATCATTTAAAATGAAAAAAAAAACAAACAAACAGAAATTCAAAAATGTAATAAAAAAAATTTGAGTGAGAAAAACAGTGCCATTGAAGATGAACAACAGGTTTTGCATGCTAAAAGTTTCAATTGGACAAGAATAAAACTATTTAAAACAAAACTTCTGTTTCTTTGTTTCTAAATGTGCAAAAATAATGCATAAAATGTAAAATATCAACAGCCGATATTTGGGCAGTTTTCTCCTTCTTGGCTTCAAAGGTCACGGTGATGCTGCCAGGGACAGTTTCTGTCTGGCTGCAGCCACAGGCCCACATCACAAGTCTCACATGTCCAGGGAGTGCTCTTGTTGCAGAGTTTACAGCATCGGTGGGAAAAGATTTCACCTGGTGATGTGTTTCCTGTATTTAGAGGCGGTTAGACACCGGGGATGTGTCAGCTTTGGTCTCTGAACACATCACCAGAACATCCAGCATCCTAACGTTTTATCCTTCTTTGGCCCTCCATCAGTTCACCTATTCACACACATTCACACACTGTTGCCAAACACCAGTGCCAACCTTTCACCAGAGGCTAGATATATGGATAATATGGATCAGTCATTGCAATCAAGATCTCACAGGACACAAGAAAACTCAAAGGAAAAAGTGCATTCATTTATTGTGATTTCACAGCACATTCTGAACAAACGTAATATATGCTTGTATTATAGGGTAACGCAGTGTTTTTCAACCTTTTTTGAGCCACGGCACACTTTATCGTTGACAAAAATCCCGCGGCACACCAGTATCCAGAAATAAAAAAGAAAGGAGAAGCTCATAGTCTGTATTGATCTACAGTCCCTCTTCAGTCTCACATGCATTTTTGTGATAATTGTGGCAGAAAAAGCTGGAAGTTGCAGCTGTTTTTTTTCTAAAAGATGTAATAAAACTTAAGTTAGAAGATTTAAAAACTGTTTGATGTGTGTTTGTTCTGGTTTCAAGACATTTAACAGGAAAGCTTCTCTAAGCTTCATTGTTTTGTTCTCTTGTTCCACGGTCTGACACCTGATTCTGTGGAAAGCTACACCGCTAAAGACGAGCTTTAACTGGTATTTCTGTTGGAACTAAGCAACTTTATGAGCAGAATCGGAACAAAGAAGGGAACACTTTAACCACTTCTGATTAGTCAGACTGATGTCGTGTGATTAAGCCTCCAAGAATGATTGGTGGAGACAGTTAAAGGGGCGGGACTTTTCAGAAAACATTTATAGCTGCAGCTAAATTGTGGTACCGTCATTCTTATCAAAATGTCTTTAATAGAATAAAAAAACACAAAGAAAAAGTATTTTACGATCTTTTATATTCCTAACTACTCAGTGTTTTATCAGGGCTGAAATCCTGGAGATGGTAAATGTTTTTAGATCAGTGAATGGGTAATTACCCATGGCACACCGGTTGAAAAACACTGGGATAACATATAAGTCAAAAATAAGGTAACTTACATTTGAATTTCATTCGTTACCTTTTCTTACCAGACGTGACTCCTTCCACTGCTTCTTCTGTCTCAAAATCTTCCCTGACCTCCATGGAGGTTTTATTACCTGGGAGGGTCGTCCTTGCTGATATTTTTTTCTTCTTTTTACCGCTGTTGTAAAAACTCGTTTTTGCTGCTCTGCTCTCTGCATCTCGCCACCGCTCTGTCTGTCTTCCTGGTCAACAAAGGAGCTGCTCGCGGGCTTCCGGTGAGATTACCATTATGACAGGATTTTTATATTAAAGCGCAATGTCCCAGCTTTCAGAAACTGTCAGACCTTTTTATATAGAGCAATTTGTTAAGAAATTACAGTAATTCGAAGAGCGCTTGATGCTCAGTTATAAAGGGTTAAAATCCTACTACATATTTTCCTAGATTCTTTTCTTTTTTACATTCTGTCTCTCTCAGTTGATGAACATTACAGATCAAACTCACCTTTTCAAAGAGGGGG
This sequence comes from Oryzias curvinotus, assembly GCA_023969325.1. NCBI lineage: Eukaryota > Metazoa > Chordata > Actinopteri > Beloniformes > Adrianichthyidae > Oryzias > Oryzias curvinotus. Next base: position 14,443,027 of record CM043715.1, on the reverse strand, counting down.
CAACTTGCAAGATCAGTGGTTGTGACCACTTCAATGGAATAGAGAAGAATCAGTGGGAAACACAAGCATCAAGACTAAGAGAATTGTTTTGTTGTATGTGGCTTTGAACAGAACCATCTGGTACTGATATGTGAACATCAGATTTGTGAGCACAATGGACCACACTATTGCTGAATAAGGACAATCTGTCATCACCAGCACGAACAGCAAGCACCTTCAAATGTTTTGTTCATAAAGATATTTACCAAACCTCCAATCAGCTTTTTTAGACAAGACACGATCAGAATGACAAACTCTGTATTCACATGGAATTCATCCAGTCTTCAAAATCCAATGGCAGACACGGATGGTTCCTTTCACTCAGCACACATTAGTGGGAAAAAAACAAAAAAAAAATACTGTGGTGCAAAGAAAGGAGGCCAGATTTTATAGAGGTCACGACAGGGCCACTCAAACCAAACCAGATGTCTGATTTGATGACTTATGGTTCCACAGCCAGGAGGCCTTGCTTGTTTTTGTATTCCAATAAAATCAGAAACCTCTGAAGAAAGACAGTTAAGCTCAAAATGAAGAATGCGTGCACGAATCCAGCATGGAGAGCTGCAGGTGCAGAAGAGACAAAAGCCCTATAACCTCTTCAGCTATGATTTATATCCACACCTTCACGTCACAACAGTCTTTCTTATAGGTGGTGGCCTACGGCACTATTTACCGGGAGTGTCAGCAGGGGTTGGATTCAGTCATTTTTGGGGCTTAAGGCAAAGACAGGCATGGGGCTTTCCACTTCCCAGACTTCAGTCCATTTTTTTTAAACAGTTTTTCATTAAAGAACTATTTCTGTGTTTTTCTTCTTGACAGTTTTCACTCATCAATGACATCCAGCCATGGAAAAATACACACATAAAAAGAAAAACATCAAATATGAAATTCAATTATTTCCCTTTATTCTAGTTATAAGGAGAATCCTAGCAAATATTTAGAACTTTCCACCAAAGCTTTACTATCACTGGGTGTTGTGCATGAAAATGTAGTTCTTGTTGTTTTTGTATCCATCCATCCATCCATCCATCCATCCATCCATCCATCCATCCATCCATTATTGATCAATATATCACTTCATTCTCTGTGGCTTTTCTTGACAACCTTCGATTTCTGAAGTCCTATTGGTTTAAAGGATGAAGCCACGTCATACTTAATATAAATAAAATCTCAAATATTATGATAAAAGTTGTAATAATTTTTTTTTAGTTCTGTAGAAACATCTCTGATCACAAATCTCAGCATAGCAGCACAAAAGTAAAACAATAATATCATAGCATTACCATATTTTTTTCTATAACTACAACCGGTTATGCAAAGTATGGTCACCATTTATTCACTCGTTGGATTTTCTTTATGTTAGCACCCTTATTTTGGTAATGATATATTTAGTTGTTGATGTTTATATGTCTCTTTTTCATTCTTTGCTAGAACATAGGAAGTCATAAATAAGACCAAAAGTTAGTTTTTCCACTAGAGGTCTGTTTTTACCAAAACCAAGACAGTCTACGGTAAGGCAACTTCGACTGTTCCTGCTGAGCTGACAGGTTACGTGCTCCTTTTCCTGGTTTCTTTTCTAGATTCTCCTGGTCCTTGCAGACATCTCCCTGCTTTCTGCTCTGCTACACAGTTAAAAATCTCGTTGCTCTTTCTCTGTCTCTCTGACAAGGCATGCAAAAATAAACACACAGCAGTCAAAGACATGTGGAGCAGACGGTGAAAAGTACTATTTGAAACAGAGAAACCAAAACGTAGCCTGCTGCTGCGAGGTTGCAGCTCTGGGCACTTGGGCCTAGTTCATTCCTTTTACTCTCACACTCAAACTTCTGCTACAGCAGCAGGGGGTCACCGTGCAAACTGTGTACGCTCACCAGAATGTAAGTTAGCTCAGTTTCTGAACATCTTCCCTCGTTGGCTGTTTATGTTGAATTTCCTAGATCATGTAAATGTAAAGTGGAATGTCCTGAAGGGATTGGGTCGACACTTGCAGATATCTGTGAAATTATGTGATGCCAAGAACCCCAAACTGAATCCCAAGCTTTGAAAGTCTCTTCTTCAGGTAACTGAAGTTTTATTTAGACTCCTGATAGCTTTGACCTAAAGCTAAAGTCCGCAGTTGTGCACCAGGAGGAAGCTGGATTTGTTTCTGCACAATCGCACTGTAGTTTTCCTTATTAGCATAAAAGTAAAATATAAACTAGGTCAGACATATGATGTAAAAACTGACCAAAGAAATCAGAGAGAGATCAAATCTAAAGAAATGACTTATTTATTTAACTGTTTATGTATTTCTCTCTTTTTATTGTTGCATAATGGGAAACAAACTGTTTTATTTTTTTTTTAGGATTTTAATTTAGAAAAGATCTCAGTTTGTTTTGTTGTCCACATTCAGCAGATCATTTCTAGAGCAGCGTTTGCATCTGTGCTCACAAATATAGACCACTATAGATTGCCTTTGAACAATTTTTCATGTAAAAACCATCCAGGCTTTTGTAATCAGAACACAGTGGATTCACAAAAAGTCTTCGTAAAATGTTTACCCGTATGAAGTGTTTACTTTGGGACATTGGTGACGTCTTATTTACCGTAAAAAATAAATACATAGTGAGTATAATGTGTAAATTGGTTTTCACGGGTGTCAGAGTTCAGGCCTTGAGGGCCGGTGTCCTACATGTTTGCCAACCAACCGGCTAAATGACCAAACACACCTGTTCCAGGTAACCGGCAGCAAGCAGGATTTCTAGAAAACCAGCAGGAAGTCGGCCCCGAAAGCCTGGAGTTTGGACACTGATAGCTTTTTTTGGTAGTTATGAAGTGGGGGTGGGGGTGGTGGGGGGTTGTTTGTTAGTCGTATTTTAAAAGGGTTAGCATATTCACAATATCTGTAACTTCCAACCTTGTAAAGATTTGGAGAAAAACCTAGACTTCTGCATTTTAATGACATGTTAATATACATTTTTACTAAATCCTGTTGACTTCTCAAACATGTTAAGTGCACAAATACAAACATTCTCTGATCGCCCCTCCGTTTACATCCTCTCCTGAGAAAGCTGCGTGGAAGTTTGATTGGCCTCCGATGCAGGCTTTGATTGGGGCTGCTTTCACAGGCATAAGGTGGACCTTTATGCTTAGATAGATTAGACGCAGTGTTTCTATTAGCATCAGACACATGGATGGTTTTTGGAGGCTGCCGAACTGTTGCCATGCAGAACCATCGAGCCTGAAGAAAACGCTAACTTTATTAAAGTCACCCTGCTTCAGAACTTATAAGTGAATATTAAAATGCTCTCAGTAATCATCTGTAAAATCTGGGTCACCATTCTCCTCTGGATTGATAATGACTTTAGCCCGTGTTGGTGCAGCTTTGAAATAAGTTTTACCTTAAGTGGCCAAGCTACTCAGCTTTAGCACAAAAGAACCGTGAACGTGGTGCACAGGCAGGATAGTTTTCTCATTTAGTCGACAAAGGCAGAGTTTTGCAATAGAATAAACATTAGTAATCATTTTAAATATGCCCAAGAATATCTAAAAACAATTAAAAGTGTCCCTAAACAATTCCATATTAATGCTCATAATTGATTGTGTGTGTGTTTGCATTAACTCGTGGGATCAACCTGAAGCCCATTTCACCCATGCACTGTTTTAATGTTCTTTGGTGCCTTCTGGAAGTTCTGGTGTAAGTGTGAATTTTATTTTCTAGAGCTTTTCTGTGGTCTTACCAATGGATTTAAATCAGGAGCAATTTAACGTGAATAAAAGCTAGATTGAAAATATGAAAAAAACCAGTTTAAACTAAAAAGTGCACATTGTGAACTTAAAAGAATATTTATTCACTTGAAGAAACACTGAAAACTTGAATTAGACATTTTTTTTGGTCTAAAACTGTTACAGAATAAGAAACAGCTGCTGTTTTTGTATTTTTAAATGTTGTTGTTCTTTGCATCTAGTTGTCAATGTACAGTTTTAATACAGAATTTTTGTCAAAACTTTGTAGAGGAACCAAACTTTTGTAGAGGATTATCACCACTGTACGTCACATCAGAGGGATACGCTTTTTGGTATATAAATCTTTTTAATTCAAGTTACAGTATTTCTTCGCATATTTTTTTCTACTTTTAATTTTTTTAAACATTTTTAGTATTTATTTTAAATTTACAATGTGTACTTTTCAGTATTTACTTTTTTTCCCCCCAATTTACAATCTGGTTTTTCATTCTTTTAAAGCTGATACTTATTTGACCCCATACTTACAGATGAGGGCTTATCTGAACAATTTAGCAAGCTACTTAACTTATTGCTGAAAATCTTTATTTTTTTGCACCCAAAAAAGTAACTGCAACATTTTTGATGTTATCGGAAACCTTAGAACTCGTTTAAATTATATTTTTAGTCCGAGGTATTCTAGCGATAGCGTTTTTATTTTCTATAATTTTAGTATTAGTGACTCATCTGCACAGTCAAAAAGCTTTACATTTTGAGAAGCAGTCTTGTTTTTACAAAGCTTCTGCTGCAAATCATTAGATAAATATTTGTGCATCGCAATTATTTCATTGTTGCTACTTTATTGTCATGGTTAAAAATTAAGGGGTACTTGTTAGGTGGCACATTTGAAAGCAGTGGAAACAATTTAATGAGAAGAACAACTTCAAAACTGTTCTTGTTTTGTAAAATCCAAAGGCCTCAGCTAATGTGAGTGTGATCCCCAGTCACTGTGGTGGTCCTACAATGACTCACTTATAGGCTGTGAATTTTGCCAATTAGGCCTTACAGCGCAAAAAAGAAGCCAAAAATGGTGTGGATATGGTGCTGTCAGTGCAATTATCCAACCCTGGGAGTGAGACATTGTGAAGTCAGAAGAAAAGAAACAATAAAAAAGTGTTTTTTTGTGTGTGCATGAAAGTAAAAATTAAAGCTGCAATAACAATTGGCCTATTTTGTCCTTTTGGAATGAAGTGGCAACTGCGACAGATATTTGCCAGACACTTCTTCTCAGCAGCAATGTGAAATGCAAATGAGAGCATGCTAGTAGTTGGAAACTCTGAGAAAAGGATTTTCTCTTTGAACACGCAGCAGACTCTGTGAATTGCAGTGTGACACAGAAAAATTGGAATTTTGATTGACTGAATTTCTTCCATTTCTTGTTCTTAAGTTCACACTCGACTATGAAAACCCAGAGAAGTCAAACGAATAAACCTAAACTTGGAGTGGGAGCCTCTTAAATTTTACAAAGGCTGGAAAAAAAAGAACATTTCTTAAGAGAAATATACCATTTTAATGGTTTACCTCTCACTCAGACCTCTCCAGCACTGCTCCCCCTTTAGGCTATTTGGGTAGAGCCTTTGGAGGAGATGATTAAAAATTAATATTGGCTCAAGATTGACAGCAAACACCATTTGATGTGAGCCACAAAGAGGGTATGGGTTTGTGGGTAGCTTTCTGGGAGTTTCACAGGCACCACAAACTCTAGTTTATTCCTCGGTAAGAAGTGTAGGGAGATATGACGAGATGGACAGGCTGAGGATTTATGTGGTGCTCACAGAACTCCTCTCTGGTTATCTCAACAACATGCATGACAGCTTCTGCAAGACTACAGAGAGTCCGGCGTTCATATAGCAGAGCGTTGAGGCACACTGTACCAGAAACTCTCCGTCTTCAGTCACCACTTCTGCCAATGTGGGTAGTTTCTTCGTTTGGGTCCTGATGTAGCACCTCTGATGTTCAGCAAACCGAATCCCAGTGATCCCCTTTGAAAAAGAAAGAAAAATGAAAGGATGCTCAGAAATTCACATATATGCATCATTCACTAGCTGTCAGTAATGCAGTTAGTCCACGAGCACTGAGGGGTTCTTCTAAAAACACTTGGGTTTTCTGCTGATAATCAAGGCTGTTAAAAAACCTTAAACCTAATGAGCCAGAAGAGGTATGTTTTGATCTTTTTTTTTCTCATTTTATCATACTATAAAATTTATGATGGTGCGGGCCCCTGTGATGCTGCTCTTGCTTTAAAGTTGTGTGAATGGTAATATTTAACGGCAGGATGTATCGCACAGAAGAGTCAAGTGACATTGTTGAGATTGAAGTGTTTTTTCTTTTTACAGAGTACCCCATTGAATTAGGCCATCATAGGTCCCTGTCTTATTATCAGTAGAGTGTAGTTCTTCATCTTTAGCTCCACTGATGGTCCTTTGCCATGTTAACTGGAACTCCATTCAGTCACACACACCAGGCCTGTGCTGAATGTGGTTTCAATCAGGGCGGGCATTTTTCTTCTTTTTCTACTATATCTGCCTCATACAATTGGAAGAGGCTTGATAGGAAACGTTGAATCGGTGGAAATCCAGCTCCAAGCTTTTTCTTTTACAACTCTATTCGGATGTATGACGCAGATATAAGACTTGTATATAATTCCAGCCGCAGGCATAAATTGCAATAATTAATTTTTCCTCCAAGATCGAATTTTCAAACGATTGGTACTTCTGTCAATTGAAAGGGACGTCACCCATACGTCACTATCAAATCTCCCTGATTGGTCAAAGTTTGACTTGGTTTAATTTGGAAAGCGCATACAATGGACGTGTGTTTTATATATAAAGCCCGAAAATGGACTCTAAAACTTGCATAGCTACAGTTTGAAACATGGACGCCAGAAATGCACATTTACACACGTTTATATAGACTTTTCATTGGAAGTGGTCACTTGAACCACTGACAGTGTATGAGAACTGGACTGAGTGACTCCTCCCACCTTGTGTTCCAAATGGGAAGTACACGCTAGTTCCAAAAAGCCTAAATCCCATAGACTTTTATTGAGAAATAAAGAGCTAAACTCACCTATTCTATTTGTCAGAATAACCATTGTTGCTCTGATTCTTTTTTCTTTAAAAACATGTTCGTGCCAATCCTGTATATTTATGATATTTGATTTTTTTTTCTTTATCACAAGTTATAAACTGACCAATCAGATGCCCCCAACATGAACGTTTGGTTGAAAGATTCTCTTCAAGCCCACTTTCAGTGGAAGGGATGTGGACTTTAAACAAGCTCATGATTGGCGACACCAGTTACCATAGAAACGTTGAATCCGACCACTCAGACCAATCGCTGTCGTCTAGTTTCAACATGGGGACGTTCTTATTGCTGTAAAATGGCGACTGAATTGACTTTATTTTGCTGGAGCCAGAAGTAGTGCTGTCAAAGGCAATCTGTCCAGTTCTCTCTTAACCCTTGTGCTATCCTAGGCACTTTAACATTGGGAATTAGGTCCTCTAGACCCCACAAGACAGTGCGCTAAACATTTTATCTTCAATGATTTGTGATCTTCACTGGTGTCCATGGATGACATGAAATCCTCTCCACCTTTATCCACCTTTTTCATGGTAGAGGATAACACGTCAATGGTCATCTTGACCCCATAGGATAGCACAAGGGTTATACAATCAATGCGGGTTGTCAAGGATTTAGCTTGACACACTTAGCCTCAACAGGCAAGAAAGATCCATTCATTCTGTTTATTTTTGCTCCTATTCTGTGCTAATATATGAGATTCGGTCAGAAAAGACCTAAAAGACCTTCAGTAGATCAGATTGTATCCAATTTATTCTCTGTCGAGCAGAGCTTGTTTGTTCAGCATACTGTATGGGAACAGACGACTAAATCTGTGCCTGACATTGTTGCTTTAAAATGCTATCCAGTGAAATTTGTTTGAGATGTACCATGAAAATGGACTCGATCTATCAATCTAAATTTAATTACAGTTTCACAAAGATTGTTATGACATCTCACATGAATCATTTAACCTGACCCTGTGGGTGAGATTTTTACATTTTCCGCAGATACCAGCTGCAGAAGATAACCCACACAAAGTGATGGCTGTCATAATCCACCGCTTGTAATTTCATTTCTATGCAAAAAGGATGGGGCAATAATAGAGTCAAGCACAAAAGCATGATGTTTATGCCGAGCTTTATTGTGATGAGTCTTTGTTTAGTTTGGGTCGGCTGTGCTGGTGAGCCGCACCAGAAAAGAAGAGGGCAATACTGTGATGAGACACGGTGATTACTGGGCTTGGTCAACCAGAAAATGAAGAAAGACGCATTAACACAAGGAAAAGAAATGGAATAGCAATGTCATTTTAATAGACAATTGCGAAATGCGTTCATGTTCCAGCTCTGACTGTCATAGGACATGGAGCTGCCTGCATCATTCAGCCACAGCATCAGCAGAGTGGTTTGTTCAACACCTGGTAGAACAAAACGTGGCTCACACAAGACTTTTCCTGTAAAGTATGATTAGTTTAGCTTTAAAAAAATATTAAAATATTTTGTTGCTTTCTCAGTCCACAAAACTCTTTTATTAAAGCCTACAAACGTTATAGGTGTGTATATGACACCAATTTATTTAGCTGTGCTAAACCTAAGCTATTATGCTACCTGACAGGTGTGCTCCAACATTTGTTTGATAAGGTAATTTTTAATTTTAACAAAAAATACTACTGGAACAAATGATATTATCTTTACAAAAGAGTATGTGTTTTCTTTCAGGTTTGAATTGAGAGTTTAGAAGCTAAGTGCTACCTAGTTCCAGCTAGCAGGGTGGCAGTTACACAAAACATGTGCACAATTTCTGGTTTAAAATATTGATAAGGTATTAGATAATCATACGTATAGTTTACATTGAAAAAAACATTTTTCTAATACAGCTGCACGGTATGAGGAAAACTTATTAGTGATCAACATTGCCATGATGATAGACTTGCAATACATAAACAAAAAGCAAAACAATAACAACACATGCATCAATTTCATTTGACTGCAAGACTTTTCTTTAAACTAAAATAAAAAGATATTAAATTATACTTGAAATGACCTTTGTCTACATTTAACATAAAGGGGGTCCACTGATTGGTCAACGACATGAAGGAGTTTATTTGATTTGTCAATGAAGTATGGGCTCTAGTCAATTCGCTAAATAATTCAAGCTGCTTTGTGTGTAAACATTTACGGTAACCGTTTATCCCAGTTTACGCTGCCTTTTGCAATATCGCAAAGGCTAATATCGCCATGACGACAAATATGCGATTTGCTGTGAAGGGCTGACATTTTTTTTTGGTAGTATATATATACATATATTTTTTTAATTATTCTTCAATTAATCATTGAGGGATTTTTTTTTATCTCTCTGAACCCTTGACAATTTTTACTGTAAAACAATAATAATAATAAAAAAAATTCTAAAAACATTTTAGGCAAAAGACTCCTGAAGATACACTTGAAGTTTCAGAATCAAGCTGATGGAAGAAGACGAAAGTGGAGCAGAGTAAACATTCCTCACATGAATATTATACCATTGGCTGCACTAACTAACACATTTTCCCAGCATCCGTGTTGACTCAGAAAGGCTGGCTACTTTATCAGTCAGATTGGATGTTATTTGAAGGTAAAAATCCAAAACTGATTGATGACAACTTCTACTGTGTGGACACAGCCATGCAACCCAAAAACAGTGATGAGAGTCCAGCGGATGTTGTGTCTTTGGGTTATGTGTGCAATCAAAAAAGATTTTTAAACATCACAAGTAGTTCCGTAGTAAAGTAACAATTCTTACTCCAACAGTGTTTTCAAAACTGTTTTTTTTCTCTCCCAAAAATGTCCTGTCAAGTGCTGTCGAGCAAACAATCAAACATTTTTTTTTGGTATGACAGTGGATCACTATTCTAGGGAGACTCACTATATCAGAGAAAGCACCCCACAGAAAAGATTATGTTTCTGTGAAAGGATGCTGGTATTTCAGCTGAAGGGGATCTTTGGCCTTGAACAAGCAAAAATGTATTCTTAGTGACCTAAAACTGTACTTGTCTGAGGGTAAAAGGCCAAAATCCATGAAAAAAATCCAGCATTTAAAACACCTTAAGAAGCTTTAATACCATTTATTTTTCTTTTCTGAGTATTTTTTTTGCTTTTTGCCCTTACAAAATGCTGCTTGCTCAGCGAGATTCTCTGTTCATCAAGGCTGTACTGCTGTTTTAATCTAATATCCCTTTGATCTTTCAGATCAAGGATCACAACTGTATGTGGAGAAGCTGGAGTTTGCCAAACTGCAATGGAGAGATTCCGAAAATTTGAGTCTAATTGTAGTATAAATTAAAGAAAATAATTTGACTTGACATTACTTTCAGAAACCAGAGCTCTAGTTCCAGTATTTATATTTTTTCAACTAACTCTTCAACTGTTTATAACATATTTCCAGCAGATCTGAAAGCCTTGCGCTGATATGCAACACTTTACAGAAGTGAAGTGCTTACACAAACAACATAAATCAGCGGATTCTGTTGCAACACATTTCTAATGTAAAGTACATAACGGCGTATGAAACATTGCTTTTCTGCGTGTCAGAATCCGCCGATTCACATTGGTTGAACAGTTAAAGAGCCATGGTATGCCAAAGAGCATTTGTTTTTTAAGCCTTAGTCACATGCATGCATGGGGGGGGTTGACCTGTACGGGTGCAGCAGGTTTTTTGATTGTCCAGGACCGTAGAGGGTCATAGACAGGTGCAGCAACATGCAGTTCCATTGAGGCCCGTGCGATCACCTTAAGGGATGCCATGAACAGAAAACTACAATCGTTGTGTGTGTGGTAAATGTATTGAGAAGTAATTGCAAGGATAATGTAATTTAGTCATAATTTTGATATGGAAGTGTCGTACGGTGCCCTTATGCCAAACTCTAGCCATTAGTGAGGTATCCACACTGGCTCCTTACTGAGCGCGTGCAGATACTTTATGGATTAGATGTGCAAGTTAATATATACTTTAAGTGGTCATGAAATTCTCGTATGATGCCTACAGTCTGATGGTCTAATTGCTCATTTCTAACAGCCAGATTTTGCGCAATGGACACACACTTTTCCTCATACAGCACTAGCTGTATCCATGTACAGCACTGGTTTCTGACATCAAATTTGAAACTTTGATAACAAGAACAACTGAGCAAATCTTACCGACAAAACATGAATTCTCTGTTCAAATATCTCCTTTATTTTTATCCTGTTGCGGTCAACAGATCTGATAAATTACAGTAATGTCATTTTTTTCCCTTGTATTTTACAACTGTTTCTTGATAAAAAAAAAATAGCTGTAAAGGTGCTAGTTTCCTGTTTTATTACCTCTTTTTTATTTTATTGTTTAACTGACTGCTCCTTCAAATATACTGATACAGTAGAAGCAGAAACAGACAGGGATTCCTGTGCTTAAATTTTTTCTCCGTTGGGCTGTTTTCCATCATTGGTTCATTTCCCTGCGTAGTGCCCAGGATTCAAGGGGGTTAGATAAAAGATAAACTCTATGACATGCCTGCTTCTCACTTACTTCGCCCTTACTTAGCCTTAGGTGTTGCTTTAGTGTTCACTACATGATTATGTCCGCAGCATGCCCATAGAAAAAAAAAGTGCATTAACATTTTCACTTTATGCACAGGTTTGCCCATTTTTCCACCCATAGATGTGATTAAGGCTTTAGGTGTTGCCGGCAACATCTGCAAATGTTTAGTTAACTACCCAGAATTCCAAAGTAGTGAGGTAAAGACAGGAAAACAAAAGCTATGAGTTAAAAAGAGTAAAATTAAATGTTACTTTAATGATTTGTGATAAAGACACTAAAAACCCTTTATTCTTTATTCTATAGGAATCAGATGCAGCTGCTAAAGTTTTCTTGAAAAACATTTTTAAATGTTTCTCCATTTTTTTAAATTCTTTCTAGCTGAGAAAAAAGGGACTAAATAAATGAACAAAACATTCTTATTTACATTTTGTGGTTAGTTACATGACATTTTAGTTAACCTTATTGGTTTCTGACATCAAATTTGAAACTTTGATAACAAGAACAACTGAGCAAATCTTACCAACAAAACATGAATTCTCTGTTCAAATATCTCCTTTATTTAATAAATAGTGTTGCGGTCAACAGATCTGATAAATTACAGTAATGTCATTTTTTTCCCTTGTATTTTACAACTGTTTCTTGATAAAAAAAAAATAGCTGTAAAGGTGCTAGTTTCCTGTTTTATTACCTCTTTTTTATTTTATTGTTTAACTGACTGCTCCTTCAAATATACTGATACAGTAGAAGCAGAAACAGACAGGGATTCCTGTGCTTAAATTTTTTCTCCGTTGGGCTGTTTTCCATCATTGGTTCATTTTCGATTCACAAACACCCCCTTGCAAGAACAACAACAACAATAATTGCTTAGTGCAGGCCTTTGTTTGAGATGAAGTGCATCCTGTAACATTCTGCATTACAACCCAACATTTCACAGTAAATAACGGTGTAAGAGTAAGAGCATTCATTACCCAGTCAAGCAGCACGCAGCCTTCTCGGCGGTGCAACGTGCAGCCTGCACACTCGTGCAGGATTTGAAAATGAAAGGTAAGTTAATGAGTTCAGCGGGAAACACATTCACAGCTGAGAAAGGTGCGAGAAACAAATAGAGAAGGTTTTCTTAATGCTGTTTGTCTCCCTACTGTGAAAAAGTTGCTGTATAGAATTAGTAAGAAGAAAGCACTTTTTTCAGTAAGACTGATTGTTCTCTCTGGGCTGCTGCATGCACATTAATCTCCCTGAGCTGCTTTAGCATCAATTACTGATGCGTATGTACAGTTTTTAAGCTGCATGTTTGTTTTCTTGGTGAAAATGAATTCCATCACTCTTTTTAAGAGTGTATGTGAGAAAACCCTTTTTCTTTGTGCAAAGAAAAATTAAAAAACACACTACATACAAGCCCCAGATAGAATGCTGCAACTTTGTACTTACGTTTTGAAAGTCGTGCACCTCAACGACCTCCTGGCTCCCATTTCCCATTTTGAAGATTTCAGTGCGCTGATAAGGTTCAATCTCCATAACACTGTCCGTCTCCACGCCGTCCAGCACCGCTTTGTATTCATGCTCATACACCTGCAACGACAAATGATGGACCATAAATTACACTAGTGTCTGTAATTTCTCAGCTTGAATGTTTGTCACAAATCTTCAACATTTAACTGCTTTGCTCTGCCGGCATCTGCAGGTTTTTCCCCCCTGCTGTTCAAACAGGTCTGCTATTGCTCTCATTGACAGCTGGGGAACTGAAAGGCATTTATGTTGATGAGAGCATCGCACGCAGGTTTAGGAGCTGGAACGTACTGTTTTAACTACACGCATGAAAAACCACTGCAGAGTAATTGGCACAAAAATAGCAGCAAGTGTTGATGGGATTGACACCTCTGTGCAGTTTTGTTACAACCCTGGAGAACAGCAAACCCTGAATTAAACACCTATTTCGATATAGACACACAAAAAACTGTTGACATGACCACAAAGTGTGCATAATGAACTGATATCAATGCCAAAGTGTAAAACGTATAAAATAAAAAAAAAATAACACATTCTATTTGGTCGTACTAGTCATTTGTGGAAAAATAGACCTAGCTATACAGCATTACATGCCGTAACGCAAGTGTGAAAGCTGTTAGCTGAATGTGGCTGAAGAAGCTAAAGCTGAATTAGAAGCGTAAAAAAAGTTTAATTTGGTTTAATTTGACAGCTCAAAAAGCTGAAGGTGAATACTTGAAATGCTGATGCAAGTTTGTTAATGCCAAAGTACTTGAAGAAGTTTACTCAGGCAAAATAGTTTGCAGAATATCTGAAAATGTTTGCTTAAAATACTAAATCAATTGACTTAAAGATAAGTTTACGTACTGAGGTATTGTACATAATTGAAGAAATGCCTGAATTATGTAAATTATGCAAATACAATGGTTAAATGCCAGAAATGATAAAAAAAAATTGGAAGAATGTCTAAATTAGTTGAAACAGCTAGCATATTGCGAAAGCAGTAATTAAATTCCCAATTAACTAGTAAAAATGGAGTGGAGCAAAAAATTCCTACAGTATGTTGTGAGTAATTCAGATTTAGATCATCTTTGTGTTGTTGGTTTGAGTCTGACATATATAATCCACTATACATTAAAAAATAGCTTGTGTGCAAGCTTTGGGGAATTTGTCAAAACAAGGCAAATATTCAGTTAAATTGGATTTTTTCGGTAATTCCTTCTATTCTGCAAATTTAAACTTAGACTTCTTTACTTCAAATGAAGAATTTATTTTACTCTAGTATATTACCTTAGTTTTCAAATATAAAAAAATAGTTAATGGTATTTTTAGAACATGCAAAGCAAAAAGTTCATCCTTTATCTTTATGTGAAAAAGCAATGAGCTTCCTGCCCTACTTCGCTTTCATTTAGAAGGTTTCAAACTGAGTTCTAGGAGAGCAAGTTGCTTTTCTGAAATGTGCACAAAGTGTCCTTGGGCGTTGCTGTGGTGACAGAAGTCTTTTTGAAACTTTACTGTCATTTTCGGCTTTGCATAGATTTAGAACACAGAAGTACTTGTCCAAGGTTGTACAGAATAAGACGTTTTAAATGGTTGCATGTCTCAAGAAAAGCAAAGGTTTACTCAGTAGCAAAGTACTTGCTTTATTTGTTTACATGACACTGACATTAAATGCTGAACACAGAACATCAGAGCTTTAGCTTTACTGTAACTTTTCAGCCATTTATGTAATTAGAGATGGGCATTAGCCTTATAGGCAACAATCTTACTGTTTATATTTGCATTTTTAAATGTTATATTAATAGATTTTGTCCCTGTCTTAAACAACCAACCAACCAATCAACCAACCAACCAACCAACCAACCAACCAACCAACCAACCAACCAACCAAACAACAAACAAACAAACGAAATTTCAGGATTCTGAAGAAGAGAAAGGCAGCCTTGCACTGATATACAACTAGAGTTTACACAATCAACGTAACTAAGCGACTTTGCTCAGTTGTGAATTATTTTTTTTATACTTGTAAAATGTTGCATAATGGTGCATAGCGATTGGAAAAGTCGGTTTCCCTTGCGTCAGAATGAGCTGATAAACGCTTATGGCGAAAGATTTACGATGAGCCAAAGAACGTGAAATATAACAGCAGCCAAAAAGATAGAAAATAAAGAAATAAACAGCCAAATTTGACCCTGTGGGTTCTCTAAGGTTAAAGTATTTCATATGCAAGCAGCTATAAACAATCTAATGACTTTATTCCCATTAAAAAAAAAGGATGATCTCAACAAGCCTGAGGTCCTTCTTACAAAAACAGTGGTCATGACAGAAAGTCTCATGAAAAGGCAGCAATGACATAACCACCCCACACTCAAGAAGGAAAGGTGGTTGTGGGTTTCTCACTAAAAATAAACATTTAAAGTCTTGAAGAAAATAGAACAAGATGATAAAATGACTAAATATATTCATAAATGTAAAAAGTACCTTAGGAAACAAAGCCTCTAGTTGGTCCACTAATTATACCTTTTGTTTGGGGTGGAAGATGTTTGGAAAAAGGGGGAGTCATCTATGACACAACCGTGTGATGTTGACCACAGGAAGCCGGAGAACTGTACAGTGACTGGTCTGGACGGTGTGATTGGTGCACTGAGCAAACATCAATGTGGTCTCTGACAAATTCTAGCCGAATATTAAAGGAATGGAGCAACTGTTATTTCCAGGAGTCCAAAAATCAGGTTGATTTTTGTCTTTAGCTGTTCATTCCTTCCTTCATTCTTGGTTTCCAAAAAAAAAGCTCACAAAGGTTCGCTGTCCTTCAGGAGTTTCCCAGAACTGTTACAGAAGTCATTAAACATGCCACAAAGACGATGAAAATTCATTCATACAAAAAGTGTTTACTGCAACCGTTTCAAACAACGGCTGCTTGATTTTCCATAAACGCCTGCCGAAGCTATGCTTCTTATTATCAGTCACAGCAGGAGTCACGTCACTGTTAGGGTAACTAAAGAAATAAATCATCTCAAATGCTGCATCTTACCAATTCTGTCAAAATGTCAGCTGCAAGAACAGCTTTAAACATAAACAACCCCTGATAATAGTTATTTCAGTTTAATAAAATGTGTCATTCTGGCAAACAAAAAGATCAAACTTGAAAATGCATAAATACAAATTTGCCTGAAGTGCATTAGAGGATTTCTCTTCAGTGTGTTGCCTAAGCGATGATGTTTATAACAACTGCTCGCATATGTACTGTTCCTGGGCACGCATGAATAGCTCTCAAAATTCCCTGTCTGAAAAATGATTCATGCCCAGCAGCTGAAAATATGCTATTAATATTTATGTGAGGGTTGTGTTATGATGAGAAATATATTGCTGAGTTCATCTTCATCTGTCTCAGTGGCAAATCAGGGCTTGGCCAATCAGATGCATGATTAATGTATGGACTCCGATGGGAGTCCATCAGGATTTATATTCCCCGTCAGAACCATCTGAATGTCCTCTAAAGAACTACTCGATTATTAGCTTTTTGTTTAAGCCCTTTTGCATGATCTGAATTGAACATGTTTGCATCTGTTTTCTCTCAGGCCTTGTAAAAGTAACGTCTTTTTTTATTTATGTAGGGAGGAGAACTGAGTAATAGTGATCAAACAGGACATAACTCCTAATAGAAGAATACTGTAAAAGTGGCAATAGCCTATAAATCTCCATTAACATTGGCCACAGTGGCCTAGGCTGCAGAGGGAGGCTGGTTCCCAAATTTTTTTAGGAGAAGCCAAATTAAGACGAGCTTCAAATTTAAGGGCCAATTGAGCAGTTATGGATAAAATCGGGGCTATTAAACAGCCTGAAAGTCTGAGTGGTGAATTAAAGTTCTATTTGAGAATTTCTTTTATATTAACGTATGGTGGGAATGAGGGAATAGATTCTGGAGGCTTATTGATTTATAGTAAAACAGTGAATTTCATTTTCAGCAGGCCATCTCTTCTGATGGAAATCCAGCAGTGAGAATCTCTGGACCACACCAAGCTGAAATGGATAATAATGTATTACAACAGTTGGACTTAAACAGATTCAGTGGCAAAAGCATCTGCTGTGCACAATAATTGGCACTCTACAGACAGAAATGAATAACCTTATGTGTGGCCTCTTTTAATACTTAAAACAATACTCGGGCACTTTGAGAACTTGCAGTTTGATCAATGGGACAATTCGAGGAGAGAAATTAGTTTATTGCAACAGTGGCGATGAAGGTTAATCCTCAAAAGTCATGCCTGAATATAAACAAAAATTGGTTTAAAAGAAAGTTTTTCTTACATTTTTACAAAGCTGTCAAAAATTAAAGACCCACTCAATTGGAAAATGTGCTTTTTTTTTTTACCATGTTCTTGTGGCGTTTTTGAGTATTTCCTTTGTCAAATCATTGTAAATCAAGAGCGGACAAAAAATGCAGTTGGATAAAAAAAACTTCTATAGGTGTGACTTGGGACTTTAACACCTTTTACTGAGGGTTGTACAGGTACATCACATGAAGCACACCACTGGAGAAATTTCCAGCCAGCTGCAGTCATTCAGGGCAGTCGGATTTTTCTTTAACCCCTTGACACCTATTGATGCAAACACGCATCAAACCGCTCCAAACATGCCTTAACCATCTGGATGTATTCGGGTCAAATCTGATCGATTTTCAACTTCAAAGACTCATAAATGTTGTGTTCTCCATCTGCTGTGCCACTCATGTGCATGAATTCACACAAACACAACTTCCTGTAGAGTTGGGTCTTTGGTATTCCATGTATTTTGTATTTCACATATTTATTTTGTAAAACTGTTTCAGTTTCAATATATATGTATCTTTACTTTTCTTTTTTGAGTTTAATGTTTTTCCTCTTGTTTCTGCCCCCTTTGGAAACGTACGATCAGCCACTTCCAATGAAAAGTCCATGTTAATGCACATATATGCACGTTTTGGGCTTCTGCCTCTGAAATTCCCACATTTATGTGTAGCTAACCAAGTTTCTATGACCATTTTCTGGCTCTAAATACAAAACTCATGGTCTGAAAATCAACCAGTTGAACTTTGACCAATAGGGGACTTGGATTAGGTAGTGGCATATGGATGGCATCCCTTTTAATTCATGGAAGTGCCAACAATTAGAAAATTGATCACGAAGGAGAAATGAATAATTGCGGTTTGTGCTCTGACCGAATTCCATAGCACCAAGTCTTTTCATATATCAGAATAGAGCAGTGAAAGAAAAAGCCTGAAACAGGATTCATGAGATTTGCAGCCCTTTGACATTTCACACAGATACTCTTCCAACTGTAGGTGGTGAACATGCACTAGTAAACAGTAGAAAAAGAAAAAGAAGCTCCTCCCTGGATGTCCTGTGTGAACTTCATGGGCAAATGTGCTGTAAGAAGTGCGTCACAAGCCCCGAGTGTCCGTAGCTTTACAACTATCCTTCCTATTTGCATTAAGTTTTGATACAGAAAGAAAAAATATAGTTTCTGTATTCCAACTAATATAAAATTGTGCTTGATATTTGAATTACTGCTATGAAATTCATTAGTTTGTTTGAAATTGGAATGGTTTATTTCAAGCAATTAAGTAGAAACAATACACAAAAGCAATATAATCATCAGTTATACATTCATTCAGTAACTAACCAAACTTAGGATAATTAGACATATTAATAAATATTGCTTGAAAGGGAGTGGAAGGAAGTGAATTTATATAATCCCACCCTGTTATACTATAACCATTTTATTACATGATTTATCAATAGCCGGTTCCCAGTTTTTATCAGACAGAATTAAGAATCATAAAGTATTGATAAAGCACATGACAAAGATGAATTACTTAATTATTATGTAAAAAAATAAATAAATCAACATGGCAAATGCAGATCAGTCATCTAAAATATATGCAGATTATGTTACTCATAAAAGTCATTCATATGATTATAACATAATACTATATCAGTAAAATAGACAACACTGTTTCAGGAATTTTCATAGCAAAATTTCAAGTATCAAGTATCAAAAGTTAAAAACATGAGCAAAATTGTGCTACATTAGTAAAAAAAAGAAGGTACAAATCCTTTAAGTTGTTGTTCTTTAACCATCTTGTTTTCCTTTTTTCATTATTCAGACTAATTTGTCAATTAAACATCCTTATCTGAATCCGTTGTCTTCTGACTTTTAAAATTGAAAGATTTAGGAAACGAATTTCACTATCAATTCGTAAAAATTATTGTTCATGTATGGCACTAATTGAACTTTTGGATACAGTCTTGGATAGTAATGAATATGCTGTAGGATCTCTACAAGACATTCAATAACATCAAATTTCAATTTGAGAATTTTTTTTCCACTTCCAAATACATGTGTTGAGATAAATGTCTATAATACTGCAGAGATAAGCAGTAATGTGTTTGCAAATGCTTGCAGAGAATTTCTTTAACTTCTGAAGCAACTGTGAAACAGCAGAAAAAATCAAAGCTTTGACCTTTTCTGCCTTCCCTGCATGACAGAAGGTGCATTTAAAATATGAGATTACGTGCATTTTGTGCGTTATCTAACCCACTTTTCTTCTTCATCTTCACTTGTTCGGGTCTTAAATTCAGGCTCTGCTATAATGGGTTGGGGAGTTTCTTATTCAAACAATTTTTATATCTTTTATAGACGCAAAAAATATATATATATATTCTTCCCTGAATTGATGTTTAAAAATGAAATACAGGATTGGTTTTATTAAAAATAAAAAATACAGGTCAAACCCAATACTACATTGTTAAAAATAGTCAAACTTTACATCAAAATGATTTCTATTTCTTTCTGTTACTGGATTATGTTTTTAAAAACTGTCAAATGTCTCAAACTGAACCTGTCTGGACTTTTTAAGAAACTACGGATGGCAGTTGTTCTTACAAATCACTGAGCCTTATCTAACATCCATTTCATTTTCACCCCATGTAGAGCCGCATTATTTACCATGTTTTATATTTCAGTCGTGGTTTCCCTTTTTTACTGATTCCTAAAGTAAGACAAATTTGTGAGCAGCAACTAAAGTGAAACCAAACCAAACGTGGAAATAAATATTATGCTGTCCAAGCTGCAGGAATATGATACAGTGCTAAATTCAAATGCTCCTAGCTGTCCTTTGAAAGAAATTGTTTTATGATAAAAACATTGAAAGGCACCGAAGCAACAATCATTTTAAGCTGGTCCCATTTTGCCTCACATGATAAAAGCAGGTCATATTTTAACTTCCAAATTTCAGCCCAGAAAGTGACATGAAGTAAATTTACTAATCCCTCTATTCAGAAAAAAATATTGTGACAAAGATTATCTGGAATTGTTTGGACCAAACATTGTGTTTTAATTTAAGATATTTGAAATAAATAAATAAATAAATAAAGTGAAATATTAATTTAACTTCATTAACTTGTATTTGCTCTCGAAACCCTTCTAAAGGACTTTGTTTGGAATTTGCGTGTTTCTAGTTATGCAGCCATGATGTTCGTCACCCAGGAAGAGCTAGGGGGAGGAAGCTCTGCCTTTATTTCTACTGGCACGTAACCTTGCGCTGAACAAAATAGTTCCAAACAAAACATATAGAGGCATTCATCGCACTCTAACACCCCTACTCAATGATGTGACACACACTTCCTTTTACGTCAGTTACTAAATACCAAACATCTAAGAACTAAGCTTTTCAATCTTAGCTCTTCAACCTTTATTTATTTATTTAGGTATTTATTTACATATAGCACTTTTACAACACACACAAAGTGCTTTGCCTAAAATACAATCAAATGTAAAAACAAAATGACATGACAAACAATGCAGACCCTCCCCCCCCCCCCACACACACACACACACATACACACACCATGATAAAAACAGTGATAAAATGATGGAATGAGACCTGGTTTGTAACAGACATTGTGAACACGTCTGCAGCCATGTTTTCAGTAGGGCAATACCCTAAAACAATTTTGCCCTGCAACACATTGGACCTGATAAAATGAAATTTAATGTCCACATGTTTGCTCCGCTGGCGATTTACAAGGTTCCTAATCCCGTAAGTTTAAGTTTAGTGTCTCACTTGTTATAACACAGTTCATATTTCTTGGTTCCTTGTAAGTACCTGTACACATGTCCTAGTACTGTCATGTGTCTTTCCCTGGGATCAGACATTTATCGTGACAGTCTACTCACAATCCAACTTATATCAGGCCTAGTACAGGTCATGCTATAGATAAGGTTCCCAGCATGCCTGTATTTTTCTCTGATCTGTTTGGGTCCCTTTCTCACATTTGATCTCACTGGGACTTGCTCTAGATTTGCAATCAGACATTCTAAACCTTTCCAAAATTCTGGCAATGTACCTGGTTTGATTCATTCAGACAGAGCATATTTCCTGTGTGAAATCAACTTCTAGAAAATGAGCAAGTTGCCTGAGGTCTTTCATTTTGAACTTACTTTTTAGTTTCTCCTTGACCTCCTTCAAACCCACCTCATTGCTTGCAGCCACAACTATGTTATCAACCCACACTAACAGGATTACTTTTTCTCCCTCAGACAGTATTGTGTAAATACAGTGCTCTGCGCAAAGTTTATTCTCAAGTAGATTATCATGAATCATAGGATTCCAATCCCTACCAGACTTTCTAAGTCCGTAGATGGATTTGTTCAACTTTCACACCAGACCATTCTTTGAATAGTCTAAAAACTTTCTGATTGGTCCATGTATGTTTCACAATCAATAGGTGCATGCAAGTAAGCTGCTTTACCGTTCATTTAATGTAGTGTCTGGTCATGCTGTGCAGCCAGCTGCATCAAAACAAGTAGTGAAGTCAGCTGTCAGGGAAAATGTCTCAGAATAGTCAAGTCCTTCCATCTGATTATATCCCTTTGCCACATCCCTGGCTTTGAAAGTTCTTTAAGAGCATACACCTACTTTCCTCCCACTGTCTGTCTACCCTCTGGTATTGGTACAAGCGAAAAGGTACTGGTTTCTTTGAATGTCACCATTGCATTTCATTTCATTTTGGCCTTTTTCCAGTCTTCTGTGCTGATGGTGATGCCAGAGCCTCTTTAAAGAGTTGTGCCAGTCCAACTGCAGCTCTGTAACTAGTAGTCAATAGTTAACTTGTGTTTATGTGCTGCACACTTATAGTCCTCCAAGTACTTAGGTTTCTGTCTAGCTCTACCAGTTGTAAGTGGAGTCTGTGTATCAGTGTCTGTGTTAACATCTGGGTTTAAGTTTTCTTTCCTGTCTGTTTCTTTACTTTAAGTCCGTGTTTGTGTCAGTTCAGGTGGTGTGGGCACCCACTCCATGTAGTGGTCCTCCGCTTGGTCTGTGTCAGCCTGTGTCTGACTCTCAGTCTTTTCTCTTGTTATGAACTGGACCAGCCTTTACTTTTGAACTTTGTTTGGTTCTGGAAAATAAACCATGTTAGCTGGTGAACGACGATCAAAACCAATAAAAATTCCCTTTTTGTCCTTCAGTTCAAGCTTTTTCTTGTTTCGTTCATTCACCACCCAATCTGAACCAAACTTTTTCATTTTTCACAGATTCAGTCTCTTCCCAGTACAAAGAAAATATGGTGTTTCTTATGTCTGCTGCTGTCCGAGCTGTGTCAGGTCACAGCTCCTTTGGCAAACCTGAGTCTATCAGCATGCAGCGCACCATTTCAAACTACTGTATATATGCCAGCTCCTCTCCGCTGTCCCAATATGCTGGTGGGATTAAGGGGAAGATCTCGTGCTTAATAGCATTGTCTCTGAGTAGTGACTGTAACTCTTCTGAAACTAATGCTGTGCCATTGTCAAATCTTAGGCATTTGACTGTTCTTGTCTGAGTAACATGCACATAAATTGGTGCGTATTCATCTGTGAGTCCTTTTAATACCATTGCCACTAATAACGCATCGCTATGCTCTGTCCAGTGCTGCCACAATCTTATCAAAACGTGCTCGGTAATCAGCTAGTTCTTCTCGATGAGCCATTAGCACATTGGCTAATTATGTGTAAAGATCAACAATCCGCAGGTTTTTTTTCCGACTCATGATAGCGTATAGACTCTTCTTTCCATCATCTGGTGCTTCATACAAGATTAGCATTAGCTTCCTATCATCCAGACAACCACACAGTTCTGCATTTGCCAGCTCGTTTTTCCTACCGGCTTCCTCCTCTGTAGCTTCCGCTTGCTGGCTCCTGAGAATAGCATGCTTCAGGCCGATGGCTTTCAAGGATGCTAAAAACCTGGCCTCCTGTATGTGGTAGCGTGCTTCTTCTCCGTCAAACTGTACTTAGGACTCGACTGGGCCCATAGCCTGTTGATTCTTCTGCGGACCACTCTCTGGCTGCACGGAAGCCTTCACCTGTTCTCTCTGGTACAGACATCTTCACAGATTGTTACACACTGTATAGTTATAAAGGAGATTGCAGACACCTTGTCTCTTTTCTGTCACCCAGGAAGAGCTTGGGGCAAGAAGCTCTGCCTTTATTTATACTGGCACGTAACTTTGTACTGATAAAAATAGTTCCAAACAAAACATAACAGACCCTTTCCTTATGACGCCATAGTGGAAAAAAGCTCATTGTGAGAAGAGATTGTCACTCAAATTGAATTTTTCTATGTTCAAAATATCCAAACAGACAACAGATTAAGTGCTTATTGTTGTCACACCCCCGCATGCCACTGTCTTTCCCTCTGTGTGCCAATGGTGGCAGCTGAGCGCCAGCTTACCGATCTTTGATCTAAAATAAAGTTCAGAATCAACACCTCATAATTTTTCCAGCCTCCTTGTCACTGAGAGCACGCTGAAATGCAAAAACAAGTTTTCTAATTGGTTTAAGAGTAAACCAAGCTTGAAAAACAATGCAGGAGGTATCTGAATGTTATTTTTCCAAATAGAAATGTGTGTTTGAGCATCTAAATGCAAGTCAGATAAAAGCTGCAACTTATCTGAATACCTGCCCTCCACCATTCACAACAACCCTCCAACGCTGACAGGCTCTTCTAACATCACACGGAGACTCACACAGTAGATAAAGAATTCAGATTTCCAGAGCTTGAAAAAAAAATAAGTGCAGGAGTGTGAGGCTATCTGTGAGGAAACCTTCACAGACAATGCTTGTTTATTTTTTCTGTTCAAGGTTTCTGTCTGAAGTGCTTCTTAACAACCCCCACCAAGACGGTTTCAAACAGACTCACAGAGAACAGAGTGAATGAGAAGAGGCAGGCACACTCAGACCTGCTGGCTGTTTGTGCGAATGGGTTTTGGTGTGGCACCCGAGGACATTAAGCAAAGGTCACGTAGATGTTGTTACAGGTGAGTGGGTCGCAGTTCTGTGTGTATGTGTGGGAAGAGATGCACATCTATGGAGGAGGCAGTTGTGGGAATAAACGAGATGAGCTGATGACAATATGTCCTCTTAGTTGTCCTTGAGGGTTAGAAGATAGAGGGTGCAGTCATGCGGAACTGGAGGCCTGTCAATCACAGCGGGGTGGTAATGGCGACCGAGGCTCGGGGGTGGATGCTTTGGATTCTGGAAGGGGTGCTGCAGAGTACAGAAAGGCTCCTGGGACCTATAGCCAACCCTGTGATGGATCAAGATGGGCAGCAACCAACGCAGTCGCCCCGTTCTAACACTTCAACCTTTTGATTTTTAGTCTTTGTAAAATCTGTTTCAGAGCACAAAAAGATATAAACAGGATGTGACAAAGATTGAAACAAACTTGACAAGGAGAGCGCCTATAAACGGCCATTATACTCAGTTAAATATATCATTGTATTAAACACCACTAATAAATCCCTGCATGAAAAAAAGACATTACCATCCTCTTGTTTATGCCAATTACCATTAATGAAGTTACATAGGCAATAAATTAACATTATGCAGTAATGATGAATATGACAGATTATGCTTTTCTATCAGCAGTGTGACAGCAACTAATCATTGAGTCCAATAACATGGAAAACAAACTTTATGTTAAAATGGCTTTTGTACATTATTATTTTGGTTTTAAAAATCAAAAAGTAATGTCTTAGTTTCAGTGACAATAGATATTTAAAGACCAACTCCGGTAAAAATTGTGTTTTTTAACATATTCTTGTGTCACTTTTCTGATGATGGACAACATGTATCAAGAAATTTTTTGTTTAAATGTAGTTTGAAAAAGATTTTAGTAGTGATGTAAAAAATACACTCATCATTTTTGTTGCACTGATACGTAGAGGGTGTCAGGACCTACAAGCTGGCGGGATAGCGAGAAAATAGATGGGGTGGGCTTACTACACACCAACAGTCCCGCCCACAAGTCAGAGGCAAATTTCTCGTGAATTTCTGCTGCTCAGCAGAAACTATGTCTTAGAAATTGACAGGTTTTCTGATTTTGGCTAAAAGGAAATAATCATACAACCCCCCTCCCCCCACGCTAAATACACTTTTCTAATAGATCAAAAGATGATCAGTGTGGGACTTTGAATGATTATTTCCAGAATTAATATTATTTGTACATCTACTGCAGTCATTTATCAGCTTTTGCCTGTCCTTGATTTTGGTGAAGTGTAGCTGGCAAACATTCAAAAAGATGCATTCACACCAGAGAGTCATGAGGTTCCTTCCTGCACGACTATCAGTTTGAATGCAGATGCATCCTGTGCAAAAGCATCATGCTTAATGTACAGCATGCTGTATTTGAATTTTGAAATTTAGGAAACCAGAACTCATTGAAATACTGTATGTTTGTCAGGAATTATGTTAATTACAAAATCAGAAGTAAAAAGCTCCTAGTGTTCAAGTTAAATAAACCTAATTTCCACCAAATAAATGTAATAAATCAACATAGAAGATACACAACAAATGCAGCCACATTAAAATCTACTGCCTAATCTCCAGAAATATACAACAGCTGTTTCTGCCTGTACCTGTAAAGAATCAATCATTTTTTTTTAGCAAATCTAAAGCTCTTTTTAGGTTTTACTCGTTTGCACAAAGTTCATTTGTTTAAGGTTTTTTTTTTTTTAAATATTCCAAGAATATTCAGTGAGAACTAAAGAAATATTACAAAACAAATAAAAAAGAGGAAATGCACACATAGAAACTGATAGAGGATTGTAGAGTAAGAGCAAATTTAGGATAAAAGATAAATCACAAGCTTAAGTAAGTTTTGTCTAAGTGATTTTAATGTTACCTTCTCTGTGTGTAATAAGAGAAAGGGATGCAGAGGGGAGGAGATACTTTAGAATATAGCATGGCGAGTGTTAGACATTAGTGAACAGTACAGAAAGTCCTCCCGTCTACCTGTGCAGCCTTCACCGCACACTCAGCTCCTTACAAACCTGGGAGCAGCAAATCTCCAACCTGTTTTCAATACTTGTCAAGATGTTCTTTTCATTAGAGGCTGTTCCTTTGTTAATGCAATCCAGTTGGTGGTTGAGGCTGAGGGTCTAATATTCAGGAGATTCTTTCCATTGAACCTTTTCTCCCTGATTTTTTCCAGATGTTGTTTACATACCTCAGATGTTGGCTTTTGAGCTCAGGAAGCAGGTCAGATTTCCTGTAGTTAACACTTTGGGACTCAGTGCTGCTGTGTGCCGAGAGCTTTTTCTGTGGTTTGTGATCAGTTTTCACATCTGATAACTTAAATTTCATTTCCTAACATCCAATTGACACTATGTAAATCAGGATGTATAGCATTTTCACACTCTGTTGATAAATGAAAGTCCCACTTTGATCCTCTTTTGATCCCAGTGGAGGTTTAATTATGATTATTTAGCCAACAATTAAAAAAAGTGTTGCTTTCTAGGACATAGTTTCTGCAGAGAGGCAGTAGTTCATTAGAAATTTGCCTTTGGCTTAGAGCAACCCCGCCCCTCTTCCACTCCACGTTGGAGCAGGGAGCTTGTGGCCCATATTTTCTGCCTCACACACACACTGTTTATCAAACTGTATATTTTTATCTGCTCCTGATTCACAACGATTTGAATAAAGAAATATTAAAAAATTCAATTTTAAGCAGATTTTTTTTGTGTCCATAATGAGAAAAATGCCACAAGAACATGTTAAAAATACCAAAAACACAATTTCAAGTTTTGACTCCTTCAGAGTAGAAGAAAAAAAGTGGTTCAAGTGTGTACAAAATTTTCCACTGATATGGTATGATCATAGATGTATATTTAGTAGGGTAGACCAGAATTCTCTAACGCCACCTATAGGATTCTGAAGGCCAAAATGAAGTAAAATTGACTGGAGTTCACCCAACTTCGTTTTTAAAAAATGGAAAAGAGGACAGGACCTCTGACCTATTTGCACACAAAAATATACAGACTAAAAGAAATTACAGATTCTAAACTTGTCAACTATAAAATATGACAGTGATCTAAATGAATTGAAGCATTTAAGCATTAAATATTATTGTCAGTAAATAATCTTGTTGCATCGTTGCACAATGGTTGGGTAATAGTTCATAATCGGGCTTGTTTTTTCTGCCTATCATGTTTTAACTGTATGTTGTTATCTGTACCCTTGAGCTGTGAAACCTAAAAACATATCATCGTCTATGATGATGAATTGATGATTTTTGCTGTCTTTTTAATTAATAAAGGTAAATTGTTTTAGGCTCCTCCCACCTAACAATCAAAGAAACATGTCCATATTTAGCACTAAATTAAGCTCTAATTAATTCTAAACAGCTGGATTACAGCAAGGCTCTGCAACTCATTTTAGAAATTTGTTAGACATTTTTTTAAAGTCCCCGTTGAAAGACATTACACTTTGTCATTAGCTGTCAAATGACGCTACTATGAGTTTTCCACAGCTCACAGTAACGGTTTTGCTGTCATCTTCATAGATTTTATTGATGCTCACAGAAAAAACAAATGTTGTAAATGTTAAATGATGAATCTCTATGCAGAAAATCAAGATTTTATGATTCCTCTAACTAAATTCATAAAATCGGTTTTTTAATTGCAAATACTTTTGTTAACTTTTTCTTTTGTTACTTTTAACCGCCTGTTCCATCATGACGGAATTTTTAAATCCACCTTCGCCACCGCTGCTACATTTAGATTTCCACAGACATTTTCATCACTTCAGTACACTTTTGCTAGTTTTACCCAACACACACACAAAACTACAGTATCCATTTAACTGATGTAAACTGTTGTTGACCGAGTAAAAACTGGTTTGTTGAAATGCAGTAAAGCTATAATGTGTTACAACATCACAGCAGTAGCTGAGCTCAGCAGGATTTCTTCTTTCTTCACTTTGAGATGAACAACAGAGCAGGGCTGGAGGAAAGCATGGGGAGATGAGGAAAACAGGGAATGCAACAGAAAGGTGTAGAAATTGTGTACAAGTTTAAGAAATGTTTAATTATTAAGCCTAATAAAGAAAAAAGCAATATTTTTTCAAGTGCAGCTATAATAATAATCTGCTTCATGCGTTTCCACTGAGAATTTGTGTAAATTTATATGATTGGTGTGTTTTGGAAAGTTTATGTGAAGATCTGATGTTTTTCTCTTTGCCATTCAGCTTTTGCAGAGCTAAATACATAAAATGTGATTTGAATTGAAAACCTATTTATTGTTCTATTTAAAAGATCCGTCATTGTAATCTCCACTTACTATTTGGCACACCTGTCCAATGGCTCGTTAACCCAAATTTCTAATCAGCCAATCACATGGCAGCAGCTAATATAGGCATGTAGACATGGCAAAGATGATCTGCTGCAGTTCAAAGCAAGCATCAGAAGGAGGAAGAAACAAAATTTTCAGAAAATACTGATCTCCTGAGATTTTTACCCACAACCATATCCAGGGTTTAATAGGAATCATCCGAAAAAGAGAAAATATCCAGTGAGCGGCAGTTCTGTGAGGAAAATACTGTGCTGAGGCCAGAAGTCAGAGGAGAATAGCCAAACTGGTTCCAGCTGATAGAAGGACAAAAGGAACTCAAGTAACCACTGGTTATAACCGAGGTCTGCAGAAGATCATCTCTGACACACAACACATCCAACCTTGAGGCAGATGGGCTACAGCAACAAAAGACCATAACTGGTACCACTCCTGTCAGCTAAAAACAGTCAAATTAAGGCTACAATTCACACAAGCTCACTAGAATTGGACGACAGAAGATTGGAAAAATGTTTCCTGGTCTGAATCTTCATTTCTGCTGTGGCATTCGGATGGTAGGGTTAAAATTTGGAGTCAACAATATGAAAGCATGGATCCATTCTGCCTTAAACTAATGGCTTAGGTTGGCGGTGGTGGTGTAATGGTGGGGGGTATATTGTTTTGGGACACTTCTGCCCCCTTACTATCAATTCACACCGCAGCCTACCTAAGTATTGTTGCTGACCAAGTCCATTGCTTTATGACCACAGTGTACCATCTCCTGATGGCTACTTCCAGCAGGATAAGGTGCTGTGTTATAAAACTGTAATCATCTCAGACTGGTTTCCTGAACATGACAATGAGTTCACTGGACTCAAATGACCTCGATAGATCATGTTTGGGATGTGGTGGAACGGGAGATTGGCATCATGGTTTTGCAGCTAACCAATCTGCATCAACTGTGCAAGGCTATGTTTTTAGTACCTCATTGAATCTATGGGACCAAAGATTAAGGCAGTTCTGAAGGCAAAAGGGGTCCAACCCGGTACTAGCAATGTGCACCTAATAAATTTCTTGCTAGAACATGAACATTTTCTAACAGACCCAGAATAAATCTTTCCATCGCATTCAGATTCTGACGTTTAACTCAGCATTATGTAAAAATCCAAGGTCTCTTTTTGTTTTGAGTAAAAGTATTTGCCCCCACACTCACCAAAACATCTGTAAATGAGACTCTAGCTAAAAGTCTAGCTGTCTTTTTTTTTTTTTACCAGCAGACTTCTGGCCTAATGTTATTTAAGCTCACGAAACAGTGGTGTGATTGTGTGCTCTCAAACAGCAGGCCCACATTACTGTGCCGCGGGAGATGTAACATGCTGCCTCTCTCTGAGACATGCTCATCGATTCCCTCCACTATTAAAGAGGAGCGGCGTGAACTTTGCCCCCTCCCTGCCTCCCACCGCCGAATCTTACAAACGGAACGCTGAGCTGCAGCAGAAGTTGCAGCAGCACCTGCGCGGATGAATGCAATGAAGAAATGCTTGGAGCCGTACCTGGTTTCCAGTCAGAGAATAGCTTTCCCACTCAACACTGTGATTGGAACTCTTAGCTGTGTTTACACAAAGAAAGCTGACATTTCCTCAAGTATTCTTGAGAAAACTCCTGAATTAAACTGAACACAGTCCTGCTGTACTGGCTCTAAGTCACACAGTCTCTAAGCCCCGTCTGTTGTAGCAGATGCATTGCTGCTTGCGTAATATTTAGCCGGTAAGTAGCTTAAACATTTATTTATGACAGCTTATACAGATTTTCTTTGTATTTTATTGGGCAAGTCTTCCGCATCTAGAGTACTATATTTTCCGCAGCATACTGATTACAAGGCGTACCTCAAATTTAAGGTGCACCGAACTATAAGGCACAAGAGAGTCTGACATAAGTCTGTCAGTCAGACTTTATCATCCATGTTCACAGTAACACGCTACATGTTAGCCATGTTAGCCATGTTTTGATATTTAAAAAACCTGTAACTCCCAATCTTGTTTGCAACATGTAAAAAAAAAAACAGACTGATACCGCTAAAAGGAACGATGAACTACGACAACTCCCAACGTCATTAGTACAACTAAAGCATTTGGGCCACCTTAAAAGAAAAAAAAATAATATTATATGAGAACTAAATTGTAAAATTATGAGAACAAAGTTGGTTGTGTAAGCCTTCATTTATATTACATGCTGACTAAAGTTTGCAACTTTATTCTTGTAAAGTTTTGTCTTTTTTCATATAATTTTCCAACTTCAGTCTTGTTTCTTTTTCTTTTTTCTTAAGATTTTATGACTTCATTCTTGTCATTTTTTTTTTTTTACAGTGGCCCTAATATTTCATAATATGTTAGTGATATGTAAAAAAAAAAAGAAAAAAAGGTCAGACATTGCTACACTTTAAACGTGTTCAAAATAACACCCAACCAAACATTTTGACAGAGTGCCATCAAATTGCTTCAACGTCAGTAAACACAACCAGAATTTATCCATATCTAAGGCACTCCAGATTATAAGGCGCTCTGTTGTTTTTTTGACAAAAATGAAAGCTTTTGAGTGCACCTTATAGTGTGGAAAATACTGCAATGGCTAATATGTTCTTAACATCGCCATGGAAACCAGAAATGCTGCCCAAACACCAAGCGTCTCATAAATGATTTAAGTGAGTCAATTTTATTTGTCTATTTTTTGAGTGCAGAGATTAAATTGATGAAATCAATCAAATCACTTTAGCTTTCTTGCTGGTGACGCAGAAGATGCTTCTTTGGCTTCACCGTTTCCCCGTCTCTCCTTTGTCCCCTAGCAGACCACGTCACACTTTTTATTGAGAGGTCGATTCACATGATAACCACTGATGTCTCGCAAGTACTCCAGTAACTCTCAGTCTGGCAATGTTACACATTTTCTCGAAAGAAAAATGGCACTCCTTCAAATGCATTGGAGAAAAGAAAACACTGTAGCATTTTCCTCTGTAATGGCGAAGTTTCATCTGGAATTTTCCAAAAACAAACTTGATGTAACTGAGAAAATTAGAAGAAACTTTTAATGGAAATATTACTTGAAAATGAGAATCCAAAGGGTGTAATTACAGTTGTCACTACCCAGAAACAGCAGTACAGATGGCCCGCTCACACACATTCTCCCATACATTACGTTACACACATATTTATAGATCTGCATTCTCTTCCAAATTGATTCCTTACAGAATTCATATATAAAATTGAGAAAGGAGGGCAAAGAGATTTGATTGTGTGGTGTTGTGAGAACATGGGGGCTTCTGCTTCTGGACACTGATTACCAAGCCTGTCAAGTTTCAAAGTATGGTGGATTTGGATAAATGAAGTAGGGAACGCTCTCCAGCTGCCAAACACATGCAAGCTGCTGTTTGGAGACGCCTGCTGAATACAGGCTGTTGGCTCTGGACGCACGCCAGCTCAGAAAAATTCAATTTTGAAAAAATACTGGTCAGTCACTAATGCATCATCAACGTAGTCAGTACAGGGTAAAATGAGCCCCCTGGCAGAGCCCAACATTAATCTCACTGAAGACAGCCTGACAGGTAGAACAATACAACACGCTGCAACATGTTGCAAACAGCAGAAATACAAATTCATGGCACAAATGCAGCCATTTTATGATTACACTCCATCTGTCTTTTTGTTTTTACTATTTCAAACTTCTGACAGTGCAGGCATTTGTGTTCAAAGAGGCTAAACACACTAACAAGAAAAAGCTGCAGATTACTTTCCACTAACTCTAACAAGGCAACACCAAATGGAAGGTTCTAAGTTTACTTATCATTTTGAATCATTCCAACACGCTGATACTATCAGTCAGTGAGTACCATTATATTGATCACGCTGATACTAATAGCTAATGCGCTAATTAAATTATTGCAAAACAACCTCTTTGTTTCACTACATCTTTTTCTTGCTGTAGCTTACACTTACATTTGCAAAGAAAAGTAAAGCAACATCAATTTTTCCTCTTGGACACTTGATCTGTCAGACTGACCTTGTGCTCGTGATCTGGAGTGCTATTTTCTCTGCAGACCTTTGCTTCAGATGCGTATCTTTTCCGGCATCAATCAGCGACTCTTCTGACTCAACTGGCACTTTTGTCAATTTTGCCCCAGAGGAGGATTTCTAATCCATTCATCTGCACCAATATTCCCTGATCTTTAAAGAAATGCTCAAAGACATTACCACGATGAACTCATTAAACTTTGTAACCAGAATAAAGAATGGGTGGAAATTTCTTATTCAAGAATAAAATGATGAAAAACCCAATTGAAAACTATTGTGGTTTTGATGTTTTAATGTTCTTGCTATAATGTTGCACCCGCCAGGTGACCTTCAATTAATTATTCCAAAGAACAATTTGAACCCCTTATGTCAGCAAATCCGTCTAGCAGCACAGCAGCACCAACGGGGTTCTTTTGTTTTTTCAAGTTTCACCCTGAAATTCACCAGTCTGTCTGCCGTGCTGCTGAAAACGAGTTGAACCACCAACTTCAGTGTTTGACAATTTATCAAACTGCTCCATGCATGTATTCTTAGTAGTTAATGATGGCTGTTTAAAAAACAATTATTTTCACCAAAAAGGAAAAACAAAACAAAACAAAAACATGTAAACAGATTTACTTATGTTTAGTTGACAGTATATATATGTATATGTATATAAACTGTCAACTAAACATAAGTATATATATATATATATATATATATATATATATATATATATATATATATATATATATATATATATATATATATATATATATCAAATGTTTTATTGGTGGTGCAGAAAACACTAGTGCAATACAAGATAATAAAACTTAATACAGTTTAGCAAAAAATAATTGACAAATTAAACAATACTGTGTCAAAACCCAAAAGTGTTCTAGTAAAGTTTGTACTAAAAGAAGGTTAGAACTAACTGACACTTTGGTTTTCCTACCTTAGGTGGTGTGGAGCAGATTGGACTTCCTGAAAGCTCTTTCAGCTGCTGTTCACTACAAGGACATTTTTGATCAGAAGTTGGACGCTCCACCTCTCGGCCAGAGGCATGCGTCCCAGTTTAAATCTCAAAATTCCACCTCATATCTGGACAAAGGTTCTCACGATTGCTCCCTCGCTACATCGGGGTTCATCTTTCACGTTTTTTTTTTTTTTTGTGTGTATACAGAGTTCTGCATCCTGATTGGCTCCTGACCTTGACATTGAATCTCCTCTGTTCAGTGGGTCCTGTATAGAGTTATCGGTCACATTCAGATCTTTGTTTTCATTCTATAATATATTCCTGTACTTATTGTATTTTAAAGGTTTGAACTTTGCCACAAATATGTGTAAATGTTCATGTCTGTCTGAGAAAAGTGTAGAAAGCGTGTAGTGAGGAGTTTTAAAACTTCTACACTGCAAAGACAGGCCATTGAAAATAAGTAAAACATTCTCACCCCCTATTCTGTCAATGGGGAGTGAAAAATGTTCCAAGGACCAAGATTCCTATTTAAAGGAAATTCTAGACACTAAGACATGTTTTCTCATATTTCGTTTTTGAAAAACTTCATTGATAACATTATTTTTCTTTCAATACAGAAAATAAGACATTTTTTTTTCCAAAAATGGTCTTTTTACTTTCTTGAGATTCAAGTTTTTTGCTAATTTCTAATTTCTTTCCGTGGGTATTTTTAGAACATATACTCTGCAGGAAATGAGGGAACGCTGTACAAACAAATATTGTTAAAGTGCTCATAGTGATTAAAGGGAGAAAAACACTCTTTCCTGGTAGCAAATCACAATACAATGAGCGGTGGTGGGTGTTTAACCAAACCACACTTGTACAGCCATAGAGTCCACAGAACCAGTTCAGTTTTGCACAAAGTAACAAACCAAAGTCAGCTAGTTTTTCCAGCTAAAACTCGTTCTGTCCTTGTATTTCTGTGCACTTGTCAAACATTCACTACAACTGTAGCACTGCAATAAACCTGAATTGTCCTGCCCTCTTCCCGTCTTTTCTAGTATGTTTGTGTGGAATAAAAAAGAACACATGCATCTCTCCAACTTGTACTCTATGTAGGTTTGGCAGGTCTTGAAATGCAAGGACCCACTTCCCGGCTAAGACCTGCCGGTCAGAATCCCACACTCTGACACATCAGCTGTCGATATCCGCTGTCACCTTTGGGTGAACTTGCCTGATATCAGACGGGATTGTTGGCTCATTAACTCAGAGGCAGGTTTCTGCTGCAACATCAGAGCAACACACAGCTGCTGCATGGCTGCGCACTCCAGCCGAAGCCTCAGCGTCTTTGTTAAACGTGCAGCTTCTTCATAAGCTGAAGCTGTAACTGCTGCCACTGGTATGCTAGATCTGCAAAGCATGCGGTTGCCTCAGGCGCTACTACCTTGTGGAACATCAACTTGAAATGTAAAAAACAGGTGAACTGTAAATTTCTAAACCGGTTTGCACTTTGTCTTCTTCATTTTTAAGTTCTGCTGGTTTTTGAAACCTTGATTACATAAACGCTACTACAATTCTGATTCCTGCAGTGCAGCGGTTAAAATGACACTGCATTCTAGCTTTTGTGGCATTGTCTGAAACAGCTGCAGAGGAACCCTGCTGCTCACTCCAGCTTTGAGGTCCCAATGCAGACTGCTACACACTAATATAATTGTTTTCACCCTCATGCGGGGTCTGCTAGTGTCTCTGTCAATCTGGAAATTAAAAGTAAAAAATTGCATCTTTCCTGGTATATTTTGTATTCTTCAGTCTTTTAGAATCACCCCTATGTGTCACAAGTCAACAATGCCATAGGGGGTTCAAACCTGGTGCAAAGCGTTTATTTGCTGTGAATAACACTTGGCTGAAACTATTATAGATCTGCCAAAGCCTGAAAGTCTAATAGTTGGAGAGTTCTCCAGCTGCATTTGATCCACAGATGGTTTAGCAGCAAAGAAATAACTGTCATCATGCGAGAGGATGCAGCAGAAGGGGGAGCGTAAAAAAGATTTCTCAACTGGACAGAGCCGTCTGCCTGGATTTTTAGCTTAGTTTGAAATATGCTTCATCAGATTGTTTACATATTTTCAAAATCTTGTTATGCTCAGTTTAGTGGTGATGTGTAAAAGCTACGTTTGCTGAACGTGATTCTTGGGGCAGAGACGGCCAGTTTCTATGTCAAGTCAATATATAGGGATATATGGGATCAGAGATCCTGCAGCGTGAGTTGAGCTTCAGGTATTTATGCAGTCTAAAGGTAGAGCGGGTTTCCAAAGTTCAAATATCTAAACTTTGGCAAAGAATGTGTGTCACATTAACCAATCAGGAGCTTAGCTTTTGCCCATAACGCGTTGATGATGTCATCAGCCGCTGGAGTCCAGAAAGCGATTGTCCGCCTCCTGAACTTGATATTATTTTTATTTGTATTAAGACTGTAATATAAAGTTCCTCTAATTTATTCTTATTTTTAGATTTTTCTTCTTAATGCAGGACAGCAAATCCTCAAACTGGGTCACAGAGACACGGAGGAACCTCTGAAAGTGGCCGTCACGTAGACACTGCAGATGTTGAAGCTCACTGTACGGGAGTCTCTGAATATTCTCATGAACCCAATCTTCCCAGATGCTTCAAGCAGTGAATTCACTGCGTGTTTAAACAGAGGCGGTAGATGTGAATTGAATTGGGTGTGAACCCAGCACCACTCTTGCTTGAGAGTGATGCAGAAATCTAACAGGAAGCAAAAGGCAAAGACTGTGTTGTGCCGAGCATCTGACTTAGTCACGTGAGGTGGAACTGAGCAGCTGAGCGTGCTACGTCGGTCATTTAATGGTGACGCACGCACTTTATTCAGAAAAGGCACCAGCTGGACCCAAGCCTTGGTTAGCCCGTGTGTAAAGCATGCTTGTTTACCTGTGTGCAATTAAGTATTCATAAGAAGTGACTTTCTTTAAGCGCCCGAACAGCGGTGCTGCTTGTTTCCTTGTTTGTTCGGTGTGTTGTGGGAACGAAGTGTGCGCTTCACAAGTGCTTGTGTGTACTTTACATAGCATTCAGGACTTTTATTATTAAGAACTTTGATTTTTATCCTGTGGGTGTGCGTTGTAACTTTGGTACATTTATACTGTGAAGTTTATTTGTGAATGTGATTACTCTCTAAGTAATGCGATTTTAACGAGCCCCCTGAAGCCGCTGCTGAAGCCTTCCAAACTGACTTCAGCTGCTGCATCCAAGATCAAAAACAAGATCTTCAATAACTCCTCTGTCTTTAAGGTCTCTCTGAAGACCAACAACACCAACTTTATTGAGGCAAAACCCATACTCGAAGATTTACACAAGTTCCTGCAGGCACACAACAAAATTGAACTGGAGGAATGTGCCATCAGGAATGGAACAAATTGGACTTGGAAAGTGCTCCCTGCTGATTCTCCGTATCGGAATGGAGCTTCTGAGGCTGCAGTTCGAATCACTAAAAGAGCTTTTCAATGTCTAAATACATCAGACAATCTAACCAGCGAATTTCTGACAGCACTTCAACTTACTGCTAATTTTGAAAACGAGTGGCCAATCAACGCCAGGGTCCAAAGTCAAGAGGATTGCATCCACTATGTGACACCTAATATACTGCCTATGGGGCGAGCGTCTCATAATGAGGATGTCAAGACCTTCAGTCTTGAAAATTATTCTTTCAAGCGTCTACAGGAAATCGAGATGCAAGTCAACAGCTTGTGGAGAACATGGTGTCAACTTGCTGGACCAAATCTCTTCATCAGAAGCAAGTCGCACCCGCTACAGCAGAATGTTGTTGGGGATGTCGTGTGGCTGTGTGATCAAAATTCTCTATGAGTTCTCTACAGTCCCAGATCGCAAGGGTGTCGAAGAAATGTAGACGCTTTCGTCACTCCAGGACACAGTGTGCCACATTCAAAGCAAAAATTGACTACGCCAAGCGTTCAGTCTCTGAAGGGGTACAAGACGTTCAATGGTGTGGTGCTTCATCGGGATGTTCGCCGTCTTGTGGTCCTTCCTCCGGCCGAAGAACAGACTATCTAACAAGAACTTTAACTTAGTGCGATCTTTATGGCGCATAGGCATAAAGCTCGAGTGGGAGGTGTTGTGCCGAGCATCTGACTGTCACGTGAGATGGAACTGAGTAGCTGAGCGTGCTGCATCGGTCATTTAATGGCGACGCACACACTTCATTCATAAAAAGTACCAGCTGGACACAAGCCTCAGTAGCCCATGTGTAAAGCATGCTTGCATACCTGTGTGCAATTGAGTATTCCTTATTCATCCGTTGAAGAGGCAACCAGTAAAAAGTAACTTTATTTAAGCACGCGAACAGCTCGGCCGCTTGTTTCCTTGTTTGTTCAATGTGTTGTAGGAACAAAGTGTGTGCTTCACACATCTTTGTGTGTACTTCACGTATCATTAAGGACTCTGATGTTTATCCCGTGGGTGTGCATGGTAACTTTAGTACATTTATAGAGTGAAGTTTATTTGTTAATGTGATTACTCTCTTAAATAAAGCACTTCAAATTACATAAATGTTTGTTGTTAATATGTACATGGAATTTGTAAATATCTATTACGATTATTGTGTGTGTTTAAGGTCTTTCCTTATTGACTGCTGACTGATCAAATTATGACGAATTAATTAAAGATTGAAAAATGATCTCAAGTGGCAGTCTGAGTAAATCAATCTTCAACATTGGATGCTCAGCCCTTTTCAAGTGCGGGAAAAGCACACCAAAGAATTTGGAAACACTTGACAGACTGTAAGCCAGGGGTGGGCAAACTACAGCCCTGAGAGCCATATGCGACCCGTTAAATGATTTAATCTGGCCCGCCAAACTGGAATAAATTATTTTGATAATCCATACAAAGGTTTTATTTGCCATGTAATTTTGGAGTTCACTCATAAATGATGCTCTGCAAATAAAGTCACCTTTGCTTAGATGTAGAAAGTTATTCAGCATTCATGTGGTGTTGGAAGATTTGTTGTTTTTCTAAAGTGTTTCTGATCTTTCCAACGGCACTTGAACGCAGCATTTCTCTAATTTTGCGTTTTCCCTGAGGGACATCAATCCACTTGGCTCTAAAATGAGAACAAAATCCAAAATGTTCAGTTTATAAATAAATACATCAATTTTTATCAATTCAATCATGCTTTTATCCAGATTCCATGTTATTTCTTTCTCTGTTGAGGTGGACAACCAAAGCGTTCCACACATCAGCTCCTGGTCCAGCCCTTCTGGCAAATTTTAGAACCCTCTGTGGCCCACTGGTCAAAAGGTTTGCCCACCCCTGCTGTGAGCTGTACAAACTGAACTTTGCTTTGCTAAATTTAAAACCATTAGCTGAACTTTCTTATTCCCTTATTGTTTAAGATCAGTCATTAGGACGATTTTTTTTGGTCCTTATATTAGGTTTGAATTCTTACCTGCTCGCTTCACTTGTTGTAACTAAATCCAAAGGAATTTTGTTCTTCAAATACGAAACCAGAACCCAGGTCAGCACTTTGGCCTGGAAGCCGTATGCAGGAGCCCAATCAGTGCAGAATGAAAGGACACTGAATGAGGGTCCCGCTCCACATGTAAACATTTGCGAGGCTTGGAAACATTACTACATAGTAATTAGCTTTAAGTCTGTGTGTGGTTCAGTTTTGTATGGAGGTAAATAGCAGGATGTTTGTAATTAGGAAGCTGCTTCCAAGTTAGCCTTTTTATCTTCAGGAAGTTCTATCAATAGCACCAACAAACATCACACGGATGCTTTCAAAGTGAAACCCACTGAAGAGAAATCCATTTGGCTGACATTTTAATGACAACCTATTTTGATCCTGCTAAATGGTTTGACGCTGCTGCGTGTTTGTTTCAGCTTGAACTCTTATTTTGGAAGCCGTACAGAAACCCAATCTGCTGGTGCTGCGGATGAAGCATTAAATAAAAAGCTATAACAAGGTTGGCGAGAGGTTAAAGAGGTCCCTGGAATTCACCTGTGCACTTTCTTCAAACGTAATTTTGTTGTTAAGATGTTTTACGGCTGCTGGAGCCAAAGGCCGTTTAAACAGAATGCAAAGGTCGTTGAATCTTTTCAAAGAACAAGGCAAGACGCAAAGCTTAATGGAGCCATCTTCCTACAGCACATTAACACGTCTAAAAACAAACAGCTCCTGGCTGTGTGCCTCCACTGTACATCAAGTCTCAGCCAATTTTTCTTCCATGATGGTGTTTTTATCTCCCATTACCACAGAAAACTTTCTAACTTCTGATATTTCCAGCAGAGTATGATCACAGCCGTGTATAACCATCTAGAACATACAGCCAGTCAGAAAGGTTCAGTGCGTGAAGCTTAAACTCTGCTTTCGTGTGTCTTAACTTTGCACTGCTGATGAATAATTACTTCACACAAGCGAGGAGGAAAAGGAAGGTAAATTGCCGGAATACTAAGTAAAATGAAGTCTTGAATAAGGCATCATGTGGGAATAATGTCACCTTTATTTTCATCAACTTTAAAAAAATGTAATGTTTGCTTACAATAGTTTAGACCAGTGGGGCCGTGGACTGATTTTATGCCAATATTTTCATGAACTGGCATGGATGAGACAGAAGTTAGTGTCCCTTAAATCTGCTGTTGTCTTAACTTTTGATTATAAAGTTTATTTTCATCCTCAAGTATCTGTAGCTGCTTTAAACTTTGTTTATGTAGTATGGTTTCATGTTGGAACCATAAAGATGTGATATAGATTTTCCTTTAACCCATAACTGTCAAAGTGGAAAATAAAAATCAGACGCCAACTTCAGCCTGATCTGACTTTTAAGGTATAATAAATAAATAAATACATAAAAAGAACTTAACTAAAACTGTTATGAATCAACCGTTTGAGCAACTATTAGCACCATCCTCGTAACATAGGTTGCTAAATATTATGCATTTCTATTACGGTGTGAATAAATATTTAGCAAAAATCCATCACAAAGAGGCAAAATTCTGTTGTTAGAGTTTTTTTTTTTTATGGTAAGTAGTTTTAATTTTTTACTTTCCACTACTAAAATGAAAAACTGTGAAGTGTTCTGTTCACTTAAATTTTTTACTTAATATTGCATTTTTAAGATGGTTAAGATTGATACTTCAAATTTGAAGATTAAAAGCTACAGAATTTTTCAGATTAAATAGCTGGTTAAATGAAATATTTCCTTTTGCGTTTTATTTTTTAAGGTGCAGCAAAACGTCTATTTCATAAGCCAGTGGTTCAAACTTGGCCCAGGATAACTGGGCCAAGTTTTTGGAATGCATTCAAAGATTTCTATCCTGGAGCCACATGTCTCTCACTAAACGCATGTCAATTTATGCCAGAATTGCTGAAACTGAAAAATACCTCACTAGAAGCTTTAAGATTTTCCGTCCATGGACTTCATTGCAAGGAATTCACTACAAAAATTGAATCCTAAGAAAGTAAAAGGGTCCTTGTTTCAAGAAAAATTATCTTTTTTCTGTCTTGTTAGAAAAATTATTTCATTATCTCACTATCTCAAGAAAGTTTCTCAATCGCAAAAAATTCTTAGATCAAGAAAAAATGTCTCAGTGACTAGAATTTTTTTCTTAAAGGCTGTGTCAAACTGCTGCATCATACAATTCTGAGCATTTTCCACATATTAAAATGTGGTCTTTTGTGATACATGCATTTTCATCCTTTTCATTCATTCATTCATTTCTATACCGCTTTGTCCCTTTCGGGGTCACGGGGCTGCCGGAGCCTATCCCGGCTACTTGGGCGAAGGCAGGGGATGCCCTGGACAGGTCGCCAGTCTGTCGCAGGGTAGAAGGTCCACAATCACAAACCCATTCACTCTCACACTCACACCTATGGACAATTTACAGTTGCCAATTAACCTATGAAGCATGTTTTTGGATGATACATGCATGATATACGTAATTCATAAGTCTTGTGCCCGTCGATGTGCACAGTTGTCTGTTGAGCATTTCCGCCAACGAGTCTTTACATGAATTGGGTTTTGAGCTGTTCAGAATTTTTGGTCGGTAAGAATTATGCAGTTAATGCATAGTTTACATAGTTCATACACAATTATAACATTAAACTTTAGCCAT
Organism: Oryzias curvinotus; assembly: GCA_023969325.1. Lineage (NCBI taxonomy): Eukaryota > Metazoa > Chordata > Actinopteri > Beloniformes > Adrianichthyidae > Oryzias > Oryzias curvinotus. The sequence continues at coordinate 14,401,352 of CM043715.1, read as the reverse complement.
TGTGCATGATTCTTGTGAGATGCATACGCAAATTTTTGGCTTTCCACTACCGTCCTATGTATGTCCACATATGTTCCAACGGATTTTTCTCACACGTACCACCAATGAATACCTTTCATATTGGGTATACAGCACACATATCACGTTCAAATCACTTAATTAATGCATGAATCATTAATAAATTGCACGCATAATTAATGCACAAATGGCGTATTGTGTGACGAGTATTTGAATCAGCTGATCTTTAACCCCTCCAGCAGTTGAGTGGGGGACGAACTGGACGGGGGTTCAGGTCTGTTGTGAGGAGGTGTCCAGAGCCACGCAGAAGGCAGGTTGTGAGATGGGGCTGCGCACTCTAGAAGCCCAACAGACCCTCCCCACAGACCTCGCCAGCTGGGGCTGGTGCCCAGAAGTTATCTTAGAAGGGGTGCGGATCAGTGGAATTTGACGTTTTAATTAAAACAAAGCATTGCTACGGCCCACAGTGGGCGCTGACCGTGGTGCTGACATGATGTGATTTCTGCCAGGTTCTTCAAAGTGAAGAAAGTCAGTGAAGCAAAGGTTTACGTGTTCTTAGCGTGGTTTATTTGTGATACATCTATGAAAATGTCCTGTAAAGAACCAAACACAATAATAATAACAATAATAATAATAATAACAGCAATAATTTAAAAAGAACATCAAGTCTAATTTAATACATCAAAACTGTAGGAACGGTAGGAACTGAATTTCTTATTAATACCATAAAACATATGTGGACATAAATTATTCCACAGTTATTCACAAGAGCAAAACAGTAGAAAAGACACAAGTGGTTTTGTTGTTTCCTTGTTAGAAACAGAACATTTTGAAGACCGGGATGCAGCAGAAGGAAAAGAAGTAAATAGAAGAAGGAGTAGACGAGAAACAAGGAGACACCAGAGGAGTTGAACACTTTTGTTTCTTTGAAAAAACTTTTGCTTCATCATCTGAACAAAAACAAGTGGTAAAAAGTGAACTTTCACTCTGAAAGTGGATGCTCTGTAGCCGTTACCATGACAACGCATTGCACAGTGTATCAACAACTATGTTTTTTAACATAACTTAAAAACATAACACGATTGAAGTAATAATTGATTTATTATTGATTTATTTTGAAAGTGAGCATGGTATAAGCGGGATAATGCCCTTCAAGGTGTCCGTTATCAGAAATGAATGGAAAGCACCTGTCCTGACACAATCAGGCCTCCGATGGACATTTCTGATAACAGACCCCTCGTCTGGCAGTATCCCTTACATTATAAATAATAGTTATGGATTAAAAATGAGATTAGGTGATGAGATTAAAAAAAAAAGTCTAACTTGTCTGTAATTAGTTAATTGCAATTAACACAAATATTTAACACCTGTAATTCTAACATTAGGCAAGCCTTTACAAAAATAGGGCAAATTCATCTAGCAGGTCTCCAGATGCATCCAAGTTTACATCCTAGGCTTTGAACTGAAAAACTAATGAAAAGAGATGAGTACACAAAGGATGGAGCTGGTTTTCAAAAGGAACAACCAGAGAAGATAAGCAAGTTGTGATTGAGGTATATAAAGCATACAGGGGGTATAAAAACCCACACAGAGCTGCAAAGCTGTGAATTGCTTCTGATAGCTCCAAACCCAAAACTAACAACCAAATGGTGCATAAAAACAGCTCCCAAGTCCAAGTAGTGACCTCACTGTATATCTTAGATTCCCCTATTAAGGATCAAACTTTCCACAGTAATTCTTAACATTTAAAAGGGTCACAACCACATCATCCCTCATCCTTTGTCTGCTGTCTTAACAGGAATTCATGACAAGTGTTTTTGATCCATCAAAAAAGCAGCGGGGATAACAATAAATTAGACAGGGAATAAAAATTTACTCTCATGGACTATTTTTTCGTCAAGAATAATGGTGTGTGCAGACATCTGAGTGTTCCTGACATTTGTGGAGTACAGTTGTGCCGTAGCTCCAGTGGAATCTTGGCAGAAGTCTCAGACTATCATCCCACTTGAGCTTTATCCTCATAGCTGCAGTCAGTTCATTGCAGGGCCCCTGAATTTCCAAGTAAGGCTACCTCTTGCTTCTGTCAACCTCTTCGTCTCTGAAGGAAGTGTAATGACCCAGTTTTTTCCTGTGCTCCTTTGAGACTCCGACTCTCACCACGTTTGACCACCTCACCGTGGTCAACTACAGTCTGCAGCTGCTGTTAATTTACGGGAGCTCTTTGCGCCGCCTTTTCAGCTCTGAAGCATATATGACTAATCACACCAGTCATTTTAAGCAACTTGTGCTCTCTCTGGCTATAAATCACCATGATGCGTGCTACTGTGCCCATAATTGAGCTGCATTCTGGGGGGAGGAGGGCAGGAGGGACTTTGGGAACTATTCGGAACTATTGGTCAATTGTCAACACACTATTGTGAAGAGAACTCCGGAGGTTGGGGGACATTGTTCTTCAATGACTTGTTTGTTTTCTATGATCTCAATAAAAAAAACCAAGGTGAAAACAACAAAGGGTTTCATTTTCTTTACATAAAGGGCCTGAAAGTATGATCTGGATTTTTTTCCTCACAAAGCGCATGCTTTCCTCCTTCTCGCAAATATTTTCGTCTAAAAAATGTGCAGTTAGTGCTTATTCAGTATTTTTAGGGTGAAAGCTAACTTTACTTTCAAACAGTTGGGACAAAAAAAAAGAAAAATAAATGCGACCTGGTCCGGAGATAAAGTGTTGATATCTTAAACTTAACGGATGTTTGGTCTGCTTTGAACATGTTTTTTTTTTTTTTTTTTAGAAAGAGGAAGTACAGCTTCTTTCTCTTTGACTCAATAAGACAGAGAAAAAAACTGTTTCTAAGCTGTTCAAAACTGAACTTTTTTTGTTAGCCTGTGAGCCTGAGAGACAACAGAAGGGCTTCACAGAGGCTTTAAAGTTAAACCTACACCTCTATTTTTTAACTCTGGTCAACTTTTGATCTATTGTAAAAGCTTTTCCAATCTATTTTTTAGGACGTAGTTTCTGCAGAGTGGATGGAGTTCAGCCTCTGAGTTGTGGGCGGGACTGTTGTAAAGTAAGCCCTTTTGCAATTCCCATCATCCATCTATCCATTGACATGCAAACAGATGGGTGACAGGAACTGGAGCTAGTTTACAGTCCCTCAAACGCCCAGCCTAACAATACTGATGCAACAAAAATTGTGAGCTTTATCGGAGCTATCCAGCTGTGTAGTTGAAGATGTAAATGGCTCTGAATGGAGCGGAGCAGGGAGCTTGTGGCCCCTCCCACTGTAGTCTCTACACCACATCTACAAGCTTATTCAAACTGCATTTTTCTGTCTGCTTCTGATTCACAACAATTTAAAAAAAAGTTATACTCACAAATGCAATTTTAAGCTTAATTTAATGTGAATCATGAGAAAAATGGCAAAAGAACATGTTAAAAACACAATTTCTTCAAAGTGGGTCTTTAAGCATTGACAAAACCTTAGGCCTGCAGCAGCAACATCCACTAATATAATGAATTTAAAAAATGTGAAGATAGGTATAACAGCAGAGAGGCCCGTGCTTTTTTGTTTTGTTTTTCACGTCTTTGTGCGTCCACCTGCCCAAGAATCTGCTGTACCGAACCGAGGAACGTCCTGCTCCTCGTCGAGACACTGAATGAGTCTCGCAGCCTATTGTTTGAGGTGAGCACGTTATTTGAATATGAGCAACCTCCTGTAATAAAAGGGTTGTTGGGGATTCATGTATTATTCAACAAAGGTATCCCCTGGAGACTTGGATGCATTCAGATGCACATCTCAGAATCTGAATCAGACTTCTGCAGATAAAAAAGATTGCAAACAAGCAATGGTGACTTTGCGAACCATAAGGCTGACGGCTGTGGCTGAAGTGACCTCTACAGTGGGTGCGTCTCCTTGTCGCTCCGCTGGTTTTCAGCCAATCTGCGACCTAATAAATCAACAAGAGCACACTTGGAGATCCAGCAGCTAAGTGGCATTTAAGAAACAGCTTGTGAGACCTGTAAGCCTGCAATTTGGATCATTTAGATGCAAGTCAATAATTTGGCCAGCTGAACAGCATTAATACACACAGCGTGAATTTTAAAGCTACTTAAGTGTTTAATGATTAAAAAAAGCCCAAGTAATTTGACCTCAAAAGTCAATCAAAGGCCAAAGATGTTGATCAGGAGTTTACAAGCTGACATGTATGAATTCACCATTACAACATTCAACATACTTACAGGATCCCACTCTGGAGCCAATTGTGTTTTTGCAGTGTTTTTCTCATGATGGAGGGCATATATGCACAACTTAAGCTTAAAAATGCATTTCTGAGTATTTCTTTGCTCGAAATGAGTACAGATGCAAACAAAAACCTGTCGTTGGAAAAACCTGTAGCTGTGACATAGGTGCTACAGTCAGTAGACCTGAGGCACTGTGATCTGCTCCATTCTGATGCATCTACTTGTAAACAATTATATCCATGTACATCTTTCTTTTCCTCATCTGAGCTGGTATCTGGCATAAATAAAGCCGGATGGCTCCGATAATACTAGCTAATTTTGTTGCACCTCTAATGTTAGGTAGGGGGTGTGAGAGGCTTTGAGCTAGAGGGAGACATATAAACAAAGGGATACTGGGAAACGAGGGGAGGCTTACTTTGATACCCAGAAGGGAATTTCTACAGAAACTATTTCCTAGAAAACGAGAGGTTTTTTTTTTTTTGGGCTTAAAATGTCATAGTCATAATTAAAGGACCACTGGGAACACTTTGAAAATAGATCTAAAGATGATCGGAGTGGAACTTTAATTCTGCTGACACGTAGTTAAGAGACTTCTTCACTTCCTCCATGTCCTCTGCAAACTTTTTTTTGCCATTTTTTTGTGTCAGGTTTTACTGCTGAGGTTCTGTATAATGTCAAGAATATGACATGCAAAAAAGGCTTCCAGTTAAAAAGATTCTCCAAAAATGTACCCAGCATTAGGAAAAACTATCAAGTATTAAACAAAAATGGTTTGAAAATAGCTGGGGTGGAGGTTTATATGGGAGCTATTTGCTGGATTATCAGAACAGAGGAACACAGCTTGTCATGGCAATCACCATCTTTTCATGGTTAACACAGATTATCGTTTAAAAGTGGTAAAAATGTTACGTTTGAAGAACCACATAAACTTCAAGAAGGAAACTACCCTTACATGTAAAGGCAACCAAACCCTTCCATCTTGCATAAACACTGCATTTTCTTCAAAGACACAGCATAACCTGCAGAAAACACGTATAGTTAGAATGATCAAAGACGCAATTCCTACAACAACCACCTCTTCGTTTTTCAAGATCTCAGCTTCTGTGCTTGAAACCTCGCCACCTCCACCTCATCTGCGCCTCGTAACATATAGAACAAGCCGGCTCTGCCTGTAACAAGGCAGGTAGGTGCTTTAGAACAATTCTGAACAAAGCAGCTGAGAGATATACAGGCTCATAATTGTTCAAACATTGTTTACACCATGCTTATGCCTTGAAGACACAATAAAAGGGGAAGTGATGGTCTTTTGCAGACACTGGGCTGTTTCCCTGAGTACTGATGAGAAGCTCTCGGTCTGTTCCTGCAGCCCCTGTGTGGGTTTGCATGTCAGACACTGTCCTTTTTTTAACAACAGCAGAAAAAAGAGAAACACTCTGAAGTCCCTCTGGGGGAACAAAACACAGGATGGTTTGAGTCTGCCATTTCATGTCTTTATGTCCCTGAGAGTGATACATAATAATAACAAAACATTAAAAAAAAATGCCAGATAATAGTTATATCGTTAAAGTGTTAGCAAAAAAGAAAAAAGATGGACTTTTTTCTTGCTTTTTAGGCACAAGCTGGCTGCAAAAAGTAAACAGAGTTTTATTTGTTTTAAAGGAAACAACTAGAGTGATTTATTTTTCTCTGACTTAGATAAACGAACATGGTTTCATGTAGGATAAGGGCTCTGCATTTAACAGGGCCACCATTAACAGCCCTTATTGACAAGTAGCCACTGTCCCTTCTATTAACCACCTATCTGTGTCCAGTTCAGGTCAAGTATTGGAAAGTAAAGACCATTTACTTTGAGCAAGATTAAATCATTTGTGCAATGATTAGAGCTGACAACTAATTAATCACAAACAGGTTTATTGTATTTGTGTAATGAGGTGGCTGTAGGAAGGCTCTTTGATTAAGAGCTATAGATTCATACACTGCACATTTACAGCTATGCTTGATTAAGGATCCGTTTGAAAAAGCCTGGAACTAGAGCTACTGGTTTAAAGAGATGAATGGGATGTGGTGACTCCATGATACCAGCCGGTCTCCTGTATTATGACAATAAAGATCGAGGACAGATTGATGTAAACCCCATTTAGTAATTATTACCATTCTTTAAAAAAAACTTGGTGACAAGGGAACATGAAAAATTGTTTAGCTAATTACCAATGTACTTGCCCAGCAGGAAACACTTGCTTTCTTATCATATTTCCTCCCACTTCATTCCTTCACATCAGTAATGCTTGTGTTTTTGGTGGATCATGACTACCGTATTTTGTGAAGTATAAGTCGCAGCTGCCAAAAAACAATATACATATATATATATATATCAAGCTTATTAAAGTCACACTAGAGTATAGGTTGTACTTTTAGGGGAAATTGGTAAAGACCCACTCCATTAAAATCATGTTTTGGGTGTTTTTAGCATGTTCTTGTAGCCTGGACCTCGTCTCACACCCCCAGCTGTCCCCCTGTTCCATCTGGATGAAGCCCATCTGCTGATCTATTTAAACATGTAGTTAGATGAGCTTATTCTTCTTTAACACTTATGATACATCGCCTTTCCGTCCTGGGAGAGGATCCCTCCTTCATGTGGACATCCCTGAGGTTTCCTGTTTTTGATTTCCTGGAATCTGTTTTTTAAGGAGTTTTTCGTTACAATATAGGGTTAAGGTTAGTGTAAAACTGAAACTTGTTGAGTTTTTTTATTTTATAATTTCAGCTAAATCAGCTTTGTGTACCTTGCAGTATTTACATTTCCTTACTTCAGTCCTGCTAACTATGAAAAATCATATAAAACATTTGCAGAAACAGTCCCGGCTGAATAGACCTAAACTGAAGATTCTCATATGTGAAAATGAATCCACGTTTTTCAATCATGACCAGAAATCAAAACTGCAGCTACACAATACCTCCAGATTTTCCTTTGCTACTAAAGATGCTTTATAGCAAGCGACAAAGCAGAGGTTACATCTAGCATTGTGACCGCCGAAACCAGACAGCAGGTCGGTGCATTTAGGCGTCAGGAGACGGTCAAGATGACCTGCTGAAGATCAAACTGAGGTTGATAAAAGGAAAAAATCCTGCTATCACTGTCATTCATACGCTCCAGAGTGTGTATTTTCAATCATCTGTTGATCCAGAAGGAAATTATATCATCAGTTTTTCATTCTCAAACAACAGGAGTGACACTTACTTCTGGTGTTGAAGCTCATCTGCATGTTTAACATTAAGCTGATGTGTTTTGCATTCCTTAGTGACAGGCTAGCTACAAAGGCAGACACGGTCTGCATGTTTATTAGGATAAATAATGTGGAATATAATACACCCTATAATAGTAGCAGTATTATGTCATGAGTGGCTGCTCATCTGTGCAGGAAAAGGTTTCAACAAGAATAAAAATAACAAGCAGTTGAGTCCATAGTCAGATCTGAGTGCTGCCATGAAAAGAAGACTAACAGCTGCAAAAGCTAAGTTTTACAGCCTTAACCCCTCCCATCTCTTCAAGTGCAACAAATTCTCCAATTATCCATCCCAGAATACTGTCGGAGGATGGATAGCATGCACAAACCAGAGATAGGGGGTCATGATATCTTTACATTTACAAGGTATTTTTTTTTTTTGCAAGACTTAACATTCACATATATTTTTTCTTTTAAAAAATATGTTCTGACAGACCATGGAGACCATTTATCTTAAACATTTTTAAGTACTGAGATATTCTGGCTTCAGTGGAACCAACATAATTTGTTTCTCTTGTCTGATTTGGGTTCTGGATGTTCTTATAATGTCTTGGTCGTAAACCATCGAGACCTGGATTTAACTGAGAGCTTCAAGTTACTTTTATCATATTAGAGCAGATTGTTATCTTTAGATGCATTACAGTGTTCAATAGCGTCTATAAAATTTACTTTACTGCAAAATGCCCATATAAAGAAATGGGTACAAACATTTTTGCTTTATGGGTTTACCGGGTGGTCTACAATCTAAACATTTCAGAGGGGCAATGCGCACGCCCAGTACAACTTTGCCAATTCTCTTTACTCAAAAACAGTCCTTATCCACCCACAAGGGCAGTTGTGACTAAGTCATAGCTTGACAGAATGCATAAAAACTATGTTGCAGTTGATGTACTGGCCTGCAGAGGATTGCGTTTATTTTATAAATTTATTTATATTTGCTTTATTATGGACAAAATAATGCATGACATCTATTTAGCTCTTTTGTTGTGTACTACGCAAAATCCTTCCCTTAAGACCTCAAGGTGACCCTCTACTCCTCCACTGTAGAGTTAAAGTGTAAAAGCTTTTAGATAGTCTAATAGCCATTCAAAGAAAATCAGAAAAAGTGTGTCACCCTGTTGAAGATCAGAGGAGAATGATGAAGGTCCATGAAAGAAGTTCACAAACACCTGTGACATCTGAACCTGTCCACCATCCAGACATCAAAAGTTCTTCATTACTAAATGCTTCTTTCAGGTTTATCGGAAGCTGCGTTCATACAGTTCTTGTCAAAGCCGTATTCAAGTGATCACTTCTAATGAAAATGTATGTAAACACGAATATATGCATGTTTTGTGCTTCTGTAATAAAAACTCTTATGTTTGTGCGTCGCTACGCAGGTTTGGTCTCCACGTTCATTAAATGCACGTTGAAAGTTAAACTAAGTCAAACTTTGACCGATCAGGGGCTCGGATTTGGTGGTGTTGTATGGATGGCTTCCACTTTAATTCACAAAAAATAATTTGATCACGGAGGAGAAATGAATGATTGTGACCATAAATATGACATCAAGTCTGTCATATATTAGAGTAGAGCCGTGAAAACAAAAGTCACAACACTTCCACCGCTTCAACATTTCACACCAAGCCTCTTCCATCTGTAGGTGGTGAACATGTGCTAGTAAACAGAAGAAAAAGTCCCTCTCTGCTTGTCCAGTGAACACCATGGGCTAAAAGCGTGCTCAAGAATTACCGATTAGCGGGTTCCTGAACGAGCATCACATACCCGGTGTGAGCATAGCTTGAGAGTATCTGTAAGCCAACGTGAAATGGTTGAATCTACACTAATAATTCCTTGTTGTCTCTTAAAAGTGAATCCACATGAAGGCGATTAAGAGACGGTAAGCCACAAAGTCACATTTGATCTGTGGGGACGTTTAAACCCAATGTGTCAATGTGCCACAAAGAAGTGTTCCTCACAGCAGGAATGGATGTTGATATTAATATTTAGTGTATGACAGTGTTGTTGTTAATTAAACCATGCAACATTTCACCCAGTTTATTATTTGTTTCTGGGAGACAGCTAATGAGCCTCACATTATCTCAGCAAGAGACAAAAGCCCAGAGGACACTCTCTTCATTAGGACCCCTGGTGTAGTAGCTGAGAAGACGACAGCCTGTCCGCGCAAAGAAGAGGAGTTTATTGGAAACATGAAAATCAAAACAACCCTTCTCTTCCTGCATTTAACCCAAATCAGTGACCTTCCATGAGGGGACTATTATTCTGAGGTTCAATTCTATGATTTTGATGAGCAGCATCTTCATCAGCTGACAGAGGGGGGACTGCCTCCTGACCAAATGAGACAAAACGGCTGAATTGCAGCTGTCAACCTTCAGATTTGATGTATGCTGTATAGGCAAAGCGTCCAGTTGGGAAGTAAAAATCAAATAAACTTCAGAGCAGTTTAATTCTTGTGAGCATTAGTAATGCTGCATCTTATAAATGGACAGCTGAGCAATCAGAAATGACCACACAACTTAACGTCAAAAGCAGACGCTGAGCTGAACTAACAGCGTGGAAATACTGTCCATACTGTACGAGATAATGAGGCCGTCCAACATTGCCAAAAAAGCATTTTTCTGTAATGCTGACTACAAAGCGCAGTGTTCATGCTGCATGTTAAAGACCCACTCAGATGAAAATCATGGTTTGGGTGTTTTTTTTAACATGTCTTTGTGGCATTTTTTTGATAATGGAGGACATAAAGAAAAGTAAGCTTAAAATTGCATTGCTGAGAATTTCTTTATTCAAATTATTTTGAATGAAACGCCTTTGTAAAAGCTTGGAGAACCTACAAAAACAAACCACAGGCCCCCTGCTCAGCTCCATTCTGATGCATCAACTTGCAGACAAATAGATCCATGTACGTCTTTGTTTACCTCGTCTGAGCTGGTTTCTGACTCAAAACTGTACAGCTGGATAGCTCTGATATTGCTCGGCATTTTTGTTGCATATATTGTTAGCCATATTGTTAGCTTGGAGTTTTGAGGGGCTTTAAGCTAGCAAGAGAGTGGAAACAAGTGGATGAAGGGAAGTATGTATTGTCGGGCTAACTCCACATCAATAGTCCCACCCACAACTCAGAAGTAAACCTCTGATGAACTCCTGACACCCTGCAGAAGCAGGTTTTACCAGTTTGGTTAAAAACTGCATAATCATAATCAAAAGACCACTTGGAATGGTTTTAAAATCGATTTAAAGATGATTAGAGTGGAATTTTGAAATAATACTATGCCGTGTGTCCCTTTGCAGGATTTTTTATGCTAAAACTTTAGAAAAGTTTGGTTTTTAGGTCAACTCAAATTGTTTTTTATATGGATACAAATTAGATCTTCATTTTGTTGTTAAATATCCAGGTTTCACTAGTTCCTTATTAGAGCAATGACAATTCTACCTCTCTCATCTGTAATCTTTCCTGATTCTGCAAATTGAGTTCACATTAGGGCATTAATGACTCTTTTAGTGAATCTATCTTAACCAAACTACAATGTCCTGAAGAAACTAGAGGGATTTCATGGCCTCTGCTGTGTACAAATGTGGTCATAAAGAAATCCTGAAACAAAATTTAGATATGGTTAGTGCTTTGCTTCACAGCGAGAAGGCCCCGGTTTGAATCCCGTCTGGGACCCCTCTGTGTGGAGTTTGCATGTTCTCCCCGTGCATGCGTGGGTTTTCTTCATCCCACACTCCATAAACATGCATCATAGTAGACTGATTACTCTACAATGCTCTGCATGTGTGAGTGTGTGTGTAAGTGATTGTGTGCCCTGCGACAAACAGGTGATCTATCCAGGGTGTACCCCGCCTTTGCCCAGCAGTAAGGGGGATGGAAATTTCCATACAACTTTCCTGCTACACAGTTTGCACACTGGTTAGCTCATCTATTTAGCTTCTTTAAGGTAGTTTTCCAGTGAACACCATCAGTTTGACTTTCTTCAAATTTTTCTAATTTTAATGGCATTTTTTTGTCCCTGTAAATGTCAAAGACATGTTTCTTTGCGGGCTATTTAATAGCCAACCATCTGTCTCTCCCACCCTTTCCAGACAAACACAAAGTCACAGCTTTTTCTAAAATGCAACGTTTTTTACTTGACATTGGTCAGTAAGAACAGGTGCTGCAGATGTTGATGATGACAAAGTTTAAATGTGTTCCATAGTGTTTCAAAGTTAAGTTCGTAAAGCATAACTATATAATATATGTATTGCTTCAGAAATCCGCTGTGTCAAAGAGACACATGGTTTTATTGCACTTTTGAGATAAAGTTATATTTAAAGTTATTTTTTATGTTGTAGACCTGTTCTCAAAGTAACCTTTTATCTAATAACCTAAAGTTTTATGGTTTTAACTACATCTAGTGCATAACTATTACTATAATTTATTATTATTATAGTTAAAAGAATTTGAATACAATTTGACATGACTATAAAAGAAATTGGGACTTTATCTTTTGGATAATTAGACATTTACAACAGAGCCATCTATACAGTTTTGTATATGTGCAAATGAGGTCAAATATATTCATTGTTTTTAATCAATTATGGAGGGCCTTGATCGCAGCATCAGCCAGCATCAGGTGGCATGGCCTGCTGAAGAGCCTAACTAGCATTGCTCTGCATGGGCATAACAACAAGCTACAGCTTCCCTTTTTTTTGCTTGACCAAAGAGGTCAGAGTCATGAAGGCAATTGAGCCATTGCTTTACAGAGACTCCTCAGATGCCAGAGTCTCTTCTGCAGGGATCACAGTTAGAACTGAGGGGTGTGCTGGGCGCAAGGCATAAACATTGAGTCCTAGTGAGTACTATGGCAGCTGGTCTAGGTACACAAGACAACGCTGCGACAAAGCCATAGGGTGAGAGGGATGTCAGAATGGCAAAGCCAGACATGGTCATGAACCAGCAAAGAGCATAAACCAATTGGGACAAGGCATCTGCCCAGAAGATCACTTGGACAAAACCTTGGAAGTCTGAATCTGTAAGTATTACTGACAGTGGAGATAAACCCCAGAGCAGGAAGACTGGAACATGTCCAAAAGATTCAAAGGAGTTAATTCATAACCCAACTTGTAGACCAAATACACAAGAGACTCCAACACTGAACATAGAAAAGAACCTTCCTTAAATAATGAGACCAAATGAGAAAATCACAAGCAGCTGTGACCAATATGAGAACTCAGGGTGGCGGGGCACAAAGGAGAAGGCAAAGCTAACCAGCAAAGAAGCAAGTAAAGCTCAAACCAAAATGCAAGAGGCAAACCACGACATGAAGATGCAAGTTCCTGATCCAGTCTATGACTTTCTCCCTGGTCCAATCTTTACTCCTGAGGGCTGGCAGAAACATCAGTGTGTCTATTGGACCCCCTGTAAGGGGGTCCCTGGAAGAAATCTGAGCTGCTGGCCTAAAGCTCTGGAAAAGGAGAGGTGCATGGTGCTACAATGAGTTACTGTAAACACCAGCCCTCAGTGTGTATGAAAAGTAAATGGAGTATACTTATATACACACTTTTCTACCTTCCTTGAAGGCCTAAACCACTTTACAGTCACAGTCCCATTCACACATACATTCACACACTATGGAGGCGCTGCTGAACATTGGCATCAACCAATGACCACCAGGAGCAATATATCTTGCCCAAGCACACATCGACACATGGGGAGGCAAGGAGGGAACCAAACCGGCAATATTTCAATTGGCTGTAGCATGATGACACAAGTCTTTCATCCGGGCAGGGGAGAAACGTCAGACAGACTAAAAAGCCCCAACTGGACTGCAAGCCATGACTCCTGGTTGGCATTTTTAGATGGACCTGAAGAGTCAATTCCCAGAGCGCTTTGCAAGGACGTGACTGGATTGCTTCTAACATCTGACTTATTAAGCAGATAGTGCTGTCGGAGCTTACAGTCCCCTGGAAAGACAGAGGAAGGCAGATGAATGGGGGAAGACCAGACACCTGGATCTGGCTGAGGCATGCAGAGAAAGTGGCTGGAGGGCCTGTTGTCAGACAACTGAAGTGGGCTGTTGGGGCTTTTTTGGACAATTGGTGCATTAGGCAATCAGGCTCCTCTGGATCAGAGGGGGTGCTAGAAAGAAGGGCCATCAAAATAATCATTGAGGCTACTGAAAAAGCCTCAAGGTGGCTGTGAATTAGGAGCTGAGATGCATGGAAACAGACTTGAGCCTGATCATCCCCATTTAGGTCACCTAGGTGCAAGTGCCTGAAGATCAAAGACCAAAAACATCCTATGACTCTTAGTTCTTCACTGCAGAGGTGTCTAAGCTGCACCTTGAAGGTATTTTGAAAATCATGCATATTTCTAAGTGACTCGCAAATAATGAGTTTCGTCAAGCAAACACAGTTAGCTTTAGTTTTCTCAGGTTTTCTTAAAATTGCACCAGCTAAGTGAGTTTCCTTACAAATATTCTTTTTCCAACTGATGTTCCATATTTATTTCATTTACTAAAGAGAAATATCCCAAATAAGCCTGATTAGAAAACGTCATTAAAATCAGTGAAGATAACAAGTGTTAAAGCTGCCACAAGCTTTCATACTCCCACAGTTGGAAAAAGGCTAATCAACTGAGGTTATTTAACACAAACACAGACAGACGGAGAACTGCAGGGATAATTTAGATGCTGCAGCTCTCCTCACATATTGAGCATGGTGACTAATGGAGCAAACTTACAAAACGTCAGTGCAACCTTTAATTGCTGACAAAAAGAAAGCAGAGCTTGCAGACATTTTTTGAGTCAAAATCGATTCTGAAATCAGAATTCATTAGCACACGCAACAATCAAATGGAAATATTTCTGATCTGTTGTCCAGCATATGTTGAAGACGGACTCGTAAACACACTATTTCCAGCTCCGTCTTCCCCCCTCTGCTGCAGCATTGTTGCTGTGAATGCACGTCAAGGCTGGAAGCGGTGCAGACTTACTGGGAGAGCGAAAGTGGATGTGAAAGCTCAATCACATTCTAAATTGTACAACAGAGCAGAGAGTCTACTTGGCAGTCACACTGGAGAGAAAGGCAGAGGAGAGACAGAGTCTAAGAGAAAAAAGAGCACATTTATGTCCCTTCACCCATCTCATATAATACCGTATTTTCCGCACTATAAGGCACACCTAAAGCCGTAATTAAAAAAAAAAAAAGACAATTGACCTTTTATTCTGGAGTGCTCTATATATGGATTTATTCTGGTTGTGTTTACTAATGGTAAAGCGATTTTTTGAGGTACACTGAACTCTGTCATAATGTTTGGATGTGTGTTCATGTGAATATACTAACGCAGCTAACAGGTAGTAGTGTCTGACTGTTTTTTTTTTTTTTTTAAACATATGTTACTAACAAGGATGGGAGTTAGCGTAGCTATAGTTACGTTTGTTTTAGCAGCATCAGTCTGTTTTATTACGTGGGAGCCCGTTTAGCTCGTGCTGGTTTGCGGCGCCGACTGTCCGTGAAACCAGGGTTCAAATCCAGGCTGCTCCCTGTTCCCTTCTCCAATTCGGTCCCAAGCCTGGTTGCATTGAGAGGGTTGTGTCAGGAAGGGAATACATTGCCAAGTCTACCATGCGACTCGTTCGCTGTGGCGACCCTTGATGGGAAAAGCCGAAAGAGGCCATCAGTCTGTTTTGTTATGTGTTGGGAGTTACAGGTTTTGTAAATACGCTAATGTGGCTTACGTGTAGCGTGTTACAAAAAAGTTTTATGAACACAGCTAACATAAAACCCGCTGGATTCTTGGACATACACTGTTCCAACTGGATTGTCACTACCCGATACTAGCACATGTCCGCCACCTAGAATTTGAAGAGGCTTGGTGCGAATTGTCAAAGTGGTGCAAATCTTGCTCCAGGCTTTTTCTTTCTCAGCTTTAATACAATGTATGAAAAACTCTGTGTCATATATTTCTGGTTGAACACAAACCACAATGATTCGTTAAAAAGGTTGGTACCTACGTATTTTGAAATGGACGCAACCAACTTTGACCAGTCCCTGACTGGTCAAAGTTCAACTAGTTTGACTTTCAATGCACATTAAATGGCCAAATGTTTAGTACGCAGAACCTGAAAATGGTTTTATATGGCATAATTAGAAAATGGACAACAGTAGTGCGCCCTACAGTGTAAACATTTTTACATATATATATATATATATACATATATATATACATATATATATATATATATATATATATATATAAATGAATTTGTGTGTGTGTGCACAAACATGTTGCTTACAGTATGAGCTGCTGGTGGATTGGCAATATAAAGGTATAAAGGTATAATGGTAATTAAGAAACTTATTCCTCCCACCATTCTACATTTTGAGCATCTGAAAATAAAACCACACACGCAAAGTACTTTCTTCAGCAGTCACCATGACAGATGAAGGCAATGTGCCACAGCCGCCATGAAGCTCTCTTTCTTCAGGCACTTCACTAGCAACAATTTAAAACAACTCTCTTAGTTTCTCCCAGACTACAATTCTTTCCACCTGCTGACTGTTCCCCATGTGGAAGCTGTAATGCATCATCTTAGGGAGGGGAGCTTGGGCTGGCCTAATTTAACAGCCAGCCAGAAACACCGGTGGACATCGGCTTGCTAATGAATAAATGAACCTGACAAGTAAATTCAGAAAAGATTACAGACTGAGGGGCAAGCCTCCCACAAGGTCCAGCTGTTTAGATAAGGCCCGTCGCTTTCTTAGAATAGTAATAATGCGCTCACAGCAGAGTGAAAAAAAAAACAACCTTTGATAGTCCTTTTTCAGAGACGCTTGGATTGTCTTATTTTATGCCCAAAGATGAGCAAAGAAGAAAAAGATGCCCCCATGACAAGAAGATAGAATCATATCATGATCAAATCTCAAGTCTTCCTCCCCTGTTGCATGTTGACATCTGGACACTGAGGGGAGTGTTGGGTATACACAGCATACAAGCAATAAATAAACAAAGCCGGCTCGGCCTTGTAAAGCCATACACCTGTGACCAGTGGAAAAGCAGCAGGCGCAGCAGTGTTCATTAAAGAAGCGGCTCCTGACAGCGAGGCCTTTAAGAGGCCATCAGGAGCGACAACTTTGCAGCTACCTTGGGACGAAAGAGGAAAAGGCATCAAGGTGAGCAATGCAATTTCAGCTTGAATAATGGAGCACTTTCCTCTGGTTTGACATTCATGAATTTCTCAGGCAGCTTGGCCATACGGAGCAACAGCACCTGTGAGCTAGTCAAGGTTCCCCAGGAAAACTGGTTACAACATCCACAGGTTTGCAATTACTCTGTGCATGTCTGCTGGTCTGCACATAATCTCACTGTAAGTGGTTCATGAATTAAAAATAGCACCAGAAATGTGAACTCTAACATAGTAGAGTCATTTCAACATTTACTGCCTGGGTGCTGTATGTTACAGAGACTGAATTGATACAATGTCAGTTTGTTTTTTTGTTACGTGAAAAAATCTTTTAGAAATATTGAAATGATAGAGAATTATTGTCTCTTTTCTATTGGATTCAGCAGCCATTTTTAATTTTACTGATGTGAACAAGTAATAAAAGAGGATTCATTTACAAGCAGGCAGAATCCTCCAGCGAGTCTCATGGCCCAGAACAATAATGAAGACATAGTAAACGAAACTCACATAAGCCAAAAGGGAGAGCTGAGAAATCGGTGCACAAAAACACAATGCACACTGATGTATTAAAAAAAAAAAAGTTGTACATGTGAGTGTGCCCTCAGACATACAAGCTCACAAACTCACTTGGCCAAGTAGCATCCCTCAGCTCCGGTACCAACATATGTTTGCAGGTAATTAAAAGAAGTTCCCGAGCGGTTACAGTTTCATCCAAAAATGCAATGCACAGTGCAAATTACTTTTCTGTAGTTGTTTAGACAAAGCTGGGTGCACAGGGCCAAGACGTTCATGGATCAAGCTGTGGTTTTGCCCTGTAATTGCAATGATAAGGTCAAATTCCTGTAAGATATGACGTGCATAGCATTGTCTTGGTCTGCCTGAGAAGCTGATTTTAATAGAAATTAGTTGAACTGCTCATTGAGCAAAAGTTATTCAGACACACAGTTTAGTAGTACTAGCATGTGCTAATAGTAATTTGAAAGAGGAGAGAAAATCTACCAAACCTAAATTTTAAGATTTGGCAGTTTGAGTCCAGCAAGATGTTCTAGTGAAGTAATAAGTCATCACATTTGAGTGAGACCACCTATTTTATTGATAGGACAGTTTACTCACTTGACACAAACTAAAAACCTATTCGAACAGCTGGAGCTTGAAAAAGTAGATTTCAAAATAAAAGTGGAGTTACCATCAACTTTCCATAAATTCTATCTTCATGTCTGTTGGTGGCTTTCTTTCAAGCTTCATATCTTTCATATTTTAACTCTTACAAATGTCCAGTAAATTAACTTTTGCTTCTTCATTTTTACAAATAAGATTGCATTATTTAACTCTATTTATTCTTTGGTATCATATTTAATACACACATTGCTGTGACCCCTATCTCATTAATACGATAAAAGCATCCTTAAAAACCCACTGTATAAAACTTGATCCATGTTTTTTTGCCTTGTAGTTCATTACCATTCCACTAGGGGCAGTAGTAGATTTTCCTGCTCATTCCAAAATGGCTGCTTCCTTAAAATCTCAAAGACACTTTAGATAAGCAAAGGTTTGGCTCATTTTTAAAACTTTGTGGTGAGAATAACTCGTCTATTGTTATTCTTTTTTTCTTTTTTCAAATGGCTATTTGCTGTATTGAAAAATTCAAAATTGAATTTTTGAGCAAATTTTTTGAGCTGACAGATTGTGAGCAAAGACTTACCAAAACACCGGAAGTCTGATAATTAATACTATATCTATATGTCTTTAAATATGATTTTCTAAATTATTCTTGCAGTTTTCATCAAATAGTTTAAAATACATCTTTATTCTAAATAATAGGAATTTTCTCTCAATTCTTTGATGTAGTATGCTTTGCAAGCTTAGGAGCAACAAAAATGTGGCAACACTTAATTAAATGTGATCATATATTTCATGTGTTCAGTGCTTTCTTCTCATTTGCCTTCGTTTTTCCAAATTTCTGACAAGCATATGGGGCTGTTTAGCTGCTAAATGATCACTTTGTTCGCTCCTCTGCAGCTTTTTTTCCTCCACCATTTTAGGAGCACCATGGTGGTACACAATGTTGCTTCACAGCAAGATTTAAGTTTAATTGCTGATCTCTAGTGGGCTAAGATTGAGTGTACAAGGTGGTCTGTGTCTCTGTTATGAACAGGCAACCTGTCCAGGGTACAGCCCTCTCTCAGCTTGGATGGACTCCAGCACGCTCTGACCTTCACAAGATAAAGAAGGTCCAGGGAACAACCGGCTGTAGGAATTACAATCTGGTTTTAAAAACTAATCGTCTGCTGAACCCAATCCCCTAATGGTGATCCTATTTTTTAAGTTAGACAAAAGTTAAACATTTAGATTTTAAACGATGCGCCATCAAAATTTGCTAAATCTAAGACTAGAACTGGCTTTGAAAAAAAAAAAAAGATTTTTCCAAATCAAAACAGTCTTTAGAAAATTCAATATTAATCAAACTCATAAATCAGTTTTCTTTCAAAATATGTGTGCTTTTTTAATGGAAAACTGCACAGTTTTTTATTTAAAAATGTTTTTTTTTTTTTTTTTTATGAACTAATGCAGTGTTTTTCAACCAGTGTGCCGTGGGAAATTGCCTTCATTAACTGATCTAAAAACATTTACCATCTCCAGGATTTTAGCTCTCTGTTCATCCAAACAGGCCCTGATAAAACACTGAGTAGTTAGGAATAAAATATCGATAAAAGATCGTTAAATACTTTTTTCTTTGCGTTTATTTTATTTTATCAAAGACACTTTGATAAGAATGACGGTACGGCGATTTAGCTGCAGCTTCGGCTGTATTTTGGAAAAGTCCCGCCCCTTTAACTGTCTCCACCAGTCATTCTTGGGGGCTTAATCACATGTCATCAGTCTGACCAATCAGAAGTGGTTAAAGTCTTCACTTCCTTGTCCTGATTTAGCTCGTAAAGTCTCTTAGTTCTAACAAAAATACCAGCTAAAGCTCATCTTTAGCAGAGTAGCTTTCCACAGAATCCGTTAACAGACCGTGGAACAAGTGAACAAAACAATGAAGCTCTGATCTCCGGTCGTTTTATGCACTACATCTCCCATGATGCATTGGGTTAAAGTGACACAAGGAGATCTGTTGTTAAACGTCTTAAACCAACGAACACACCTCAAACTGTTTTTAAATCTTCTAACTTAACTTTTATTACATCTTTTAGAAAAAATAGCTGCAGCTTCCAGCTTTTTCTGCCACAATTATTTCAAAAATGCACGTGAGCTTGTGGAGGGACTGTAGATCAATACAGACTGAGTTTCTCCTTTTTTTTTTTCATTTTTGGATGCTGGTGTGCCGTGGGATTTTTTTTAAGGTTACAGTGTGCCGTGGCTCAGAAAAGGTTGAAAAACACTGATTAATGAGTTTGTTCACTTTAAATCTGTAATAACATTCTCTCTACCAAACAGAATTTGGTTTTGATGGAAAATTAGGAAAATAAATTAAATGTTCGTTACTCCAAAGGGAACTTGTGAATCAAAATAAAATGGATTTAGAATTTTGGCTTTGACATCCAGCTCTATTTAAAACCATTGAAACTGTGGTTTGTGTCTATTTTTGTGCAAGACTCTTAACAGCAGGGCAAACTGCGGAGTGACACCATTATAACATTCTCGATTACAGTATGAAGTTATGCTTAGGATTTTTGGGCAAAGTGGCTTTTACACAATGCTAGTCATTCTTGTAAAGCAGCAGCTCCTATGAATAGCAGTCACAAACTCTTCCAGCATGATTGCTGGTTCCCTGCATAAACTTAACAAAACAAAAAAATAACGGGATTGCTTTTGGAAGGCGGGCACTCTGGAGAAAAAAAGAGCTTACACGTGCACTGCAACTCTAAAACAATGTGCCAGAGGAGCAGCAGAACTCGGCTGTTGACCACTGTGGGTTTGTGGGGTGGCCAGGCCCACAGAGGGTTATAGACAGGTGTAGCCACATCTTAAAGGGAGCGCATGTGCGTCTTGCAGTTCTTTTAAGGTTTGTTTGGTCACCTTAAGGGACGTCATGAAAATGGAACGTACCATTGTTGTGCGTGTGGGGAGTGTATCGTGGACTATTTGTCAGGATAATGGAAGTTTCATGGACTTACAGTATGTTTTACGGGTGATGCTGCTAATATAC
The DNA here is from genome assembly GCA_023969325.1 of Oryzias curvinotus. Lineage (NCBI taxonomy): Eukaryota > Metazoa > Chordata > Actinopteri > Beloniformes > Adrianichthyidae > Oryzias > Oryzias curvinotus. The sequence goes on along the minus strand of CM043715.1, from coordinate 14,380,496 downwards.
AACACATTGTGAAGGTGCACGCACTGGCTCCTTACTGACCGCCCAAAAATGCTACATGCAGGAGCTGTGCAGGTTATATGTAAGTGCCCGACCATAGGACATCCATAGGATGACCACACAAGCTATGGCCTGATTTCTTAACAGCCCAACTGCAAGCATAGAGCATGCAAAGTGTGCAAGGAATGTGATAAGTGTGTGTTCACACACTTATCACTTGAACAGCATGGCCCCTTGCGCTGTGCGCAAGTTGAAAACTCTTCACGATGTGCCTGTGTTTTACCTACTTCACCATGCTCTATCACCTGCAGCACCTGTAGAACAAATGTGTATAGACCTTTTTGCTTCATGGGCTCATTGAGCGGTCTACGATCTTAAGATTTCGTACACGTTTGGCCCATATCCACCCGTAAGGGCAGTTATGATTAAGGCATAACATTTTGTGATAGAATACTCATAAAAAAATACTTGTTGTGTACGTTGCATGGAATCTTAGCAAAAGTTAAAAAAAAAGACAGAACAAATTCTATAAACTCTCAAGACCAGAGCTCTTGTTTGATATGCTTTTTTTTTTTTTTTTCGTAGTCACAGGGCCCCAAGGAATCAGAATTAATAACAGTGAAAATAAAACACACAATGTGATGTCCTTATGTGTGGATGCCAGGTCTCAAGAGGTTGTAATGAACATGTCTAAAGCTATGTTCACACCACCCTCAATGCGCTTATCAGGCATGGTAAACTCTCTTTCTCAGCTACACAAGTTTTATGACCGCTTTTGGGCTCTTTGTACAAAACCCAGCGGTGGTTGAGAATGCATTGCAAGTTAAACTAGGTCAAATTTTGACCCATCAGGATCTCAGATTTGGTAATGACGGATTGCTTTGGTCCAATCTGGTTAACCCAGACACAGCAACAAGCCCGACGACACTTGTGTTTGTTTTTCAAATAAAGATAGACCAAGGCCACTCTCCTGAAACGGTGGTAATCCATAGCGCGCCATTGCAAGAACGCTAGCAATGAATCAAACCGTTTCGGTTTAAGGGACAGTAGAAAAATAAGAGTAAGAAGCTTCTCCCTGCTTGTCTAATGTAAACAACACGTGCTGAATGAGTTTCAAATGCCCAGTGTGAACGTAACTTACTAAGTTGAATTGGTCACAGGAAGTTTTTTTGAAAGTATGGCCAGTAGAGGTAAGTTTTTCTTTATTTGTGACAAATTCAAAATACATTACAGTACAGTGATCCCTCGCTATAACACGGTTTACTTTTCACGGTTTCGCTACTTCACGGATTTGCATCAGCATTGTGTTCTGCATTCTGATTGGCTAAAAAGTCACTCCGCTCCTTCTCTACCCGTGCGTCCAAAACGTTGCAGTTTAAATGTACACGTACGTAAAACAGCTTGCCAAATTTACATTACATACGTGCAAATTCTCTTGCAGTATCGAGTTTCTCTAAAACCGATAGAAAAAGAGCGACATGCCTATGTTCTTCTCCCGAACAAACACATCTGCACCCCGGGCTTCAAAAGGAGAAAACACTGCAGAAGGGAGTCAGGATTAGAGGTAAGATCTTAAACCCGACCCGACCCGAAATTCTAAACGACAGTCATTACGTTTGGGTCGGGTCGGGCCGGGATTCTCTCTCGCTGACTTTTTTAATAAATAATGGCTGCAAAGAAGCTCCTTAGGCGGCCGGTTGTCAAACAGCTCTTTATTAATCCTGTTTGTCAGAAAGGTTGCCGCAAACCGAAAGGCACAGCCAGCTTCTTACTCAGAGGGAGAACGTTCACCGAACCCACACACACACATACACACACACACATACAGGTAGACCACGGCCCCTCCCCCCAGTCACTAGCCCACCGTTGCTTGACATACACTGTGGTCCAGCTCTGCGCATGTGTCGTGAATGTAATCTTCCCTCCGCAAGCCCGCATGTATTTTGTTTAGGGATCCCCGATATGGAGCAGCAAGAAGTCAAGGATAAACTTAAGACAGGGGAACTGAAAAAGGCAAACGCGCACCGCTGCAGCTGCCGTATTTCTCCGCGTAATGAAGCGAGTGCGCATCAAGATCTCTCTTTCACTCTCTGGCCTCTTATTATGTGTTCCAGCGTTATTTCGTTGTGCAAATGCATTTGTCATGTAGGGAAGAACCTATGCGCAGCGCTTCTATGCCACAACAGCGAGCTTATACGCGCGCGGCTGCAGCGACCACTCTCTGTTCGAAGGAAAATAACTTTCATGATCATAAAAATATGTAGATTATTTTACCTTTAAGAAATCTGGCGGTTTTTTTCTGCCCAAAATACTATGGGATAAATTTATATTTCGGGTTTGCTTCGGGCTCGGTCCTGCAAATCAAGTTAATTGGTAGGGTTCGGGCCAAGTTCGGCTTTAATGCCCGCGGGCCTGTGTCGGGTCGGGCTGGATTTTTTAGGCCCGATCTTACCTCTAGTCAGGTTGCAGCAGCTCAGTCTGAAGAGCAGTGAAATACACCTGAGTCAATATTTGTCCGACTGTACTTTGTATCTTTTTCATAATCATTTTACATTTTCTCCCGTTAAATCCATTACTCAGGTCGCGGTGGGCGGGGCTAATCTCTGCGATTTGAAGCCTTCTGTTCACATTGATTATTATTACGTGACAATACAGTACATAAGTTATTTGTTAAAAAAAAACGTTTCTAAAGTACTTTTATTTGTGAAACAAATGCTTGAGCCTGTAAAATGGTTTGTTCTTTCTTTTTAATGTATAATAGAGTATTTAGTTGTATAATAATTGTAAAAATAAATAAAAGGTTTCTACTTCACGGATTTTGCCTTTCACGGGTTCTTTTGGGAATGTAACCCCCGCGAAAAACAAGGGTTGACAGTATATCAAGTGCAGCATACCAGAAGTTACAGGTCTTGTTAATTAAATAAAATAAATCAATCTAAGTATGCTATAAATGAAGTAATGTAACCATATTCTGGTTAAATATATTTGATTTTTTTTTGGTCTTTTTTTCTTTTTCTAGCGGTTTTTCTTCAAGTAAGAAATACTTTATCCCTTTAGGGTAGGGGAAATTCAAGTTTCAACAACACAGATTTAAAAACATTTTCTCTTTGTGATCTATTTTAGCACCTGTTTCAAGTAGCTATGACAGCTGGAAGACGCTTTAATTTTATTTTCTTTTGGCAGCAGTTGATTGAGCTTCAAAGAAAGTAATGACTCAAACAAAACCACAAAATCTAACTTTGCACAGTTGACATGTTGGAGAGAAAAAGCAAAATTAACAGAAAGCGAGTCTACTTTTATTTGTTATGCAAATTGAACACAGAACATGGATAAACTGGGACCCCTGAGAAAAGGGGGCGGCGTATTCTGTAGATGTTACATTGAGAATGCATCTTTAAACCTCTGAAGATGAATTCTCCTTTCTAACCCAGAATAACTAATGAATGTTGAGTTAGAATGATCTGAATTTACCAACAGAAGTCATTGTGACCTCAGAGATTTCAAGCAGCTTTTTCACATTTACCTTTTAAACTTCTCTTGGATTCTTTATTTTTTATTTATTTCGTTTTATTTTAATATTTTACATTCCAACAATGAACTCTACTTTGGGCATTAATAAAATAACTTTGTTTTTATTCTTCCTACCTTTGGTCTCCAGCTTCTGCATGAGTAGCTAGAGGCGCCCTGGATGGCTAATGGTACAGAACTATGAAGGTAAAAATGTGTCTAAATGGACGAGTTTGTATAGACACATTTTTAATTTCATACAGAACAGAGAATTTTGCAATTATTTAGTGAATTTTATTAGTAAAAAAGCTCAAAATGTGTCAGATTTGTTTTATTTAGCATTTTTTCTTTATAGTAATGAGTATTTAATCGCCAGACTTACTGCATTTGATGTTGTAGAAACTGTGCGCTCCTGCAACGTTCTTAAGAGAGATGTTATTTGCAAAGTTTTAAAGGGCATTCCCTTCATAGGAGATTCTGGATTAACCTTCTGTTTAACATATGAATTTTTGACTAATCCTAACTTGGAAAAAAAACTCTAGTAGTATTTACAGTATATCTTATTGGCAGCTTTGGATTACTGATTTTTTTGCACTTTGCAGATTTTCTTTGCAGATTTTTAGTTTTGCCAGTACCATCCAGGGGTGGAGCTATGGGGGGAGGGTAGCTTTCCCCCAGCGAAAACCTTTGCCTGCGCCCCCCACACACACTTGTTGCTTCAATTTTTGAGACAATATTAGTATCAGTATTGACAAAAATGAAGAGATCACCAATACAAGGTTTTTTAAGCATAATAGATAAAATAACTGCTGTTTTAGTAGTAGTGACAATAATGACACGGAAACAAAGTACTGGTACGTGGTTTTGATCCTTGCATTTGTAATGGCCTTCCACTCTGCTGTTCTCATTTGCCAGCGATCCAAAGTCTAGAAATAAGGAGTTCCACACAGGCATTTAAAAAAGGAAAATAAACTAAAGAAGCAAACTGTTAGAATTAAATCAATTTGAATGCCATACAGCACAATAACAGGGATTTTAAGCAAATGGTTTGTATTTTTTATATTTAATGAAAGTAACTGTAGTTCATTTTGATTACAGAGACAAAAAAATAGTGCAAGTAAGTGGAAATGTCTCATTTTAGGGCAAGTTGAAGCACAAGTTGGCCCATTTTTATAAAGTTAAACTTAAAGTCCCATTATTGTCACATAAGTAGGTGTGTAAAGATTGTTCCGGAGCAGTGAGTTGCAGCCACAGCAACTACTGGGAACCATTTGGTGGCTTAATTCCCCCAACCCAACCCCTTAATGCTGAGCGTAAAGCAGTAAGGCATTGGGTCCCATTTTTAGAGTTTGGTATGACTCAGCCTGGATTTGAACCCACAACCTTCCAGACTCAGGATGGACACTACACCATACGATCACGGTAGTATCCCCATTCAGTTCAAGAGGTTTTTTAGCTCTTAATGAAACTAAAAATTCTCAACTGCTGCTGATTTAGATAAAAGTTTGGAAAGGTGTAGAGCAAAGAGAAATTAAACAATGTAAATGGTAAAATATCTTGAATATCTAAAAACAATTTTTAAGTCAAAAATCAAATAGTTTGCAGTGAACTCACACGCATCCATCCTCCTTGGCTTCAGCAGCTGTGCTGCCTTGAGTCTGGTAATCATAAAACTACCAGATGTTGCTCGAGATTAGCTGGTAAATCAAACAGTGTCCTGCTGTGCAGCACCTTCCTACAAACAACTGTTCCATTAATGTGGGTCAACTAATCTACCTACAAATCTAATTTACTAAACCTCTCTTCCTGCTTTCGAAAATATCATTTGTCTAAATTTCTGCATGTTTGGAGGAACTGTCTTTGCATTTGACAGATGATTCCCCTTTATAGTTGATGCTTCTTCTTCCCCAAAGCAAAGGGGTTTATACAGGTTGGATATTCATTGCCCGAGCAACCTCTGCCGTCAACACGTTTTATACCACGTGAGAAAGATCACAGCTTATTAAAGTGGAAATAATGACTGCTCTGCCTCCAGAAGGAAATAATTCATGAGGACAAAGGAGTTGCTAAAAGTGATTCATATCTTTGCTGAAAGGAGAGTGCAGGAACAATGCCGTCCATACAGGAAGTGAAGATGACCCCTGGTCAACCTGAGCTTGGAAAGGACAGCCTGTCTTGCCACTGAAATGTGTTCCTGAAGTGTAGGCAGAAACAGAAGAGTAATGGCAGAGAGTGTGGCGAAATTACTGTTCATTAGCTGGAACAAAGCTGCTGGTGTAACAGGAAGTGGCATCCAAGACGCTGCTGTTCACCTCCAGGTATTTACAACAGGCCCGTTTGAAATATACGGGCTCTTTTTATGCCATCATTTCAGTTTAATCATTTTCACTCACACCCTGGCCGGCTCAGAACATATAGAGCATCCAATTTCTGGATGTGAAATTATTGATGTATTTTTCCTTCTAGCTCGGGTAAATTAGCTATTTTGGCCCCTTGAGAAAATCAGAGGAAAGGAGGAGAGTGAAAATGTTCTCCATCAAGTGTGATTGAATTGGATTTTACAAGATGAATTGCTAAGACTAGAGTTTATCCCAATTACCTTGCCAAGAGGCTTCAGTGCTTCTGAGGCCACTCAGCTCAACAGCAATTAGGGTCAGCGTTTAGTTATCAGAATGCCTCATTGTAAAGGGTGTTTACAGTCTGAGCAGAAAGTAAATGAATGCAGCAGTCCAGCGTTTGCAAGAAGCAATTTTCGGCGAGGGCCAAGAATTTATGAAATTAAAAATGTGTCAGCCAAAGCATGATCCATTAAAAACACAGCTGTCTCCTCCACAGCCCACACATCTTTTAATCTACTGGAATATAATACAGACAGCACAGTCTGCTTCTGTTTTTCCTCCTTTTTTTTGAGTGTGTTCATCCATTTTCCACTCTGTTTTTCTTTCTTTGATGTAACCTGTATGATTTGCAGATGTGGAAACTCGGGGGAGCCTTTCATCTGTCTCTGATGAGGGTTACATTTACCACAGAGTAGCATCAAGGCTGATAACAGGCGAATACTAGGGAGATATTTAGTCTTACCTTCCCCAGACTGGGGCCCCACAGATACATCAGAGCAAAAAGACCCAGAGCCAAAACCACCAACACCAGAGTCAAGACGAGCGCAGCCCACCGGTACGACTGACATTTAGCCTTCTTCTCTTTTCCAGTCTCGATCTGTAAAAGAATACACAATTCTTTAATATGCACACAAATAATTGAAGATAGTAGAAAACACAAAGTCATTCCTGCCCATGGCAGTGCTGGACTGCAAGCACTATATTTTGTTTTCAATTCTTCTTTCTTATAGCACGTTTGAGCAAAACGTTGTACACACCTAGCACCCAGTGAAAATGAATTGGTGAAACCCCCCACCCCTAGCCCGCATAAAGGTGACAATCCCGGCGGGACAAAATGGCAAAACATGACAAGGTGGAAAATGATCTTAAGGGGTTAAAAACAAAAGTTCAAAGTCAAATGACAAAACTAAAACGCACATGTCAGGAATATACACAGTACCTACGTCTTGTCTGTGTCAAATTTAGCAGATTTCACGTTTTTGCACAGTATGGAAGGGAAAACTTTTGTCTGAGCAGTCTTCAAAAAATTTCCCACACATGCCACCATGTTTAGTTCTACAGCTACAACTAATGATTTGTTGATCTTTGATCTTCTGAAGAGGCTGCCATCTTAAATAAAAAAAATAAAGCTTGTTTAGAACCAGCTACAAATAAACTCCTTTTAGACTTAGTGGAATCACAATTTACCTTTTTATTTTACTTTACAATTAATCACATCACCGCAAGTCCTCAACCTTGAAAAGTTGTGATATGGCGTGTTCCACAAAACTCTCAGTTTTGTTTGTTTCATCAGTTTTGCTGGGAAAGGTCAGGGTTCGGCTACGTCCTTAACAGCCGACATACCAACGACTACAGAACTCCATATCTAACATTCAAATTAAACCACTTCAACTTTGTCTCTTTTATTTAACATTTAGTTTGATCATCATCATACCACGAATTTTGCAAAACAGAAACAACAGAAAAAAATCCCACGCTGTATTTACACACTCCTCTTTGTAACTTCTGACCTGAGATTTGTATACTTTTGCTCATGTAAACTGTACTAGTGTGTGACCTTTCGAAGCGAGGAAGATATTTTGTTACTCTTTGACACAATAAGTTCTGTTCTGGCTACCTCTCGACGTCTTTTTACTGAGGTAAGCTGAATTTCTGCTGCTTCCATTCATACTGAACTGTGAACTGTCAATGCTGAAACTACCACCCAATTAATCGCTGCTGCGATTACGCACTGGATGCAGTAATACGTGACAAAGGGAGCAAAAGCCGCTATATTAATGAGGGCAAAACATCTGTGCTATCAGGAGCGTTGCCGCAATAAGTAGCAGGTACTTCATTTTGGAGAGTCAAGTGTGACAAGTTTGTTCTCAAAATTATCCTTGAAAAACTACATTTGCATCCTGTGGCTCCTTTGCACTGTCAGTCTTTATCTTTTTGGCTCAGGCACCAACTACAGAGACTGGTTTATGGTTATACAACAAGCATGTTTTAGTATGAAAACCCACTCATTTTGCATGGAAAAGGAACCGTACCTGTTGTGTTCAAAGCCACAGCATGGGCTCATAATAAAGCTGGGTCCTATTTAGCTGCTTTTCCTATGACTTGTCATTACTAAGAACAGTTGAAGACCTTTTTTTTCTTTTGTTTCTGACTTTTCTCTCTTTGATTTTTAGTCAGTGTATGTCTGCCAAAATCTACCCAAATGGTACGTTTAGGTCAGTCATGTCCAAAGTACGGCTTGTGGGCCAAATGTAGCCCAAATTCAAATTTCCAGCGGCCCGCAGGCTCCTCTCATAAAATTATGAATATGCCGCCTCGAGAATTTTCCAAAAACTGTGTGTACGATTCCTTTATTGTGTTTGGCTAAATAGCGTTTTAAGCCGTTGAGAATCTGTGGCAGTACAGTCACTGGACTCTCGTGACACTTTCTAGCTCATATCTAAAATGTCAGCAGTAAATAAAAAAAAAGAAAAGTTGACAGTGAGGGCCACTGCTTCCACGACAAGTGAAAATTGGCTTTTTGTTTTTCAATGAAATATGAAACAACTGTGTCTGTCTAATATGTCAAAAGATTGTGGCTGTTTTCAAATTCAATATCAAGAGGCAGATGAGACAGGCTATCTATGACAAGCTAACTGCGAATGAACAGTGCGAATGATAATAATTTTGGTAAAAAATTAATTTAGATGCATTTATTTTCGATGTGAAGAAAGGACAAGTATGCCATAACAATACAATATTTATTAAATAGTTTATTTGCATTAATGTTATTAACCCTGTAAAGCCCACTACATCAAATCATTTAGAGATAAGCCAAATTCTTTGGAATTCAGATGTGTTTGAACAGATTGATAAAATCTACAAAAAATAACTTGCATTATTATTTATTTTGCTGATACATTGTATCAATTATGATATTCTAGGTGATTAGGTAAGTTTTTTTTCTCAACATGGTCAGTTTAAAAGGCAAAAATATAAACATGAGTGTTCAGGCAAAAAAAGCACTTTATTGACCCGGTTTCTTAAATTTGATTCACACTTTTAATATGGTGTAACTGTACCATGAAGAATAAATATAAAAAAATGTGGCATTTTTTTAAATACAGCAAGTAAGAGAAATGAATAGAAAGTCAAGTTATTCTCACCATAAAGTTTTAAAAGTCTGCAAAACTTTTCCCACCCAAAGTGTTTTTAAGATTTCATGGAAGCAGCCATTTTGAAATGAGCAGGAAAAGTCTTTCAAGTGCCTCTAGTGGACAAATGGTGAACTACAGAGCAGAAAACATGGACCAAATCATAAACAATGGCTTTTGATCATGCTAATGAGATAGGGGTCTCAGAAATGTGTGTATCACATATAACAACTCTAGTTATATAATGTTAACATTGTTCAAAGAATCTCAAACCAAACAAATGGTTGGCCTAATATAAAATACATCATAAAAGAAATAAACTTTTGCTTTTGCAAACCTAGCAATCTCATCTTATTTCCGAGTTTTTCCAGCCTCATTCATCAGCATCGTCAGGTCCTTGTTTACAGAGGAGTTCAAGGATGTACTAAGGCACTCGCACCGAAGCTTCAAACAGGCGCAGCGCAAGGGAGGAACACCAAACTACATGTGTCAAAGAAAGGTTGCATTTTATTAAACTTCTCTTCAAATTAAAACTGCCTGCTGCACTCAATTCCCAAAGCTTAAGGCCACAAATTAATAAAGACAGACTTTTGTTCCAGCAGAGCTCCTGCAGGGAGAAAATGAAAGCTACTCATTCACACTGGACCAGATTTGAAGGTCTCCGAGGACGGAACAAAAGCAGATATAAAAATATATAAATGTGTTTGAAAAAAAAAAGGACAAACTTCAATTAGTAAAATTGGTGTTTCTTATCTGTGTGTTTCAAATTAATGATAAAGCAACTTTGCTGTTCTATTGTGGTTGAGGTTGCTCTGGTTGTTAAGCGGTGCAGATATTTTTTTTTTTAATATGTGGGGCTTACTTTTAAATTAATGGATGAATAAATTTTTCACCAGTTAAATTTGTATGCTGTCAAAATGACTGAGGTTTTTTTCTATTTATGAAGTCATGTGGGTGGCATGACTTAGGGCAGAAGTGTGAATATGTGTTAATGCGTGAAGGTGGAGATGAATTCTTCAGTAAATTAGTGAAGAAGAAAAAAAGAGGGAAGGACAGAGAATATATTGTTCAAGACAACCTTAAAAACTTAAACTATGACTTTGCCATTTAATGTAAGCCACCTGCATGATTCCTCACATGAAATACACAAGACAGGAGCCATAAAAACACGAGGCACCTCTAAGTATTGTACATCCCTAGGGCATAATGAAAAACAGAGATCTACAGCATGAGCCAGAAATTTCATCCTCTCTGAATTTTTCAGTGTGGAGGGGGGGAAAAAATGCGGTGGTTGAAATCAGTTCTCCTGTGGCAGGTTGCATAAGCAGTGGAAACTTAACTCGAGGACAAACCTCTCTCTGCCTGTGCTTTGAATATCGAATACTCAGAGGATGAAGGTGGAATAGAAAGACAGACAGACAAAAATAAAGTCAGGGATGGAGACGGAGGGAACAGTGAGTGCACAGCACTTGCCAACTACTGTTTAAAGGTTTAGAAGTTCAGAATCAGCCAGGCAATTCCTCCTGAGCTCAGTCAAGAAGAGCGCCCAGGGGCCTCTGCCATTATGCAGCCAAGAATGAATGCTTTCTTAAAAAAAAACTAAAAATAAAATAAAAACAGCAGGTAGCTCACATATCCAAAAAGAAGAGGCGTACTTTATCACACCAGGCCAGGTTCATTAAACATTTTAACTCCAGTTAAAGCAAAAGACGCCACAGAAGATTTCTTTAGCTAGGCATCCTCCATCCCATCCCTGACTGAAAAATTTGTTCAAATGAATTTTACTTTTATTCTGATCAACAACAGATTTTAAAATAATAGCTGCTCTATTGTTCATATTTTTTATCACATGCAAAAAGACAAATACTGTTGTTATAATAAGGTGTAAAGTCTTTCAGCTTGTTCTTCTATTTAGCACAACCTGCAACATAAATGAAAAGATCAAACTAAGACATCATTCAAAAGTGGAGGTAAAGACAAAATGCCAGAAGATTTTGTGCATTTTAGGAATAACTTTGTTTATTCTCCAGGATGTGGAGTCATATTTTTTCAATCAAGTGTAAAATATTTGTTCTAAGATTTATCATCACCATCATCATTGTCATTTATTTATTTATTTACAAAGCACATTCCCCCACCAGCTAAGGAGGCCCAAAGTGCTGTACACATGGAGAATAAAACATTGCACAATCATAAAACAGAAAAAAATGAAAAGCAGAAAACCAAATTAAAACACTGTAGAGACATAAATAGAACAGAATGAAACAAGATTGTTATTGCTAACCTTTCTGCACATCCCTTCAGAGGTCACCACAGCAAATCAGCTTTTACTGAGTCGCACAGGTGATTTGGCAGAGATTTTTACGCCAGATGCCCTTCCTGACACAACCCTGTATGTTATCTGGGCTGGGGACCGGCATGGGGAGACCCAGACCCAGACCCCTTGTGGCTACATTGTTACTAGATTTCTAAGATTACAGAGTGCCTATTGATGCAAATATGTATCAAACCACTTCAGTTCCAGAATGATCTTAATTTACAGTCTACCTGAAAGCAAACACATGAGTAAAATTTGTTTTTCATAGCTGAAAATAAATGTAGGCATCAAGAGGTTAACTTCACTACCACAGGTTTCTTTAAAAAGTATTTTTAGAAAGTACATCCATCTGCCACTTATTCTGTAAGGTGTTAAAAGAAGCACAAACTATGAAGGCAATTCTCCAAAATAAACAATGGAGGAAAATACAATGATCATTGCGGTGAATTGATTAGTCATTTAAATGAACCAAATAAGAGAGAGGGACTCACATCTTTCCACAAAATTTGCTGACTGACAGCCTCCATGATGCAAGCCCAGAGAAGGAATTTTTCCGATGCTCTTAGTTGGGGAAAATACCAACGTTCTGCACAGCAAAGAGTCCCAGCTTCATTCCACTGCTATAATTTGGGAGTGTGCTGAAGGGGAGGGTAGTGGAGTGGAATAACAGGAACATTTGTGATACCCATCAAAAGTAAAGCAGATGTCCCTCCTGCTGGCTGGCCTGCCTCCCTCTTAGAGACGGAAAAAGCACCAATTCTTTTCAATAAATGATCTTGTAATTCTGCTCCCCTGTGCCTTAAAGGACACATGCTTTGAAAAATCAATAATTATTTAAATTATGCATTCTGGTGCATTCTAGTGTTTTGTGTTTTCCTTTATTTGTGTCCATTTTTTTTCCTCAAGCACACACGGAAGAAAAAACAAAAGCTGGGGTGACTGAATAGAAGCATGACAAAAGAATAACCTTTTAGAGTGAAAATAATTTGCACTTGTGCACATATTGAGAGAAAACAGGACTGGAGCTGGCTGAGATTGTTGTTGTTTTTTTGTCCAAGGACAGAAGTTTATAGGTCAGCTGCAGGCGTGTTTAAAAGAATAATGCTTAAATACTGGATCTATTCCTCCACCACTGCCAACCCCAGTCCATAAAAATGAAAAGTTAGCTCATTTCAGAAACTAACCAGTAGATACAATCTCCTCTACTTTCCTGAAGAAAAAAAAAAGGGTTTTGGTGCCCTACATTATGCATGTGCATTTTACACATTGGCCTTTTAAAGGCTGGTTTGTAATGGGATGGTGTTAAAGCACAAAATCAAGTCTTGACTCAGATTTAAGGTTAATGTTGGATCTCTTGCAGAAGACTGTAAAGAAACACTTTTGGGGTCAAAAGCTGCAAAGTAGTTCTTTAAACGTAAACAATCTGCAGGGTGCAATTAGTAGTAAACCAGGTCTGAAAGCCACATGGAGGATTGGGCTGAATTACATGTGCAGCAACTGAAGCTACTTTAAAAAGTAACAATGTCTAAAGTGCACGAAGCCTCATAATCCTATCTGATAGCCTGCGGTTGTTTTTCTCAAAAACAGTGTAGCTCTAACTTTTTTGTTATTTCAGAAATGTCGTTGTGACTCTGGAAACTGATTTTCTTTTGTTTTTGTCAGAACATTGATGAATGGGAAAACATGTCCCCGTTTATGTTCATAAGATTGAATCTGGCTGAAGAATGAGAGGTCAGTATAGATTTAAATAAATTCAGTTTTTTATTTTTATTTTCACTGTTTTGTTTACTTTAAAAATCAAAAAATACTGGACATACCAGACAAAATGCTTCATAGACTTTTTGATTTTACACCGGAGTGAAAACAGCTTGCCTTTTCACTGGTGAAGCGATCATATTCTTTTTCTAATGTGCTATAATCTGAAAATCAGAAGGTCGTCTTGTCCAAGTCAGCATCAGAATTTGTTTTTCTGTTTCAGAGGGTCTGTCACCTCTAACCTAAGGCTCTAGAGCCTCCATTGTGGCTCTTTGGTTTGGAAGAAAAATGCAAACATTTCGAAGGAAAAATGGATTTAGGTTAATTTGTTGAAGTTCCTTTAGTTTTGTCATTTCTGTTTAGATTTCTAACATGTCAGATTCCTTTTACTGTTGTTTCTATCATTTTTGTATTTGGTTCATAATGATTTTTTTGAAAATTGGAATTACCGTAGAGTAGTATTGTCAAATTGATAATTGAAAGGAAAATAACAAAAAGATGAATGTTCGCCAAAGTTATAATAATAGAAAATGCGATGTTTGACTTGGCTTTCTTCTATTTTTAAATCAGCAGGATGAATTTATGTTTAAAGGGAACTTTTATAGGCAGCTGTTAAATGAAAGTTAAAATGATTACATAAAGAAAAATGCAACATTGTTATAATTTAATTATTGTAATATTTAAAATCTAAATTTGTGAAAAAATGGCTTAATAGCCACAAAATCATAAATAAAGTTTACTTTTATTTTTCGAAACATCAAGTTGAGGCTTTGCGGTTCTCACTGGGTTTTAGTCAGTAAGAAACTGGACCAAATATCATTTTTACGGTTAAAGGTAGCTGACCCCTGGTCTGAATAATCCACTTGGACTTATGTTAAAGTCTAAAAAACTAGCAAGTGAATTCTGGCTTGGTTCATTACAGTGTGAAAACAGACAAACTAAACTGGGGACAAAAGATTAGAGAAAAACAGAAGTGATGAGCGTATAGGTATGAAAAATCTGCACAAATTAGGAGAATTACAAAAAACAGAAAGGTTAGAAGAATACATTAACATTGTATAACAAGGTGAAGATGCTTATCTATGAAAATATAAGCAAATAATGGGATTTGCCGATTTTTTTCATTGTGCTTCATTTCTTCTAGATCAGTGCTCGTGGCAATTTTGCCTGTTTAAAAAGGAGACCATGAGATGAAGATGTAAAATCTTTAGCTATTTCTTATCCAATCTCACCTTACTAGTCCAAAAGTGTCCCAAGTTTGTACCGATGTAGAAGGTTACATGGGATTGATGTTGACTTTTAGCTGTGAACTCAAGCGTGCAACATGGTGTGCCAAATGCTAAAGTTCAGCAATTAAAAATAAATGTTTGACATCTTTTCTCACATTTGCTGCATTTTCTGTATTTTTTTCAGAATTCGTTGAAAGTTAATAAAATCAAAACAATTGAAATGCTTAATAAAAAAAATTTACATGTTAAATGCAAGTTCAAATGTACAAAAATTTAAATATAAATTTTGAACATAAAATTTTTATGTATATTTTACATTTAAACCTAAAACCCAAAATGCAAAACACTCAGAAGGCAGGGAAAAGCAAAGGTTTAAGTCTTTCTTCTCAGAATGACACACAGGCAGATGATTAGGCTGGCATGGAAGGAACCAGATCCTCCATTCAGAAAGGGGGCAGCATTGAGCAGACTCCCAGCATCTCTGAGCAGGCAGGACACAGGACAAATAACTGAGGCAACTCAGTTTTACCAAGGGTGGTTAGTTCTAGAATGAGCAGGGTAAGACCTCCAGACTGGAAGAGGTGCAGACAGAGGTGATAATCTGCATCAGCGTGTGTGCTGAATAGAGGAAGGGGTGTTTTGAGGCTTGCTTCATGTAGGAGAGGAGCTAAAAATAGTGATGTGCGAAGCCTTACTTCCTGGCTGATTCAGGAAGTGGTTTGGATTGTCCCATGAGTTTTGACAGTTGATACGAATCCCTCAGGCTCCCTTCAAAATGTGGGTTTTTGATGGAGAGTTGCAGTCAGTGAGAGTTTAGAAATGGACTTGAGATTTAGGAGAAACTGTTTAATAAAAACATATACAATACCTGTGTCTTGCTGTCCTGATTGTCACATGAGCTCAGCCATAAAGTAACACGAGCATGGTGACATTACATATATATATCCACTTATATATGTGTGTGTGTGTGTGTATATATATATATATATATATATATATATATATATGTATATATATATATATATATATGTATATATGTATATATATATATATATATATATATATATATATATATATATATGTATATATATATATATATATATATATATATATCTCCGGCTGGGTAGCTCGGTAAGTAAGGTGCAGGACTGTCACGCTGGAAACCCGGGTTTGATTCCCACGGCAGAATGAACGATTAATGGTGATTGGAATGGGGCAAATTACCATAACAATGGAAATGGGCATAACAATGACGGGCAATTAACATCACCCAGTAACGCTAATGCCTACCTCACAATATGACAGATAATGAACCACATGTCATGCCGGCTCAGACGTCGCCCGGCCAAACAAGGTCTGCGTCAGATGCTGGGGGACCAGAGCACTCTGATGGAAAGTGGGCTACTGGAACAAGACGGAAATGGACTAGATGCGAGAACAAGGATCTGTTAGGATGCTACTACTCAAGTAATCCAACCCAGAGGGGGTACATGCAGAGGATGTGGAATGAATGGATGCTTCGAAACCCACAATCAAGGCTAACTGCCAAACAACTGGTAGTCCAATGCTCGAATATCCACAAATGCCAACTCCTATCACAGCTTGAGCTTGAAGTGATACAATACAATGCCACGGGAGAGCCAGAACAACAGGTCAGAGAGGAGGTTATACCACACTCACACCCTGAGATTGGGTACACAGCCCCAACAACCACAGTTACGCTGAGCGAGGCAGCAACTGACCTGAAAAACAAGATAATGTCTACAATGAACACTAGGCAACCCCGACACCAGCTACAACGGTTAAGTGATGTACTGCCTGAAAGTCTACTGGAAACTGTGAATGAAGCACAACCACAACCATCACAGAAACACTTCACTTCAGCAGCAGTGATCCTTGAGATGCTTGGCTATAAGAGCAACCATGGAAGAAAACAATACCCACCATGGAAGCAACGGTTAGAGGCCAAAATCAAGGCAACTCGGAAGGATGTGAGTAAGCTGACAGAGGCTCAAAGAGGTACAATGAGAAAGCAAGTACCTAAGAGGTACAGCCAGATGTCCATACCTGAAGCCCTGGAAACTGCCAAACAAAGGCTCCTAGCCTTGAGTAGCCGCCTAAAGAGATACACAAGAGACAATGAAGCCAGACGAATAAACAGGCTGTTCGCAACTCAACCAGCGAAAGTGTACGCTCAGTGGCAGGGTCAAAACAGCCGAGCAGACCCACCAAGGCTAGAAACTGAACAGTACTGGAAAAGTATATGGGAGAAAGAGACAGCACATAACAGCAATGCCCAGTGGCTGGTCTCTCTGAGAAAAGAACACAGCAACCTCCCTGAACAGAATCCAGTAACCATCACAGTGGCAGGACATCCAAGAAAGAGTCTCAGGTATGAAAAACTGGACAGCACCGGGCCCTGACATGATACATGCCTACTGGCTAAAGAAGCTTACCACACTCCACGAACGCCTGGCAGCACAAATGAACCAGCTGCTAAGAGATGGGACTCACCCCGAATGGCTAACGGAAGGGCGAACGATCCTGATCCAGAAGGATCCCTCAAAGGGTGCAGTCCCATCCAACTACCGGCCAATAACCTGTCTCTCCACAACATGGAAGCTCATGTCAGGCATCATTGCAACCAAGATAAATAGGCACATGGATCAATTCATGAGTAACACACAGAAGGGCATTGGTAGAGACTCCAGAGGAGCCAAACACCAACTCCTGGTCGACAGAACAGTCACCCAAGACTGCAGGTCACGACACACCAACCTGTGCACAGCCTGGATTGATTACAAGAAGGCCTATGACTCAATGCCACACACATGGATCACTGAATGCTTGGAGCTGTACAACATCAACAGGACTCTAAGAGCCTTCATAAGAAACTCAATGAAGCTGTGGAAAACCACCCTTGAAGCCAATGGGAAACCACTTGCACAAGTGTCCATCAAATGTGGGATATACCAAGGTGATGCTCTGTCCCCACTGCTGTTCTGCATAGGTTTGAACCCCCTCAGCCAAATAATCAACAAGACTGGCTATGGATACCGACTCAGAAATGGGGCCAACATCAGTCACCTCCTCTACATGGATGACATCAAGCTATATGCTAAGAAGCGAGCGTGACATTGACTCCCTGATCCACACCACCAGGATCTACAGTAATGACATTGGGATGTCATTCGGGCTCGAGAAATGCAGCCGGATGGTGACAAAGAGAGGCAAGGTAGTCCACACAGGGGGGGTCTCACTCCCAGAAGGAACAATAGCAGACATTGAGGACAGTTACAATTACCTTGGAATTCCCCAGGCAAATGGCAACCTGGAGCAGGCAACAAGGAAAGCTGCAACAGCTAAGTACCTTCAACGAGTAAGGCAAGTCCTGAAAAGCCAGCTCAATGGCAAGAACAAGACCCGGGCAATAAACAGCTATGCACTGCCAGTTATCAGATACCCTGCAAGGAATAATAAGATGGCCAAAGGAAGAGATACAGACCATGGATGTTAAAACCAAATCCAAATCCAGCACTCTGAGACTGTATGCTAGCCGCAAGGAAGGAGGCCGAGGACTAGTGAGCATAGAAGCCACTATCCAGGATGAAACATCCAAGATGCATGAGTACATCAAACTGAAGGCCCCAACTGACAGTGTGCTCAGTGAATGTCTCAGGCAATGGAGAGCAGAGGATACAGTGCTGGAGGACAGATCCTCATGGGAGGACAAACCCCTCCATGGGATGTTCCACCGGACCGTAACTGAAGTGGCTGATATCAAGAAGTCCTACCAATGGCTAGAAAGGGCTGGCCTACAAGACAGCACTGAAGCGCTCATCCTGGCAGCTCAGGAACAAGCCCTGAGCACCAGAGCGATAGAGGCTCAGATCTACCACACCAGACAAGACCCAAGGTGTAGGCTGTGCAAAGAGGCGCCTGAAACAATCCAGCACATAACTGCAGGGTGTAAGATGCTGGCAGGTAAAGCATACATGGAGCGGCACAATCAAGTGGCTGGAATAATATACAGGAACATGTGTGCAGAATATGGACTGGAAACCCCAAGGTCAAAATGGGCAACACCTCCGAAGGTGGTAGAGAATGAGAGGGCAAAGATCCTGTGGGACTTCCAGATCCAGACTGATAGGATGGTAATGGCGAACCAACCAGACATCGTAGCGGTGGATAAAGAACAGAGGAAAGCCGTTGTGGTGGATGTGGCAGTGCCAAGCGATGGGAACATCAGGAAGAAGGAACATGAGAAACTGGAGAAATACCAGGGACTCAGAGAAGAACTGGAGAAAGCCTGGAAAGTGAAGGTGACAGTGGTGCCTGTGGTAATTGGAGCACTCGGGGCAGTAACCCCCAAGCTTGAGGAGTGGCTACAACAGATACCTGGAAAGACCTCAGACCTCTCAGTCCAGAAAAGCGCAGTGCTAGGAACAGCTAAGATACTGCGCAGGACCCTCAAGCTCCCAGGCCTCTGGTAGAGGACCCGAGCTTGGAGGAGAAACCACCCGCGGAGGGTGAGAGGGGCGCGTTTTTTTTGTTTTATATATATACATATATATATATATATATATACATACACACAGTATATAAGTGGATGAAATGCTTCTTTCCTAAAGTAGTCATTCTTGTATAAATGTTGGCTAAGATAAGCAGCAAGTCAAACTGACGGCACCATCCACAGCAATACCATCACTCTCACTATCACTTCATCGTGAGCATATCAAAAGAAACTACAAAGAGATTACGCTTCTTCAAATTCCATGAAACACTTTACCTAATAAATGATTTCTTATGATCACGTAATTTATGATAAGTTTTGGAAATAAGAGGGCACTTTTAAGACAATACCGTGATTCATTCATTGTTTTTTTTGTCTGTTACTTCATTCTGCAGGAATGGAAGGACTCTGAATTCTAAAGACTGCTGTTTACAGGGACACTTAGATTATTCACACTACTTAATAATCAGGACTCACAACAACTTTTTGTTGCTGCAACCCTGCTTGAAAATGATAATAACAAAGGCAAAACACTGTTCCAGAAAGTACTAGAATTAAAATGAACTTACTACAGGGTTATTTGGCTAATACTGCACTGCCGTAGTGTAACGCTTTGGAACACACATGCCATGTGACGACGCATTTAGCCCATTGTGGTCTCACTGGTGTTCTTTTTTTTCTATTTTCTAACAACACATGTCCGCCACCTACTTTTGGAAGAGGTTTGATGGACAATGTTGAAGTGGTGCAAATGTTATGAATTTGCTCCAGGTTTTTTCTTTCACAGTTCTATGCTGATATATCAAAGACTTGGTGTCATATAATTCCATTAATTATTATTAACTTCCCCTCCATGATCAATTTTCAAACCTTCCTTAAATTAAAAGGGACGCTTTGTCAAGGTCGCTTAGTCCCTTATTGGTCAAAGTTCGACCTGGTTTCACTTTCAGTGCACATTTTGTATGTAGAACCTGAAAACTGCCATGGAACCTGCGGTTCTTTATTCTTATGTTATTTTTAACTGTTAAAGTGGGTTAATTGTGAGTCTGCATGTATGGAGATTATTTTTTATTTATTTCCAATTCTATAATTAGGCAATTCAATTGTCATAGATCTATAGGTAAAGGAGAACATTTACTGTTTACTACAACTGTAGTGACAAAACATAATTACCCTCCTTAAAGGCACAGGGTGCTTTACCGTCTCAAGCCCATTCAGACATTTAGACACTGATGATAGCTCTTATGGCCGCCAGAGGAAGGGTGGGGTTTGGATGCTTTGACACATAGGCTGGCAAGGGGGGAATTGATCAGGCTTATAATCAGAGGTTGACCGCCCCACCGCTGCACCACAGAGTGGAAACTCTTTGCTTTAATGATCCTTACAGTGTAATCTGTTTCAGAGTAGAATTTGGCAGTAAGGAAGTTGATTCCTTACTACTTAATCCTAATTCCTGTATGACAATTTTCTACTGAGATGTTTGAAAAAAACGTACACTGTACCACATTGTCGTATCGTGTAACTTTAGTTATGGATTTTGCAATGTTTTTCGATGTGTTTGTTTTAAATAAATCTCAGTTCAAACTGCAACTTGTGCGTTTTACTTATTCTTTTGATTATTTAAACACCATCAAGTGTTAAACAAAATACTAATGGTGTTAATTTTTCCCACAGGGATTATAAAAAATTAACAAAAATTCAACTACAACTTGCTCCAATTCTGTCCTGGTGTTAAATGTTCAACACTTTCAAACGTGTTCTTTTAACTCCGTCTAGAATGGAACAATATGGACCAGGGGTCTCAAACTCAATTTGCCTGGGGGCCACTGAAGGCGGGGTCTAGCTGAGGGAGGGCCGCAACTTCAACGCACACACATGCTACTAGTGAGTGTCTGAGAGCCAATAAATTTGTACGGAACATGTACTATACTGTTAACTATACTCTATTGTTAACTGTTTTCTGATGTGATGCATGTACATGTGGGACATTTTTCCGCACAGCGACCCAACTCTCCTGCGGGAGCAGAGAGAGACCCGTTTGGTCGCAGTTGAACGCCGCTGCGCGCCTAACCGTAAACATAACCTTCCTCCGGGTCCATGCGACCCAGAAACAAGTTCAGCAACCGCTGCATGGATTTAGAAAATTACGAGCGAATAAATACGTTCTAAAAAGGAAAGTAAGGAACTCCTTAATGTGGTCCGGGGAGGGGGCTGTGAGGTTTCTTGCCTTAAGTTAAATGTTTTCCTGCTTACTAGCCCCGTAAATGTCCCGCCCCCAAGAGTCATTTACTCCACTGTGATTGGTTGGTTATCAGCTCCGCGAACACTGAAAAGGTGCCATTCATACAGACTGGTGGGCCGCATTAACATTAAACTTTCATATTGAGGCGGGGGCCGCAAAATATCATCTTGGGGGCCGCAAATAACCCGCGGGCCGCGAGTTTGAGACCCCTGATATAGACACTTAAAATGTTGAATTTATAAGAGTTGAGTTGGCTCTACAGATTTTGCTT
Source organism: Oryzias curvinotus (assembly GCA_023969325.1). Classification (NCBI taxonomy): domain Eukaryota; kingdom Metazoa; phylum Chordata; class Actinopteri; order Beloniformes; family Adrianichthyidae; genus Oryzias; species Oryzias curvinotus. The sequence goes on along the minus strand of CM043715.1, from coordinate 14,358,913 downwards.
TGCAGGGTTCCTTGTGGAGTGTAATTTTTTTGTACGATTAATTGCATTTTTTATTTGTTTGTGTTTTTTTTATGTTATAACAGTTTAAAGTTTATACTTGCTCTGCAAGACCGTTTATTTAGAATTTTTATTTAAAAATGTTTCTGTCTTCTTTCCTTTCTTAAAATCCACTTCTCCCCAGATGAAACTTACTCCATTGTGTTGCCTTTATTTTTAAATTATCATCAAACGCCGCAGACATAGTGCACGGGAACAGATAAGAACATCTTTGCAGCATCCCACCAGTTCCTCGGAAAATACACCCTGCACAATTATTACTTTTCCTTTCTGGCTTATCCTAAGGGAGTAAAATGTTCAGAATCAAATAGTACTGACTGTAAGGTATGTCTTTTCATACTGCTCAAACTACCTGCCACTCTGTTTTTATGTCATCTGACAAAGCACACAAAGCAAAAGCTATAATGTGTGATAAAGAAAGGTTTTGAAAGGAATTCAGGTTTATTAAAAGCACCAGTTCACAAAGTAAAGGTTCCACTTCACACACCATTCACAGACATGAAAAACTGCAGCTCCGTCAGCACCAACCGAGGTGGAACATTCCAGGTAAAATTGGTCAACCTGCAAGCCTTTAGAGTGACAGCCAACATTTGAGCACATATTAGGTCTGTCAGATCTGATAGCTGTGGAACCTCGTCAGCTTTTTCTCATTGATATAAATCTTGACAATTACTGTGACATTCTGCTTGGGTAAATCAAGTAGAGGGTCTTTCAGCAATAGTGATGTGTCAGCAGGAGTGTTGAGCATCCAGGGACCCTTTTTCCTCAGGTGGCATTCAGCCCCAAACAGGGGCTTTGAGACCAACTGAATAGAATAAACAGCAATTTAGTCTGGAGTGTATCCGAGATACTTTCAGATTAGGGGGGAGGTTGCTGCAGGCAGGCTTAGCAAACTGGGAGAATGACAAAATAAATAGTTGCTTTTTCCCTGAAATGATTCATTTCTGAAGCTTTGACAGGAATTTTCGCTTTTACTTCCGTCTTTTCTGCAAACACACATGGTGTGGCCAACCACGACGAGGCCCATTACAAATGCAGCAGACCGGGTTCGAACCCCCAAATTTAGGTTTAAAAAGAGAACAGTAATTTCAGGGACTTGTATGTTTCTTTATTTCATTTTGGTCATCTGGAGTTATTGTGTCTTTCCCTCCAGACATCTAAGCTTCTGAACCTCGACCACATTTACTGATTCATGAATTTTCCCCTTATCCACCTTTGTCATGTAGGAGAACACGTCAAGTAGGGTGGGTCATCTAAGATGCACCGTTAAAAGCCACAGACCAAGAGACAGTCAAAGCTGAAGAATTAGTCAAAGAAACACACATAGTGAATCAAAAAATGGTGGATGATAGCTACATTTTGCCCACACACTGTCAAAATATCTTTGTCATTGAATTCCACTTCTGTGCCCAGAAACTGGGTCTTTATATTGAGTTGATTTCCTGCCTTCAGCCTCAGTGCTGCTTTAACACCTCTGTCAGTCCTTCCAAGGGAACAGGAAGCAGGGCAGCATGGGTAAAGTAAAAGATCATGGCTCAGAGTAGACAAAAAAAAATCTGAGTACCTCGATCCATCATCTCTTAGGGTTTCCTCATGCTTCAGCGCCTGTGGGAAGGGAGCAGACTTCTGTTCAGGAAGTTTCTAAAGTACTCGGTTTCTCGGAAGTTACTGGGATCTGCAGCAGACTGTTGCAAAGAACTGACACGCAGCACTGATTTACTGTAGCAAATTCCTGAGTGCAAACTCCTCAGTGAGTCCAAGCAAAGCAAGAACACTCTGAACATTTTGGGTTTCTAAAAATATTTGTTTTATTTAAGGTTTAGCAGTAGTATTAAAAAAAAAAAGTCAAAATAGAAAAAGAGATTTTTTACATCTTTAAAAAGATGATATTTCTGCCTAAAATTCGACTTAAAGCACATTTTAACATCTTTTCTCTAAAATCAACATTCATTCAGACCCCAAGGGTTCCAGATATTCTGAGCAAAGCTCCAGGTTAAAAAAGTTATAAAGGAAACAACTAAGGTATTTACAAAACCAGGATCTAGGGGTGTAACAATCAATAAATGGATCAATTTATATGCCTACGATCCATGCAGATCTGTACTGAGGCAAGTTGTTAATTAAATCCAGCAATTCTGTTATAAAATAGTTTCAAAAATGAAATAAAATGATTTAAATTGGATTGAGGCACTGCAGATTCTTTTTTATTAAAACAACTAAGTGCATCACAGCAGACAGCACATACATGGTGTCACCAAAGAACTGATCAGTCCATCATTCCAGTCCAATTTGTGGAAACACTTTAAATTTAGCCATTTAGATGTGACCATACAGTGTGGAAGAATGTTCTCATGATGTTCTCTTTGGATTGTTTTTATTTATTATTATTAGTATTATTAACAACAGTGAGCTAAACTTTATGAAACTAAAATGTGAATCGACTTGGCAGTCATTCCTGTTTACTTGTTTGTTTGTACACATATTTCATTTACACTTGATTATCTTGAAGAAATCCAAGGAATCTGGAAAACTTCACCTGCACTGTTCAATACTAGGTGTTTATCTCTAAGTCACACTGGTTGAAGTGTCCTGGATCCATTTTTGGATCATTCAGAATGAACAAATATCAACTATGAATCATGTCAACAATACGAATCAAATTTTTGTTCAAAAAAATTCTTACACCTCTAATAGTCAACATAGTATATGCTTGAAATATGAAAAAAAATTACCTACTTGTGTAGCCGAATATGCTTTGTAAACAGATCTCATCAGGGCTGTTTGGGACTTTAGTTAACCCTTGTACTATCTTAGATGACCCCACCCTTACTTTGACATGTTCTCCCTACCATGACAAAGGTGGATAAAGGTGGAAAAATTTTATGTAATCCATTGAACCAGTGAAGATCACAAATCATTGAAAAAAAGAGGTTCAGCGCTCTGTCTAGTGGGTCTAGATGACCCAACTCCCAACAGTAAAGTGCCTAGGATAGCACAAGGGCTACAACCACATTTAACGTCACTCTGAGAAGACGCACTGATTTGAGCAGGCAGTGTGTAACATTCTTCCACTATATTACTTTATAGTGAGAAAATAAAAACTACGATTAATTTCTGTAATATTGTTCAGGATTCAAAGCAACCTGGAAGTACCAAATGCTGCAGAACTAAATAATATATGGAGGGGGGTTTTACTCATGCAAAGTTTCAAATTTAAGCTGATCATACAGTACAGACCAAAAGTTTGGACATGGGAAGGTGTGTACAAACTTTTGGTCTGTACTGTATATACAACTCGTTTTTCAAAAGTGGAGGCATAGCTGGTGTTAAGTCTTGCTACACAGAAAACATAATGGTTTGTGTAAGCAAGCTTTTCACCATTATCTCCCCAATGTTTTCTACATCTTAAAGGTCCCAGCAGGATTTTTTTTTTTTTTTTTTTTTTTGGTTTTTGAGTTGTTACTTCGCCTTTTGCTGAGAAAGAAACAATATTGTTGTGCAGAAATACAACAGTTCACAACCTTTGTCATATGGAGAGACCTTTCAGAACACAAGGTCAAAGTTTCATTTCCTGTTTTTCCATTTAGCATAAAGAAGAAGTTCTTTTTTATGCCTCAAGGGGCAGCTAACTGAGTCCTAATTTGCCTCTGATATTGTTTTACTCCAAAAAAAGACAAGGGCAACCCAACAGGTAAAAATGTTACTGTGGATTTTTCTTTTTTTTTGTTGAGTAATTTGAGTGCTCGAGTTTTTAAATTATCCTACAGCTGCTGTTTACAAATATTTAAAATCAAATGGTTGAAATTGTACGTTTTTGTTGTCCAATTTGAAAATGAAGAATAAATCCCTTAATTTGCAAGTATTGTGCCAACATGGCACCAATTTCCAAGTTGGAAATTAGCTGGTAATTATTGTATCAAACAAATGTTTGCTTTTTTTTTTTGGTAAATGGCCAATTCTTTTGCTAACAAGAACCAGATATTTGTTAGCTGTCTGCTGCATCGAAGAGGAAAAATCTCCGGAGCAGAAATATTCAATAGAAACAGTAAAGTGTGGGTGGCGGAAGGAGAACAAGTAAATCCTTGGTAGGAAATTACACCGAGCTGCTCTGTGTTCTGTTGTGTTATGTTGTGTGTAACAAAAAAAACTATTACGTTGGAGAAAAAAGATGTCTGCAGGATGTTAAAAACAATGTGTGAATGCATTTACTGAGCTGAAACAAAGAGAACCTGTTTAAGACTTGAGTTGCAATCAAGGAGAGAAAATGCATACATTAACCCTTTAAAGACGCACTCAGATGAAAATCATGTTTTTAACATGTTCTTGTAACATTTTTCTCATGATGGAAATATATAAAGAAAACTGAGTTTAAAACTGCATTTCTGAATATTTCTTTATTCAAATCGTGGTAAATCAGGCACAAACGAAAAACTGACGTATGAAAAAGTGTGAAGGTGTGGCGTATAAGCTGCTACGGCAAGCCACAAGCTCTCTGCTTCGCTCCATTCTGATCCAGACAAATAGAGCCATGTACATCTTCGTTTTCCTCGTCTGAGCTGGCATCTGGATTAAAACTGTACGGCTGGAGGGCTCCAATATTGCTCCCCGTTTTTGTTGCACAGCTAATGTTAGGTTGGGGTTTTGAGGGGCTTTAAGCTAGAGGGAGAGAGTGCACACATTTGGGTGACGGAAAATGGTGGCGACCTTCCTACACGGCAATAGTTCTGCCCTCAACTCAGAGGTGAATTTACTAATGAACTCCTGCTAATTAACATAACTAATATAACTAACATAATTCCAGCGGATCCTGTGATTCACGTAGATGCTTATGCCATCTACGTGAATCAGCTGATTCTGTCGCGGAAAAAAAACAGCTTTTCGAACATAAAGTGTTGTATATTGGTGCAAAGCTGATATGCAAATGTGCTTTCCTCCGCTTTAGAATCAGCTGATTTATGTTGACTGTGTTAAAATTTTTTACAGAATTTTAATGAACGTGTGGGTTAAAGGGTTAATAATCCCACTTTGAAAACTCATTAGCTCAGATGCACAAGCTAGTTTTGACACAACTCTGCTGTTGGAGTCACTTTAAAATCCGTCCAGATAATAAATCTCCATAAGAAAATTATAAAATATAGAAATTTAGGTTATGCCCATCAATATATTTGAGCAGAAGGACATTCACCCAAAACTTGATTTTGAGAGATCAACATGCACCCTCTAAAGCAAATTCATCCAACATGCTGGGGGGCTATTAATAGTTCTACGGATTACAGAGCTGCAACTCTTTCTCTGCTCTGATTCATGTTCACCTCCATTCTAACCTAAAAAAAGAAAATATTTCCAGAAGGTTTTTCCAATTTGTCTCCTCATAAGACAGGTTTACTTAGATGATTGTATTCCTCATCCGTCTTATAATAAGAATAAATATTTCCACCAATCTGAATAGATTTGGAAATGACACAGAAAGGGTAAGAAACAGAAATTAAGTATTCACCTTCTCAGCTTCAATGAAAAAATCTAATTTTGAAAAAAAAAAAAACATCTCTTCATTATTTGATAAAAATAGTTGCAGGTTTTTCTTTGTGAAATCATTGTTGCTGAAATTTGTTTAGCAACTGAGATCTCCAGGGAAACACTGAGAACTCTGAAAGTGGAACAATCTTAGTATCAAGCTCTTAGTATCAACTCTTCAGTACTGAGGCGAGGGTCGCAGAGTAAGACAAGGGAGCCAAACGCAAAGGCACAGCCAAACAGTAATTACTTCTGAACCTGGCAGAAATGACTAATTGGCTCCTCTAGACGAATGAGAGCAGGTATTTGGCTGTGATCAGCTTCAGGTCGAGGAAGCTTTGTTTTGTGCTGAGGGAGACAAAGTCTCTCCACTGTGCAGAAGGTAGGCCTCACTTGTTATGGACTCATTAGTTTGTGAACTTTTCAGGAGCAGATTAGTAAAACCTCACATGCAGCTGTTGCCTGGTTCTGGAGTAACCTGGCAAGACTAAATTCAGCTCTGGATTGTGGCCTGTTTGTCACCACATGAGAGGATAAGGAAGGGTTGCAGGCGGCACTGCGTCACAGCGTTTGCCCCGTAGGTTCCTGCTTCCTGTTTTCATTTCCGCTGAGGCTGATATCACTTTTCCAGATCATCCTTTAAACCTGCTGTTCGAGGCAGCTGGGATGTTCATCACACCTTATCTGCAATAACACCTGAGATTGCATGTGAAGATTTTTTGGGGTTCATTTGCACATTATTAGTGTCTTTGCCTCTTTGCTGCAACCATATTTTTCATTAGTCTTTACAGAAAAGAAAAGTGTCCAATGTCGCTTCAGCAAACAAGAAACATCTGCGTTTTATGGCACAAAAAAATCCATTTTAAAAAAGAAACTATAAATTTAGGATCCATGTTCTGTTGCTATTTTTTTGTGTTACCTAAATCAAATTTAGGAAACACCAGGCAGTGGCGGCATACACCCAAAACAGACAGACAACCACGCATTCACATTCTCCCCAAGAGGAGCATTTAGAGACACCAATTACAGCCTTAGTCATCTGCACAGATACCGGCGGTTGTACCGTACAGGTGCTGTGTGTTTTTAGATTGTTTGGGTCAGTAGAGGGTCATTGAGAGGAGTGGCTTTATCTTTAGAGGGGCACAGGTGTGTTTTGCAGTTCCCTTGAGGCTCATGAGTATGGTGTAAGCAGCCACCTTAAGGGACATCATGAAAATAGAATGTACCATTGTCGAATGTGTGGTAAGTGTGAAGTATTTGTAAGGATGATGTAAGTTACATGCTTTCATGACGTACGGGAGATGCTGTTCTATGGTGTCTGCTAACACCATACATAGTAAGGTGCCAGTACTGGCTCCTTACTGAACTTACGTATCATCATTTAAGTGTTCGCTACAACCTGTTGTCTGCAGCATGCCTGTAAAAAAAAAAAAAAGTGCATTAACATTTTTTCTCTATTGCATGCATCGCCAAAGTCCGGCCCGCATTTAAATTTCCAATGGCATGCAGGCTTTTTTTTTTATAGGGCGGGGAACACCCTGGACGGGTCGCCAGTCTCTTACAGGGCAGTTGCTCCAATGCACACTTATGCCTAGGGACACTAGATTCATCAATTAACCTATGAAGCATGTTTTTGGACCGTGGGAGGAAACTGGGCTGCCTGGAGGAAAGCCACACATGCACTCAGAGAACATGCAAACTCCATACAGGAAATTCCCAGCCGGAATTTCGCTGTGAGGCCAGAAGGCTAACCACTGTGATGCAGTGCTGCCTGCAACTGCAATGGAATTCTTATGAAATAGTTCATTTTCTATATATGTTATCAAAAAGATTTAAAGAATGTCAAGCCCCTAAAACATTTTCAATTCACCAAATCTGGCCCTCTGCAAAAACACGCCAACCTTTTCTGAAAGATTTATTAGTGGTGCATAGTTTTTTTTATATTCCCTCATAAATTCCAGCTAGTGTTCAAGTAAGGTTCCCATATGGCTTTTAAGTGTCATTCACACATGTGGCACTAGAAGTTTCAGAAGTCAGATTACCTCCTTCAACAGCTCAGAAATGAGGTGGAGATGCCCAAAATGCTGCTTACAAACTGAAAGTATCAGAAAACTTGCCAAAGGTTTTCATCTTTGGTCACTTTTAACGAAAACGACTGTTAAAACACACTCCTTGTAGATTTTCTGTTTCTAGGCTTTGGTAAGGTTTCACGCAGAAAGAAGCTCAATGACAAGAGAATTGAGGTTTGTTGTTTAAAGCTGCCTCATTCACACCAGGTAGTTTGAACAATTTTACAGCAAAGACAACGTGCGTAAACAAATGCACTGCTGTAAGGAGTTTAGCATGTCAAACCAAATGAGCACAGCCCCAGGAGGGAAGTTAAAATGTTTATTGGATACCGAGATTGTAACAGGAGGAGAACCAGCAGGCTTCAAATGGAGGCGACTGCAAAAGACTTCCACACCACCAGCAGCTTTGGAGTCTTTTGGAGAAACACAGGTAAGTTTCATGGAAGGAGAAACACAGTGGGAAACAAAATTGAAACTATCTTCCTTTGTGCTATTTTTTATCCAGAATTTCTTCAAAAAAGAAGCAGCAGCAGATGAGAAATGCACAAGCGTATCACATTACAGGTGGCAGGTAAATTACAGGTAAATTAGAACATGAACAATAATCAAGGAAAATGTGTTTTATGTCAACGCTGCTTTCTCTCCGTTTTGTCAGATAATTCAATAAACCCAATTGTGATTTTTGTTCTTTATTTTTTTCTTTTTCGCTTTTATTTAAATCATTGTAAGTTGCAACTTCATAAATGACCACTGGAGGCAGGTTTTAGAATGGAAGTCCTTCCCGATTTGTTCGTTCACCTTTTAGCATATCCTTTCAGGGGTCGGCACATAAGCTTGAGTCACACAGGTGGTTTGACCAGTACAAGGGGGACCCAGACTTGGGCCAAATTACTTGTTAGAAACGGAGTAATGCCATGAATACGGTTCAAATTTCAGCAATTAAATTACAAGTACTAGATTACAGAAACCCTCATTACTTCATGACACATTTTGGTGCAATAAAACCATTGGTGACTAATCAAAAATGTGTGTGTAAACAGTTGACTTGAGTTACTGATACATGTGCGCTAATACAGAGCAGGCGATTGGTCAAAGTAAGATGAAGAGAGCATAAATATGGACGTGGACAAATCTGTGGGGTTATTCTGCAAATGGAGATATTTTATTATTTCCAATTTGTTAAAAACAAAAGCCAAAACATCGCAGTTAAATTCATATTATGCCCTGGAGATGATCTACTGTCCTAGTGTCAATGAGCAACCTGCCTAGACACTATGCAGACAAGTTACGATATGAATCTAATTGTTGTTAAAAAATGAATCGTTACACCCCTAATGCAGATAAATGCAGCTCAGAATAAATCTTGACAGTAAATAAAAGTGTAGACGGGGCTTTGTGGAAAAAGTATTTAAATTGATGATTGTACTGAAGAACCTGATAAATGCAGGAAATGCGCCACCTTCTCCCTCATTTTCTACTTCTCGACTAATTTCCACTTTTACATGTCCATCCTCACTTGCAAACTTTTTTTTTTTCCAATTTTCCTCTAAAATGCTCTTTTTTCAAGAACTTTTTCAAACATAAATTATTTATTTTTTGCTACGTTTCACTTTTCCCATTGCATTTGGTTTTATCCTGAACTATCACTCACAACAGTGATCAGGAACTGTAAGAATCATTTATTGTTTTTCTTGTCATGTTTGCATATAAGAAACATTTAATTTGCACATAAAAATACCTGCTTGACTGTGAATGAATATAGTGTCTCCAGACAACACATTAAATGTACCCTGTAAGACACGCATGCTCAGTGTGTTTGTTTAGGGAAGTCAGAGAATTAGCGTGAGAGGAGAGAGGTACGTAAATCCTATTTTGCAGTGATGATAAGACACTAAAAACCACACAGACGCTAACATGATGAGATAAAGTGCTTCCTGGTTCACAGTTTTGGTGGAAACAGCTTTTGAATGAGTGTTAAAGCAGCTGATACCAAACACACAGCCATGCGTACCTCTGCCGGATCTTATACCGGTATGCAGTATCAGCTTTCTTTCTCCCCAGATCAGAACCAATGGTCACAACTAGCTTTGCACCACCTTGTACTTTGCGATGCGTGGAGGACGGCCGAGAGGCCGCACAGTCCGGCGCGGCGAGCCCGGACAGCAAACGGCTGGCGGCTCGGGCTCAGAGTCCGCGTCTTGGGCTGGGGGCTCGGAGTCCGCGTCTTGGGCTGGGGGCTCGGAGTCCGCGTCTTGGGCTTCGGGCACAGGCTCAGGGTCCACGGCAGGGGGCTCAGGCCAGGCGTCTGGAGAAGGGGGCTCGGGCCAGGCGACCGGAGCAGGGGGCTCGGGCTCAGGGTCTGTGGGGGGTCGGGGTGCGTCCGGCACCCTCCTGGCAGCAGGGACAGGTCGGGGTGTCTCGGGGACCACCTCCGGAGCTGAGACAGGATGTCGAGTAGGGCGGCGGCGATGGCGCCCCCCCCTCACAGCCAGTCGACTCCCGTTGAAGATGGAAGCGGGGAGCTGAAAACACTCCGAAGTCCACTGGGTCTCGAGTCCCTCCTCCTCCAGGAATAAGTCCTCCCACAACCATAGGTCCTGGTCCAGAGGGTCCAGGATGGCCCCTTGCTGGAGAATGTCTAGCTCCACCCAGGAGGCAGGGGAGGGCTTACGATGAGGACGACGGCCCCCTCCGATGGCCAGGCGACTCCCTTTGAAGTCAGAGTAGTCAGGGGTCCACTGAAACCAGGTCTGTTCTGCCTCCTGGCAGGCCCGCTCTGCTGGGTACAGGTATGGCTGGTCCATAATGTTACGAGGGAATGTTGAGGACATACCCATGCGCAGAGAAGATGAGGAGGCAGTAGGTTGCAGGGGGAACAAGGGCTTTAGTATTAACAACAAAACTGCAAACCAAAATCCACTGCTTAGCAGGCTAGAAACTCAAAACTTGAAAACACACTACACTCGAAACCAGGGAACAGCACAATATGGACCAGCACAGGAGGAAGGGAAAGACAAAACTTAAATACATACAAGGTGACAAGACTCAGGTGGAAACACTCAGGACTGATGGGGAAAGGTACAACTCGAAACAACAAAAAACAGGAAATACTACAAAATAAAACAGGAAGTAACTCAAACCTATACAGAAAATCAAAGAACCAAACACAAAGAAACTGAAACCGTTACAAAATGAATATTCGTTGCATGTTATTTGCAAATCATATTCCTTACCTATTGGCTAACCCCTTTTAGAATCTGCTTGTGATTTTCTTTTTGTTGTTTCACATCTGACTGTCCAGATGGAACTGTGCATTTTACTTGATTGTGCTTCCTTGTGATTGCATTTGGAAACTATATGAGTTAAGTAATAATAAGTGATTCCTGGGCAATATATGTTTTGCATGCAGCCATGTTGCGATATAATTTAAAAATAAACTTGTTTTTCACTGTTTGTACTCCCCTGCATTTAACATTTCTATGATTTAATATTAATGAAATTCATTACAATCAAAAGGGGTTTAATGGTTTATCCATTTGAAGGCTCCATTAATTATAGATTACGCTGATTCAACATGATTCATATGTTAAATATCTGAAACAGAAAATCTTTGCAACACTTGTTGAATCTTATATTAAAGGAAATGCAGCCCCCACCACTGACCTATTTCATGAAAAAATAAATCTAGATAAAAAAAAAAGCAAAATAAATAAACACACACTGTTCAGTTTTAAAGTTTTAATTTTAGGGACATAAGGTTAAAATATTTCACCTTTAAAATAAAAAATATGACAAAACAGCTTAAAGGAAAATATTTAGCAACATTGAAATGCAGAAAAATGCTAGAAAGCTTCTGGCACAAGAACAGAAAAAATGGAAAACCCTTTTTTCTTGGTCAGCTCTACGCACAGGGAAGGGGCATCACCCCCCCTGCAAGAGCCTTGATGATGATTTATAATTATGAGACTGCCAGTTGCTTATAGATGATTGATTATTGAACATATTTGCAATTGAAGAAAGTTATTTCATTACACATTTTTTTAGGAGCAAGTACAGTCAAGCATTTATGCTTTCCATTTTTTTTTAACTCAACACAAAACTCTCACTCTTCAACACTTAATATACTCGTCTGGCAAAAAGTCTGACTTCAGAATGTGTTTATGTTGTTTTTAAAAATTGTGCAGAAAAACAAAGCCTAAGTAGTGTGCAGAGGAAAGAGGGGAATTTGAATCTTTTCCCATAAAAGTTAAGATCTTCATTTTAGAAAGCTTGAATGTTAGCCCCTAATTTGGCTATAATTTTCCAGATGAAACACAGCCCCGCCTCCACGCTAGGGTTAAAACACTTTGTGTTTCCATCTTTGATAAAAAGTAATAACTACAGCATTCATAAGAAAATATATTACATTAAAAAAGCAAAAAGATACAAAGTTTTCATTGAAAAGAAAAGATGCAAATTAACTGTGTAAACACGTGATGAGGAAGAGGAAAGCAATATAACCTCTAAGCCATTTTCATTTTCCACTAATGGCTCCATCCAGAACAGTGTTTTGCCTAAAGTGTCTACAAGTACAAGGTGTCAAGTCCTCAGAAACACATCAAAGTAAAAGAAGGTGAAACACAATCACCATTCTTTGGAAATAAAAAGAAAAAAAAGCCAACAGAGATTTTTCTGAGGATTTATCAAGACACGAAAGAAGAGTGACTCCTAATGGGACAGACTGATGGATCTGTGGCAAGATCACTAATGGACACAGGGCACCACTTTAAGGCAGCCCCTGCAGCAGGAAGGAGGGAACTAGTCAAGGCCTCAGTTATTAAGGGTGAGCTTGTTGAACTTTTTTAAGCCTGGGATGGACCAAAACAAATGTACAAATCTTTTGTCGTGCACTACTAAATGCTTTTTGTTCTTTTTTTGTGGTAAATAGACAATGGTGTGGATTGCCTGCAAACGCCTAGAAAATAAGTAATGAACTTTTTTTCTAACTGTTCAGCTTGTGGGTATTTTTCCAACAAGTGACCTACTGTGAAAGAAGAGAACATTCTTCTTTGAACAGCAAGTGGTAAAACAGGTAATCTTAAACAGACCAAGAGACTCAAGCACTGAGGGGTTGGAAACCCCATGGATGTTACTGAGAGGACAGCAGTTATGTTGAATAACTATGAGGCCAGCAATGCCTGCGTTTCTCTAAAAATAAGAAACACGTGTTAACCTATGTCCACACCAGGCATGTAAACGTGCATTCTTTATGTATGTTTAGCCCATGGTGTTTACACTGGACAAGCAGAGAAGGGAATCTTCTTCATTTTCTTTCCCACCGTTTAGCACATAACTGGTGCAAATGTAGCAAATCTTGCTACAGGCTTTTTCTTTTACATCTCCTTTCTGATATATGAAAGACTTGGTTTTATATTTCTGTCTGGGCACAAAAGCGCAATTATAAATTATGTCTACTCTATGATCAATTTGCAAACGGTTGGCATTTATGTGAACTAAAAGGGACGCCATGTAAACGTCACTGCCAAATCCAAGTCCCCGTTTGATCAAAGTTTTTACCTAGTTTAGCTTTCAACGTAGGTTGAATGGCCACAAGTTTTGTAAAAAAAAAAACAATCGTGGAAACTTGAGTAGCTATGCGTGCGTCAATGAGAGAGCTTTGATTGCGGATGATTCAAATGCACCTTTATATAGTTTTTCCTTGAAAGTGCTCACTTGAACGCACGTTGTCCAGGCTTAAGAACATAGCTTTAGACAAGTTGGCATACTTTCAATTAGTAGTATGACACACAGTATGTACTGTATGTACACTATATATAAACACTGATCTACCACCTAGGGTCCTGTACCAGAAGCCTGGGAGGACAAGTACAATACAAGTACAAGTCTACAGAATAGTTCATTGTGTTGACCACTTTATGCAACATCCTCTTAAAACATTTACTTTTGGTGGACAGACAAAAGTTGAAGTTGACGAATGTATTCAGAGGACGTTCAGAAAATGACTGTCTCTTTGTCGTTCTAGCCCTCTTTTTTTCACTTTTTCTCACATGACCAAAAGCAGGTTAAATAAACTCTTCATCAGTGCTTCAAGCTCCCATTCATCCATCTATTATCCTTTGCTTATCATGAGGTTCAGGTCGATTGGGCAGCAGTCTCCGTAAGGTCTCCTCCCTCCTCCTCGTCTCCTCTTCCAGCTCTTCTGGGAGGATACTGGAGTGCTCCCATTCCAGCTGAGTGATATAATCTCTCCAGCGTGTCCTAGTTCTTCCACAGGGCCTCCTACTGCTTAGACATGCCTGTAAGGCTTCACTGCGAAGGTGTTTTGGGTGGCGCTTCTGCCAGATGTCCAAACCACCTCAACCGGCTCTTCCTGATAGGTAGCAGCTCTTCTCGGAGTTAACTGAGCTTCACATTTTATCACCATCTTTTGGCTTTTTGCCGATTCTCTACATCAGCAGTATTTGATTTCAGCTGGGATTTCAGATCTGTTTTCTGGTAACTGGCCTTACAATTAAGCATTTAAGGCTCCCTCATCCACACTCCATTAATCAGGAAAGACAAGATAATGCCTTTCAGTATCCTGGAACAGACAAAATTCACAAACGTAAAACAGCAAAAAGTAAAACAAAAGGATAAACTGGGATGAAAAGTTATAAAATGCAAATACAAATAAGATTCATAAACCTGCAATATTTAAAAATTCAAATATCTAAATTTCTTTAAATTGAATTTACTTTTGTTATAAAGAATTAAAAAGGTACACATTTACAGCAAACCAGTAAAACATCATACCATTTAAAGGGTAAACAAATTTCATTATGCTATTTTTACATATTTACATACACTCAAACTTCCATATTTTCTACACTATAGGGCAAACTGTCATTAAAAGGCCTATTCTCAAACTTCTCACTTATTAGGCGCACTAAACAATAAGACGCATTAAGTGACAAAAAAACTCAGAAATAAGTGTTTCTGCGAAAAGCCAGTGTGCATCAACACTCACTAGATTGTAGAATACAGACTACAATGCATTGTGTTTTGAACAATCTTTGCAAAAAAAAAAAAAAAAAAAGCATTTCAATGTATTTTTTTTCAATTAACCATTAACGTTTTCGTCATCAGAACTAGGGATGCCGTACCAAAACTGGTACACCATTTGGTACCGGTGCCACGTCGTCAATATTTACCGGCCGATAAGTTTCAAACCTTAACGGTAATGCCGGCTAGGGGGTGTGTCAACAGCAGTGAGCTAAAAAAAAACAAACAAAAAAAAAACGTCCCATCTCCCTCCTTCCTCACTGCTTTACCTTACCTGTGTGCAGGGGATGGACTGTTCACATGCTCTCATATTCCTCCGCTGAGAAGTGACAAACGTAAGCAGGTGGCAGCATGACCATGGGCATAAAGGTCCAAAGTGTGGCTGCATTTTTCTATAATAATTTGCCTGCAGACAGTCTCAAAATGTAACAAAAACATGGCTTGTTAGCACTAAAAAACACCACATTCTAGTGGAGAGGTGTGCAGCATTTGCCCGTCCAAATGAGGCATTTAGAGCTGCTATAGCTTCAGTAGGTGTGTATGCTAGTGGTGCACATGTGGAACACAAGACTAAAGTCTTGTTTATCAAAGATAAGGGCAGGACATTTACTGTAAATAAAAATTAGGGGGAAAAGGAATACGGTAACCAGGATTGTAAAAAACCACGATTATTAATATTAACAGGCTGAACGTTCATATTGTGTCTCAATAATAAGATATCCAACATTTAATGTAAAATTCATTCATAGAAATCATTATGCATTTTTATTTCCATTGTTATTGTTCTTTAAAGTAAGGAGGTAATTTGATATCACATTTTTGTTCTTAATTGCGCTGTTTATTTAAGTTGTTACCTAAAGTGTGTGTTATAATTATAAAAACACGTTAGTATTTATTGATAATTTTATTTCAGTGTTGCAAGGGACATTACATTAATTTACTGTGTTTCAAATGGTTCTAAAATAAAAGGTTTTCATGTACATTGCATTTTGTCTTCTTCCTTCTTCTATTTACACATAAAAGTATCAATAAGAATACCGGATCGATAAGCAGAATTGATAAGTGGAGTAGTACTGTTAAAATATTTACAATAGCCACTCCTAATCAGAACACAATTCATAAATAGCCATCATAAAATGCTTAGGGTTTTACTTCATGAAATTGGTGACATTTAAAACATGAGCACGGTGTTCAAATTGCTTTTAAAATCCAAGGTCCTAAATAAATAAATAAAATCCAAGGTCCTAGAATAGTCCCGCACAATATCGTTTTTTTTTTTAGCAGAAAGGGAGTAAGGGAGGAATTTGGATTTGGCAACAGTCTGACACTGCTACACATTAACCATGTTATTCACAAAAACACTTAACCAAACATTTTGACAGACTGACGTGGACCTTTCAAAATCGCTTCGAAATCTTTAAACACAACCAGTTTTTTGTTTTAGGTGTACCTTAAAGCATGGAAAATACAGTATTAACTTCTAAGATGTTGTTAATAAAGGGTTACAAATTGTAAATATTAGACAAGAGTTACAGACAACTGGATATTGCAAGGATTTAGATCACACTGTAGTCACAGAGTACGAAACATGTCAGACCAAAAAAATGTCAAATTCTGAGGAAATGACACTATCACCCCATAGAAAGAAGAAAAAAATGTCCCTATAAAATCACCAAAGACATGTTAGCTGGAACATGAGAATAAAAAGAAAAAACACTCAAGAAAAGGTAACAAGAAGAAATGACAAAAGCTGTTGCACTGAACAGCTGAACTATTGATAAAACACATTAAAAGAAATAGTTATGATGATGCCACAAGCCAGAACTCTGTTGTCCTGTTTAACAGGAGCAAACAGGAAGTGAAGTGCAACAGCCTTCAGTCACTGCAATGATCACTTAATAAAACGGAACGTACAGTGAGAGTTATCTTTTTCAAACATTAGCCAATGTCACACAGCTGGCTCTTTGCACTGAAGTGAACAATGAGCCACTGGAGTGAATGAGGATTAAATGATGATCGTCTGCTGTGTTATCAGTGTTACACCTGTTGGGCTGTGACAGCAGGCGTGCTCAGCATTTCTCACACTGCGGGTATTCAGGCAATGCAGTAATAACTGTAATGATGTGATTTATCTTAGATCTAACATGATGATACAATGTGATGAATGTAAGCAAGCTGTTGCTAGTCTGTTATCCTTCATTTTGAATAACAGCCTCATGTTTGAGATAATACAGAGAAAAAGAGAATGAGCGGGAACAACAATAATGCCCTAATTGGATTATACAATGAAGCTTTCTCTACTTGTAATCTTAATCCCCTGCAGTGGACCCATCTGGATCTCCAGCGATGAAAGTAAACAAGTTTTAGTTAAATGATGCAAATAATCTCCTGGAAACAAGCATTAAAACAGGACGAGGTGAAAGGAACAAAGAACATTAAACCCTGCAGGGTTGAGAAAAGCAGGATAAGCAGCGACGGTGCAGAAAGCTCCTGCAAAGGCGCTCCATGAAGTGAGGGAAGTGGTTCCTAAGCAACTATTCGCTGTGGGGAACTGCAGTGCTCACAATAAAAACTGGACTATTATGAAAATTAACCTCCACAATCTCAAAAAGGCTCTGGATCTTGGAGTATATTATTAGGCACATAAGCAAAATTACAAAAAGTCTTTTTTTTCCCCTTTGTTTTTCATTAATTGCACAACAAGCATGTCGTGATGACCCCGGTGATGTGCTATTTTATATTTGGGTTAATCTAAGCCACTTGCCCATGGTAACGTACACGTATAGCAGCACGGCACAAACCTGCAGACACATTAAGGGTAAAATGCAGCGGAGGTGGATACCGTTCACAATCGGTTTTACCTGGTGCTGCCACAGATGGCTTTTCCACACCTTACACACAGACAAAAGTGAAAGAAACGAATGAATCTGAGCAGCAGCTGAAGCTTCTGCTCCCTTAATATCTTCAACTACTCACAAAAAGAAATTGATTTGATAAAAAAAAGCACGATTTTAACCTCAGTATGAGCTCTGACATAGAAGTGACAGAAATGGTCTCTGCTAGTAAACTGTAAGGTCTTGTTTTTCTCCATTTGTTGCACAAAAATGCCCAAAATGGCACTGTCTGCTCAATAAATTTAAGAATATAAAAATATGAGACAGTAATTTTCAGCTTTTTCTCTTAGCCTGAATTTGTTTTTGTACAACCACTGCACATCTGGCCCATGAATGGGATTTGTAATGATGACAATAAATGGGGTTGTGATAAAACTGTGCAGATGGACAAGATTTGAACTGGTGTCCCATACAAATCTTAAACAAAAACACAACAGCTTTTGTGTATTTACTGTATGTTTGAGCAGCAGACCAATGACTACAAAAAGGATCATTTTAACTTTAACATTTACTAAAACCAAAATATGAATTTAATTTCTACCAATACTGCATTAATAAATAAAGTAGTTTGCAAGATTGCCTTTGAAAATTACATTTATGTCTTAAAAATGGTTTCTGTAGTGTAGAAGTACCCACCAGGAAATGTGCAATTACCAAAGTCATGAAGCTGCAGGTCCATCAAATTAGTCTGGCAAAGCAGTAAACTAAAAGTGAAATGTTGAATCAGGTGCTGGACTGACATGAGAAAAGCATGGTCAGCATTTCAATAAGGAGACATTTTAAGAATGGGAATCAGAAAGACGTGCAGAAGAAAAATAAATCCATAAACATTTGGCGGTTAGACCCATGGCCTCTTGGATGCTTGGGATCATTCATGCATAAAACATGCTCTTTTTGACACCAATAATCCAGATTTTTTAAACCCATGAGAGTTTTTTTCACTTTCATAATCAGATAAAAAGAAACAATCTTTTAACAAATTAGACTTTTTTTTTGCACTGACTTAAAAAAATAAATAAAACATTGTTAATTAACCGGAATATTTCTGTTGTAAAAAAGACTGAAGAGGGATTCATTTCCTACAGCAGTATGAAGTGGCCATTCAGTAAACTGGGATTTAAGTGGACTCGCTTCACCTTTTCAGCCCCCAGGTTGCCAATTTATTGAACACATTTCAATCCTGAACAAAATTAATTATTTTTATTCATCATAAAAGGAAAATATGAAGAAAAAAATATCATAGTACCTTTCACAGACAATGGAGCGCAGGGATCTAACGCCTGAGTTTGAACAGAGAGAAGTGCTCCCCCTTCTCTGGGTTATACACAATTCTGCTTCATGAGAATTAACTATGAAATTTTGTCCCACTTTTAGTTTTCAACCAAAAAACTCACAGCCTCCAAACATAAATATTGCGTAGAGTCAACTTTAAAATGTATAAAGTTTTTCACAGAAGTTGCCTGAGTGACGATGCCTGTTCTTGGCAGCTCTCTGCACTGTTACTGAGACAGTTTATGAGAATATTTGCTGGGAGATTTTCCACAACTTTGATTGAAAGCAGAGTAAAAAACACACATATTCATATTTGCATATTTACTTTGACTTACCTCTGCTAAGACATTGGAGTAGATTCATAGTTATTCAAATGAAGCTCTCTTTTTTTCAGAATTCTAACTCAAATGGGTTAAAATTCTTTTAGACTCTAATTTTTGTTTCAATTTATCAGCTAAACTAATAGTGGATTAAGAATCTTCCTTTATTTAAACCTTAATTTATGTTTGCACCACAGTTCAAAATTTTACAATACATTGACAGGTGAGGGAAACTGAAGGTAAAACTTTCACGAAGTAAAAAGAGAAACTGAAGTAATAGTCTGAAACATCTTAAAGAACCAGCAAATTTAATCTACCGTTAAAAGAACTTATTACTTTGTCATTAAAAGTGACTTTATGTCACCAAACATATTAAACCTGAGTTTACAAAATGGGAAACTTTTTTTTAAAGTTCACACTAAATTTGTTTCAATAAAACAAAAAAATGAAACATATATTATTAAAAATAAACCCTCAAGAGTGTCATCACTTTAAGGCTAAACTGGCCAGCCTTGAGCTCCATGCACCAAGAGCTGCATGGGAGAACTCTGAGGTACTTAAGTCACCTTAACCTTTATGGCAAGGACAACACAAAGTGGGAAGTAAATTACAAAAACAAATGAAGGACCCTTTACAGGTTCATGTTTGGAAGTTTAATTTGCACTTGAAATCATTGCACTTCGCTCTGATGCAACAGAAATCTTAAACGCAGTCCCTTGGTTTCTGTCAATTCTAATGTGGTCGCAGTGGAGACCGTGCCATGTATGGTAACTTCTGCAGAAGTGATGATTAAAAACTTTGTTGTATATTAGTTCCATCTAATGCAGGGATAAGCGTACGCTTACTTGAGTGTGAGCAATAGCGCTATCCAGCCGTACAGTTTCGAGGCAGATGCCAGCTTGGACGAGGAAAATAAAGACGTACATGGATCTATTTTTCTGAAAGTGGATCAGAATGAAGCGGAGCAGGGAGCTCGTGGCCCACTGACTGTAGCAGTTTTTTCCAACTGTATGTTTTTCACCTGCTCCTGATTCACATCGATTTGAATGAAACAATACCCAGAAATGCAATTTCAATCTTAATTTTCATCATGATAAAAATGCAACAAGAACATGTTAAAAACACCCAAAAACACAATTTTCATTAGAGTGACCCTTCAAAGGGCAAAGAAAAACATAAGTAAGTCATCTAAACCTCTATCACAAAAAATGCTCATCTTTAATTACTGTGAAAGATCTCTGAAGGAGCATATTCAAACACACTAAACTCTACTTTGTCTATTTGAGTATTTTATTTTTCCTTTTAATAGTGGCACATTTCCACATACTTTGACATAAACATTGTAAAAAGGAAAAAAAAAAAAAACCAGAAATATATTTGAGGACCTAGAAAATTTACATGAAAAGGCCTCCAGCCTATAAGCATCCTTTTTCAAATTAAGATACCATTGCATGTTCATGGTCTAAAAAAGAAAATAAAGTCTCCAACTGCTTTTATTTTTCAACAGCACCATAACTGCTCTCTGCAGAGCATTTCTTCAACTTAGTGTCATTCAAGACTTTGGGGTTTACTTGAAAACGTAAAAATGGGAATCATTTGTCTCTCTAATGTGCATCACTAATGGGGGCCATGATGTTATTATCCAGGGCTGACACTGCTGATCCAAAAGCACATGTGTGACTGAAAACACGACTCATGTGGTTATAGATTTCTTTATTCAAGGATAAAATGCCAAACCAGGCAGCACAGATGAGTGACTGTACCATCGCTCACTTTTGTGGCTTTTTCCTCCACTTTTTAAAATATACTAAGCTTGATTTTAAAGTAAGGATTTCTATTAGCTTCTGTGCATAGTGTGCTGTCTGTAAACAACTCAATGAAAATGGATTGGATCACGTAAATAATGGGTTTTTGTAGAATATTTTTGCACAAACATGTATGGTTTTATTGCTGCAGCCTCATGTGGACAGATTTATGCCGGGGTGTTTTAAACTCCACATCTATATTTTGTTTATCTTTTGATGTTTTTTAATAAAGTCATATAAAATGAAAACATGTTTTGTAGAAATATATACTGTGTCACTTGTGTGAGGTATAAAAGCCAAATGCAGGAACAAAAGTACATATAGTAAATTATTATTTATTTTACAGAAAAGGAAAAAGTTTACCAATTAATTAATTTATTTCCAGCTATTAAAAAAAATATATAATTTAGCTTTCATGTAGATGCTAAATTAAGGTAAATTTGGAGATAAAAGGGTTTAATAAGTATTTGCATCAATAGGCAGATGCAGATAGGTTGAAAATAAAAATGAAATAAATATAAACAAAGGTAATTTAGCTGAAATATTAATTAAGGGTGGATGGGGCAAATCAAAAGGGAAAAAGATAAGTATAATCCCCCAATGTAAGGGTGCCCACTTGAGTCAAGATCTACACCTCAATGCATCTAATTTAGCTTTGAAAGCCACTCTCATCTTATAATAAAATGTCCTGTGTCCATTCCAAGTCTAACAAGAAATAAAGGATTAAAAACAAACAAACAGAAAATTGACTTATTTTTAGGATGAGTTAAAGTAAAAAAGCAATTTTGACTGTTCTGTTTCCCATAATAATCAGACAATGAGGTGCTTTGGAGTATAAATAACAGCAGCCAAAAAGATACATGATTAAACTGAAAATAATCATATATGTCACACTTTGGGAGAAAAATATGACACTTCTGAGCAACCACGCCTAGCCCAAATTAATGCTGCATTCACAGCGAATGCGATTCATGCATCAAACTCGCATCCGCTACCTATTTTTTCAACGTGCATCAAGTTCAATGCTCAATGCTTGTCCAAAAATCTGTTCATAAACGTGACGCTTCTGTCATGTGTGGGAGGAGCTTCTTAAGATTTTAGCTTCATCGCTACATTTTAAGCATTGACTGCATCTTGTTAACAATGCATGGAAGACATGGTTGATCTAGAGAACAGGTTTATTCATTTGGGGCATCGTTTTTTTTTTTTTAAGGCGATCTTTTAACTTGTAGTCCAGGAGCTGCATCTGAATGACGCCTGCTTTCAGCCATACTTCCGTCTCTCTCTGTGACACTGTTTGACAACTTTCTGTCCCGCATTAGTCGGAGAAGGAAAAAATAAAAGCAAGAATAATAAAGTCTTGACGAGAATAAGAAAAATATCAAGTTTAGGAAGAGAACAATTAGATTCTCCTCCATGTTTGTTTTGGATGCGCTTTTTCTTCTGCATTGCTGTCTGTGTCAAGTACTGATGCACACACCTACAGTGCCCTCTAGTGGTTGTTAGTGGGGAAAGAACCTCTAATGGCAAATAATGAATATATGAGCATATTTTTTTTTTTTTAATTACATATGTCACTCCTTATTATAAGTTGCACTCCTGGGCAAACAATGTAAAAAGATGTGACTTATAATTTGACAAGTAGTCCAACCGTGAAAAGTTTTTTGATTGTCAGTGTCAAACCACATTTATTACATTTTCTGTACGTAGCTAAACGTTGGCCAACTCCTTTGCACCCTCATTTAACTTTTTCTACACCCACCATTGTAATGGAGATGCTGCATTCTGACATAAAATATGGGTTGCAGATGCTTGATTGAAAATTAGAAGCACAATTACAGTTAGGAGGAAGTCAAAAAGCCAATTCTCAATCACGAAGAGAATGGCGTGACTTGCTCTGCCCCTGCTTGGCTGGTCAAGTTTCCTGCTGATGCCCATCAGTTACTTTGACAAAAGGACCTGCCCTGAGGCTGTAACATTTTTCATTACGAAGAAAAAAAAAGGAATATGACTAATGTGGTGTTCATCAAGATGTCGTATTTAATGCTCTGATGTTAATTTTCATTTTGAGTCGTGTTGCCATGACTTCCTTCCTTCTGTGTCGAGCAGAGTTTGAAATTATCTTCAAAAGGAAAAAAAAAAAAAAACAACATCACAGCAGTTGCAGGTATAAAGCTGTTATTCTTGTGCAGCAGTGATTCACAGACAGAAAACATGGCATAAGTAAAGTGTTACCCATCAGTTTTTGTTCTTTTTTTGCATTTATTTTAACTTAAACTTTTATGCAAGAAGACAAAAGCGACTTTAAAACAAATCCTCACTGAATCACCTATATGTAATTATAATCAACTCAAATGTATTCCCCCTTTTTAATCCCTCATTCCGACATAATAGGTCCCATAATTGCTGTGTAATTACACTTTTATAATCAGACTGTGATTGGCCCAATATTGGAGATATTTATTGGAGCTATTGTTTATTTTTGTGCATCTTTTTAACATTGTTTATGGAGGCAGATGTGGCACTATGTCCAACCAGTTTAAACATCACAAGTGAAGCCAATTAAAGTGAACCCGTGTTTTTCTGCTGCTGTCCTTTTCCAAACTTGCTGCTTGTTTTGCCGGAGAACAACAAACAAGCTAAATTAGTTATTTTGTAAAAAAAAAAAAATAATAAAAATAACCTGTAATTGTGAAGATGCATTCATGAAAATGCATCACAGACTTTGCTTAAGTATTCTTTTTTATAAAAAGGTTCAAGTTCACTTTAATCATTTAATATCCAGAAAGCTTCAAAGGAACTTTTGACTTCTCTTCCAGTAGACATCTGGAGATTTGTCCTGAGAACTGGTCTACCTGCATCCCTGAACCTCCTGGCTTAAATTATACTTCTTGTAGTGCAATAAAGCCATCCAGCCTTCAAGTCATAATGGCAATAGTTCCTCAAATGATTACCACCATCCCAAAGACAGCTGGGGATGTTTAAAATATGCATGTAGATTTTTTTTTTCAACTCCAGACATCTGAGGCAGCTTTAAATAGCATCAATGTCATGTTATTTGTTTTTTTCAACAAGGAATTTCAATAAAGAAATGTAAAGAAACACTTGGCTTTGAGTAACTTTGATTAAATAGCCAGTCCAATCATCCTTTGATTTATTGTAAAAGGGTTCCCAGTGTTTTTTTTTTTTTTTTTAACTATAAAGATACCGCTTTTAACCAAAATCAAAAGACCTGTGTTGTTTTCTAGAACAGTTTCTGCAGAGAGAGTTTCATTAGTAATTCACTTCAGAATCAGTATCCTTTAATATTATTGTACACAAGAGGTTTGTTACAATGAAATTACTGGTGCTCTCCAGCTGCTTGAGCAAAATAAAATAAAGTTACATACATGTTAGAATGAGATAGAAAGTATGTGGAACTATAGATAAATACATTGATACAACTCACATACATGTATTTCACGTAACTTTCATTGCACTTCCAGACTTTTAGATATTGCACATGATTGTTATACAGGTGTCACAGTGTTTTTATTTTGAGGTACACATTTTGTTCAGGTCGTTGACAGCTCTGGGGAAAAAAAAAGCTATGTTTGCACACAAGATACATTTAAACAACCACTTCCAATGAAAGCACACGTAAATGCAATTTTTGGACTTCTGCGTTCATCCCGCAGCCATTGAACGCATGTTAAAAGTTAAACAAGGTCAAACTTTGACCTATCAGGGACTCGGATTAGTGACGCATGACTAACGTCCATTTTAATTCACAGAACTGCTTGAAAATTGATCATGAAGGAGAAATTAATAATTGCATTTTGTGCCTGGATGGAATTCTCTATGACAGTGTTTTTCAACCTTTTTTGAGCCACGGCACACTTTAACCTTAAAAAAAATCCCGCGGCACACCAGCATCCCAAAAAAAAAAAAAAAAAAAAAAGGGAGAAACTCATAGTCTGTATTGATCTACAGTCCCTCCACAATCTCACATGCATTTTTGAGATGATTGTGGGAGAAAAAGCTGAAAGCTGCAGCTGTTTTTTTTCTAAAAGATGTAATAAAAGTTAAGTTAGAAGATTTAAAAACAGTTTGAGGTGTGTTCGTTGGTTTCAAGACGTTTAGCAACAGATCTCCTTTTGCGCGGTCGCTTTACCCCAATGCATCATGGGAGAGGTAGTGCATAAAACGTGGGGGAAGCTACACCACTAAAGACGAGCTTTAGCTGGTATTTTTGTTAGAACTGAGCGACTTTACGAGCTAAATCGGGACAAGGAAGTTAAGATTTTAACCACTTCTGATTGGTCAGACTGATGACATGTGATTAAGCCCCCCAAGAATGATTGGTGGAGACAGTTAAGGGGCGGGACTTTTCCTAAATACAGCCGAAGCTGCAGCTAAATCGCGGTACCGTCATTCTGATCAAAATGTCTTTAATAAAATAAAATAAACACAAAGAAAAAAGTATTTAACAATCTTTCATATTTTTATCAGGGCTTGTTTGGATGAACACAGAGCTGAAATCCTGGAGATGAGAAATGTTTTTAGATCAGTTAATGAGGGCAATTTCCCACGGCACACTTGACCATCTCCCACGGCACACTAGTGTGCCGCGGCACACTGGTTGAAAAACACTGCTCTATGACACCAAGTCTTTTATATGTCGGAATAGAGCTGTGAGAGAAAAAAGCCTGGAGCAAGATTCTTGAGATTAGCACCACTTTGAAATTTCCCATCAAGCCTCTTCCAACTGTAGGGGGCAGACATGCTACTAAACAGTAGAAAAAGGAGAAAAAGCCGTTCTCTGCTTGTCCAGTGTGAAGACCATGTGCTAAATGTGCATTCAAGAATGCGCGTCACATGCTCAGTGTGTCTGTAGCTTCAGTTGTGGACAGGACCCTTGGCATGGAGCAGCTCCCTCCTCCCCTACCACTATTGAGAGCTCTCTGCTTGTACATTTTCCTCCCACAGCCCAAACTCAACCAAGCAATATTGGAGCTATCCAGCCATACAGTTTTAAACCACATTCCAGCTCAGACAAGGAAATCAAAGACATTTATGGATCTATTTGTCTGCAAGTGGATGCATCAGAATGGAGGAGCGGGGAGGTTGTGGCCAGCCCAGCATAATTTTTACATCACAAATAATCCCTTTTTCAAACAGCAGTTTTTTTCTGCTCCTGATTCACAAGGATTTGAGCAAAGAAATATTCAGAAATCCATATTTAAACTATGTTTTCTTTATATACATATATAAACTGCATTTGTCCTCCATCACTGAATTAAAAAAGCCACTAGAACATGTTAAAAACACAAAAAACCACAATTTTTCTTTAAGCGTTCATATCTGTCTGCGTCATGTCAATGCCCGAGCCAATCAAGTATTGGTCAGAAAAGGACTTTTTTAAAAATAATATTTGTTCTTTTTTTGATTGCTTGTCCTCATAGAAGTGTAGCTAGCTGGATGCCCAAAAAACAGACGCAGCGGGAAGCCATCCGCTTCACCGACTGATCCCCACTTTATGATACCCCCACACACCCCTCCCACTTTCTTTGCACTTCTCTGTCTCCCAGCTTCAGATGAGCCATCCTAATGTACAACCATTGAATAGAGGTCACTGTTGATGTCCGATTCCTGCAGAGGTATCTCGTCACGCAGAGCACTGCATGCTTCAGGGAGTAATCACAACCCTCCAGCTTTCCCCATCAACATTCTCCACTGCCCTCAGGCCAACAAACCAGATTTTTCATGTCAGCTGGCATGCATCTTCAAGTCGTAAGTAGCTGTTTGACTTTCACAAGTCTCCCATCATTTTAGCATGCACACTCCCAGGCAAGGTTGCTTTATCCTTGGATCATAATTATATGCCAGTTATAAGTATCCACTTGTGCATGCAGATGGACTGGGCTCCTTAAAAATCCAGGTAGCAGGTTGAACCTATCAAAACATTTTTTTTTATTTCCTAAGAGGCTCACATCAAAATAATAATTACAAATGTATCCCATTACTTTTGTCCTCACCTTTCGCACACACACACACACACACAACAACCACAAACACAAACACCTTAAAGGTCATTTGGGTGTTTAATGCATCACTTATTTTCAAACTTGTACAACGACAGAGCTGATATTAACCTGATATGCTACGTTCACATGTTGAGCGCCTGTTCAGTCCATGGCGTTCACATTGGACTTAAGCTTAGCGATTTTCAGACATTTTCTTTCATAGCTCAATTTCGGATTATGAAAGACTTGATTTCATATAATTCCAGCCGGGAAGAAAATGCAATTATTAATTTCTCCTCCGTGATCAATTTTGTAAATGGTTGGCTCCTCTGGGAGTTAAAGGGCTCAAGTCATCCATAGGTCACTACCATATACGAGTCTCTAATTGGTCAGAGTTCAACGTGGTTTAATGATTCAATATTCGTTCAGTGGCAGCGCGTTTTGTAGGTGGAGCCTGAAAATGGTCAGAGAAACTTGAGTAGCTATGCAAGCGTTTTAAACACGGAAGCCCTAAATGTGTAGATGCATGTTTACATAGAGTTTTCAGTGGAAGTGGCAGCTTGAATGCACGTTGCCAAGGGCGGTGTCAACGTGGCTTCAGAGTCCAATTGTTTTTAGAAGGAGAAAAGAAATGTTGTGTTATGAATAAATTAAACACAGCTTTATTACTGATTGATCTTATGCAGCTTAAAAAAGTGGAGGATTAAAAAAAAAACACATTTAAGCATATGATCCTTTATAGTACTGACTGATGCCACCACTTCTTGATTGTAGCTCATTACTGCAAAGTACTTCATTTAACATGACAATGACTCTCATTTGAAATGCATTTAAATCAGTTAAATCCATCCTGACAGGCATTTAAGAATGCCTACTTACCGTTCTAATGTTAAATGTCATGCATGGAAGATGATCTACATGTATGCAGTGGTAAATCGATTATACACAAAAGAAGTTTTCCTGAGTGAGCTGAGATGCACGATGATTAAAGTGTGTTTGTCGAATCTATGTGTCATCAGCTTTGAATGTGCTCAAAGTAATTATTGCAAAGGCAAAGATGGTGCCTCGTCTTTATCAGCGTCAGCCTTGAAATGTGACAAAGCAGCGGGTAAACACGACCATAACATTGGTTAATTTACAGAAGCTTTTCTCATCTTTGTCTTAAAGCTTTAGGAGGCAATAATGGGTTGTGGTTTTGCTTCGAGTCAAACACGGTATAATTTAAAAGATAAAATATAAGAATTCTGGAAAAATTTGGCAAAATTAGAAAAAACAGGAAATACAAATTACACACGTAAATGGTCCAGAGCAGCAACAGAACATATCAGTCTTCTTGGGCTCTTTTTCAATTGATTTCTGTAGTAAATCATACATGTAACCGTAAAAAAAACAACAACAAACAAACTAGCAAATGCATTTTTTTCCCATATCACAGCAGAAAAGGTAGAGGAAGAACCATAAGCAACAATTGCTACACCAATTTTTCAGGGTGAATGTACTGGAAGAGATGGCAGACGCATTCAGGAGTCATGACACTCGTATTGCAGCGATTCAGACTACGGGTGCATGAGGCAATTTCTGAGCACAGTCAGACTCCTTCTGCCGGGACACGCCGGCAAATAACCTTCACATTCAGGCCTTGCTAAATAGTTATTACAAGTTGAGCACGGTCAGCAGATTTAGGCAGAAGCTATATGTGTTCTTGGTCACTGTTTTCTTTATTTTTTCTCGTGAGCATGAGGATTTAGAATGTTGTGACCCCTTGAATAAATACTTGTAATCCTGACATCTCACCTAATATTTAAATTAGTGTTTTTTTTTTTTTTTAGAACTTTTTATAAGCTCAATATTCTGGGAGAGGAGGATGCACAAATATTTTTTAAAGCCCCCCTATCCAATCATCTTCTGATCTAGTTTAAAAGTGTTGCCAGTATTACAAATATATATATATATATATATAATTACACAATTTTTACAATAAAAATAAAACAAAACACATAGTTTCTGCAGTACGGAACCCCACAGGTGCCAGTTGTCCAAAAGAAAAGAAATCTGATAAACTGTGCCCACAGATTTCTAAGCCGTGTGCAACAGTAGGAGCACAATTGGTCAGTCAGTGGGCATGAGTTATATTTCTTTTATTTTTTTTTTTAAACCTCTGGCACCTGTAGGGCTCCGTAAACGCTGCAGTACAGAGCAGGAGTTCGTTAGAAAGTTGTGGAGTAAGCCCGTGCCCATTTCCCATGATCCAACTGTTTACATGCTCTTAACGCTATCTTATAGCCTCTTAAGACCCTATTCTAGAATTACAGGTGCAACAAAAATGGTGAGCAATATTGGAGATATCCAGCCGCACAGTTTTGAGCTAGGTGCATGCCAGCTTGGGCAAGGAAAATAAAGACTTACATGGATCTGATCGTCTGATTAGCAGCGATTTAAATACGGTGACACTCAGAAATACCATTTTAATCGGAATATTTTTCTATATGTCCTCCATCATCAGAAAATGCCACGATAACATGCTAGAAACAGCAAAAACAAGATTGTTATGGGAGTGAGTCTCTAAAATCAGAGGGGTGATATAGATTACTTTCTTTTTCTATGGTATAAATCACACTTAAGATATCCTCCTGATGCTTTTTGCACATATTATTTGCACACTTAGAAATGAGGAATAACCTCAAACAGGTAAATTTATCATTGTGCTTTAAATTAAAGACCTAAAACTTTCTATTGGCTATTTACAAGATGTATGTCTTACGTCTTTCATAACCAGACAAGCCCTAAAATATATGACTATAGTCATTTTCCAACTGCAATTGACGCAGGATTTATAAAGACGGGCATAAAAGAAAAGTATCAATGTTGTTATTGTTTTTAACATATGCAAGTCTTTTGATATGGGACCCCAATTACTCGCTCAAGTGTCAAAAGCAATTATGTCTGAGTGTGAAAAGCTGTTTGAATATACATCAGGGGCATCACTGAGCGCCTCAAATGTTTCTCTCCCAGCGTTTATAGGACTAAAGAAGCTCTATAAACTGAAGCACAGCAGACTGCCCCCCCCTCACTCCTGCCCATAAGGTTGCCGCACAGGACCCACACCCTGTCTGCAGCGTCTCCGCCATGAGCCTTTATTGACCATCTGAAGGGCATTTTAAATCTCAACTCTTATTATCGGCAGAAGTTTCTATCTGGTTGCATCACTCCTGATCTCAGTTTTCAGCTGAGCTACAGGGCACACTGCATTTTGTCAAACCGACAGCCCACCTTTGACAATTCGCACCTTCTTCATCCTGGATAATGATTAGAAATAAAGCTGGATATATTGGAAATGAGGATTTGTTCTCTAAAAGTAATTAGGAGGTGATGTCCACGGAACTCATAAAAGGTATTGGTGCAACGCTGGTAACCATAGAAACCTTGTGGCTGGAGTGGTCTACTGAGAGACATCCTTTAATAATATATTGGCCAGGAAAAGATGGCAAATATAATATTTCTCCACAGAAATGTCAGTGAATTAATATAAATCCTTTTTAACAGCTTGTTGTATGGGGGCGTTTATGCCGAAAAATATGGATTAGAAACAATAATTTTGCAGAACATGCGGGTGATTTGTTGGAAATTAGATCTATAATATTCTGGAGGACATTCATGTTGCAAAAGACTTTTGCACTCCAAATCATATGCAAACTTCCTTTTTAAACACAACACTTTTTTTTCCTCAGCCAAATTGAGAAAATCAAGCATTATTTCACATCAATGACATTGACACAAAAAAGGGGTTATAACACAAGCACCTCTTAGATTTTTGAATTTAATAAAATGTTATCTTTGGACAGCCATTAATGTCATTTAGTAAAAGGAAATGCTCTTTCATGAGTTTTAACAGGTCATAATTAAAAGAAATTGGCACAAAAGCAACAATAAATTAATACAAATAATAAACTATTTTTTTCATCGTAAAAACTGAACTGCATAGTTTTATTTTAAATGATTTTTTGTGTGTGAAAATCATAGAAGCTCAAAAAAATAAGGTATTCTTTTAGTCACAGGGTCATCTTCTTCATGGTCTTAGTCAGATTGCAATCTTAGAATGAAATGCCCCCAAGGATGTGATTCGTATGCATGTTTTTTTTTTTTCTATAATCTTTTCTTTTCACCTAACAGCTGTAATTCCTCTACTTTTGCATGTCTGATTTTTTTTTTTTCCAGCACTAGCGCTGATGCAATGAAATATTTCACTGGCATCTAAGACGATGAGTTGTAAACAGCATAAAAAGCTTAAATGTACTCTTGCTTCGTGGCTGCTGGTTCTCATGGGAAATTGTGACAATGTGGTCCTGATTATAAAAATGTTAGATCCTATTTTACAAGTACTGGATATTGATGAGGGATTTCAATTTTTTATGTGCTATTCTTTAGTGGAGAATATGCTTTAAAAGGTCTATAGTGGTTGTCTTCAGACGC
The DNA here is from genome assembly GCA_023969325.1 of Oryzias curvinotus. Lineage (NCBI taxonomy): Eukaryota > Metazoa > Chordata > Actinopteri > Beloniformes > Adrianichthyidae > Oryzias > Oryzias curvinotus. The sequence goes on along the minus strand of CM043715.1, from coordinate 14,327,466 downwards.
CCTTAAGTGCTTGCTTTGATTTTAATTTGAAAGAAGCTCAGTGTTACTTTTTTGCTGTGGAATTGATTGCCATTATGTATCTTTGTCAATTGTAGCATTCAATTCTCTGCATAACTCTTGGGTGCAGGCACTCTAAGTTGTTACACAATTAGCTTTCAGGCAGTTCAATTTTAGCCCGACACTGTAAGAAGCACTGAGTCGAGTGAAAAGACACTCCAATTTGTCCAATTCCACACTTCTGTGGATTTGAGTAATCATCCAGCTATACATGCTGATTGGCTGTGAACAGCAGCTTCAGCAGCAACATCCTGCAGAAGATATACTTTTGTATAATGTGCTTCCATCCCTGCTGAAATAGGACCAGAAAATCACATTAAAGTTGTAGGAACAAGCACCAGAATATGAAGAAAAGGGAAGCCAGACTAATTCAGAAAAGTGCTTCATCACCAATCCACTGAACTGGTCCATAATGTCATAAATAGGTCTGAGAGATTTCTGATCATCTCCTTGAAGTGTTCAAAAGTGAAATATATTTTCTTAGCTCACTGATACACACTGTCATTTTCTCTGGATTTAAGCTTCTTTATTTCTATGTTGGGATATTGAGGTTAGCGTTTGAAACAGTTGAGCTTTAAACCATTTCAAGTTGTAAATCTGTCTGGATTGAGAACGATTTAGAACTTCAAATAACCTTTTATTGTTGATCTCTGGCGGTGTTGTGATGAGTACAAGAAAGATCTCAAAGCAGACACACAAGGAGCTTGTCCGGTTAAGGATTGAAATGTTACTGGGCAAAGAAACATCAGTGTGCACCATATCAATAAAACAAATACAAGTACCATAAAAGGTACCGTAACTATGCTTACTCCCAACCTTGTTGGTAACAAGTAAAATGAAAATAAAAAACTGTCCAACACCGCTACACGTTAGCCGCATTGGCGTATTCACAATAATACCCAACAAAACATTCAGACTGAGCGCCGTGTCAAAATTGCTTCGACATCAATCAGCACAACCAGAATTATCCCATATTTATACCATGGTCCAGGTGAATTCTCGATTCTGATTGGCTGCTGGGTGTGTATTAAAAAGTGATAATGCACAGTGATAATGTATACCTAAAAAAGAAGCATTTAGCACATAGCTGTTCTGTATCACTGCACTGGCTTCTTTAAAACAAACCTTTGCTTCATCATCTGGACAAAAACAAGCAGTTAGAGGTGAACTGTCTCTCTGAACTGATGCTTTATTTAACCCATTCTTACGATCTGCTATATATCGCTTTCTTTTGCTGCTGCAGTCGAGGTTGATGGCGGACTAACGCGCTCGACCACGTAACAAATAGTCCGCTTTTTGTGAAAAAACGCAATCCAAACTGAAAAGTAACAAGAATAAAGTACTAAAAACCGATTGAATGTCTATTTTTATTGAAACTGACAATGGGATTTTGATTTGAAATGGTTTATTTCAAGCAATCAAATAGGAATAATACACAAAAACACTACAATCATCAGTTATACATTCACACAATGACGAATCAAACTTAGGATAATTAGACATATTACTAAATATTGCTTGGGGAGCTGGTTTAGCTCGTGCTGGTTTGCGGTGCCTTCAGTCAGTGAAACCATGGTTCAAATCCGGGCTGCTCTCTGTTCTCTTCTCTACTTCTGTGCTGGCCTCAAGCCCGGTTGCTTTGAGAGGGTTGCGTCAGGAAGGGTATCCGGCATAAAACATTGCCAAGCTTACCATGCGACTTGTTTGTTGTGGCGATCCCTGATGGGAAAAGCCAAAAGAGAAACAATAAATATTGCTTGAAAGGGAGTGGAAGGAAGCGAACGTATATAATCCCACCCCTGTTCTACCGTAACCATTTCATGTCATGATTCATCATTATCCAGTTCCTAGCTTTTAACAGACAGAATTAAGAATCCTGAAATATCAATAAAGCACGTGACTAAGATGAATTACTAAAATTATTATGTAAAAAAATAACTTTTAGAAATCAACATGGCAAATGCAGATCAGTTTTTCAAAATATATCCAGATTATGTTACTTATAAAGGTCATGTATATGATTAAAAATAATACTATTTTAGTAAAATAGACATAACACTGTTTCAAAAATCTTCATAGCAAAAATTGATCAAGTATCAAAAGTTAAAATTTGTGAAAAATTATGTTACATTAGGACAAATCATGAATAGTATAGTAGACGCAGGTAAATGGCCTTTGAAGAGTACATTATCAGAAATTAATCGAAATTAAGAAATGAATCATCTTCTGCTTCGTGTTGGATGTTTCAGGCTTCAATATTAATTAACATGCGTTAATTTTTTTTTTTTTTTTTACTTCTTCTGTCCAACACCCGAGCCAACAGATGAGAGCTGTATGCCTCTTGTGTTGGCCATATTTTACTTTTGCAACATGGGTTTATGAATCTTCTGACACACCAGATGTACATTTGAATGAACTCTTTTTGTAATTTATACTAAACTTTATTCATTTGAACTATATTTATAACAGTTTTCGTTGGACCAGATGGAAAAGAAAAGGAGGGAAGAAGAGAGAGGGAGGGATAAGAGGATGATTATAGAAGGGGATGTTTATAATCATTACTGTCAGGTATAGATGTAGAGCAAATCTAAAAGGGGCGGGGCCTGTCCACACACTCAAGTGTTACAAACATATCCGTTGGCTCCAAAAATGTTCACATACAAACGAGTCAACATGGACACAATACAACTAATGCTCACACACACACATACTTATGCATTCAGACTAACCCACGTGAAACATTTCATTCAGTCACAAACTATTTCTGCAAAGGTGAGCTAAGACCTGTGCGCGAGTGACTTCTTCTGAGGTGGATAATGGAATGTAAAAAGGAGGATTAATTTCCGATAATGCACACTTTGTCGTCTATTAACCCTTACATAACGTGGATTATAAGGCGAAGTTTGTTTTTTGTTTACTTTAAATAAAAGCCTAACCATGTGGTACAGATAATGAGTGCAAATGATTAAATTATCCTTATTTAAAAGCAACATCTTTTGGAAATTAAAATCATATGCTGCAATAAAAAAAAGAGATCCTGCAAAGAAAAAAAGGCTTCTGGCAGGATCATATAGTTAATTGGTTGATTTTATTTCTAACTATATTTACAAGTTACTTGCTTTCATTAAATACTTTGACAAAAGCTGCTCTTCTTTTTTTCTACATTATAGGTCTTATTTGTAACTTAATTTAGGTTCAGCCTCAAACTATTATCTTGTATTAAAAACAGACACATTTCTTCATTTCTTGTTGACAGCTTCTGCTTTTTTGCTTGAAAGGGTGTTATTTTGAAATGACAGAGTTCTGCTATGCTTCCTGCTTAACAACTGCAACTACACAGCACTCTTAAATAGCATGTAATCAGATTGTAATAAAAATTTCCCTTTTTTAATTTTTTTCTCCACCCAAAGAGGCTGAAGGGTCATAATAAAAAATGAAATTAGTGGCAGCTTTAAGAACAAAATTAAATCTTTGTATGATTTTTTTTATAGGAATGCTACAGTTTTGGTCTCATCAGTGAAGTTCCAGATAACACTTCTTTGGTTGTCTTTTAAACCTGGATATTTTTTCAAAATCTTGGATGTCTAGACTGTTAGAAGGTTATTCATTTGTTTTGATGAGCACCTGTGAATTTAGTTCTGTTTTCTTTTTTTCTGTATTTTTTTTTTTTTTTTGGGCAATGTTCTGCTTTGTTTTAGATCGTGCTACTGGTTTAAGTGGGAAATTACCAACTGCTTCTGGTTTGTCCACAGGTGCACCAGCCACGTTCTCTTGGTTTCTCAATGGGTTTCTTCAATTCAGAGCATCTCTGATACAGTTCTTTTGTTTCTAAGTGAAATGAGGTTTATATATATATATCCTCAAGTGTTTGGCTCTTAGCTCTTAACAGTGTGCCTAATAAACTTTTCTCATATGGTTTGTTTATTCCTAAATATTAAACATGTTTTAAACTAACTCATGTTAGGGTCTATTCAAAGTTTTAAATGTGGGTTAAATTTCTTTGGTGTTCTAAAATAAAGATTAAAGTCACATAACTGCTTCAATATCCATTACAGTTCCCCAGCACAATGGCTTCAGTAAAAAGGAGCTAAAGGTGAACAACTCTTCAATGAACAAAAAAAGAATTATTTCAGGTTTCTCACACAGCGGGCATCAAAACAGTACTTTTTACAGTTTTTTTAATGGGTGAGTGTTGCCCTCATCAAAACAATCCTTTGTTGGGATTGACAGTCACCATTCAATTGGTGATGTGTTATTTTCTAAATTTCACTTAGAAGGGATCAGTGTTGAACTGTTTGAAATTTACTTTCAAATTGACATAAAAATAAGACAGTTTACCACAGTTAATAAAACTATTGGCATAGGATGCTACTCAGACAGTTTTAGCAGTTGTTGTAGTTCTACATTATAAGCTGCAGGTTAACTTTAAGTCAAATTTAGGGGCCTATTCTTTTCTCTATTTTTTATTGTGAAGAAAAGGGACTTCTGCAAAGAATAAAAAATTGGAAACATAAGAAACTATAATAAAAATAGTCTATTTTTAATATAGAAATATTAAAAGGGAAATCTCTTATCACACCAATAAACCCTTTCAGTTTTTTTCTCATAGATACACTTTATTATGGCCCGCAGCAGTCACAACTGCAAGGACCATATTGTAACTGCTACGAGGGTCGAACCCTCAAAAAGCCCCAAAACGTCAAAAAACGCGTCAAAACGCCAAAAAATGGGGTCAAAAGTCGCCCAAAGCACAAAACAAGTCGACAATTGTGTAACGCAACAAAAAAAAACACACACACGCACAACACCAACGCACAAACGACAAAATTGTAGTCGCAAAAATGACGACAAAAACACGAAAAAGCCCCAAAAAGCCCTCAAAGGACGGGTAAAAAGCCCCAAAGACATGCCCAGCCTATAGTAAAAGACTGGCTGCATTGAAATACATAGGAAGCACCCTGGGGAAAAAACTTCTTATTGTTTTTCGAATGTTTTTTTATTCTTCTTCTTTCTAACGGCGTCTTTGAGCTCAAATTTGACCCCCGCCACATACCCGAAAACTCACCAAAATTGGCACACACCTAGGATAAATTGAAAATGAATTTTCCACAAAGTCAACGTCACCCCCCTGAAGTCGATGACATCACGGCGAGCATTAACGTAAAAAAAATGAATGGGCCGAAAATCGCTTATGGGGCCAAAAAAAAATATTTCAAAATACAGTCACGAAACTAAAACACACATGTTGAAAATATCTCAAAGAAGTTTTGAAATCATTATGGGATGGCCACACGACCTACGGCTTGGCGGCCATTTTGTGGCGAACTCAGAGAAATGGCGATTTTCGTGTTTTTTGACAATATGGGAAATCGACACTTTTGTTCGATTGATTTTCACGAAATCGCACACACATGCTAAGACCATGATTCTACAATAACCAAAGAAGTTTCGTTGACCTTTGACCTTGGCAAGGGGCGGCCATCTTGAATTTTCATAAAAAAGCACCTTTAGTAACGGATACAAACGAAAACTCGTCCTAGGGATTTTTATCAATCTTCTTGAAACTTTTCGGGCATGAATGGCAAGCTACTGTGGACAAAATGTTGGAATTAGAAGTTGTAGATTTTGAACGGCGTGCGCGTGGCGAATTCGCAACCGTCACGATTTTAGCTAGCTCGCACATATTTTGTCGGAATGTTCTAAAACTGAAATATGCGATTCCTTGGGCCAGACTGAACAAAACGATGTCACATACGACAAGATCGATAAAGGAATGTGGGCGTGGTAATCAAAAAACGATCGCAAAAAAAAGTGCTGACTCGGCAGAAATTTTTTTTTTTGGATTTTATTTTTAAGAATCGGCTAACGAAAACCAGATAACTTTGTTGGATATATCCAAAAAAAGTTTTGAAATCATTACGTGATTGCAACACGACCTATGGTTTGGCGGCCATTTTGTGCCAAAATCGGCCATTTTGAGATTTTTGCGTTTTTACACAATATAGAAAAATGAACTTTTTTTCAAGCGATTTTCACGAAATTTGACTCGCATGTCCCTAGCGTAAGTCTACAATCACCTCTAGAGTTTCGTCGACCTTTGACCTCGGGAATAGGCCGCCATCTTGAATTTTCTATAAAAAACACCTTTACCACCAGATTCAAACGTAAACTTGTCGTTGAAATTTTCAACGATCATCTCGAGACTTTTTGGGCATCAATGGCAAGCTACTGTGAAAAAAATGTTGGAATTAGAAGTTGTAGATTTTGAACGGCGTGCGCGTGGCGAGCTAGCAAAGTGGCGCACTGTTATAACTCCCATGCCTTTCAATACAATACAGTGAAAATTGAATGCATGCATTTATGCCTGGATCTGAATACATTGAAAAAGACTGGACAAGGACATATAAGGAATGTGGGCGTGGTTAGCATAAAACCACTGTTGCTAAGGACAACAAAAAGTTTACTTTTCCCGATTTGTCCGAAACTGACGTCAATCCGTTCGTCCTCCCAAGGCAAACAAAACATAAAATGGTTGCTATGGAGATAAAATCAACAGAAAAGCCACCATTTTGAAAAAAAGTGGGTTTTTTGTCAACACATGACATATAGCTTTCACCAATGGAGCAATGTGTTTTTCTGAGTAAGTTAATGATGCTGATCGCTATGCTAGCAGTTTTAGCCCTGTTAGCATAGCTAGCATAGTTAGCATAATTAGCATCTTAAACAATGTGTTTTTCTGAGTCAGTTGATGATGCTGATCGCTATGCTAGCAATTTTAGCCACATTAGCATAGCTAGCATAGTTAGCATAATTAGCATTTTAAGTAATGTGTATTTCCGAGCCAGTTGATGATGCTGATCGCTATGCTAGCTCTTTTAGCCACATTAGCATAGCTAGCATAGTTAGCATAATTAGCATTTTAGGTAATGTGTTGTTCCGAGCCAGTTGATGATGCTGATCGCTATGCTAGCACTTTTAGCCACATTAGCATAGCTATTATAGTTAGCATAATTAGCATTTTAGGTAATGTGTTTTTCCGAGCCAGTTGATGATGCTGATCGCTATGCTAGCACTTTTAGCCAAATCAGCATAGCTAGCATAGTTAGCATAATTAGCATTTTAGGTAATGTGTTTTTCCGAGCCAGTTGATGATGCTGATCGCTATGCTAGCACTTTTAGCCAAATCAGCATAGCTAGCATAGTTAGCATAATTAGCATTTTTAGCTTATGCAGCTTTTACTATCCCTCATCCAAGGTGAGCGGTGAGGGCGTTGAGGGCGGTGAGGGCGGTGAGGGCGGTGAGGGCGGTGAGGGCGGCGGTGGTGCGTAGCGTTGGGCGTGGAAGGCGGGTTGCGTCTGCGGGCCATACAACGCCGCTTGCGGCTTTAATTTTTTTCTTCTATTTTCCTTTTTTATTTTAATAAGAAGAGATTGTGAGATGAATATGAAAATAAAAAACAGAATATTGGAAGATAAGTATACTCCAACAGTAATTTTCTACAGTTGAACTCTGGAAGCTCAGATTTGAGTTCAGAGTCTAGGCACTGATGGTGGTGTGTACCTGCCTGGAAGGTGGAGAGAAAACAGGAAAGGGAAAGGAAACACACATTGATTGGCTGGAATAACGGAGATAATTTAGCTTTTGGACACCTAACTGTTTACACAAGCAACTTTATGAATTTGCATTTGGACAAAAATACCAACAGTTAAGCCTATTTTATCCAGCCTGTTTGCCCCTTTTTCATTTCTTCCTAGAAGTGATTCTTTGAAGATAAGACTTTAAATTTGTCCAATATGTCGATTAATGGTAATTCTCTTGCATAATCACTTTTCAAAGTCCCATTTCTAATCCAAACTAAAAAACATTTACATTGGATTCACCTACTTTTGCTATTTTAACGGCACTTACGCTGTGAAATGTTGTGACATGCTGTTTACTTCCAACAACTTTTCTCTTTCTGTATGCCCCACTGGAATGGGAATTTACCCAAAGATAACTTAAAAAAAGTAGTCATATTTTCTGCCTTGACTTTCTTTTTACTGTCTCACAAAGACTAGACTAGCCAGCTCAATTATGTAAAATGATGTGGTTCGACTAAAAAGAATGATTTTAGCCCTGAAGGTTGTTTCTGATTAAAATTGAGAGTTTTTACTTCAGGTAAAACCTTTGAATCAATTTTCCTGGACTTCCAATATTTTCAAGATGGTCTGAAATAAAAGTGACATATACAAGAATGAAGGACTGTGAGGAATTTAGTTCATCAAGATTCATTTGGATGTAGACTTCCGAGTGCCTGTGGTCTATAGGGTTTGTGTTTGGTTGTTTATTATTTATCTTTTCAATATTACTTCCTCACCAACTTTGACTAAATTCTGTCAAACAAATTCTGTTGTTTGTTTATTTATTTGCCTAAGCATAAGCCTAAGCCTATGCCTAAGCATAGACGTCTCTGAAGTTATTTACTATATTTACTTAAGATGCATTTAAAAGTCCTTATTAAAAATGGTAAATGGCGTATACTTATATGGCACTTTCTACCTTCTTATGAAGGCCCAAAGCGCCTTACAGTCACAGTCCCATTCACCCATGCACACACACATGCCGAACGCTGGCACTAACCTCCCACCAGAGGCAAGGTGGGTTCAGAGTCTTGCCCAAGGCCCACACATGGGCGTGCAAGGCGGGAATCGAACCTGCAATCTTACGATTATGAGTTGCCTGCCCTACCGCTGCACCACGGCCGCGCCATGATTTATGTTTATGTTTTATCGCGGCTAACATGTAGTGATGTTGGACTAGTCACAGTAATGTTTGTTTTAGCAGTATGAGTCTGTTTTTTTTATTGCAAACAACGTTGGAACTTCCAGGGATTGTAAACAGGCTAACATGAGCATTAAGTTCAAGAGTTACTGTGGATACAGTTCATAAAGTCTGACTTAATTCTGACTCTTTTTGTCTCACTCAATGCGCTTTAGATTGGTGCGCATCGCATGGTGTACCCTGTAGTGCAGAAGGTACAGTAGTTTTTCTCTCAAACACTTTCTACTGTTTGGAACAAAGACATGTTTATCTTATGTCTTTCACCCACTCCTCTAATTATCTTTGCTTCAAATCTCTCTTTGGTTTGTGAAAAAATTCTCCTTTTCAAGTGAACCTAGACTCACATTCTTAAGAAGACCAGTGTTTTCTTCTTTGGTCCACACTAAACTTCAGGTGTGCTTTCTTACCTGTCAATTCAATCAAACTTCCTGGTGCTGATCAAATGACAACCTTAAAAGAAGAATTGTGCCAAAAAAAAGGAGGTACCACTGACTGCAAATGTTATGACATGTTACTTTGTCCTTTTAATTACCAATACTTTTTCTGAAAGGCACCAAAGTAACTAATAGCCTAACAGCTACACAGAAACTTCATTTTGTAAAGGGAAAACAAAGGAAATTGCCATGCAGCCCACATTATGAGCTTACCTTAAAACACAACTTAAAATCCACCCTTTCAAGGGCTTGTCTCCTTTTTATGGCACTAGTGTTAGATTTGCAGATTTGTTTGTTTTTTGCTACATTTTCATGCAGTAGTTTTTTTAGGTCTGCAACTGCAGAAATATAAAAAAAAAACATCAAATAAAGGGGCATTGTATATTTCTGCAGTTGCAGAAACATGATATTGTTTCTTATCATGTTTCAAACCCACTTTTCTTTTTGCATTCTTGTTCACACCTGACATTTTTTTTTTCTTTATTGCAGTTTTGCGGAGCTCGGGCTGTGATCAGTTACTACATCAACCAGCTGTTAAAATGAAGAAGCAAAGTTAATACCAAGCCTCATATGTGGGACTGTTTTGTTTTATTTTTCCATATTTGTTCAGGCCCAATTAAAAATGAATCTCGGGCTGCAAACTCTCACTTCAAATACACAACCTCGGGCAAACACATTTATCTTCATGCTGAACTGCATAGCTTGCAGCCATGTTTTTGTGCACAAAGGTATGTTCTTTCAACTAAGACAGAACAAAACGACTGATCTATACTGATTTAGTCTCATTCTATTTTTGCGTAATTATTGCTTCGTAAAGGATTTGCAACTCAGCCACATTCTATGAGAATCAGAGACAGTTTTTGTAAGCTTTTGGAATTTGGTTACATCTTTGGCTATACGTATCCAACACTAAACCTTCACCGCACACCTTCTATCACACACCGCCTGCTAATTAGAAAGGTTAGGTGGGGTTACATTTAATTGGAGGGAAAGCATGCAGACCCGTGGGTGTTGATGACACGTTAGATGTCCTTTGAGCGAAAAAAGTCTCTAAAACTGTTAAGAAAGAACTTTATCATCAGTGTGTGAGAATATAGCAGAAGCATATGATTTGAAGGCAGTAAACACATTAAAATGTGAAGATCAAGTTATCTTTTTTATCACTGTCAGACATAAAATGCAAATGTATATGTACCGAAACCAGAATGATTCAAAATGGACATAGAAAGTCCTTTGTGAGTGTAGGCAAGTTAGCTGAAAAACAGCACTCAGTGTTCCATCAAGAGACAATTTCAGCTCCATTTAGTGCTTTGACCTGGAAAAGGAAAAATAAACTCTGCAATGATAGAGCTCTTTATAGTTGCACAGGCAAATGGATGTGTTTGTTAAAGGGGTGGCCCTTTTAATGCTCTAAACATGCAGGATGTGGACAAATCAGCAGCAACATTAACACTCCGTGTCCTTTTTCACCATCACACGACAGACCAATTAAGGCCTTTGTGAGGTTTACTTTCTTTCCTGCACATGCCAAAGGTCCCTGGAATCAAGCTAACAAAAATAAGTCGTTTCTGGCTGAGGATAAGCAGAAATTAAGGATTGTAGAGAAATAAAAACATTGGTCCAATGGCAATTTAAACATGACAGATACATGTCTTAAGTGAGGACAAACTGGCTCACAGCTGCTCCCAGAGCTGCTAAGCGGGATTTATTAGTATGTATGGATGTACGGTGGCTCTACAGTTCAAATCCCACCAACAAATCACTCAACGCACAAAGCTCACAACGACAATTAAAAAAGCTGAACAAATAATGAAAAATTAACATTGCATTTTAGAAATCAAAACATAATTCCAACAAAATGAAACAAAATATAAATAAAAGTTTTGGAAAACAAAAGTAATTTACATAAATCGAAATCAAATGTTAAAAAATGAAACAAAAGAACAAACCAGAAAAGGTAGGTACTATGAAACATTGCTGACTGGATGAGGATGTTTGTCCATCATTTCAACTGAGTTGAAACGATGTTATTTGGCATGAAGTGATAGATATTCTCCGTACTAATCATAACACTTTTATTAGTCATTCTGACAATAAGAAAAAATTATAGTATCTCTAATATTGCTCATCTTTTTAATTGTACCACTAATGTTTGGTTGGGGGGGTGAGCGGCTTGAAGCTAGCAGGAGAGCATGTAAACACAGAGATTATGACGTATCAGCAAACACTTACTTCCACACCAACAGTCCTGCCCACAACTCAAAGGCAAATTTCTAAGTAACCCCAGCCGCTCTGCAGAAACTATGTCCTAGAAAATGATAGCTTTTATTTTATTTTATTTTGTCTAACAACTGCATAAATAATATTACAAGACCACTGGGAACACTTTAACAATAGATCAAAAGATGATCAGAGTGGAACTTGAAGGCACGAGGATTAGATCTTTTAATGACAAGAACTGCAGCAGCTGAGATTGTTTTCTAAACTAAACCAAATTCACCCTTTGGCAACTTGTTAAAATAAAAATTGTGCAAAGACATTTGAATAAGACTGATTGAGACTAATTCAAAGCAGTTACATGTTATTATGCTAACTGTGCTGCTTTAACAAGATCCCGGAATCCCAATAGTCATCAGGATGATAAACAGGTGATTTAAAAGTGAAATCTTTTCTCTAAACACAGAGGTCTGCAAGTAGGTTCATTATTGTATTCTGCAGGAAAATGCAGGAGTCTAAATGATCAAAGATGGTCTATTAGACAGGAGTCTTCACTCTTCTTAGATAAACACATTTAAAACAATGTTAATTGGTTCAGCTAAATTCTGGCAAACCATGCAAAAACTGAGGAACACGTACAAAAAGATCAGTTTTGAACACACATTGTGATTTATCAAACGTGGAACAAAAGTGATGAGTTTTATTATTTCAACTGTGTTATGTTTTAAATGCAGGTAAAAACTGTTAAATGTCTTTGTTTCAATGAGAATACGCTAACGTGGTGATGATAATAAGGAGATCTTTTCTGCTCTAATAAATACTTTGAAATTAAATTGTTTACTATTGTTTAATATTAATAATTATAAAAAATTGTTAAGACAAAGGTGATATCCAGAAATCATTGTGCCTTAGTTTGAATCAATCAATCAATCAATCAATCAATCAATCAATCAATCAATCAATCAATCAATCAATCAATCAATCAAACTTTATTTAAAAAGCACGTTTCATTTATTAAGTATAACTCAAAGTTCTTTACATTAAAACAAAACAAAATAAATAGTATAAAAACAAGCATTTAAAATAAAAATAAAAATAACAAAATTACAAAATTTAAAAATAGGGCCCGTACCTACACACAATCCCACACACCTCCCACCCCCCTAACTGATGGAGAAAGATAATGAGAAATAGGCTGAGTACGAACGCAAGATGTTGCGATGGAACATGGAAATTGGAACCTCCCTCTCTGTGAACAGCCGCATAACCAGCCAAATGCAGCATCACAAGCGGGGACCACTCCACCACAGCTAAGCAGTGAAGCAGTTTCCCATCCAGAGCCGCAGTGGCTGAACTACAGCAGATCCAGAGGGAGAGGTCCCAACGAGGAAGCACCGGAAATAAAAATGAGAATGACAAAGACAACATACTGATAAAAGCAATAAACAATTAAAGCCGCAAGCGGCGTTGTATGGCCCGCAGACGCAACCAGCCTTCCACGCCCAACTCTACGCACCACCGCCGCCCTCACCGCCCTCACCGCCCTCACCGCCCACCTTTGATGAGGGATAGAAAAAGCTGCATAAGCTAATAATGCTAACTATGCTAATCATGCTAGCTATGCTAATTTGGCTAAAAGTGCTAGCGTAGCGATCAGCATCATCAACTCGTTCGGAAAAACACATTACCTAAAATGCTAATTATGGTAACTATGCTAGCTATGCGAATGTGGCTAAAAGTGCTAGCATAGCGATCAGCATCATCAACTGGCTCGGAACAACACATTACCTAAAATGCTAATTATGCTAACTATGCTAGCTATGCTAATGTGGCTAAAAGAGCTAGCATTGCGATCAGGATCATCAACTGTTTCAGAAAAACACATTACCTAAAATGCTAATTATGCTAACTATGCTAGCTATGCTAATGTGGCTAAAATTACTAGCATAGCGATCAGCATCATCAACTGACTCAGAAAAACACATTGTTTAAGATGCTAATTATGCTAACTATGCTAGCTATGCTAACATGGCTAAAATTGCTAGCATAGCGATCAGCATCATTAACTTACTCAGAAAAACACATTGCTCCATTGGTGAAAGCTATATGTAATGTGTTGACAAAAAACCCACTTTTTTTCAAAATGGCCGCTTTTCTGTTGATTTTATCTCCATAGCAACCATTTTATGTTTTGTTTGCCTTGGGAGGACGAACGGATTGACGTCAGTTTCGGACAAATCGGGAAAAGTAAACTTTTTGTTGTCCTTAGCAACAGTGGTTTTATGCTAACCATGCCCACATTCCTTATATGTCCTTGTCCAGTGTTTTTCAATGTATTCAGATCCAGGCATAAATTAAAGCATTCAATTTTCACTGTATTGTATTGAAAGGCATGGGAGTTATAACAGTGCGCCACTTTGCTAGCTCGCCACGCGCACGCCGTTCAAAATCTACAACTTCTAATTCCAACATTTTTTTCACAGTAGCTTGCCATTGATGCCCAAAAAGTTTCGAGATGATCGTTGAAAATTCCAACGACAAGTTTACGTTTGAATCTGATGGTAAAGGTGTTTTTTATAGAAAATTCAAGATGGCGGCCTTTTCCCGAGGTCAAAGGTCGACGAAACTCCAGAGGTGATTTTAAACTTACGCTAGGGACATGCGAGTCAAATTTCGTGAAAATCGCTCGAAAAAAAGTTCATTTTTCCATATTGTGTAAAAACGCGAAAAACTCAAAATGGCAGATTTTGGCACAAAATGGCCGCCAAACCATAGGTCGTGTTGCCATCACGTAATGATTTCAAAAGTTTGGTTGGATATATCCTACAAAGTTATCTGGGTTTCGTTAGCCGATTCTTAAAAAAAAAATCCGATTTTTTTTTTTTTTGCCGAGTCAGCACTTTTTTTTGCGATCGTTTTTTGCTTACCACGGCCATATTCCTTTATCGATTTTGTCGTATGTGACACCGTTTTGTTCAGTGTGGGCCAGGGAATCGCATATTTCATTTTCACAACATTCCGATAAAATATGTGCGAGCTAGCTAAAATCGTGACGGTTGCGAATTCGCCACGCGCACGCCGTTCAAAATCTACAACTTCTAATTCCAACATTTTGTCCACAGTAGCTTGCCATTGATGCCCGAGGAGTTTCAAGACGATCGAAAAAAATCCCTAGGACGAGTTTTCGTTTGTATCCATTACTAAAGGTGCTTTTTTCGGAAAATTCAAGATGGCCGCCCCTTCCCAAGGTCAAAGGTCAACGAAACTTCTCTGGTATTTGTAGAATCAAGCTGTTGGCATCTGTATCCGATTTCATGAAAATCGCTCAAACAAAAGTGTCGTTTTCCCATATTATCAAAAAACACGAAAATCGCCATTTCTCAGAGTTCGCCACAAAATGGCCGCCAAGCCGTAGGTCGTGTGGCCATCCCATAATGATTTCATAACTTCTTTGGGATATCTCCAACAAGTGTGTTTTGGTTTCGTAACTGTATTTCAAAATATTTTTTTTTGGCCCCATAAGCGATTTTCGGCCCATTCATTTTTTTTACGGGAACGCTCGCCGTGATGTCATCGACTTCGGGGGGGTGACGTTCTCTTTGCCGAAAATTCATTTTCAATTTATCCTAAGTGTGTGCCAATTTTGGTGAGTTTTCGGGTATGTGGCGGGGGTCAAATTTGAGCTCAACGGATCCGTTAGAAACGAGAAGAAGAAGAAGAAGAAGAAGAATAATAATAAACATTCGAAAAACAATAAGAAGTTTTTTCCCCAGGGTGCTTCCTATGTATTTCAATGCGGCCTGTCTTTTACTATAGGCTGGGCATGTCTTTTAGGCTTTTTACCCGTCCTTTGAGGGCTTTTTGGGGCTTTTTCGTGTTTTTGTCATCATTTTTGCGACTACAATTTTGTCGTTTGTGCGTTGGTGTTGTGCGTGTGTGTGTTTTTTTTTGTTGCGTTACACAATTGTCGACTTGTTTTGTGCTTTGGGCGACTTTTGACCCCATTTTTTGGCGTTTTGACGCGTTTTTTTTTACGTTTTGGGGCTTTTTGAGTGTTCGACCCTCGTAGCAGTTACAATATGGTCCTTGCAGTTGTGACTGCTGCGGGCCATAATAAAACATTGAAATAAGATACATTAAAATTAGAATAACATTAACAATCTATTGTAAGTTCATAAAGCAATATAAAATAGATAAAATAGATAAAAATAAATAAATACATACATAAATAAAGGTATGTAAAAAATTAGCTGAAAGCCAGGTTAAAAAGATGGGTCTTTAGCCTTTTCTTAAAAACGTCAATGCTCTCTGCTAATACTGGTACTGTTCCATAAACGGGGGCCATAGTGTTGAAAAGATGCTTATCTGTAGGTTTTGGTTTTTACAGTCGGAATGGTTAGAAGACCAGTGTCAGAGGATCTCCGGGTCAGCGAGGGCTCATACCTTACTAAAAGATTGGTTAAATAAGAAGGCGCAAGACCGTTAAGACATTTAAAAACGGTTAAAAGTATCTTAAAATCAATCCTGAAGCATATGGGGAGACAATGCAGGGATTTTAAAATTGGGGGGGATGTGAGCCCGCCTCCTGGTCTTGGTGAGAACTCGTGCAGCAAAATTTTGGACAAGCTGAAGGTTCCTGATGTTGGTTTTTGGAAGACCAGTAAGCAAGGCGTTACAATAATCAATTTTACTCGTGATAAAAGCATGCATTAGCATCTCCATATTAGCAAGAGAGAGTAGTGGGTGGATCCAAGCCAGACCTGTTTTATATATGGATAAAAGTCAGCTTAGAGTCGAAAATAACACCCAGGTTTCTGACTGTTTCTGAATGGCTTAATGAAAGTTCTTATAGCTTCAGGAACTGTTTCTCTCTCTTAGCTTCAGGAACGATAAGTAAAATTTCAGTTTTTTCATGGTTGAGCTGCAGAAAATAACTTGCCATCCATGATTTCACATCTATTAAGTACAGATCCCGGTTATGATAATAAAAGTAGAAGTTATTTTTTACTCAATCTTTTATGAAGTATTGTTTCAGCAGGACACGTGTGTGCACTCAGTCTGCTCCTTTACCTCATATCAACAAGCTCTTCCTTCTTTTCAAGCCCTGATTGCAGCGATCTGGTTCTACTAGCAAGAGTGCGGCCCCCAAAGTTTGATCCCTCCTGCAGGGACATTATTGTCCATCAACAGTGCAGATACAAGGTGATCAGCAATGTCCGCTGATCTGGTCTGAACATCCCGCCTTAGAGCTTGTGTCTCACAGAACATCCCTCACCTCCTGCATATTAGATGTTGACCTATCTTGAAGGGTTTTGTCATTTCTTCAGGAACAGCCCCATTTAT
Organism: Oryzias curvinotus; assembly: GCA_023969325.1. Lineage (NCBI taxonomy): Eukaryota > Metazoa > Chordata > Actinopteri > Beloniformes > Adrianichthyidae > Oryzias > Oryzias curvinotus. Next base: position 14,310,594 of record CM043715.1, on the reverse strand, counting down.
TGAGTTCCATTGCATTGATTTAAATTTGAAATCCAAAGCACAGACAAAATTCTCATTTATATATTGCTGTTATGCCCTTTGTAATTAGTCACAGCAAATCAACCGCAAATCTAAGTATGTGTGTGGCCAAGCAATTTTGCGCTCTTTAATTGGGAACTCAGTAAATCAGGCTATGTATTTAACTCTTAGCAAATGTCAGCTTGATTAAACGAAAAATAGCTTCAGTTAAAAAGAAAAGAAAAGCACAATAGAGCTTTTACAACCACTTTCAATTAAAATGCCGTAACTGTGTTAAAGGCTTTAAAGATCAGATTTATAGATATCAACTTTCGATCAATCAAATGTTTGCTTTATTGCTTTGAAAAGTTACAGTTGTTATAGCAGAAGGTTTGGGAGGGGCGAGCACCTGCTAGGGCTAGGAGGCCAGCTGCCCCCTGTCGACCCTCTGTGGTCATGCTGATAAAAAGAAAGGAATAAAAAAAGCTACTCGGTTAAAGCAACAAGACTGAATGTATTCTGCTGCTCTCCGTCCCTGTAAACAATAACTGTTAACTTGTCATGTTCAAATAAGAATCACAACCATCACATCGTCATATAAGCAAATGATAAACAATATTCAAAACATTTAATTTGTGTGCAAATTGTAAAAGAATATTCTGATATTGAAATATTTGGAACATAGGATTCTATAATATTTATAAATAATGAACCCTGGAGTTTGCATGTTCTCCCCGTACATGCGTGGGTTTTCTGTGGGGCTTCCAGCTTCCTCCCACCATCCAAAAACACGCTTCATAGGTTAATTGGTTATTCTAAATTGTCCCTAGGTGTGAATGTGGGTGTGTGATTTGTGCTGCCCTGTGACAGACTGGCGATCTGTCCAGGATGTCCCCTGCCTTCGCCCACAAGTGGTCAAGATGCTCCAGCATCCCATTGACCCCAAAAGGGACTAACCGGGTTTAGAAGATGAACGAATGACTTTAAAAAAGTTATTTTGAAGCTTCATTATAGCCGTGTGATAGAAAACATAAAGTAAGGTAAAAGGGCTCAGGGTGTACTTAAAGCCAAAAGAACTGTGTATATATATATACACATTTCAAAAGAGCTACTTTACCAAATGTAGATGAAAATGCATTTGAAGTCAAGGCCACAGCCGCAACATTGTCCAAAGGAAGAAAAAAAATCAGTAAAAACAAGAGTTAACTCCACCGACAGTTATGAGGTATGGCCTTCCTGAGTTCTCATGACAATAACATTATGTATCCACAAGTATTTTTTTTATGGATATCTCTATGTTATGTTCCCTGAAGTCCTGCAAATGTATTCATACCCTAAAATGTCACAGGGACAGAAAAGCCTTGGCTAGTTTTAATAACTTTTTTGAGAAGAACCATGCGTCTTTTAAAAATAAGTCGTTATGGAAGTCCAGAACTAAGTAAAAAAAAAACAAAAAACTGTTGTTCATTTAGAGCTAAGAAAAGGAGAAGATGGATGAGTAGTCCAAATGAAAACCTAAAGTTTTGCTAAAACTGTCTTTTTTTCAGTAACGGAAATTTTATGACAAAAGATGTTTCTAAAAACAACTTTCATTAGGAATTTGAGAATGTTTTATGGAGTGGGACAGAAGGAATGAAGGATACCAGCAGAGGGAGGAATGGATGACTGTAAGATGGTGGGAGTGGCAGAGAAAAAGAAAGCATTTCTGATGCTGTGTACTGCAAAAACTGAATCTTAATAACGTAAAAAGACTCATATCTGAAGAAAAATTGTCTTATATTTTATGTCTTGCTAAAAATACTCTTAACAAAAAAGCTTTTCAGTAGCAAAATAATGTTGGGAAAACATGTCTTAGTGACGAGATTTTTTTTAAAGAATTCTTGATCAGACCATTTTTCTAACCTTATAACAGATTTTTTCCTCATTGAAAGAAAATCTGCCAATGTGGTGAGAATTTGTAAGGGTCCTGTTCTTGCTGTGCAGGCCAAGTCCTTTATATACCTATATATATATATATGCACTATATATATATATATATATATATATATATCATATATATATATATATATATGACACTTTAATTAATTTATAATGCTTTTATCACATAAAATTAGCTTCAAAATTGCTACAAGTTAAACTGGATGTTTGTTAAAATAAAATGATAACAAAAGATAAGCATTCAAGTTTACTATAGAGAAACATAAACACTTTGTTCAAATGGGAGGTAGTTGTTTTTTTTAATGCACCCCAGCATTGAGTCAGCTTTGAACGGGTTCAGAAGTATTTTGGAAGAACGTTTTCTTTTGGGTTTTTGTGGAATCACCAAAGATTTTCAAGCTAAGAAAGACACTTTGATGTGAGTTTTTGAGTGGTCTCTTGTAAATGCAACAGACAGTGATCTGGGAAAATAAACCTCCTACTCAAGGGCAACCAGATGGAAACAGTCACAGTGCTTCACCTGCAGGAATTTACTGTATTCACACACATATATATTTACCCTAAAAGATCCCTTTGGCAAAATGAAACACTTAAACTCTGTAACTCTTCACCCCTTTATCCCACCATATAGTATAATTCAAATAAAAAGATATTGAATTTGGTCAAAGAGATTTTAAAGCGAGTATAGCTGCAGAGGCTGGTGCAGGCAACATTTTCATCTTAACTGCTTCAGGGCTGTAAATACAGTGAGGCCTATAAGTATTTGAACACTGTGTGATTTTGTGAGTTCCATCACTCAGAAAAGTCTAACAATTTCATCTTAGGTGCATGTTAACTGTGGGAGACAATCTATAAAAATATCTGGAAATCACATTGCATGATTTTTAAATAATTTAATTGTATGCCACTGCTGCAGATACGTATTTGAACAGCTGTCTCTCAGTTAGAATTCTGACCCTTAAAGATCTGTTAGTCCGCCTTTAAATAGTCCACCTCCATTCCACTTAGTATTCTAAATTAGAAGCACCTGTCTGACATGGTTAGCTAAATAAAGACACCTGTTCACCCCATACAATCAGTGAGACTCCAACTACTAACATGAGCAAGACCAAAGAGACACCAGAGACAAAATTGTAGACCACCTCAAGGCTGGAAAGGGCTACAGGGCAATTGCCAAGCAGCTAGTTGAAAAAAAGAACCACTGTTGGAGCATTAGAAAATGGAAGAAGTTAAACATGACTGTCAGACAACTGGTGGAGGACTTTGTGCACTGGAGCCAATGAAACTGCCTCCACCTGAACACCACCAAGACAAAGGAGATGGTGGTGGACTTCCGTTGAACACCTGCCGTGGTACAACCCACCATCTTTGATGGAGGTGGATGTAGCTGACAACCACAAATACCTTGGAATCCTCTTGGACAAGTTACTAAACTGGTCGGCAGACATGGACTCCATTTACAGATTATATGTTTTAAAAAAGACTCACCTCTTTTAATGTCTGCTCAAAACTGTCATGGTGCCTGTCAGACTCCTCCCCCTCCAGCTCTGCTGCTCATTCCTCTCAGCTGTAACTACTCAACTCATCAAGCCACCTGCTACAAAAGGAGACCCAGCTTCATCATTCTTCACCAGTCCGTTAACCCTGATGGTGCTTAGTCTCCAGAAGCGCACTACGCCTGGCCCCTTGTCCTGTCCTGAGTTAACTTTGTCTGTTTTCTGCACTCCAGGTTTTCACCTCATGCCAAGAGTGTCACCTGAATCTTACCACCTCGAGCAGCAGAAGCCACAGCCGTCCTGTTCTGATGCCACCTGTGAACGTGAGCCAGAGTCTCTGTGCTCTTCTAGTTCACCAGCTACGCCATGCACCAAGCCACTGCTCTCCTCAAGACCTCCGGCCACGTTACCTCGTACCAACACAGAGTCTTCGCTGACCAAAGGAGCTCATTCAGCGACTGCCTTCGCTCTCTGCCATGCTCTACTGAAAGGCTCAGGAAGTCCTTCACAACGAGTGCAATAAGACAAGGGAAGGGGGCAGGAGGAAGGGTAACTGAACGGTCTACTACTTTTATTATTTTATTGTGTTTTTAGTGAGTTTGATTTGCATCATTTTTTATGTTTTTCTTACTATTCATTACTTTTAATATGATATGATCTTCATATTTAATGTGTTGTACGTGGTGCCATAGCTACAAACGGATCTAAAGCACACTTTTTTCCAACTCAGACAAGTGTGATTTTTTTTTTTTTTTAGTGGGGTATCTGAAACTCTTGCACATTTGGTGATTCAGTGTAACAGGTGAAGAGGTTTGGTCAAAGTCTTGGAAAACTGGTGTCTCAGACTAGGGGAGGTGTTTTACTTACCATTGTTTGTTTTTGGTACCAAGAATGTTTTTTTTTTTTTCTATTCTGAAAGTCGTGTGAATGTTGAATTTGCTTTTTTCAAGTTGATCGGTGACCTTCAAAAGTTTGAAAGCATGTGGGCTCTGGAGGAGCTGGCGAATGACCTGAAAAAAGCTGAGACCACCGTTTCCAAGGTCATTATTGATAGTATGCTAAGACAACATGGGATGAAATCATGTATGGCAGAGAATGTTTCCCTGCCTAAACCGGCACATGTCCAGGACTGTCTAAAGTTTGCCAATGACCATTTAGATGATCCGGAGGAGTCATGGGAAATGGTCATGTGACTAGACAAAAATAGAACTTTTCTGTCTTAATTCCACTCACCGTGTTTAGAGGAAGAAGAATATTTCATACCATTACAAGAATGCTTCTGTGAATCATGGAGGTGATAGCATCATGCTACGGGGGGGATGTTCTGCACATTGGACAGGACGATTAAACTATATTAAGGAGAGGATGACCGAGTGCCATGTATTGCGGGATTTTGAGGAACAACCTCCTTCCCTTAGTTAGAGCATCGAAGACGGGTTGTGCCTGGGTCTTCCGACATGACAATGACCCACGGCACACAGTGAGGATAACCGAGAAGTGGCTCTGTAAGAAGCATATCAAGGTTCTGAAGTGGCCTAGCCAGTCTTTAAATCTTTAGAGGGAGCTCAAACGCTGTTTCTCAGCAACAGCTCAGAATCTTGAGTGATCTAGAGGAGATCTGTGTGGAGGAGTGGACCAAAATCCCTCCTGCAGTGTGTAGAATGTTTAAGCTGTGTATTTGCAAACAAAGGCTACTGCACCAAATATTAACATTGGTCCTCTCAGGTGATCAAATACTTATTTGCAGCACTGTCATACAAATTAATTACTTAAACATGCAATGTGATTTCCAGTTTTTGTTTTAGATTTTTTCTCTTACAGTGCTCCCTTACAGTGCTCCATGATTTCTAAGTGGGGGAACTTGCAAAATCACAGAAAGTTAAAATACTTATTTGCCTCACTATACAGAGGCTGTTCCAAACCTGATAATACAATACTTAACATAGTATACTGTGCAATTTGAAAAATACTTCTGTGCAAACTCATCAGGAACCACACCGTAACAGACTGATATCACACTGATATTATATTTATTTGTGTCTGAATGTAAACGGCTGGCCCGGGACCAGAGAGCCTAATTTCGTTTTATCAATTGATAAAATGACAATACAGTTTTCCTGATCCTGATCCTGATCCTGATCCTAAAATGGCCACTGGTGGTGTGTTTCACGAGCCTTTAGTCTTGACATATGTTTTGGAAATGAACATCTGTTAAGGCTTGTGATAATCCCATACAGGCAGGCTATTAACACACCACAGATATAGAATATAAAGTACTTTTATGTTTCCGACCACTAGTCATTTTGAATTGTAATAACACACAAAGCTCTAGATGCCTTAAGCTGTCCAAGGCTAATGTTACTTATCTGGTTTAAAACATTAAGCAAGGTCTTATATGGGACTTAATTTAAACAGACTAAACAACGGTGACAGCTTTAATCTTTTCACTTAGACTAATGTGCGTTGCATCCATTTATCCGCAGAATTTTACAAACAAAAGCTGATACTGAGGGTGCAGCACTGTCCATTAAATCCTCATCTTATTTCATAACACTGCTAATGTTATTTATTTTATTTGTCCACATTGATAAGGTTGCTGAAATAAATTATAATACACGAGTCTTTCCTCAAGAATGTTTTACTAGTAGCTTTGGGGCTGCTAAGTGACTGTAAGGAGTTACTAAGTCTCTTTAACGTAAAATTACATTTCTAAGAAGAAAAGTAGCTTCTCCAGTAAAGAAAAGTAAAAAAAAAAAAACAAGTATCAGTATTTTTTAATGCTCCATCAGGACTCCTCTGCAATGACAAACACTTTATAGGTGTTGCTTCAGGAATGACAATTTATTATCGACCTGGGCAAATACTGAAAAATTAAAACATACATTAACAGATTAATTATTTTGGGGAAATTAATAAAAAAAAGCATGAACAATGGCAGAGAGGCTACACTTTAAAGCTAAGTTCTAATTGCCCTCTGTAGCTTGCATTCAAGAGATCACTTCTGAATAGTCTGTTTTAACTCAGGTTTCAGGCTTCCACGCTAAATACTCACTTTCACATGTACAGTAGCTGTGCAAGTTTCTACGACTGTTTTCAGTGAAACCAGGTCAAACTTTGACCGATCAGGGACTCGGATTTCGCAGTTACGTATGGATTGAGTCCCCTTTAATTCAACAAAGTGCCAACCACTTAATCATTTATCAGGAAGGAGAAATTAGGGAGATGGTGATTAACCCTTGTGATATCCTATGACCCCACCCTTACATTGTCGTGTTATCCCTACCACGACAAAGGTGAGTAAAGGTGAAAAGGATTTCATGTAATCCATGAACACCAGTGAAGATCACAAATCATTGAAGAAAAAGGTTCAGCACACTTTCTTGTGGGGTCTAGATCAGTGTTTTTCAACCAGTGTGCCGCAGCACACTAGTGTGCTGTGGGAGATGGTCAAGTGTGCCGTGGCAAATTGCCCTCATTCACTGATCTAAAACCATTTCCCATCTCCAGGATATCAGCTCTGTGTTCATCCAAACAGGCCCTGATAAAACACTGAGTAGTTAGGAATATAAAAGATCAGAAAATTACTTTTTCTTTGTGTTGATTTGATTCTATTAAAAACATTTTGATAAGAATGACGGTACCACCGCGATTTAGCTGCAGCTATACCTGTTTCCTGAAGTCCTGCCCCTTTAACTGTCTCCACCAATCATTCTTGAAGGCTTAATCACATGTCATCAGTCTGACCAATCAGAAGTGCTTAAAGCAGGGGTCACCAACCTTTTTGAGACTGAGGGCTATTTCATGGGCACTAAGTCGTATGAAGGGCGCCACAGGACCCGTTTACTAGAAACCTCCTAGCCCCCACCCCCACCCCCACCCCCCCACACACACACACAATTTGAGGACATCCTTTTGTGTGCCCTATTTTTATTTGCTCATTTTACACAAAAACATGCATGAATTTTCTAGACTCATATTACGGGGGGGGGGTCAAACTCAGTTGCAGAGGGGGCCTAAATCCAAAACACACTTTAGGTTGCGGACCGAACAATATAAACATTTATTGAACACAATAAAGCTAAACATTTAAAACTTTAAAACTTTAAAACCTTACCTTAACTTTAACTTTTCAAAGATAAATGTGAATAAAAAGATAGAAATATTAATCCAGAATAATAAATATACTCTGTCAAATGATGCAAATATGAACAGACAAAGTCAAAAGAATATATTAATTATTAGTAAAAAATTAGTAAATAATCAAATTATCAGAGCTGAATTCCTGACATCATCTTTAGCAATAAGTTATTTTCTGCTTGGTGTGTGATGTTCCCTGTGTGTCTCTGGTCCTGTGTTTGTGTCTTTGGTCCTGTGTTTGTGTCTTTGGTCCTGTGTGTGTCTTAGGTTCTGTATGTGTCTTTGGACCTGTGTGTGTCTTTGGTCCTGTGTGTGTCTCTGGTCCTGTGTTTGTGTCTTTGGTCCTGTGTGAGTCCTTGGTCCTGTGTGTGTCTTTGGTCCTGTGTGTGTCTCTGGTCCTGTGTTTGTATCTTTGGTCCTGTGTGTGTCTTTGGTCCTGTGTGTGTCTTAGGTTCTGTGTGTGTCTTTGGTCCTGTGTGTGTGTCTTTGGTCCTGTGTGTGTCTTAGGTTCTGTGTGTGTCTTTGGTCCTGTGTGTGTGTCTTTGGTCCTGTGTGAGTCCTTGGTCCTGTGTGTGTCTTTGGTCCTAGGTGTATCTTTGGTCCTGTGTGTGTCTCTGGTCCTGTGATTGTGTCTTTGGTCCTGTGTGTGTATCTTTGGTCCTGTGTGTGTCTCTGGTCCTGTGTTTGTGTCTTTAGTCCTGTGTGTGTGTCTTTGGTCCTGTGTGTGTGTCTTTGGTCCTATGTGTGTGTCTTTGGCCCTGTGTGTGTCTTAGGTTCTGTATGTGTCTTTGGACCTGTGTGAGTCTTTGGTCCTGTGTGTGTCTCTGGTCCTGTGTTTGTGTCTTTGGTCCTTTGTGAGTCCTTGGTCCTGTGTGTGTCTTTGGTCCTGTGTGTGTCTCTGGTCCTGTGTGTGTGTCTGTGGTCCTGAGTGTGTCTCTGGTCCTGTGTGTGATGTCCTGTGTTGATTACCTGGATCAGGTGTGTTTAGCCAATAAGGAGCTTCAAGGCCAAGTTGAATGGAAAACATGTAGGACACCGGCCCTTTAGGCCTGGAATTGGACACCCCTGCACTATCCTCTTACTTGGTGGCGGCCCCACTGGACATGTCTGAATCTGCTCCCCGTTGCCCCATGCAAAGCACAGCACTGGCTTGTCAAGAACGACTCTCACATAAGTTAGTGGACAATCATATCAGTCCGTTTATTTTGTACACACCCACCACTAGCCAAACAGCATTAGCCTCATTTCTACTCACAGCTTCCTCACTTATGGTGAGCGATTTAACACAACCAAGATTCCCCACTTCCCATAAGTGTTCAAAGCTGAAGGCGGGGCTAACCCCCAGATCGCCACTATATATTGATTTGCTACATGAGCAGTGCTATTTTTGGAGCATTCCCGTTAAATGATATCATTTTCAATCATTTTTTACATTCTGGCTTCAACTGGGACAGTGATCTTTGTGTATTTTGTGGAAATGATGTAGAAACTGTGGAACATCTTTTCTTTGAATGTTTTCATGTAAAAGAGTTTTGGTCTTCTTTTCACAATTGGCTCCAATCCCAAAATATCATCATTTTTTCATCAATTAATTGACAAAAATCTGGACTTTCTGATTAATGTATTGATTGTAAAGCATTTCATTCATACTTGTGAATTCTTAAAGGCGAAACCTGGCATTAATGGATTACTCAACCGTCTCAACCTAATCTCTAAATCTTTACATTACATGAATCATAAGAATGCACCAACATTGTGTAATTTATTTGATCTATTTAAACTTTTGTAATAGACCCTTATTTTTATTGATTAATCTTTAAGTTATATTTGTTTCCTTATTTTTATTTTTTGTCTACCTTTATCTCAGAATTGATATTGTTGTCATTGACAGACCAGACATGCCGTGATTGTTTGTTGAATATTTGCTTCAATAAAAAAAAAAAAAAAAAAAATTTTGGGTGCATTCCCTGCGGGCGCCACAAGGGGTGCTCACGGGCGCCAGTGCGCCCGCGGGCACAGGGTTGGTGACCCCTGGCTTAAAGTCTTAACTTCCTTGTTCCAATTTAGCTCATAAAGTCTCTCAGTTCTAACAAAAATACCAGCCAAAGCTCATCTTTAGCGGTGTAGCTTTCCACAGAATCCGGGATCAAACCGTGGAACAAGTGAACAAAACAATGAAGCTCAGAGACGCTAGTCTTTCTGCCCTTTTGCGGCAGTTTCACACTTCATCTCCCATGATGCATTAGGTCACGTGACAGCGCCTCGGCGTACAATGAGTCGTCCTTGTTAAACGTCTTAAACCACAACGAACATACAGTTTGTAAATTTCCTAACGTAACCTTTATTACATCTTTCAGAAAAAAAAAACAGCTGCAACTTCCAGCTTTTTCTGGCACAATTATCACAAAAATGCGCGTCAGATTGCGGCGGCGGCAGCCGCGGGGGGGGTGGGGGTGGGGGCTGTACATCAAAACAGACTATGAGTTTCTGCTTTTTTTTTTTTTTTTATGCTGGTGTGCCGCGGGATTTTTGTCAAGGGTAAAGTGTGCCGTGGCTCAAAAAAGGTTGAAAAACACTGGTCTAGATGACCCAACTCCCAATGTTAACGTGCCTTGGATAGCACAAGGGTTATAGTCTTTGCCAAAGATGAGAAAAAAGTCTTCGATGTGGGCACTCACACAAGCTGGGTCCGGTGAGGGGTTTCCCAGTGAATGATGTCTCAAACGTGGAAAAGAGGAAGGAAAAGAGATGAAGGTTGGCACACACCCGTTATGTGCAACCAGGGAGCGTAAAGATGGGCGAGGGGTCAAAGCCAAGGAGGCAGTCAGCGAGGCGGAGGGACCTGAGAAGGGCGAGACCAAATCTGAGGAGCCGTGAATAGAAGAGGGGCCAAGCAGTGATGAGACTAGAGCTGTAGAACCGAGGATGTAGCAAGAGTTGAAAACCAGAACAAGACAAACCATAAACAGAAATCAAAGTTAGATTGTAACTGAAGTTGGTTACTCCCTGGTAGTGAGAAACTTCAGAGACAGGCCTTAAATACTCAGGGCAAAAGGTGACTGTGATGATGACTTGAAATGCAGGTGAAAGGGGCCAGATCTTGACACAGTGTGAATGTAGCGTTAGGAAGCAGACTGTCGGATATCTGAAATACAATTACTAAAAAATGTAGATGTTTTTTACATGAAAAAAAGATTTGGAGAACAACACCATGAAGTAATTGACTGTCTTCATCTGACACAAAAACACATAAAATGTTTGAGAATTGAGATAAAAGCAACACATTTTTACGAGATTTATTCTGCAATTTTTTTAACTTGTTCAGATGGACTAAATGGTAAGTGCAAGGACTAAATGGAAATTTGCAAAAGATTTTGTTAAATACTGTTTGAATGTAAAAATAAAAACATTCTATGCTTTGAAATCCTTTCCCTAACTCAAAAACCTACTAGGCCAGTAGAGTGCTCCTCAAATATTGGGTCTTTGATCAGATCATTTGGTACTTTAAATTAAAAGTATTTAATGTAAAATCTAAAATAAATAATAAATAAATGTTTAAAATAAAAAAAAAATAATAAAATAAATAAATAAAAATGTTTATTTAAATAAAGTATTACATTCGGCAGGTCTATATGCACCTAGAAACAAAAAACAAAAACAAAAACATACGGTTGTATCAGTAATGTCACACCATGTCTTCAGTCGTCATTCTTTGCATCTGCATCTATTCTATCTGCATCATTCTAGCCAATTTTCTTCAGCACACTATCATACTTTTGCATTTATCTCCTTAACTGCTAAGTGCACATAAGCAAGATGCCTCAGGTGTCATTGTCTCAAGTTAGCTTTTTGAGGTGGGAAATGAATCCAGGGCTCCTGCTATTTACAAGATGCATTTGACCTTTTTTTCCTTTTTAAGATGACCATAAAAAGTTGTTTCCTGTGAAACGGATCCATGGCACAAAAAAAAAAAAAAAAAAAGGATGGAGATGCTGGTAAACACTGTGCTCTGTAACTGACTGCGTCTTTAGCTATAAACCGTGAATTCAGGCAAACTCTGACCTGAGCAGAAGTCTTGATCCTCTTGAGCATACAACAAGTTTCAAGAAAACATGTGGAACAAATCCAAACAAAGAAACACAGAAAGAAAACAAGCTTACAAGAACCTGTCAGCTGGAATTCACCAAAAAAGTTCTCAATACATTTAGATATAATATAAAATTGAGAGAATATAAAAGCATTGGGATGAATGAACAAGTTTGCCTTTCAATGAAATGGCAAGAAAAGGGTTTGAATGTAATACTTTGAATAGAAAAACTTAAAGGAAAAAGAAAAGAAATACACCCATTTTAGATTGGATTTTCTCTGAGGGCCAAAGTCAGTAAAAATATATGCTTCAAAAAGTTTTTGTATGCCACTGTATGACTAAATTCAACTCTGTGACAGCTGGTAAGCCAGGGATGTTCTTCTTTTTCCAATAAGTGCTTGTGATAAAATATGCATGAAATGAAGGATTTCAAAAAGATTCAAGGATGGAATATCAGTACAATGTAAAATACAATGTTATGAGAAACCAAACATTGTCTGTTCAGTGTATTTTCATTTAAAATTGATTTCTATGCTGTTTTCTTTCAAATTCCCTTCATTTATGATTAACTGTCTCAAAAAATATACATGCAGTTCTCTCCTTTCTTTACTTTTGGATTTGAACAGAGCCAAGTGTCCAGTTGAAAGTTCCTGTATTCATGAAACAAAAAAAAATAAGAGTCTATTTTGAGCAGAGTCTGTGGGAAGAATGGAAACGAGTCCAATAAAAATCCAGAGCGAGAAAGCGTCATTGCTGCTCCAACACCACTTTCAATCTGTAGCCGGAGATGAGTATCGGTCTGGTCAAAGAGCCTTCCTGTGTGCCGGAGCCGTCCTTGGAACTATTTAATCACAACAGTGAACACTGTGGCAAATTGTTGCCTTCTGATTGGGCAGTGCTTGACAGCCATGGCCATATGGTGGGAAATGATATACCCACCTGCTATCTTCTTCTGAGTGATGTCTGCAGTAAAAATGATTACTTCATTTAACCATGCATTATTCGCTTAGAAAGGGGTTGAAGCAAAAATAAAAATGTATTAGGCTGTTGGAGAGTAAAGCAGCTGAGCCTTTAAAGTGTGGCGTTGTTACCTCCAATGTAATTCTTTAATTAACATAACTTAAGTAAAAAAAATAATCACATGAATGTTTGTTGGAAACGAGACATTCAAAAAATGCAATTTACAATTAATTTTGTTAAATATGAAAAACTAGACAGAGCACATTTTGCTCACATGTAAGTGAGAGGAACGAAAGAAATCCTGTGATAAAATATAGAAGCAGATATAAAAATGTGTGGCTTTTTTGATTTATAGCAAATCTTTAGCCTCTACTGCACTCACTGAGCATGTTTGGATTTAACATTAACACTTAAGCCCACATTTGTAGGTCTGCCACAGGGCAGCTACAACGGCCATAGAATGTCTGCTCAGTTTTACAGAAACAAAACAACACAATTAATAAATGCATCATTTTTTTTAAATTGAAAAAATGAAGTGAGAAAGACACGATTAAAAAAAAATCATGTGTCAAATAAGTGCTATATTTAAAAACCAGTTTAAAACAACACAATACTTCATTGCTTCATGAAGCTTCATCTACCCATCACTAATAAAAAGTTACAAAAATACCACAGATATATTGACAAATGCTACTAACAACTAGAACAAAAGGAACGATAGCAGGTAGGGAAGTCTGCAACCCGAAGCAAAATAGGAAATCACCCAAGTTTACCCCTTGAAGTCTTCTTCTTCTCGTTCAGTTTCATGGCGCACAGCGAGTAGGTGCATTACCAGCATCTACTGGTAGGGAGTGTCGGTGGTAGTGTATAGTTTACTCAACATATTAATTTATTTCTTTAACCTTACACTTTTATGATCATATTTATCTTCCTGAAGAAGGAAGGGAAAGACTTATAACTGGCTTAATTTCCCAATTTATTCATTTCAAGATGTTCCTTCAACAACCGTCTCTGAACAGAGAACATCCTGCTTTTCATTAACACATTGTTACACCCTCATAACAAAAATCATATTTACCACTAATATGTTTTTAGATTTTAAAAAGATAATTCAATTACGTGTGACCAACCACATCTAAGTCTAAACACAACACTCCACTATAGTCTTTTACGACCAATGTATCCCATTTTCCCAACGAATTTGTATCCTTTAATACCACCTCCCTTTGTTGTCCCCCTCACACAGTCTGTGCCATCTAGCTAATATTTTTTTTTCTTTCTCCAAACTTTTCACCTCTCTTTTACTAACATCAATATGAATATAAATACTAGGCTTCCTAGCTGTTAGTTTTGTGTTTTCATCACTAATTGCTTTGTGTGCTAGTTTTCACACAAACTCTTGATGTCTGCCTCCTGTCCACGGCTTTTAAACTTCTCTAGCTGATCAGCTGGTCTCAATCAGCGGATTCTCCTCAGGAATCAGAAGGTCAGAGAAACAGCTCCTGCAAAAAAATAAATAAATAAATAAACAGCCAAAAAAACCAGAACCTGAGGATGGTCAAAGGTTGTAGAAGTGGCTTGAATTCATAACCTTCCTATCCTAGGGTGCTATACTCAATTTTCTAGCTCATATTACAAATAACTTACATAAAAAGGTTTCGTTTCCTTTTTGTGTTCTTTATATGTTTCAGTAGATTTTCACAAAACAAGATTTCTGGCATTGAGGCTTTGCCCAATGCCAGATTGGCAATTATCTCAAAGTATCACTTTTATCCAATCTATCACAGTCCATGACTGCTCCTCTCCAGCCCACTGCATCCTTGTTCTCTTGTGGTTATGTGTTAGAAGTAGTTTATATTTGGATTTTTTAAGTTTTATATCTTTTTTTTCTGGAAGAAAAAAAATTCTCACAATTTGGTCACAACTCTTTGGTTTGTTCTTATTTGTTTTTCTTTCTTCTTGTATCTATTCAGCCATGCAACTCAAAATTCACTGCTCTAGTGATGGGGGTACACTTTCTCCTTTGCTTTTTTTCCTTTTTAATCACACAGGTGATCATTTAACACTCCCATCAACATACTGTATTTACATTCTAACCTTTTTTTAAAGGTACAAAAACTATTATTTGAGTTGTTCTGCCCCTTTTTCTGTTTTGAAAAAAGGGGGCTGTGTCAAAAACTTGAATTGATTTATTGCATCATTCTTATATATTGTGTTAATCTTGGTTAATTTAGCCTTTGTGGTTTATCTTTCAGTATCACTGACATCAGATTATCTGCAATTATACATGAAAATGTGTGCAGAGTGTCAATTGTGCAACGGCTAATGTTCTGTAAAAAGAATTGGTCTACACCGGGAGACAGTCTACCAGCTGTCCCCAACTTACCCCCTTCCTCATATAACCTCATATTAAGGTGAGGGGGTGGGGGGTTTAGCCTGCGTTGAGCTTTGGGGGGGGGGCTACCTGGCAGTGGTCCCCCTCCCATGGTTGCCGTATGGAATGGGCCCCCCCTCTCTCGGTTTTATTTGCACCTTAGACATGTAGGGCCCTTGGTGGGGGGGGTGCTTGGACATCACTGCCAGCAAGCAGCAGATGTCCTCCTAGCACCCTACCCGCCAATTTTAACCGCACCTTAGACATTTAGGGACCCTTGATGGGGAGGGTGAGGGGACATTACTGTGAGTAATCAGGGAATGTCCTCTCTGTGCCCTACCCACCAATTTTAACTGCACCCCCCCTAGTACACACACATTTTACTCCTCATAATATACATTCAAACACAAACACGCACACATGCACATATACACCCTCACAAACACGCACACACATTTTGCAAGGAAGGTGGGTCCTAGGTCCATCTGTCCCCTACCCCATCCCTGGTGGGGGGTACTGGGCCCTTGGCAGCGGCGGCCGTGTCCCCTGGGTGCCGGTTTCCTGGGCCCGGCGGGGCTCTCTCCGCGCAGGGAGGGGGTTCACATACACCTGAGCCGGGGGTGTTCGTCTCCCTGTGGGGTGGGTTCGGGTTTTTGCCCCTGGGCGCTGGGCCCCGCCCACATTCCAACTGTGGCCGAGCCTGGTCGGGGCACGTTTACAACACCCCTTGCGGGCCCCCCTCTTCTCCGGGGTGCCCCCCTCCTGGGCGGGGCCGGCTGTCCCCTTCCTTGCTCCTTCCTGGACCAACCGTGGGCCGGATGGGTGGCTGCCTGGAGCGCAGAGCGGGTCTCCCTTGGGGGGTCCTGGCTCGTACCTGGGGTTGGGGCGGGGGGATGCCCAGAACTCCTGGGTGGTGATGAGGTGCTCGTCTGGGGCTGTGGGCACTCTTCCCGGGTGGGGCCCTGCGTTGGGCCCTCCCGGCGCGGCGGGGGGGCTGCTCCCCTGGATGGGCTGGGGTGGCGCTCTCTTCCCCCCGTGCCTCCCTGCTCTCTGGCTCTGGGGGCCTCGCGGTGGTCCTGCTGGCCTTGGCCTGGGTGGCGGATGTGGTCACCCGGGGGGGTGGTTGTTCTCTGCCTGCTGCCGAGTGGCGTTGGGGGTTCTGGCTGCCACTGCTGCTGCGGTGGGGGTCTGGGTGTGGGGATGGCTGGGCGCTCTCACTCCTTCTTTTCACATTCCACCATCCATTTAGAAAAACATAAACACTCACCTGAGCACAGGTGTTAGCTCACCTTTACACTAATAGTTTGCATGATTGAATGAATGAAATATTTCACACAAGTTGGTTTAAAGGCATAAGTATGTGTGTGTGAAAAATATCTGTATTGTCTGCATGTTTTGTGTACATGTTGACATGTGGACATCTTTGCAGTTAACAGGTGTGTTTATAACATCTGAATGTGTGTGTGGATAGGCCCCGCCCTTTGAGATTTGTTTTACACTTAAGCCTTACTGTAATGATAAACATCCAGTAAAGTTGTTGCCTTATGCTGCTTTACGGTTCTACCCCCCCCTCCTATTATCACCCTCCTATCCCCTCTCCTCTCTAACATCCCTCTCTATCCTTCCCTCCTTTCCTTTTCCGTCCGGTCCAACACCGAAGATTTTCAAACATGATGGAATCTAATAAAGTATGGCCTCAATTACAAAAGGGGTTTATTCAGACATTCCTCTGGTTTGTCTGAAGATTAATAACCCCTGTTGTTAAAGTAAAATATGTCCAACACAAGAGGCCTTCAGCTCTCATCTGTTTGCCCAGCTGTTGGACAGGACAAGTTAAAAAAAAAAAAAAAAAAAAGAATTGGTCTAAAATGTTTGTATCTGTTACCATACACTGTTTTTGAAAACAATGTTTCTGCTACTGGTCAGCAGATTCTGGTCCCACATAACTGTGAGATAGAGTCCTCTTCCTCTGCCATAATTTCTTAAATCAGCTGGCAGGATTGTGCCAGTTACTCTAGCAAAGTCAACAAGTTCGAGGTGACCTCATAAATGTTCACTAAGGTTAAATGGTGGACTGTTGGCCGTCCATTTCACTTTCTCCATCCTTCAATAATGGATGTGGTCTCTGATAAACATCACTCTGGGAGAACAGCGTTTGTAGAATGTGGAGATATAGGACTCCCTCCACTTGCAGAACCTCATCTTGATATTTTTTCTGAACTGAGATTGCCTCCAAACCATCATACAACCTCCACCAAAAAATGGTGCAGCGATCAGCACAGCAATCTCAGACAGTCTCTTACAGTTGGTTCTTACTGTACATCTTCGAGTTGTTGGCAGAGCCAGACACGAGTATCTTAAAATGCCAAAAATGAATAATAAAAAGCTGTTGACTGTTAGCGGAGATGATAGAGAATGCCCAAGACTTTAGCGAGTGAATTCTTTACATACTTTATTCAAATTAAAAATATGAATCAGTTGGAGAAAGTTTTTATTTATTTATTATTAAAAATCAAAATCACAAGACTGCACACTTCTGCAAAGTAGTACAGTGATGTGGAAACTACATTTACATAGCAGAAGTCTGCAGAAGGAGCAGAGCAGATACATGGCATTTAGGTAAATGTCACTTGGAGGAGTAAATGGTCAGAGTTTCATCGCACAATAGTTCATTATTTGTGGTGACTGACATGCATGGCAATTAGAACAATTATTATATTTTAGTGTATTAAACTAAAATAAAAAAAATACTACAACAACCTTATATTAAACGGTGGCCCTACAAGGTAAGATTTGTTGATGCTATAACAAAAAAGGCTGAAATCTGATTATTTTCTAGTCATTAAATCAACACATTCGACATTCATTTTGCTTTTAGAAACTGGTTTAAATGTAAAAAGAAAAACAAAACAAAAAACCATAGGACTGGGGTTAGAGATCTCATTGTGCTGGAGCAAAGGGAAAATATTAAATTACTGTTTAAGCTAAGTGAATGCTAAGGACTTATCACTCTTTGTTTTGACTTGGGCTTTTATACTGCAGTAAAGAGAACATTAAGAAGGGTGATTTTAATTATATTAATCTGCAAAAGTAGCAAGGAAAATGTAATTGGGGGGAAAAAAAACATGTAGAAAATATTTTGCAAGGACTTTTAAACTGAAATAAATTTTCAATAGCTAAATAGGAGTTTATGCGTTAGCTGTTGCAGCTGTGTCAATTCAGTTTCTTGTTGTTGCAACAACAGCAAAGCATGCTTTGTTTAGCTACTGAATAGTGAACACTTTTATGGTTGTTGACCTTGCTGGTAGGAGTTTTTATTTTTTATTTAGCATAGAGTTTGGCACAGAAATCACTTTTTTTTTAATCTCTCTCTTTCTGCTAAAAGTCTGAAAGTTAAATTCTCCAAACAAGGTTCTAATTCACAGGTAGGGTCCTCTGATAAGAGCAGGGGAGAGATGACATGTTTACTGATGGAATGGAAAAAGCTAAAACCACGCTGTGTGAGGGATTCTGCTCTGCAGCTCCTGATTCGTCTTATCTGCCAGCTATAAATCAGCCCTAACCAGCTGGCAAGCTAGGACTGACACGGTTGCCGTGGACACCATATTATATTTACTTTTCTACGCTTACACTCGACATTTGCAACATCTGCTTTATGATCACTTTGCTCCATACATCGTCAGGAGACACATTTATCACTATGAAACTGCTATTTTTTCATTGTTTTATGATAAAGTTTATTTTTGTTGTTGTTCATTTAACAGGGACAGTGACCATTAAAAGCAATGTGCCAGAATTAGCCCAAAGACTATTTTTTATCTGTAGTCCCCGGACAGGTGTTAAAAATTGTCAACCTAAAAAGCCACTCTGAGGAAAATTGTTTTTTTGGTGTTTTTAACATGCTCTTGTGGCAATTATTCTGTTGATGGAGGACACATGAAGAAAATCAAGCTTAGAATTGCATTTCTAAATGTTTTTAATGCAAATAATTCTAAATTAGGAGTAGACTTGAAAATGACTTTGGAAAACGCCTGCAGTTGTGAGGTAGAAGCCACAATCTTCAGGCCACAAGCTCTATGCTTCGCGTCCACTTGCAGACAAAATAAATTAATGTTAATGTCTTTGTTTCCCTCGTCTGAGCTGCCATCTGACTCAAAACTGTACAGTTGTATAGCTCCCATATTGCTCACCATATTTGTTCTACCTGTAATTTTGAGGTTGTGAGGGGCTTTAGTGGGAGAGTGTGACGCGAAATGGGGGCAGGTTTACGCCGCACCAACAGCTCCACCCACAACTCTGAGGTGAATTTCTGACAACCCACTGGCTACCGCTCTGCAGACACTATTTGCTGGAAACCAACTGTTTTTTGTTTTGTTTTGTTTTGTTTTGGTTAAAAAGGAAAGAATCATAATTAAAAGATCATTGGGAATGCTTTGGAAATCGATTAAAAGATAATTGGAGGGGGCCTTTAAGGACAGACAGAATATTATTATATTATTATCAAATGGGTAAAAACATTGAGGCACAGAACAAGTTTCCAAAAAAAAAAAAATTCATGTGCGGTTACAGCTCATTTGGGGGAATATTCGTATTAAGAAATGCACTAAAGTTAAAGTCACATTGATAGCACCTTTACTGACATTTTGAAATGTTGGGACTCTCTTTTAAAAAATGGAATAGTGACATTTTTTATTTGATGCTGTGGTAAATTGGTCTCCCCCAAACAAGGAGAATATTTTTAACCGACTGCCATTTAACCTTTGATTTTCCATCAAAGTGGATGATAGTATAAGTGACACAGAAATGGCATAAAAAACCATTGCAGCCCATTCTCTACTGACAACCAGGTGACTTTATCACCTGACTGGAAGATCTGACCATAAATTGCGTATATTTTCAAATTCATGATCCTGTAATTGCTCTGAGATTTCAGATGCCTGTGGTAGCCTCTAGCATATAGAAATAGGTCCATGATTGGTTTTAAACCCCTGACACCCCCAACACCTTGAAGGGGAAAATGACCAAATGCTGCCCTGTCTTTCACATAGTTAATGTTAAAGTGCCCTTGAGCCAGGCAATTTATAGCATCGAATCAAGATTCATGAACATTTTGAGCCAAGAAAAGACCACTTTAACTACACTCAACTTTCTCTGAGTTCATTCATGTCCTTGATGCAATTGTGTCATAACACGATGAGATCTGTTGATGTTTAAGATCAACAGATTCCTTTAAATCATCTCAGTCTGACAGAGTGAACTGAGATCAGTGGAAAGCAAACTCCTGCTGTACTTTGACACCATGATGAGTCATTCATTCATCTTCTAAACCCATTCTTGTCACTTTCGGGGTCACGGGGCTGCCGGCGCCTATCCCAGCTACTCGTGGGAAAGGCAGGGTACATCCTGGACAGATTGGCAGTCTGACGCAGGGCCACAATCACACACCCATGATATACCATATTATCAGTTCAATTGTGCACACCGGATTATGAAGTGCAGTGTCAATGAAGGTCTATTTACCAAATTATGTCATATTTAAGGGGCACCAAACTGTAGGGCCAATTAAGCGAGACAAAAGAGTCAGAAATATGTCTGTCAGGCAGTTCAACTTCATGAACTGCATTCAGAGAAAATATAGAAGTTGTTTTTAACACGCAACATGTTAGATACAGTAGAAAATTCACAATTCTTGTTTCTCCAAACCTTGGTTGCAGCACTTAAAAAAAAACAAAAACGATACAGCTACAACAAATGTTACTATGACTACGGTAACTCCCAACCTTTTTGATGAAGTATGTCTGAGCAACCTCCAGTATCTGTTATTTGTTGTTCCCCTAAAAAAAAAAATAAAAGATCACTGGAAAAGGAGAAAAAATTGACTAGGCAAAAAACCATTATAATATTGTTAACATACAAAAATAAAAAAATGTTTTAGATCAAGATACCAAACTATGTGGTATTCCACAGTACAAAAAAAAATATATATATATACACATTTCTTAAATCTTTAACATCAGAGCTGTAGTTCCAGTGTTTACTTTTGACTAACGCACATTTTCAATCGGTTAGACAATTAATTTAATTCCAGTGGATTCTGAAGCAAAGAAAATATGGAAGCGATTGTGGGGCATAAATAAAAAGCAAAGTCAAAACCAGAAATGCTTTTTCATTTTCAAAATGAAGCTGCATTTTTTGACTCAAAATTAAAATGAAAAAGCAATCCGCCACAATGCTTTTTCATTTCCTTCCTCAACACAGCTTATTCTGTCACTTAATTAAAATTAAAATAGTATTTGACATTTCATTTCATTAGAGTTCGTTTCATTAGGACCGCCAGCTGCCTCCGCATAGCGGAGGCAGCTGGCGGTCCGAAGAACAAAAGCTTGACCGCGGTGCGTCAGGAGGAGGACCGCAAAAGGCGGAAATGCTGCTGTGTAGTCCTGAGAAGCTGTGTAAACTCATCAAAAGTTCACAACCAACTCAAAGCCATTTTCTCTGCCGCTAACACAGCCTCCTCGTGATGTGTTTGTGTGTGTCTCGCAGCGGCCGGACAGACGACCAAAGCAGTGACGTCATCGCCCAGCCTCCCCTCTGCTAATGCTTAGTGAGAAAGAGTTTTGCAACATATTGAGCACGGTGGATGTTAAAATGCAAATGCAATCCCCTCTTTGCATTTTCGTTTTAATTATGACACAGAATAAGCGGTTTTAAGTATAAAATGAAAAAGCATTTGGAAATATTGCTTTTTCCTTTTAATTTTGAGTCATTTGATGCAGTTACATTTTGAAAATTAAAAAGCATTTCTGTTAATCCATTTTAATTGTCAAATTAGACATTTCGAAATGAATTTTGTTAGACATTTACCAGATAACTTTTTGAAAATGAAATGTCAAACACCATTTTCATTATCATTTTAATTAAGTGACAGAAAAAGCTGTGTTGAAGTATAAAATGAAAAAGCATTTTGAAGTATTGCTTTTTCATTTTAATTTTGAGTCAAAAAATGCAGTTTCATTTTGAAAATTAAAAAGCATTTCTGTTAATCCATTTTAAATGTCAAATTTGACATTTCTAAATGAATTATGCTACACATTTACCAGAGAACGTCTTGAAAATGAAATGTCAAATACTATTTTCATTTTAATTTTAATTAAGTGACAGAATAAGCTGTGTTGAGGAAGGAAATGAAAAAGCATTTTGGTGGATTGCTTTTTCATTTTAATTTTGAGTCAAAAAATGCAGCTTCAGTTTGAAAAAGAAAAAGCATTTCTGGTTTTGACTTTGCTTTTTATTTATGCCCCACAATCGCTTCCATAAGAAAAGCAGCTTTGTGCTGATATGCAACACTTTACAGAAGGTAAGTGCTTACACAATCCACGTAAGTCAACTTACTCTGGAGAAAAGTGGTTTTGTGCCATTATGCAACACTTGACATTAGTTGCATATCGATACAAAGCTGCTTTTAAAAGATGCTTCTTTCTGTGTCAGAATCAGTTGATTAACATTGACCACATAACTGGTCAAAGATTTATTGTATGTCAGAGTGTGTGTTATTCAGATGTCGCCAGTGACTGCTTTGCTGCTGTTAAAGGATTAAACAATATGTTTGATGTGTGTATATGTGTGATTTTTGTATTATTACATTAAAAAGCAAACCTTAATTTAACAAATAGCATAAAAGTATTTACATTAAAAACAAAAAAAAGCTAAAGCCATCAAATAAAGCAGAAAAAGAAAAAAAAAAGTTAACTGTTGATATTTTTGCCCAAACATTTTTTCTACTTCGAAATGATTTAAAATGCATAGCGGTTTTCAACACCGTTTGCATTCTGGTCCAGTTTTTGTTTTGTGTTCTTTGGTTTAATAGGGCTGCTAATATCAATTACTCAGAAGACTGCCTTATCGTCTGCACCTCTGCTGCCGGGGTTTTGCACTCTGGAGAGATCAGAGGCAGGATGAGATCTAACTTAAGAAAGCGGGCTTTCTAATTGCTGCTCACACCATTTGGCCTCATTTGTGTGTTCTGGTGAAGTAGGAATTTGGTCTAATACATGGACACAGATCATTTCCCTCCACCTCTTCTCCAGCTCCTCTCTTTGTCAGCAGAAGGTGGACGGGCAGGGAGGATAATATACTGAACCCATCTGTTCATCTGTCAGACCTTTTCTCCTCACAATTTATAGCATGTCTATTTGTTAAAGTGCCTTGCCTCACATTGAGATCCAGCGAGAAGCTGCAGAGGTGAACAATTCTCACACGGGTTTCACCACTGTTGCAGCTAATATGGTGAGTCGAGCTAGATCATTTCTGATGGAGGCTTCAGATGCATTCCAGACTAATGGCAGTCAAGGCTGCAAATTGCACCCACTTACAGCCATATTGTGGCAAGCCTGCTGTCCGAGCCTGTCTAACAGGAGTCTGCCTAAGATAGGTGTGCTTCTGGCAGCTCCATTTGAGGCATTGTCAGACATCTTTTGGCACTTCTGTCCATATCAAAGGCAGACAAAGTTTCAGCAAACGGGTGATGCTGCACCCCCGTGAACCTCACTTGATTTAATTGCATGGCTCTCCTGGCTTGTGTTATGAAACCATCTATATATGCAGAATTTGTGCCATCTGACACAACCTTTATAACAACTGCTAATTAACAACAGAAGGCCAATCAGGCCCTCTGTGAGCAACCATTGTTCTTGTGGTAACCATATGGTAATTCTTTTCACTTGGCATAATTATACTCTGCACTAATTTTGGAAGCATTTGACCGGTAGTGCCTGTAAATGTTTTAACTGAGTACCCATCTGAGTGCGTAGAATTACCAGCAAGTAATTATCTTTAAAAAGAT
The DNA here is from genome assembly GCA_023969325.1 of Oryzias curvinotus. Taxonomy (NCBI): domain Eukaryota; kingdom Metazoa; phylum Chordata; class Actinopteri; order Beloniformes; family Adrianichthyidae; genus Oryzias; species Oryzias curvinotus. The sequence goes on along the minus strand of CM043715.1, from coordinate 14,286,763 downwards.
TTTGAACAAAAAAACAATCAATAAGAATAGTGTTTTTGGTGTTTTTAACATGTGGCATTTTTCTCATGATGGTGTATATATATATATATATATATATATATATATATATAAAAGGAAAGTTAAGATTAAATTTGCACGGCAGGGTACTTTTTAATTCAATTAATTGTGAATAGCGGACTTACTCTGCAACAATAGTCCCGCCCACAACTCAGAGGTGAATTTCTAATGAACTCCTGCTACTATGCAGAGACTATGTCCTAGAAAACAACACAGGTTAAAACAGCATAATCATGATTAAACGATCAATGGGAACACTTATACAATAGATTAAAAGATTATCCGAGTGGGACTTCAAGCAATAAAATACTTTTCCGTTAGTCCCTATCAGCTTAGGTGTTCTGGCTTGCCTACAGATCTTTTCCACTAGCTTTTTTGTGAATAATGAAGCTCTTTGAAGACACCGGCTCATCATTTACAGGTGTGAAAGATCAGAGCAGCCGAACTGCTTTATTTTTCCAGAACTGATGCTCTGATTGCTTGAGTTTTCGGGGTACTCACTCCCTGCCTGTGTCGCTGTCTTGGGCTTTTCTCCAAACACGTCTCACCCTGCTAGAACTTCACCACAGTCTGTCGCTCCACATGAAGTCATACTTGCAGAGACAGGGTATAAATAAACAGACAGGGTTTTGAAGGCTTACCGTCTCAGTATTTCTTCAGCAAGGAGATGTCGGGTTTCTGCATTGTGAGTGGCACTTGTGGGCTCCATTCAAACTGTGTCCTCCCACAACCCCCCCAAAATGCATGTTGAGTGTCAAGAACTGCCAAGTCACTGTTTTCAAGACAACAGTGAGTGCCCAGATACTTACAAATATCATATTTTCCACAATATAGGACACACTGGATTATAAGGCGCACCATCAATTAATGTTTTATTTTTGAACTTATGTCATATATAAGGTCCTCCAAACTATAAGGCATATTAGGTGAGACAAAATAGTCATATGTAAGCCCCTCTGTCAGACTTTATGAACTGTGTTTACAGTAACTAATTTGTTTGTAACACACATCACGTTAGCCACCAAGTGTTACCCGCATTGGCGTATTCATAATACCTGTGTCTCTTTAAATTGGTCGCAGTGTATAAAAAAAAACAGACTAATGCAGCTAAAGCAAACATAATTGTGGCTACCTTAACTCCCAACTTTGGAAGTAACACGGAAAAGAGCATTCTATACCGCTACATGTTAGCATATTCACAATACCACCCAACATGTTTGCAACTCGTAAAACAATGCACCTCATAGCGTAAAGAATAGGTCCCATGATTTTCCCAATCACATTTGTCTGAGTTGAGCAAACTTTAGTGTGTAGTGTACTTTTTTTTATTGTACGTCCATTGTTTACAGATGTTTACAGTGTATACATTTATTTTTTTTAGATATAATACTTTCAATCTCAGATTTTTCATTTTCATTTTTTTTTCCATTGCCCTAAAAAGGTTTTTTGATAATGCAGAGCCTGTTTAAAGCACAAGTTTGAACTTTTGAAAGAACTTTAGATCTCTTTTACTGCAGCAAAGGTTATACAACAAATGAGATCACAGAGGAGAAGGTGATCATCAAGTTTGAATATAAGGGGACAGAAAAGTTACTGTTAAAGGACTATAGAAAGAGGCCAAAAACAAAATCCACTTTATCTGGGTTGGAGCAGAACTTTTCTGTTAACCACGCCTACTTTGATAGTTTCACCAATCACACAAAAGACAAAATAAAAATAAAAGTCCAACAGGGTGAAACAAGCTGTGAAAGGTTCGAGTAAAGGGCTCTAATCACTTTTGCTTCTGCTTGTTAGAACTTGTGTTCCAGGCTATTTGATATAGCTTTTCCATTGAAGCTCATTGTGTGATTATTTTTTTTTGTTTTCTCTAGTTTATTTTATTTTTTATTATGTAGTAGCATCTGGATCAGGTGAAAGTTGGACTTCTTTTAAAGAGAAACTTTTTCAATTAAAAAAATAATACAAGTGACCCTCCTCCTGGTTGACTTCTTCGAGTATCAGCAAACTTCCTTGAATAACAAAACTATGACATGTGCCTCACAGGGGTAACTAAACATTTACCGATGTTCATTACTCACATCATTATATTTGTGAGAGTAACCATTCTTACTCCAGTACCTTCTTTAACATGTTCTTGCTAATCTTAATTTTGTTTTCATGTTATTTTTTCCTTTTCATATAAGTTATTCAAGTTATAAACTGACCAATCAGATGCCTCAATAAAAAGTATGTGGTGTCATACTGAACGGTTGAAGCATTTGATTGACAGATACTCCTGAACCCACTTTCAGGTAGTAGGGGCTGGGACGTCCAACAAGCTTACTCCCGATTAGTAAGTGTGGTTGCCATAGAAATGATGACTCGAACTAACTTATCACTGCTTATTGATTACGTCTGGCTCCAACATGGTGGTGTCCCTTGCAAAAAAAGATGACTAAATAGATTTGATTTTGTTATTTGCCATTTCCTATGAGTGACATCACACTCACTTGGTCCAGTTCTCATATACAGTCAATGCTTTTCACATTTAGGGAAAGTATGAGAAGGCTCATTGTGAAGTAATATTGTACAACAAAAATATGATGTACTGTATTTGTTTGTTATGCACATAGAGGAAAACTTTTAGAAGATATAAACCTCACTAATATCATCTGTATGGTTGTATCCCGTTGTTTCTGGGGTGGAGCCTGACTGATATATACAGCTGGAGACGGTGTGATGAGGGGCGAGAAGCAGTGAAGAGTTGAAGGGAGCCATGTTATTGAAATTCTAAACCTGTTCCTTGGTGACCCTGAAGGAAAATAAACGGTTCTTATTTACTGCCCTCTTAAAACGGATGTTGGGGTTTGTCCCACGTCATGCCTGAAGGATTTTCATACTCAACCAGTGCAATCGAGTTTGCTTGATGTGCCTACAGCACATCACAGACTACAGAAGCAGCACCATCACCATCAGTGCTGCAGACAGCCTGCCCGACGAACTCAATGCCTTCTACAAAAACCCGCTTTGCAGACGTCCACCCCCACATGGAGGGACCGTTATACTCTTGGGACCACTACACCCCCTCACCCCCACCAGTCGTCTCAATCAGCCCCAGGTAAACAAAGCTCTGAGGAGGATCAACAACCCAGCAAGGCGGACCGGTCCGGACAACATTCCTGGACGAGCCCCTCAGAGCATGTGGGCTAACGAGCTGACAGACGTTCTCACCTCCATATTCAACCTCTCCGTCAGCCAGAGAGTCGTCCCCTCATGCTTCAAGACCACAACCATTGTCCCCCTCCCCAAGAAGAGCCCTCCCACCTGCCTGAATGACTACAGACCAGTAGCACTCACTCCAATCATCATGAAGTGCTTTGAGAGAGTGATGCTGACCCACATTCAGAGCAGCATCCCAGACACACTAGACCCCCTGCAGTACGCTTACCGGCCCAACAGATCCACCTCGGACGCCATTGCTGCAGCACTGCACACCTCCCTCTCACACCTGGAGAATAAAGACTCCTACATCAGGATGCTCTTTATTGACTACAGTTCTGCATTCAACACGGTTGTTCCCCACAAACTCGCCCACAAACTGTTCTCCCTTGGAATACACCCCATCATCTGTGACTGGCTCCTGGACTTTTTGACTGGCAGGCCTCAGTCTGTCAGAATAGGGAACAGGACCTCAGCCAGCATCATCACGAACATTGGCACACCACAGGGCTGTGTTCTCAGCCCCATCCTCTACACCCTGTTCACCCACGACTGTGCGGCCTCTCATAAGGACAACATCATCCTGAAGTTCGCTGATGACACCGCTGTGATAGGACGCATCACTGGCGGGGACGAAGCAGCCTACAGGAGGGAAGTGGCCAGTCTGGTGACATGGTGTGAGGACAACAACCTCACCCTCAACACAGACAAGACAAAGGAGATGATAGTGGACATGAGGAAGGAGAGAAGGAACCCTCATCAGCCGCTTCTTATCCGGGGTCTGGAAGTGGAGAGGGTGAGCAGCTTCAAATATCTGGGGGTCCACCTCAGCCAGGACCTCACCTGGACACTAAACACATCACAGCTGGTGAAGAAAGCTCATCAGCGGCTGTACTTTCTGAGGAGGCTGAGGAGGTTCGGCATGTCCCCAAAGATCCTCAGTAACTTCTACAGCTGCATGGTTGAGTCCGTTCTGACCAGCTGCATCACAGTGTGGTACGGCAGCTCTACCGCCATAGACTGCAAACGCCTGCAGAGAGTAGTGAAGACTGCGTCCAAGATCACCAGGACTCCTCTTCCCTCGCTGCAGAGCATATACAAACGCAGGGTCTGCAGGAGAGCTGCCTCCATTGTCAAGGACCCCACCCACCCGCAACGAGGACTGTTCACTCTCCTCCCCTCAGGACGGAGGTACAGGAGTGTGAAGTGTAGGACCACCAGACTCAAAAACTCTTTCTTCCCCTCTGCCATCAGACTCCTTAACAGCTGACAGGAGTCTGAAACAACAACTGCACCTTTGCACATACCCACTGTCCGCTACTGTTACTGTCACTTGCACTTTAGTATTGCCACCCGACATCTTGTGTTTTGTGTGTATGTTGTGTGTGAATTTTCCTTTTGGCATTCGGAGCAGGCAGCAAAGAAAGAATTTCATTGTACAGGGAAACCCGTTTCTTTACTGTGCATATGATAATAAACTCTTTGAATTGAATTGAATTTGAATTGAATGTAGGTATTCTAAGACTCTAACCACTCAAGAATTTCACAAATTAGGTTCTGTTTATGTGGAATATCGGCTGATTGAATATTCACTTGAACTAGGAAACAGCCAACAATTGATTTAGCCTCAAAAGGACAAACGGCTACAAGCCCTTTAAGAAGGAAGAAACAGAAGAAGAAAAGGAAGACAGAACCACTGTTTCAGGATACTCATCATTTAACTGAGTAGTTTAATCCACCAAAGAAACCAGTACTTGTCCAGAGTCTTTTCCATTCAAAGGCAGAGAAAACATACAAAAACACAACGATTACTCAAAGTCATTATTTAAAAAGAGCAAGTTACGATTCAGTCTGGAAACAATTCAATTCATATTATAACTTCTGGTTGACAATACAATTCATATCTAATATTGGATCATTTTGAACGATCCGATTCACTGTCCTAAAAACAATCCATGACATCTTTAGCCAAAACTTCAACCAGTGTGACTCAGAGATAAACACCTGGTACTAAACAGTGCAGGTGAAGTTTTCCAGATGTGTACAAACAAACAAGTAAGCAAGAAGTAATGACAAATCCATTTATATTTTTGTTTCATAAAGTTGTGTCCACTATTGTTTTTCCACATCAAAATAATACTAATAGAACATTTTGAGAGCATTCTATCACGTCTGTGCTAATTTCCTAGTGTGTCGGCAGATTGGACTGTTAAAAATCAAAATTAAGCTAGCAACACTAGTCATAAGATAACGAACCGAGTATCCCTGGTGTTAGCCAACCAAAGTTTTTGCTGACATGTTATCCGCTGTGATGCCCTTGGTCGATTTTATGTTATAGTAAAATAAACCTACCTCAATCTAAGTGGTATTTTTCAATATTAATATATTTGATTTATTTTATCCATTTATTGATAGAGTTGATTAATCATTACACCCCCAATAAATGCTTCATAGCAATTTTAGCAATGTAGATACTGCAGCACAACAACAAAGCTGTGAAGAAGACTTGCAGAACCATGAACAAACCTTACGTACATATGTCACATTGCACTCCACAGTTCAAACATTTTAATGGCAGTTCCATGACAGTTTTTAAAAATATTTTTAAAATCTAAACATGTCTGACGCAGGGTTTCACTTTAGATAATATGATTGCTGTCTCGCACAGCTCTAACGACTTTGGTTGGAGAAGATGTTGGGACAAATCTGCAGTTAGGAAAAATAAGCCTTTAAATGACTTTGGGTTTTGTAATGATTGCAGGAGGTTTCAGAATGACTGTGATCATGCTGTTTTTCTGCATGTCAATCATTTCTATAGAAAGTCACCCATGATTGATGTAAAGTTATGCTTGCAGAGAGGCTCACAAAGAACTTTTGTGAATCTCTGATAATGTGTCTCAAATCTCCAAAAAACACCACGCTGCGCTAAATAAATTCAACAGGGATGCCTGTCAGAGGCACAATAAACAGCTCAATATGCATTGGTGTGGCTGCAATGCTGAAAAACTGGCACAACAAAAGAAAAAAATAACAACAAATACTTTGTTTCACTAAATGTCTAAGTGTCAGGATTAAAGTGATAAGAGCATTGGTCCCAACCTGACAAAGAATCTCATTTATAACTGTTTATGTAAAAACCTTTATCAATTTGCTCTATAAAAATGAAAAATCCATGATGATGATTTCAGATGATGTTTATGGAAATTTGGAAATTGTTCGTACCCTTATTCTTAAAGTAATATAAACAATGCATGCTTTTTGAATCATTGCAGACAGTTGCTATTTCTTCTTAGGATCAGGTTGCCATTAGGAAACGGTACCAAGACAACCAAAAAAATAAAGTCTGAAAGCTGCCAAAAGATCAGTGGTTTAGTTAAAAAACATGCAATACAGAAAAGCCAATACAAATTTAAAAAAGATTTGAAGAAGTAGAACAACAGCAAAAAATAATCTTGAAGTGGCTGGCAATATAAGATTATTGGTGGTGGTGGTAATAATATACCGGTTAAAACCAAAAGTGGCCGATCAGCCTAATCCAAACACAGAAAATTGGAAGCAAACTTGACAGAGGGTTAGCAATATTATTGAACAAACTTAAATGTAATCCAGAACTAATGCAGGGATTTGGCAAAACAAAACACAAAGTCTTAAGTGACAAAAAAGAGAGAAAGAAAAAAAGATACGACACGTAAAAACTGGAACCATGTGCCTAAAGACCCACTCTGATGAAAATTTGTGTTTTTAACATGTTATCCTGGCATTTTTGTCATGATGGAGGATATACAGTATTTAGAGAAAGTGGCCTACCTGGGGCCCAGGCGCCTTCTTTCGACTCTGCCGGGGGTGGTTGGGGCGGGGTCTTCCAGTGGGGTTTGGGGTCCAGTGTCTGAGCACCAGGGTTCCTCATTGTGTCCTGAATACTCTGGGTGAGGAACCCTGCGTCTGTGCCCCGAGGGGGGGGCATGTCAAACCTTGGTTCTCCCCAGCCGCATGGATTTGGGTGGCTGGAGATGGGGGCTGGTGACCTCCACAGAGTCCCTGCCACGCTGCCCACTCAACCTGACGCGTCCGGCTCGGAGAGGAGCTGGAGGACGGGGTTTCGACGGGCCATCAATCCTCTTTACACTTACATCTCACTAGGGAAGCCTAAGAGAGGGGGAGAAAGAAGGGGAAAAAGTTAAAGAAACGAAAAGAAATTGTATGGATGGCAGATAAACTAACACTTAATAAATGTTATTTAAAAAGAATAAACAAATGAATTCAAAGGGAAATAAGGGTTAAATAAATTAAATTAAAATTAAAAGTCCCCCCTCTCCCCCAGATTTTAATTGCTTTAGGCAGGTAGGGACCATTGGTACAGGTAGTCACCACATTTTAGCACATACACTACACATCGATCACCATGATGCACACTTAAAGGGCCCTTTGGAGGGAGCGTTAGTGTGATCGGATGCCTCTGTTCGAGTACGGAGGCGTCTGCTTTGCCCCCACTCCACCAATTTAAACTCTACCCCCTTAGCATATGAAAACACACAGGGGGGTATCCTCCAGATCTGGCAGCTCACTTTCTGTGCGCTGGGGGAGTTTATAAGATCTGAGCTGGGGGGCCCGTGTTTTTGGGGTGTGGGCAGAGTTCTCTACATCAGGGCACCGGGCTACCCCCGTTTATAACGCCCACTTGTAGGAGGTTGCTCCTGGGCATCTAATCATGACCTGTCTGTCAAGATTAAATTTGCATTTCTGATCATTTCTTTATTCAAATTGTCGTGAATCAGGACCAGATACACAAATGTTTGGGCTGGAAAACTATGACTCTACCCAGCAACTCTGGCAGAGATTAAATGATTATTCAAAGCAACTTTTAAAAATAAAGGTGGTCAAATGAAACAGAGCGATCTGAGCGGCTGTAAAAATAGAGGAAAATGCAAGGAGAAGGCAAGAAATTTGTTGGTGTGCTTCCAACAGTGCTGGAAGACAGATAAAACAGGAAAAACAAAAACAGAATAAAAAAATTCTAAAAAGAAGGTAAAAACAAGTATGAATGAAAAAAGTAGAAGAAAAGGAGAGGGCAGGTAAGGGAGGGGAAGAAAATGGTAATTGTTTGCCTGGGGCCCCCAAACTCCTAAGTCCGACACTAGTGAGACTTTAAGGACACTGAAGGATTATTGGAAAACAATAAACAGTTTTGGCAACTACAAATTCAAACTATGATCATAGCTGGCACCAGGTATGAGCAACTTTGTTCTTAAATCCATTGGAAATAGTGAGAAGATTCTTCTTTTATTGTTTTCATCCTATTTTTTTTCTTTCTCGTTAGTTTTACTTTTGCATTTATCTCTTGTGATCTGACAGGTAGGTAAGCTTAGGTAACACATTTTACCTTAAAAAACCCTTGCTATTTTTAACCGTGTTTGGTTACTAAACTTTGAAAATCTCATGTCAACCCACAAGTGAGTGCATTGATCTTGTGCGAAATTGTGCCAAATGAGTTGCTGTCTGAATAAATACATACATCTAGCAATATTTCAGGACAAGGCTTTGTTGTCCTGATGAACATTTACTTTAATAATTTTGCTTGCATCAGCAAAAGTGTTTGTATTGAACTCTAGAAAGACTTTAACTATATGACTCAATAAAAAAAGCTAAAATCTGACCTTTTTATGCAGGCTAATTAGCAGTCAGACCAGAACCCCTTCTGACACACTTCCTTACTGTCAGAAAGTTAAAGGCAACATGTCAACAGATGTGAAGCCAGGCTTCCGCCTTCCATGGCACTTCCGATTGGAGTGACAGGCTGCCGTTCTGATTTAAGCTAATAAAAAATAACCTCCACTTTGCCTCCAGAACTGACATATTGCATATGCGGATGCAGGAGGAGCAGCAATTTATTTCTTCACAAGGGGTCACTTGTATTTTTAATAATTCATCCAGCATATGTTGAGATGTCAGATGCCGCGCTTTGATCAAAAGCTAAGCTGTCATATGCTGAACCATCAATTTTCAATGAAGGTATTTGGACTTCAGCACACACCTGCCATGCATGTGGAACATCCTCACATTACCTTGCACATTCATGTAAGATAGCAACAGCCTTGAACTTCTTCGGAACATTCAAACTGCAGCAGCTCTAAACCTGCAAACAATATTTGAACACTGCAGATATCAGTGCCTGAGAGAGAACAGGGATGCAGAGGACGAAATTGTCTTAAGTAAAGCTTTCTGCCTGCCTTTTGGGACACGTGAACCCCTCTGACTCTTCTCTCTTGGTATTTTCTTCCTGCCAGGCACTGAGCTTTAACCAAAAAAAAGTAGAAGGAAAAAGATGTACTTTTTGTTGCTTAAGGTTACGTTGGGTCCATTCCTCCCCCATGTTTCTGAACTTGCTGCATTGCACTTAATGGTTACAATATTTTCAGCGCTCTGGAACCTGGCATCATTTTTACAAAGTGTGAGCACACTTTTGTCCAAAGCTGGCTTACTTTTTCAAAATATGGCTGCTGTTCTGCTCGAAATTACAGCGTTTAATTAAATAAATCCCAAAACCTTAATGGAAATGAATGTTTTGGGGGTACTTATATTGTTAATTCACATATTTAGACATGATATTTAGGATAAACCAACACTGGAGAAAGTATAAAAAAACAACATAAAAGCATAAAAAATTAAAATCACCCTCTGCTAATAGATAGAACGACAAAGATCCCAGAATATTTCAAGTGAACCAAACACATACATGTTGGTAAATGTCTTTTTTCCCTAATAACAAAGTGGTGAAAATGCTGTCTGACACCTTAAGAGCAGTTTAGTATTCACACAAATATAATCAGAACATAGGTGTACAAAGACGTTTTCACAAGGCGCTAAAGAGTAGTTGTATAATAATAATCAGATAATTATGTTTCTATAGCAACTGTCTTTGCCGATACAACAAAAAGGTAGGCTGACGAGATGTAGAAAGGAAAAAGGAATCCACCAGAGTATCATTTGTACAAGCAAATGCCGAGTAAACTCTGCTTTCAAATTACATCAACTTGACTTTTTTGCTGCTTTTCTTTTGGAACCCATTGTATCTCTGATAAGTGAAAGTTAAATAAACCTCAAAGGAAATGTGCAACTACATTTAATACCAAAATAATCAAACATTGGCATTCTTTAAGGAAGACTTAAGAATTTTTACAACAAACAAGTAAGAATTCATGTACTTTGGTGTTTACATTTGATCAATCTAATTAAATGGAACTGTAGGGGCATTGCTATGGTGGCCCTGAAGTCCCAATCACACCAACAAATGACTCAAAGCCAAAACATATTTAATAGCAAAATGACAATTAAAAAAGCAAAAGCATTAATGAAAAAAACACATCACATTTTAGAAATCAAAACAAAATTCCAGAAACCAAAACACATTTCCAAAAAAAATAAAACAATGTTAGTAATTTATAGGAATTTAAGTAAGATGTTAAAAAATGAAACACAATTAAAAAAAATGTCATCATCCAATCAGCAATGTCATATAGGACCTACCTTTGTTGGTTTATCATTTTGTTTTATTTTTTAACATTTAATTTTGATATCTGTAAATTACTTTTGTTTTCCAAAATGTTTGTCTTTTTCACAGAAATTGGAAGAGGTTGGGACATCGCTGATAGGATGATGACATTTGTCCATCATTTCTGGTGGAAGTTATTTGGCAGGAAGCGATACTGAAAATGTAAACACTTGAAGACGCACCAAACGTCAACAATCAAACGTCATCATCCAATCAATGATGTCCCATTGTACCTTCCTTTTTTGGTTTCTTGCTGTGTTACATTTTTTAACGTTTTTTTTAAATTTGAGGAAATACTTTTGCTTCCTTGTTATTGTTTTCTTTTGGAAAATTGTGTTTTGGATTCTGGATTTTTTTTTTAAATTATTATTATTTCTTTTGCCTTTTTAATTGTTGTTGTGATTCTAAATATGTTTATGCGTTGTGCGATTTGTTGTTGTGATGTGCGCTTCAGGGCCACAGTTTGTGCTTTACAGTAACTTTTTATCTTAACAGTAGCGTTTATAATCTGAGTTAACACACTTGTCGTTTACAGTCCAGGGAGTCTACATCTACAGGGATGTTTAGTGGGGCTGAGTGTCAGTCAGGACAGCTTTGACAAAAACAGTTTATCTCTTCTGATAATCATCCCAGGACATAGGCTGATGCATTCATCTGTTTACATGCAAACCAGGCCTGACAGAAGAAAACTGTAACTGAACGTGACATGGCAGTGAGAGAGCTGCCAAGCTGGCTGTCATCATGTAAATAAGCCTGAAGCTGTACATTTTCTAAATTTTGAAATGACGTCAGCTCTTACTGACAAGAAATTGTAATTTGGGCTTGCCTTGTTTGTAAGATTATCCCACTTTAACATAGTCTTTTTTTTTTCCCCCGAGTAAGTTCTGGCTCATAGGACACTTTAACCATGTTTAAAGATGGCTCGCTTTGAGCATTGTAAAGCTTTAGTTGGCCTTTGCAAATGGCATAGCAGACTGTGTTTACCAACTTCGGTTTCTGGAAGTATTTCTTAGCCAGGGATTGATGTCATCTGATGGCCAGAAGGCCTGAAGGCCACGAGCATCTAATAAAGGTCTTCAAGTTTTTTTTTATATACACATATTTCTGAAACTTTGGATTATAGTTCGGCATTGAGGAACATCGTTATTTCTTAAGTTTTCCACAATCTTTTCACTTACTCTTAACAGATTGAGGAGCTTCGGCACATCTTTACTTAAAGAAACTCTAAGACATCCTTTTATGGCTGATATTTATACCATATATAAATGTAGTTAGTTATTGGATGCTCTCCCAGCAATCTTTTTCAACTGTCTTGCCTTTTTTCAGCTCTTTGTTGCAACATTTTTAAAGGGCCTGTATCATGCAAAAAGAACTTTTTGAGCTTTTAAGTGCATTATAATGTTTAGTACTCATAGAATATTTTAATCCATTCACGCATTTCTGAGCATTCCTTTGAAAGGAGCACAGGCCTCTCCCAACCCAAACAAGCAGGTCCTCAGATTGTGACATAAACCAGTGAGGAACAGCCCCTTCCAGGAAGAGTCTGCACTGCCAGCACCGCCCCCAGGCTAACACACACTTTCTCCACAGAGCCAGCAGTGTTTGGCAAAAATGCTTTCCTTTTATATCCACAATATCCACATCCATCATTGCAAAAGTTCAGATGTTATTTGTTTTTGTGGGCGACACGACAACGCAGACACGCTGCTGAGGCCAGCTCTAGGATGACGTCAGGAAATGGGCGGCACCCACAAGAAGCTAAATCTGGTGCCTCAGAGATCAAGTAGGAAAGTAAGGAAAGTAGGAAAAGAGCTAAAGAAATTGACTCATATTTCATTAAAAAAATGATTTTGTGTGCCAAAGGTAATAAATGATAATGTATATGGATAGTGTTTACTTTAAAAGTCTCAAGAATAGCATGGTATAGGCCTTTAAACAGCCTTTGGTATGCACTATTTTCAGATTCAGTTAATTTGTGCTTGTGTGATTTTTTAAAAATACTTTTCGTTCTATTTTACGACAGAGTTTTAGGGCCACCAAAAAAGAAATTACGAGATTTAAAGTCGTAAATTTACAAGGAAAAAACTCGTACATTTACGAGATTAAAGTGAAAGCGGGCACACAGTGCAGCAGTAGGTGAATGCTGCGGAGCAGCAGAGCAGACCGACTAAACCTAATTGAACAGGTAAGCTGAATATCATCCATAACGTTAAAAATGTTTGGTAGCTCATTTGTTTGATTTACGATTTATTAATATTTTATTCATTGATGGGTGGCTTGCAGGATCTCTGCAGCCTGTTGATGAAGACATCGGTGTCCCTGCAGCTCTCCACTCAGTCCTTTCTTCCTCCATGAAACCAAGATCTCTACGTCTGTGTGACGCTTCCGTCTGAGGCGGAGCACTTTTAGGCATTTTAAACGTTCTTCTGCTAATATAACAGACTATATCAATTCATCTTTGTTGTTTTTTGTTGAAACGGGACGTTTCATCTGGAGGCTGGGGCGTATGTAACTGTTTACACATTGGTGTTCTGCACATGACAGGTTCATGACGTAATGAGACAAATGGACTTCTGGGTATGTGAATGAAAAGGAAAATAAAACAGCGGTCCTCTACACCCAAACGTGTCTCTGAGCTCCTCATTTTACATATGAAACTCCGCTTTACCGACACCAAACCCCGGAAAGCCGGCTCCACTGAAAATAATCTGATTTTGAGACGTCAAAAGGTTCAGAATTTCTTCGTTTTTGAAACCTATTCGTAAAAAATAATACCATTTAGGTTGTGCATTTTCAAAAATTAATGGACTTCACAGAAGTATGCAGATGCAATCAGGCCTCCGCATCAACATTTAATTTCTGTACAAATTTATGTATGAGTGCAAATATGTCTATGACTTGGAGCAATTATAATGTCAATAAGATAGTGTTGTGTTCTTTTATTGAGTTTCTAATCTATTTATGAATTCATAACTTAAACAGATTGGATATATTTGTGTATCCTTTCTTCATATTGTCTGTTCTTTTGCAGAAAACAGCTTGAAATCAAACAGCCAATGAACCAGAACAGTGTTTGGCTTAGTTTCTTCTGTTCTTTCTACATTTATAGTACTTCTCGGTTCTGTTCATTTGCGGCACACCATTCAACTGTAGAATTAGCTATGTATTTTCAGATCTGCAGATGCTACTAACCAGAACCATAACAGCCTATTCATGCAGACTGTGTGTGTTTTTCTGAACTTATTCATGATCCAAAGGTTCTGATGATCCACCCTTTTCTGACGCTCTTCACAAGGCAGCCTTTCTGATGCAAGAGGCGCCATTGAGCTCACACTAAAGTTTCCTTTCATTCATTTACAGGAAACACTACAAATGAATTACTCTTGTATTTTAATACTCAAATGGATATTGCAGCACTGATGTGTGGAATACAAAAACCATTTCACGTAAGGCCAGATGAAGCTTCCAGCAGCACTCCTGGAAACTTTCCAGCCTTTTGTGTTGATGAATGGCTTCTTTTTTCAAGGCCTTGAGTGGTCAGCATTGCTATCTGCCAATTAGCATAAGAAATGATTTCGGAAATGTATGAGCACTAGTGTGGCAAATCTGGAAAGTTTTCAACCTGAACTTATATGACACTTATATATTGTGGGATGTCTACGAGCTTCTCAGGATTGTAGACTTTTGTTTTTTGACCATCGTTTGCAATTTTGAGTTTGACTAAATACAAGTTTATACTTTTTCCTCTTTCTGAATGAAGCCGTGTGATTAGAGGAAAAGACTAATATTATCCAGTGAGGCGATTTAAAGAAAAAAAGCAAAAGGTTGTTTTTTGTATCATTATTATTTTTAAGTTGAACTATAATGTACATAAATGCTTTTTCTATTTATTTATTTGGCATATTTACTGTATTAGAATTCTGAAGACTGTTTTTTAGTAGTAAAGGTTATCATTATGTCTCAGGAGAACCAAAAAGTGTTGGAGTGCTAGCCATGCTTTATGCAGTACATATCCTCAATGAATGAATGAATGAATGCAATGCAGCAATTTGCATCTTCAACATAAATTTCCATCATTTTTTTCTTTTTTCCTTTTGCTTGGTTGCACGAAAATACGCTTAAATAACATTGCTTGTTTATTTTTAAATTGTATGAATATTGGCAAATTTTCTTTGACGAAAAAAGGACAACGGGGTAGATGATGGACTGATGTCGAAATTTTATTATTCATGTTCTACAAGTTGATTGTTAAATCCTGTTGTGCTTTATGTTGAAAATCAATTGAATGTTGTAATTATTCATAAATGTTTCATAGCAATGATAATTGACACTAATCATATAAAAATATATTATTTACAGTTTTTCTAACCTCAATCGGTTAAAAATTATGTTTGACTGGACTTTACGGCAGGACAGAATACATGGGTCCCTAGAAATGTTATTAAAAGTAAATATTAAACAGCAATTAATCCTATTTTAAGGGATTTTCCACAAACAAAAGAGAAACTAATTTGTCATTTGATCCCTCGTAAGCACGCAGATATAAATGGAAAAGATCAAACGTGGTTATTCATCCAACCATTTAAAGCCCGTTTTGTAGAACTGCTACGTTAGTTCCCGTGGACAAACTACAGCACGTTTTGGGATGAGACCAGGTTGCCAGCAAACGACTTTTCAAACTGGTCTGTTGTTTTATTTGTATTTATTTACCTATAAATAAAACTATTCAGTTTAAAATAAAAGTAGAAGAAACAAGGATCGACCTGTTGGCATTTATTTATTGTTTTTTCATTTCCTCGCTTTCCATTTTGAAGCCTTTTCTGTTGATCTGTGGTAAAGACACAGTTGCCCTGGCTTTTATAAATGAAGCACTGGTTGAAAAAAATGCCAGTAGCACAAACCCATGCTCGCACCGTCATACCTTCCATTAATGTCTGGATTGGGAGTGACATTTCATTTGTCATCAATAAAGCGATTTCTGGTAGAACAACACTTGCTTTCAATCGAGATTTCGTCTGAAATTGCTCTCCGACTGAAATTTGCTTCACTGCTTTGGTTCTGCATTCTGTCAGAGTTGGAAAGGATTTGAAAGATTGCCTCACCAGGTGACCTTGCAGTTTAACTTTCAATAAAACAATTGATTTTAGTTACAGGCTGATCCCCAGAACATTCAAACAGGATCAATGATGACGCAACACTGAGAGCTCCTTGTGCATTCTGTTGATTCAATTAGTTGCTGTGAAAATCACAATCACTAGACTCAAATTGACAGTGGGGCAAAAAAGTATTTAGTCAGCCACCAAGAATTTATTTACAAATTATGGTGGAAAATAAGTCTTTGTTCACCTACAAACAAGCAAAATTTCTGGCTCTCACAGACCTGTAACTTATTCTGTAAGATGATCCTCTGTCCTCCACTCGTTACCTGTATTAATGGCTCCTGTTTGAACCCATTATCTATATAAAAGACAGCTTTTCACAACCTCAAACTGTTACAATCCAAATTCCACTAGGACCAAGACCAAAGAGCTGTCTAAGGACACCAGAAACCAAATTGTTGATCTGCACCAGACTGAGGAGAGTGAATCTGTAATAGGTAAGCAGCTTGATGTGAAAAATCAACTGTGGGAGCAATTATTAGGAAATAGAAGACATACAAGACCACTGATAATCTCCCTCTATCTGGGCCCCCCCGCAAGATCTCACCCCGTCGGGTCACAATGATCACAAGAACTGTGAGCAAAAATCCCAGAACCACACAGGAGGACCTAGTAAATGACCTGCAGTGATCTGGGACCAAAGTAACAAAGGCTACCATCAGTAACACACTACACCGCCAGGGACTCAAATCCTGCAGAGCCAGACGTGTCCCACTGCTAAAGCCAGTACATATGCAGAGTTTGCTGGAGAGCTTTTGAATGATCCAGAAGAGGATGGGGGAATATGCTACGGTCAGATGAAACCAAGTTCCAAGTTCTTTTTGGTAAGAACTCTACTCACCATGTTTAAGGGGGAAAGAATGCTGAGTTGCATCCAAAGAACACCATATCTATTGCACAAACCATTTGTTTCACACTCCAGTGGGATTCATTTTGAGGCTTCAGAATCCCCATCCATATCACCATATCAGCTTTTGAATTGGTAAATTTTGACCACAGAAGAAAACACAAATAGCAGTCCATCCATCCATCCATCCAACCAACCATCCATCCATCCATCCATCCATCCATCCATCCATCCATCCATCCAACCAACCATCCATCCATCCATCCATCCATCCATCCATCCATCCATCCATTCATCCATCCATCCATCCATCCATCCATCCATCCATCCATCCATCCATCCATCCATCCATCCATCCACTCTAAGCAAACATGCCAGAATTTTGCAAAACAAGGTTGGTTGATAGGGTAACGTGGTTAAAGTGTAGCCGAGTTAAACTGATTTTTTTTTTTTGAGTGTGTGTGTTTGTGTGAGTGTAGTAACAGTAACGTTTGCTTTAGCTGTATCAGACTTTTTTTTTACGTGTCTCAAAGGTTGGGAGTTACAGGTATTGTAAATAAGCTAATGTGTAGCATGTTACAAGCAAGCTCTAAAGTTCCTGTGAATGCATTTTAGAAAGTCTGACTAACTGACGGACTTATCTCTGACATAAATTAGAAAATAGGCCATTCAATGATGGTGCACTTTATAATCTGGTGCGCTCTATAGTGTGGAAATTATGGGATTTAGAACCCAAAGTTGATGGCCATAGGTGAGGAAAGAAGCAAAAATTGATTAGTAAGTCAACCTAAACTCATTCTTTATCACATCGAGGTGGTACAGAACGCATATTCCTACAGACACCATGCTGATCCATTGATCAGTCTCCAGCTCTGATCTCAGCATGTGAGCAAACTGCCAAGGTGCTTCAGCTCTTCTGTTTGGGGGAATAACTCTTCCCTCACCTGAAAATGACACATTCTCTTTTTCCAGTTGAGAACTTTGGCCTCAGACTTGAAAGTGCCACCAATACAAAGTTTTAAGGAAAAGATGCGGACAAGCAAAAAAACTGCCTTTCCATCGAGGAATATTTGAATCATGGGTAAAATTAGATTTTCTGTAAACTTTAAAATAAGTGGATTGAAAGAAAAACAACTGCCTTCTGATGGCGACACAACAGGAAATATCCTTATTTCACCTTGACTCGTCATATACAGGGCAGTATTTACTCAAACAGGCAATTGACAGAAATGTTGTTTAAGTAAGGGTTAATGGCCGACGAAGTGTGCGGTTATTACTTTTTAACGCACGACGTGGAAGCCTGAACCGTCCGACGCGAAGCGGAGGACGGTTGCTTCCGCGAAGTGCATTATAAAGTAATAACCGCACACTTCGAAGGCCATTAACACGCTTATACCATGGTCACTTACAAAAGCAATACATATTAACCAGGTTTTAGTCCTTAATTCTTGGTTTTTTTTTTCCGATTTGGATCGCTTTTCTCACAAAAAGCAGACTATATGTTACGTCCAAATTATGAAGCAAAAGATGTTTTAAAGAAGCCGGCGCAGTGATACAAAACATTTAAGCTAGCTGACCGGAACTTCTTCTTTCACCGTGCGGTTATTAAGTTTTAACGCATACCCAGCAGCCAATCAGAATCGAGTATTCAAGCGGACCATGGTATAACATGATGTAAAAACTACTGAAATGAAGTACAGCCATTAATTTCTGACTTCACCCACAGGAAACAGCAAAAATGACATCGGTAAAGGTATAACCATGTGGACTGGAATTTACACTATTTTACTGTCAAACAAAAAATGGAATCTTGGGAAGGACAAACGGGTTCAGAAAATGGATGGATGGATGGATGGATGGATAGAAGGAGTAGATCTGGGGTGTCAGAAGCAACATGTTTTCCAACTAACCTGCCACTGAGGCTCCTTATTAGCTAAACACACCTGATCCAGGTAATCAGCAACAGATAGGTCTAGGATTTCTAAAAAAAAAAACAGCAGGTGATCAGCCCTGGAGTTTGACACTCATGGATTAGATAAAGCAAGAGTTTGGTTGAGTTTTCCCACCTAACAATCACAAAACTAAAAACCTATAACAACACACAAATGTAAACCATATCAAAGCATCAGATTTAAGAGGAAACGCTGTCTTTGTGGAACACAACTGATTCCAAAAGTCAATTTTATCCAAAGATTTTCAATGTTAATTGATCTGAAGGTAGTTTGTATTAATAACTAATCATATGTATTAAAAATCATAAATTATATTTTTTGGCATGTGTTTGACTGATTCTTTTTGAAGGTTTTAACTGTTTTACCAATTTAAACATGTTTTTAATGCCCTGCAGAACCTTGTTCACAATTTAGAATTTACAAATTTCTTTCTCACTTCTTCTGCCTATTATTTTCATAGATCATTAAAGAGAATCTGTAGGTTCTAATTAATTAGTCGCCCCTCTTCATCATAGGAGAGCTCAATTAAACTCCTCATTTGCATTGATGCTCTGTGAACCTTTGATTAATACTGGCTTCTGTGGATAATTCTGTTGATATGCACCATGAGAGGAAGAAAGTGCATTTCTACGAAACACAAGTTTAAAGTGATGGTTGAGCTGAGTCAGCACAGCCAAACCATTGGGGTACTAAGTGGTAAATTCAGTCACTCTGATCAGCAATAGCTTGATCTAAATCAACTAGTGCAAATGACAAAAATGTCCCAAAGTGCTGAAGTTAATAAAACATGAACTATGAGGGGGAGGGGGGGTTGGGCACTCACATCTCTGACATCTGAGCTTTTCCCACTGTTCAGTTTGACACTGTGTACAAAGTGCTAAATTACCTGCCAAATACCCACATATCCCAGCTTTTATACACTACATGAGGCTTGATTCACACCTGTGAAGTGTATTTATTTTCCTACTGCGTGTGTCTGACTTATGAACTCCATGTGGACTGACAGGAGGGGAAAAAAGGCAGCAGAGACTCAACACACTGCTGGATTTTTCAGTTTTTGTTCTTACAGTAGCATGTTTTGAATTGCATTTTTCTGTATTTTCAGGCTGCCACAAACAATTACGTACACTACAATAACTGTTCTCTCAGAGCAACTATAATCATTAGCTGTCAACAGCTAACTACTACTTTTCACAAGTGCTGCAAAGTCGCCATCTCTTGATGTATTATTAGCTTCGTGGAAACGGAAATTAGGTCAATAAAGAAAAATCATTTGATTCATATTCTTTTTTGTCTTTAATTTCTCTCATTTTCTTTGTCTTAAAGTCCCACTCTGATCATTTTTAGAACTATTTTCAAAGTGTTCCCAGTGGTCTTTTAATTATGATTATGCCATTTATAGCCAAAAAAAAAACCTAAAACCTGTGTTGTTTTCTAGGACATAGTTTCTGCAGAGCAGCAGGAGTTCCTTAGAAATTCACCTCAGATTTGTAGGTGGGACTTTTGGTCCAGAGCAACCCCGCCCTTCTTACTCTCCCCATTACTGAGAACCTGGAGCAGGGAGTTTGCATATTTGCAATGTCACAAATAAACTCTGTAAACTAAAATAAACAGAACTTTTTTAACTCTTTTATAAACAGCATTTTTTGTTCCTGAAAGAATACTCAGAAATGCAATTTTCAACTGAATTTTCTTTCGTCCATCATCATAAAAATGCTACAAGAAGTTGTTAAAAACAACAAAACACAGATTTTCACATGGGTGGGGTTTTTAAATATATGAGCAACATTTACTTTTTATTAGTAGTCTTTACCTCGTTAGGCGGCACGCGCTGTCGTGCCGTCACCCTAAAACCTACCTTGTAGTTTCCTTAATAGAATTCTCTTGAAAACAATGCCATAACACGGCAACGATAAGATTTTGTTTGGGTGTTTTGGTGTTTGCAAGGATGTACACATTCTTCCCCCACTTGCGCAGAAATGCACCCAAAGCAGATCCCTGTACATCCTGCCGTGTGTGTGAAACACGGCATACGCTGCATTTGTAAGCATCATTCGAATAGAAGATCCCAAGTGCTCCCTTTAAAGTGTCAATTTTTGGTGTCATCGCCCCTCCGTCTAGGATTAAAGGATTTTAATGTATGCTTTTGTGCGGGAAGGTGAAGCAGTAAGCCATGAGCTCGGCTAAATGAAGGGAATTATGAGAACAGGAAAAAAACACAGGGGTCCTTTGAACAGATTATCACATTTACCCAGCAAGGGCTTCAATCTCAGGTGCCTCAGCATCCAAAGTCAAGGCTATTATTTTCTCCGATTAACATTATTAATTCACTCTTTCAGACTGTTTAGAAACATTCCGGTGACAAAGTGAGGCAAAACTTTGTAACCCTCAACTTCAAACTATAACCAGATTAATGCTGCAAATTCTATGCGATGACAGATGACACAAGCATTGTTCCAGGCATGGCTCCCTGCCTTCTCTCCCCCCCCCCCTGCTTACTTCAACAACTCTACCCATTTCAGAAATGTATTAGGGGATTTATATTTCTAATGACACCTGCACCCCGCCACCAGAGCAATGTAAATAATCCCATCACAGAGTCCCAACTCATCAACGACAGGCTAATCCCTTGTTTAAGGCAGTTACACCGACCCCACCCATTAATACTGCCCTCATAAAGACATGGTTTAGCATATATTATGGAGTTATGTGACGAATGCTTACAGCCAACTTGAGAAAGCTTCGTCTCTGCTCCAGGAAGAACGTGTCACCTCGGCTGGTTTCATGAAGCCTTCTGCCACATTAGATC
The DNA here is from genome assembly GCA_023969325.1 of Oryzias curvinotus. Classification (NCBI taxonomy): domain Eukaryota; kingdom Metazoa; phylum Chordata; class Actinopteri; order Beloniformes; family Adrianichthyidae; genus Oryzias; species Oryzias curvinotus. The sequence goes on along the minus strand of CM043715.1, from coordinate 14,265,192 downwards.
ACAGCTCTGGCTTTTAAGTGCAGAGGAGTCATAAATAAATGAAAAAAGCTCTCATCTTGATGATGTGTTGAGACAGAGTAAGAAATTACACCAAAAGAGGAAGATTTAGTCCTTAGAGAGAAGTTCTCTGAGACTCAAAGAGGGCAGGCAAAAGAACTAAGATCTTGTGATTCACTTAAGCAGAATAAGACAAATCATACTGTGAGTTACATTTTGAAACTGATATGTTGTACATGCTTTCCTCATCTAAACAATTTTATGTGAGGAAGGTGTTTTGTTTTCTTTAAAGAACAACTCCAATAAAAATGTGCTATTGGTGTTTTTAACAGGTTCTTGTGCATCGTAAAAAAAATAAATAAAACAAACAAAAAAAGAAAACTGCAAATTATACAGTAAAAAACTTGCAGCTGGGGTTGCCAGAATTTCTTCAGGACTTCAGTGAATTTCAGTGTAGAACTATCATAGATTGCCACCAGTGCAACAAATCCAGTCGTGACATTTCCTTGCTCCTACATATTCCACAGTCAACTGTCAGCTCTATCATAGCAAAATGGGAGAGTTTTGGAACAACGGCAACTCAGCCACAAAGTGGTAGACCACGTAAACTGATGAAGAGGGTTCAACAGATGCTCAAGTGCAAAGAGTGCATTATAAAGCATCAGATGCAGTGGTGTAAAGCACACCACCACTGGACTCTACAGTCCCTGACAAAAGTCTTGTCGCTTATCTATTTTGTAGAAACAAAAGCGTATAACCTCACTTTTAATGAAGCCAGAAATGTCTCATGTGAAAGCTAAAACCCTCCCAAATTATGTTCAATATAGTAAAATAAAATTGCTTCACTGAAGAAAGATTGATCATTTAATGAACACAGAAAGGTCACATTTTGACAAGACAAAAGTTTTGTCGCCTCGTCATATGATGCACCCAATCCTAGATTACAGCCTCACCTGTGATCAATTACTAATCAATCAATTAGTGGGTGTGTATAAAAAGAACCCCAGCACACCAGGCCTTCACATCAACTGCAACTTGACCTCTGACAACATGCCTAAGATTCACCCTGAGACCAAAGCGTTGATTATCAAGAGGCTGAAGACCAGATCCACTGCTGAGGTGGCTGACACCTTCAATGTGTCTCAGTGTCAAGTACAAAGAATAAGAAAAAGATATGAAGAGACTGGAGATGTTTTTGACAAGCCCAGGTCCGGCAGACCCCGCAAGACAAATGCTCGGGAGGACCGTTTGTTGGTTCGAAAATCCAAGGCCAGCCCCTTTTCCACTGCAGCAGAGCTCCACCAGGCCTGGTCACCTCAAGTCCCTGTGTCAACCAGAACAGTTTGTAGAATTCTGTCTCAAAATGACCTCCATGGTCAAATCAGTGCTCAGAAACCAGCACTAAACAAAAGGCAATTGAAAAAACATGTGGCATTTGCCAAGGCCCACAACCTGCTAAAGGATGGATGCTGGAAAAGTGGCAGAAGGTGGATTTCTCAGATGAGTCTTCAGTTGAATTACATCACAAATCACAAATCACAATCACACATATATATACACAAATCACAATCACAAATATTGCAGGAGACCAACTGGAGCCCGCATGGACCCAAGATTCACCCAGAAAACAGTTAAGTTTGGTGGCAGAAAAATCATGGGCTGGGGTTACATCCAGTATGGGGGTGTGCGAATCATTTGCAGGGTGGAAGGCAATATCAATAGCCTAAAATATCAAGAAGTATTAGCTACCTCTTACATTCTCAACCATAAAAGGGGTCAAATTCTGCAGCAGGATGGTGCTCCATCGCATACTTCCATCTCTACATTAAAGTTCCTCAAGGCGAAGAAGATCAAGGTGCTCCAGGACTGGCCAGCCCAGTCACCAGACATGAACATCATTGAGCATGTCTGGGGTAGAATGAAAGAGGAAGCATTGAAGACGAAACCAAAGAATCTTGATAAACTCTGGGAGGCATGCAAGACTGCTTTCTTTGCTATTCCTGATGACTTCATCGATAAATTGTATGAGTCATTGTCAAACTGCATGGATGCTGTCCTTCAAGCTCATGGAAGTCATACAAGATATTAAATATGGATCTCACAGTAGCATTACCTAATTCACTGATGTTATGCAACATATTTTTGTTTTTGAAGTAAATTATTTTCACATTGCTCTCTGTAGGCGACAAAACTTTTGTCTTGCCAAAATGTGACCTTTCTGTGTTCATTAAATGATCAATCTTTCTTCAGTGAAGCAATTTTATTTTAGTATATTGAACATAATTTGGGAGGGTTTTAGCTTTCATATGAGACATTTCTAAAACCAATGGATTCATTAAAAGTGAGGTTATACGCTTTTGTTTCTACAAAATGGATAAGCGACAAGACTTTTGTCAGGGACTGTAGAGCAGTGGAGACGCTTTCTCTGGAGTGATGAATCACACTTTTCGATACAGCAGTCAGATAAATGAGTCTGGGTTTGGAGGTTGCCAAGAGAACGGTACATTTTGGACTGTATTGTGCCGAGTTTGAAATTTTGTGGCGCAAGAATCACGGTGTGGGGTTGTTTTCCAGGATTTGGGCATGGCCCCTTAGTTTCACTGAAAAGAACTCTGAATGCTTTCAGATACCAAAACCTTTTGGACTATTCCATGTTCCCAACCTTATGGAAACAGTTTGGAGCGAGCCTCTTCCTCTTCCAACATAACTGCACCAGTGCACAAAGCATATTCAATAAAGACATGGATGACAGAGTCTGGTATGGATGAACTTGACTGGGCTCCACAGAGTCCTGACCTGAACCCTATAGAACACTTTTGGGATAAATTAGAGTGGGGACTGAGATCCAGGCCTTCTCCACCAACATCAGTGTGTGACATCACCAATGTGCTTTTGGAAGAATGGTAAACAATTCCTATAAAAACTCTTAGACAACCTTACCAAAAGATTTGAAGCTGCAATAGATGCAAAAGGTGGACCGACATCATATTAAACTCTATGGGTTGGAAATGGGAAGGCACTTCAGTTCATATGTGAGTCAAGGCAGGTCAACGAATACTTTTGATAATATATTATATTTATAAGAAAATTAAACTTAAAACTGCATTTCTGAGAATTTTTTTTTAACTCAAACTGAGGTAAATTAGGAGCAGACCAAAAACACCTTTAAAAAAAGCACGTTATTGTTAAAGGGCTGCACGGTGGCACAGTGGTTAGCGCTCTTGCCTCACAGCAAGAAGGTTCAAGTCCCGGCTGGGGGACATGAAAAACAACAGACTGGCGACCTGTCCAGGGCATCCCTCCCTCCGGCAGCCCCGTGACCCCGAAAGGGAATAAACGGAATAGAAAATGAATGAATGAATGTTATTATTACATTTGGCGGGCCAAAAGCTCCCTGCTACACTCCACACTGGTGCAGTGGATGCATCAGAGTGGTACTGCAGATGTACATGCATTTATGTGCATTTTGGTTTTCCACATCTGAACTGAAATCTGCCTACAAACTATAAGGCTGGATAGCTCAGATATTGTTCGCCTTTTTTTTGCATTGCTAATGTTAGGTTGGGGTTGTGAGGGGCTGTAAGCTAGCAATGTGACGAGGAACCACGGAAGAACCCAGGTGCAGGAAAGACACACAAACTGAATAACTCGAAAGGGCTTTTAATGCCAAGAGCAAAACTAGAGAAGCCAGTAAACCACAACCCTGCGACAATGACAGAGTGTTCAGAGCAACTTAAGAAGGGCACAAATCAGGAGCACATGAGAACCAGCTGTGGACACCTGAGAGCAGGGAGGGGAGGAGGGACCTCCAGGAGGAGTGCAGCTGAGCAGCAGGAGGCTTTCCTTGACAAGCAGGAGAAAATGTAAACAAAGATATGATGGGCAATGAGCGCGAACTTACACCTTGTTATCAGTCTCACACTCAGAGGTGAATTTCTGATGAACTCCTGCTGCTCTGCAGAAACTATGTCCAAGAAAACAACACAAGTTTTTTTTATTTTGGCTAAAAGCAGTATAACTATAATTAAAAGACCAGTGGGAACTATTTTACAAAAGATCAAGAGATGATTGGAATGGGACTTTTTTATGTTAGAAAAGTCATAAATTGATTTTAGTCAGCAAATATAAAAACAGGTTTTGTGATCTATGGCCATAGAGCTCAATCTCATCTGTAAACTCTCATATGACAAGCCTTAATGAGATGCCATGACTAACTTTTAACTGACAGCTCTATTATTACAAATGCCTGTGTGACAGGTTACAGAGGTCCAATCATCCAAGACTTTTTTCACACCATTGACAATTAAAACTCAAACAATTCTAACTATGTTTTATTTTATAATGATAATAAAGCTAAACTAATTATATTATAAAAATCGATACATATTTATGGAAAAAAATGTTCACAAAACAATTCTTTGTTCTTTAGAGAAACATGTGAACTTTGACACAATTCCTGTTTTAAGAATGAAAGGAAAATGTGGACACATTTAAAGATATATTCCAAAAGTTCCACAAAGTCTGATTTATTTATTTATTCTGACTGTTCCAATAAAAGGGATTGTATCATGACTTGTCCAAAGCTGTGTTTACGCCAAATGGGATTTGTGCTTCAGAGGTGGATAGTTTTGATATTAGGTCGCAGATGCAAGCAGTGGCCTGCAATTTGAGCATCGGGTGCGGCAGTCTGGCGGCAACACATTTTGTTTAAATATCTTAACACTGGTGAAGAATTCATGTTGCATCAACCAATCATGAATTCAGCTTTGGCCCATGATGTATTGAGGATCAGCAAGTGGAAACCAATACCAACGGGAAGGGGAAACTGATCGTTCTCCTCCTAAACTTTTTGATATAATTCTCATTCCTATTGAGAAAATAATTAAAAAGGTCCTCTAACATTATTCTCATATTTTCCTTCCTAAGACTAATGCGTAACAACAACTCATCAAAACTGGGTCACAGAGAGACTGAAGTACAGTTGAAAGCCACCATCATTCAGATGCAGCTCCTGCAGTAGATGGTGAACCTCACTGTATAAAATGAGTCTCTGATTGATCTAATGAACCCAGACATGTAGACATGTTTACCAATGCTTTTGTAGAGCTCTTCAAAAGAAATACATCTGATCTCTAAGCATTATCTATGTATTGTAAATAGGATGTACGGATATACAGTCAATGCTTCCACATTGTGATAAGGCTAAAAAGTTTAGACATTAGCTCCTCCCACATGTGGCCGAAATTGTGCGAATCGTGTTGTGTGAACTCAGTTTAATAAGATGCGTGTGGGTTAGGAGACTATCACAGAAGGAAATTACCTTGGCTAAATGAGATTTTCTAAGGCTATGACGTCAATTACTAAATGTCCAATTTTTTATGTATGCCTGTCTGCAACAACTTTTTTTCCAACAGCTGGGCAAACAGATGAGAGCTGAGGGCCTCTTGTGTTGGACATATTTTACTTTAACAACAGGGGTTATAAATCTTCAGACAAACCAGAGGAATGTCTGAATAAACCCCTTTTGTAATTGAGGCCAAACTTTGGACCGGACGGAAAAGGAAAGGAGGGAAGAAGAGAGAGGGATGTTAAAGAGAGGGGGGATAGGAGGGTGATAATAGGAGGGGGGGGGGTAAAACCATGAAGCAGCCTAAGGCAACAAGTTTACTGGATGTTTATCATTACGGTAAGGTTCAAATGTAATACAAATCTCAAGGGGCGGAGCCTGTCCACACACACACTCAGATGTTATAAACACACCTGTTAACTGCAAAAATGTCCACATGTCAACATGTACACCAGGGGTCACCAACCTTTTTGTGACTGAGGGCTATTTCATGGGCATTAAGTGGTATGAAGGGCGCCACAGTACCCGTTTACTAGAAACCTCCTACACCCCCCCCCCCCCCCCCACACACACACACACAAACAAAATTTGAGGACACCCTTTTGTGTGCCCTATTTTTATTTGCTCATTTTACACAAAAACATGCATGAATTGTCTAGACTTGTATTACATGGGTGGGTCAAACTCAGTTGCAGAGGGGGCCTAAATCCAAAACACACTTTAGGTTGCGGGCCGAACAAGATAAACATTTATTGAACACAATAAAGTTAAACTTTTAAACCTTTAAAACTTTAACTTAACTTTAACTTTTTAAAGATAAGTGTGAATAAAAAGACAGAAACATTAATCCAGAATAATAAATTTACTCTGTCAAATGATGCAAATATGAACAGGCAAAGTCAAGAAAATATTAATAATTAGTAAAAAATTAGTAAATAATCAAATTATTAGAGCTGAATTCCTGACATCATTTTTAGCAATAAGTTCTTTTCTGCTTGGTGTGTGATGTTCTGTGTTTGTCTCTGGTCCTGTGTGGGTCCTTGGTCCTGTGTGTGTGTCTCTGGTCCTGTGTTTGTGTCTTTGTTCCTATGTGTGTCTCTGGTCCTGTGTGGGTCCTTGGTCCTGTGTGTGTCTCTGGTCCTGTGTTTGTGTCTTTGGTCCTGTGTTTGTGTCTTTGGTCCTGTGTATGTGTCTTTGGTCCTGTGTATGTGTCTTTGGTCCTGTGTGTGTGTCTTTGGTCCTGTGTGTGTGTCTTTGGTCCTGTGTGTGTGTCTTTTGTCCTGTGTGTGTCTTTGGTCCTGTGTGTGTGTCTTTGGACCTGTGTGTCTCTGGTCCTGTGTGTGATGTCCTGTGTGTGTCTTTGATCCTGTGTTGCTTACCTGAATCAGGTGTGTTTAGCAAATAAGGAGCTCCAAGGCCAAGTTGAATGGAAAACATGTAGGACACCGGCCCTTTAGGCCTGGAATTGGACACCCCTGCACTATCTTCTTACTTGGTGGTGGCCACACTGGACATGTCTGAATCTGCTCCCCATGCCCCATGCAAAGCACAGCACCGGTTTGTCAAGAACGACACTCACATAAGTTAGCAGACAATCATATCAGTCCGTTTATTTTGTACACACCCACCACCAGCCAAACAGCATTAACTTCACTTATGCTCACAGCTCCCTCACTTATGATGAGCGATTTAACACAACCAAGATTCCCCACTTCCCATGAGTCTTAAAAGCTGAAGGCGGGGCTGACCCCCAGATCGCCACAATATATTGATTTGCTATGTGAGCGGTGCTATTTTTGGAGCATTCCCGTTAAATGATTTTACCCTTCCAATCCTTTTTTACATTCCGGCTTTGACTGGGACAGTGATCTTTGTGTCTTTTGTGGAAATGATGTAGAAACTGTGGAACATCTTTTCTTTGAATGTTTTCATGTAAAAGAGTTTTGGTCTTCTTTTCATAATTGGCTCAAATCCCAAAATATCATCATTAACCCTTTAAATTGGAATACAATAAAATTCCATTACAATTAATTGACAAAAATCTGGACTTTCTGATAAATGTACTGATTGTAAAGCATTTTATTCATACTTGTAAATTCTTAAAGGTGAAACCTCACATTAATGGATTACTCAACCGTCTCAAATTAATCTCTAAATCTTTACATTACATGAATCATAAGAATGCACAGACATTGTGTAATTTATTTGATCTATTTAAACTTTTGTAATAGACCCTTATTTTTATTGATTATTTTTTAAGTTATATTTGTTTTCTTATTTTTATTTTTTTGTCTACTTTTATCTCAGAATTGATGTTGCTGTCGTTGACAGACATGCCGTGATTGTTTGTTGAATATTTGCTTCAATTAAAAAAAAAAAAAAAAAAAAAAAGTTTTTTTGGGTGCATTCCCTGCGGGCGCCACAAGGGGTGCTCGCGGGCGCACTGGCGCCCGTGGGCACAGGATTGGTGACCCCTGATGTACACAATACAGATATTGTTCACACACGCATACTCATGCCTTTTAACCAACTGGTGTGAAATATTTCATTCATTCAATCATGCAAACTATTAGTGTAAAGGTGAGCTAACACCTGTGCTCAGGTGAGTGTTTATGTTCTTCTAAAAAGATGGCGGAATGTGAAAAGAAGGAGGGAGAGTGCCCAGCCATCCCCACACCAAGACCCCCGCCGCAGCAGCAGCGGCAGCGGCAGCCAGAACCCCCCAACGCCACTCGGCAGCAGGCAGAGAACAACCGCCCCCGGGCGATCACATCCGCCACCGGGCCAGGGCCAGCAGGACCACCACAAGGCCCCCAGAGCCAGAGAGCAGGGAGGCATGGGGGGAAAGAGAGTGCCGCCCCAGCCCAACCAGGAGAGCAGCCCCCCCGCCGCGCCGGGAGGGTCCAACGCGGGGCCCCACCCGAAAAGGGTGCCCACAGCCCAAGACGAGCACCTCATCACCACCCAGGAGTTCTGGGCATCCCCCCGCCCAAACCCCAGGTACTAGCCAGGACCCCCCAAGGGAGACCCGCTCCGCACTCCAGGCAGCCACCCACCCGGCCCACGGTTGGTCCAGGAAGGAGCAAGACAGGGGCCAGCCGTCCCCACCCAGGAGGGGGGCCCCCTGGGGGAAAGGGGGGGCCCACGAGGGGTGTTGTAAACATGGCCCGACCAGGCTCGGCCACAGTTGGAATGTGGGCGGGGCCCAGCGCTCAGGGGGAAAATCCCGAACCCACCCCACATGGATATGGACACCCCCGGCTCAGGTGTAATGTGACCCCCCCCCCCCCCCGTGCAGAGAGAGCACCGCCGGGCCCAGGAAACCGGCACCCAGGGGACACGGCCGCCGTTGCCAAGGGCCCAGTACCCCCCCATCAGGGATGGGGTAGGGGACAGATGGTCCTAGGTCCCACCTTCCTTGCAAAATGTGTGTGCGTGTTTGTGAGGGTGTATGTGTGTGTGCATGTGTGTGTTTGAATGTATATTTTGAGTAGTAAAAGTATGTGTACCAAGGGGGTGCAGTTAAATTGGTGGGTAGGGCACTGAGGGGACATCTCCTGATTACTCACAGTAACGTCCCCTCACCCTCCCCACCAAGGGTCCCTAAATGTCTAAGGTGCGGTTAAAATTGGCGGGTAGGGCGCTAGGAGGACATCTGCTGCTTGCTAACAGTGATGTCCAAGCACCCCCCCTACCAAGGGCCCTACATGTCTATGGTGCAAATAAAACCGAGAGAGGGGGGGCCCATTCCATACGGAAACCATGGGAGGGGGACCACTGCCAAGTAGCCCCCCCCCCCCCCCCCCCCCTAAAGTGCATCACAGGCTAAACCCCCCACCCCCTCACCCTAATATGAGATTATATGAGGAAGGGGCTAAGTTGGGGACAGCTGGTAGACTGTCCCCCGGGTGTCTGAAACAACTTTATTTAGCAACAGTGTAAACAAAACTAAACACCAAGTTGCGCTCCTAAAAAAAGGACCAATGAAACCAAAGTATAATACTATTAGATCAATAAAATATAATTTACCCTTATTTACTTGCAGATTTAATACTGATGATGAATTCTGTCTTTATTTGGTTGGTCATATGTGCAACTCTGTTCTTCACACCAATTACCAACAAAGAGAAGATGGGCTGAATCATCCTGCTTGTTCTACAGATTCATCCATCCATCCATCCATCCATCCATCCATCCATCCATCCATCCATCCATCCACCCATCCATCCATCCATCCATCCATCCATCCATCCATCCATCAGGGGTGGCCAACCCTGGTCCTCAAGAGCCTCAATCCTGTCTATTTTCCAGCTCTCCCTGGACTGCTTGATGCTGATAACCTAAATCAGGTGTGTTCAGTCAATCAGGATGTGAAATCACTTAAGTCATCTAATCAACAGCACGCTGGTGAGGGAGAGCTGGAAAACAGGCAGGGTTGAGGCTCTTGAGGACCAGGGTTGGCCACCCCTCACCCACCTACTCTAAGCAAACAACCAACCATCCATCCATCCATCCATCCATCCATCCATCCATCCATCCATCCATCCATATTCCAAATTCGCTTACAAGTAATCCTGTTGGGAGTCATAGAGTTGCGGGAGCCTATCCTAATCACTGTTGGGCGAAGGCGGGGGACACCCTGGACAGGTCGCCAATCAGTTACAGGGCTCTCTGCAGAACCAGTACAAATCAAATAATTATGCCACCATTCTTTTTTTAAATCTATGCAGGATACTTTATAATTATTTTATAATATGCCATATTACTTTACTTTATACTTATTTGGTATTTTGTGGATTTAAAAAAAAGGGATTAAAGTGTTTATTTATTAGATTAGAAAACTTGCTGATCTCTACCTCAGTCATCCAAGGATGGGCTTCACATAAGGTTTCCCTGGACACTTAATGCTATCTGCTGTACTGCAAAGGCAGGGCGCTGAGAAATGCCAATGCTCTTGTTTTCAGAGCCATCCATGCAAGAGAAGGAGTTATTTTAATTTATATTATGATATAGAATGGTAGAGAACTAACTAACATCTGACATATAACATGGGGAAATAACTACCAGCTTTGCAAAAGATTAGTGGTCAGGATTCATCATAGTGATCATTAAAATTCCAACTGCTTTTTCAAGTCTTTCCTGCAGCATGGGCCTGCAGATGTGGGTTTTCTCACTTGGCATGCCTTATATGGCTAAAAATACAACTTCAAACCATCACCGGCACTCGATAGCTGTCCTCTAACAACATAAACAAAAATATTCTTCAACACAGTCATGTGTAAACTGAAGTGCAACTACAAGCGCAGCCCAGGTCTGTCTGTTTGTGTTTGCAGATATGTTTTATTCTTTATATATGCATGTATTTTGAGCAGCTAAAGAAGAATGTCTGAGCACAGTTTATTTGTGGGGAAACCATGCTCGTGTGTCTTGAGTTGCAGCACTCCCCGCTCTGCTGCTGCAGTTAAACCAGCCTTGAATCTTGTGATGTTGAAAGGGCTTGTTTAAATGCCTTTTTGGTGCTATCTGCTGGGAGTTTGTTTTGACCCTGTGGGAGTGTATTGCAGAGAAGCATTCCCTGCACGGTGAAATAAAAGAAACCATGACTGTGAGTACTATGAAAATAAGTCATTCGTTGAGAAGAACAAGGATTGCTCCTCAGAGGAAAGAAAGTGCAAGCATTCTGTGGCTGTTGCCGCCTTCATTTTGATTTACGGTTTTTAAGCTTGAAACACATTCCTACACCTTTAGACTGTTTACCCAGGCCTTTATAATTCATACATTCAATGGCAGGGATTTCCATTACAGCAATCAGTTTTTCTATTTTATGTATTTTTTCTTTCCCACTGCAGCTTCTCATCTCAAACCTGTAGTGGGTATAAATATGTTCTTATGTCTTATATCATTATTAACAATGTTGCTTCTACCTGATGTGAGAAAAGACGAACATTTAGGAATTATGCAATAGTCGATATGTGCACCAGTCTCCTCCGTGCAGAGCAGAGACAAAGTGACTCTGCATCAATAAATCTCCAGAGAGCAAAAAGATAAGTATTGCTTGGGATAAGTATTTGGCAAAATTGTGTCCACCTTTTGGCATATTCCTTCAGGGCTCTCCACAGCTAAACAACTTTCACTGATTTACACAAGTAGTTTGGCAGAGATTTTTACGCCGGATGCCTCTCCTGTGTTTTATCTGGGCTCGGGACTGGTGCAAAAAATCGTAGTGCGGTAGTGTTTTGATTGAAAGGAATTTTGTGACTTGTGCTGTTTTCACCACAATACATCAGTTAACCACAACATGTTGACTGGTATACATTTTTAAGTAATTGCACAAATTCATTATTTTTTTGTCATTCATTTTCTAATCCATTTTCTCCCTTTCAGGGGTCACGGGGCTGCCGGAGCCAATGTATTTTTATTTATTTTTTTTGTCATTTCACAAATAGGGCCTGGAAATGGCTAAATAGTACACTTACAGAGGTGGAAGCGCTGTAAGTGTCTTTGTCCATTTTGGAATGGGTTAAATTCTTCTTGATAATGGTTTTCATATGAGTATATGACTGTTTGTTAAAATTTTTCGTTATGAGGTGGTAAATGGTGTATACTTACAAAGTGCTGTACAGTCAGAGTCCCATTCACCCATACACACACACACACACACATTCCCACACTGATGGCAGCTCCACTGTCTAACTCTGGTGCCAACCTATAACCACCAAGAGTGATGTGGGGTTCAGTGTTTTGCCCAAGCACACTTGGACAGGCAGGACGGGAACCGAGCCTGCAAACTTCTGATCACTCTACATCTGCAGAAGAATACCAGTTTCTGTAAACCTCCTTTCTTTGTTTCAGGAGAGCCACCAATTATTTTCAAGTGAAACCAACCACTGAATAGTATTTGCTAGCTGGTTTTCTTTGTATTTTCACAACAGTCTGTTGTCCAGGCTATTGTTTAAGTCCTGTATTTTATGATATTCCTTTTAAGTGAGCAACTGCAAGTAGGCCAGATCCCTATGATGCTATTTTGTTTACTGTTTTGTTATCATTGATACATTTTCTCTTTTTGTTTTAGTCCCAAATCTAAATGTTCTCATGAAGAATAAAAAATAAATTAAAAAAACCTTTATATAAGCACATGTTAGCATTTAAAACAATTTTTAAAGTTAACAAGTCTAGTAAACTATGAGTGTCTGTTTGCATGTTGGCATGCATGCCTGCGTGATCAAAGACATCAAAGATATGAGGGCAGAAAATTATGTCAATTGTTTAAAACAGCGTAAGACCAATACGTGCTTACATGAGATTCATTCTTTGGTTTGTCTGTTGTGTTTCCTTCACCTTTTTTTTTAAATTCAGCAAGAACGGGGAAGCAAGAGAACACAACAGACACACTGTGTAGTCCATGACTCACATTACATATCAAGCGCAGAGTGTAAATTTGTTCAGCATTTGTCATACTCAGTTCATTTATATAATTTGCTTTTTAAGCTTTTAAGCTTGCAACAGTCTTAAACTGCATGCAACCTGCAGCTTATGTCATACTCGATGCTTTCTGCCCACATGAGGATCATGAGATAGCAAGCGTGGAATCAGGCAGCAGGACTGTGGAGTAACTCCCAAGCTCCTTTGCTGCAGAACTATTGTCTACTGTGATTTTATGACATTTTAGCAGATCCATTTTTACCTTTTCCTCAACAAAGGTTTTTTTTTTTTGTCTGTATTGATTTACAGAAGGCTGGCAGGCTTGGCTTATGGACTAATAACAAATAGCTGGATGACGTGGAAATATGAACATTTCTTGATTACAGAATAATGTGTGATTCTTGGCTAACCAGGTAGACTCCATGTTTCCATTCACTGTGGGAGTGAGGCGTATTTTATAGTGACTTCAGAGACTGACATAATGACAGTGTTGACAGTTGATTGTGCTCGCTGGGTCAGAAAAACAACATCACCAGGGAGGAAGAAACTAGGAACACAAATAAGTTAGCCTTTTATCTAATCCCTGGCTCTCTGTGGCCAATTCTTTGGCCTGTAACTAGCTGAAGCTGCGCCTAAGTTTGATAATTATAATGCGCAGTCTTGTCCCTGATGAGGCCATAGAAAAGCCTTTACCTTGCAGTTGTGACCACCATCATGGCCGCATTGTTGTGGAAGAAACCAATCTAATGGGCCCAAAAGACTTCTATTTGCTCCTTAAAGGAGACTCAGGGTAGAAGCCTCATGAATTGCTCTGCAGAATTTGTACCAAGGCCAAGTTTTGAGTGCTAAAGGGGCTTTGTCTGCTCTATTCTGAACCCGAGAGGCAGACTTAGTCAAAGGGCCGGTCTGCCAAAACGGCCTTTCTTCTTGGTAAAACCTCAGCAAAGAATGAGGGTAAGCTCCACACCTTGTTCATCTGCCAAGAGTGCATGTGCAAGTGCTCCTCATTCTCCCCCCCAAAGACTGTCTTGCCTCCAATGCCAAACAGGCCAGTGATCTGGCAGCACATGACCTTGCTCACCAACAATGTAAGGAGACTGAGACAAAAAAAAAAAGCTTCTTTCATGCTGCCGTGGATTTACATATAGAGGAAATAATTAGGTTCTGTCAGTTTGTCTTTAAATCATAGATCCCGCGGTGTTTACATGGAGTTTTGCAAATCCACTAGTTGAGAGTCATTAACAGCAGAAGTGTATAGAAGTGTAACACAGGTGGAAGACCATGAAACACAAAGGACAATTTTTTTTGTTTGACTGAAACATTTGCAGGTCTTCCATTTCAAATCACTTTATTTTATCTGCAGGAAATCTGACCTTTGACTCATAAAGAAATCTTTTGATAACAACCAAATGTAAATGCAGTTTACTTACAGCATTTCACTACCGTCCTTGAAGGCGTAAAGCACTTTACGGTCCTAGGCCCATTCAAGCACACATTCACACAATGATGCTGCCTAACATTGGCGCCAACTTAAAACCACAAGGAGCAATATGGGGTGCAGCGTCTTGCCCAAGGACACTTCGAAACATTGGCAGGCAAGGCGGGAACTGATTCTGCAACCTTCCAATCAGAGGTCAACTGCTCTACCTCTGCACCACAGCTGCCCCCACATCAAGGAGACATAAAGGAGAAACTGTGGTAATGTTAACAACCAGTAAGACTGTTCTATCCTATAAATCCAAAAAACCCACTTGAGCTCAATTTGATCTAGATATAAAACAGGAATGTTGAAGTTCATTAAGATTCTCCTTCAGTAACAAACGAGCTATGTTTATTAGAAAGAAAATAAAAGTTTCTGACAACGAAGGCCAAAATGTACATAAAAACAGGATAAAACAGGAAATAAAATGCATTAAAGATACAATGAACATAAAATTACAAAATATCACCAACATAAAAACCCACATTAGCTAAAAGCCTGCTGAAATGAACAGGTCTTCGCGGTGGGTTTTAAAACCCTTGAATAAGTCAATGGAATGTAGGGAGAGAGGTAGAGTGATCCCAGATTTAGGAGCCATTGCTTGGAATGCTCAATCCCTTCCAGTTTTGACATAAAAAAACTTACCTGATGAATGAGAGGGTTTGTGGTGTTTAAGAAACTCAGTGATTTAATGAGGAACTTGACCATGTAGAGCTCTAAAAGTAAGAACTACAATGTCTAAATGTACTGGGAGCCAGTGGTGTTGCTGAAACTGAAGTGATGTGCGGTCTTGATTAAAGACCACTGCAGGCGTGATGAAATGAAGGCGTGAATAATCATTTCTAGTTCTAACTTGACTGCCAGAGGCCTAAACTTGATGCCCTTTAGCCGAAAGAAATTGTTTTCCTTGTTAACATTTAAAAAAAATGGTGACTGAGAGACTTTGCGGAGTCACACAAGACACAGATGTTTCAAAGGCTGGACTAAACAGACAGGCTACACGAAGCAACGTGTTGGTTGAACATTGAAGCTTCTGTTTGTGAGGTACGACAAAAAACATCTACAACAGAAACAAAAATGTGACTAGATCAGTAAGTCTCCTTTATGTGATCAAAAATATCAAATGCTGTCAGAAAGGTCCGATAAAAACATGACAGGGCGTTGCCAGAGTCAACGGCAATTAAAAGTCATTTGAAAATCTTGTTATGTAAGTCAGTTTTCCCCAACCTTTTTCAGGCCACAGACGGGTTTAATGTCGAACAGTTTCTTTTACACACCGGACTGTATGAGGCTGGAGTGAGCGTTGTGTTTCCCTTCACTTTTGTGGGTCAGGTTCATCCTCTGTAAAATATCTGCAGCTGGTTTAAACTTTATTTATAAAGCCGATTTTGTGTAGGAAGCATACAAATGTTATACAGATTTTCCTTTGACCCATTACTATCAAAGTGGAAGCTAAAAAATCAGACGCCAACTTCAGTCTTGTCTGACTTTTAAAGTGCAACAGATGAATTAAATTAAAAAAGTCACTAAAACTGGTGTTTTCTAAAAATGTGTGAATCCACAGTTTATCAACTGCATCTTTGTCGGTATCTGAATATGATGCATTATTATTATGGTTGTTGGGAACAACAGTCACAATAAATTCATATCAAATCATATCAGCTTTTATTTTCTTTTGAAGTTAAAGGCTCCTAGTTTCTTTTCTCACTGGCTCTTTTCTGCTAAAAGAATCTTTCCAAAATACAGTTGTTTTTTGTTAACTCTGCTAACTTGGGGATTTAATTTAGCGGTTGGAACAGCCGCTTTAAGAAAGTAGCGGATGGATTTTCCGAGTGACTTGACATCTGTCAAGAATGAGTCCGATGTGGTGGAGAGAATCCAGTAATTTTTCAAAATAAAACTTCCCTCAGAACCAGATCTTAAATAAAAATATAGGTTGTGATTTTTTTCTCTGCGGCCAGATACCAACCTTCCAGAGCCTGGGGGTTGGGAACCACCACAATTGACTTGAAAGAGGGTCTTGGAACCAAAGTACAAGTTTTATTATTCTATGGTATAGCTTATTTTGATATAATTGTGGGCTTACTCACACCTATTTCAAGCCACCAATCAGCCTCAAGGAGATACGGAAAGTAAAAGAAAAAAACATCAGAAAGCTGTGTAGCTGTTCAGATTCACTAACAGAGAAATCTTATTACACATATGATGTTTGCAAGCCATTTTTACTGTGCTGACAGCAAGTTTTGGATTTCTATTGAAAGGTAAACACAGACAAACGCTTGGAAACCCTTCTTTGACACTTTGGGTAAGTTTATTAAAAGAGATGTATGTTGCTAATTGTTACGTAGAATGCTTTCATTTTAAAATGAGTCAGAAAGACTGAGGGTCCTGAGGTCACGGACTAACAGACTCAGAGAGCAATAACCCTCATGAACACACACATGGTTCAGTCTCTGTAGGAGAAGGAGGAATGTAGATCCCGTATATACACCTGGTGTGCATTTGCATATTTGTATATATATTTGTGTACATATATATTTGTGTACATACCTTCTCCCCGGGGTGCCCCCCTCCTGGGCGGGGGCGGCTGGCCCCTACCTTGCTCCTTCCTGGACCAACAGTGGGCCGGGTGGGTGGCTGCCTGGAGCACAGAGCGGGTCTCCCTTGGGGGGTCCTGGCTCGTACCTGGGGTTTGGGTGGGGGGATGCCCAGAACTCCTGGGTGGTGATGAGGTGCTCGTCTTGGGCTGTGGGCTGCGGGCGGGGCCCGGCATTGGGCCCTCCTGGCGCGGCGGGGGGGCTGCTCTCCTGGTTGGGCTGGGGCAGCACTTTCTCTCCCCCCATGCCTCCCTGCTCTCTGGCTCTGGGGGCTTGCGGCGGTCCTGCTGGCCCTGGCCTGGGTGCCGGATGTGATCGCTCGGGGGGCGGTTGTTCTCTGCCTGCTTCTTTTCAGCACAGGTGTTAGCTCACCATTACACTAACAGTTTGTGTGATTGAATGAAATATAATTTCACACTAGTTGGTTAGAAGGTATAAGTATATGTGTGTGAACATTATCTGTATTGTGTGCATGTTTTGTGTACATGTTGACATTTGGACATTTTTGCATCTAACAGGTGTGTTTGTAACGTTTGAGTGTGTGTGTGGACAGGCCCCCTTTGAGATATGTATTACATCTGTCCGGTCCAACACCAAAGATGTTCAAATATGATTCAAATGAATAAAGTCTGGCCTCGATTACAAAAGGGGTTTATTCAGACATACCTCTGGTTTGTCAGACGATTCATAACCCCTGTTGTTAAAATAAAATATGTCCAACACAAGAGGCCTTCAAAAAAATAATTAACATGATGCTTTTAGTTTGGAACTATAACAATCAAACTTAAGCACAAGACAATGTAAAAGACAAATAGTCCTCAACTGTCCAACAGACCTGTTATATTTGCATTTTTTTTAACAGCCAGCTCTCAAAAAAATATTTTTTTATGATAAAAGCATTAAATATTCAATTTTTTATTCATAAAGAAATTTCTATACATTTAAAATGTATGTATATATATTATTTAAACCTTCTGTTCTCCCCTTTTGTCTAGAATAGAACATTATTATTTGTTCCATAGCCAATTTATATACAAGATCTCAAAGAGTTGGTGCGTAGAAGGGTCGTCAAATGACTATACAAAAATCTATAAAGGCCCAAAAGAATGAAAAGAACAAACACATCTAATATAGATGATTTTATATTTTTATTTTATGATTATGAAGAACCTTATAGAAACCTTGATGAGAATTGAGATGCCACTGTGTGGATTCCTTGTGTGTGTAGTGGAAATTTACTATGCTATTGTTAGAACAACACACCCTTCATCAATAAATCTTTAAATAATTAAGGGTAAGTGTAAGTCCCTGAGCATCTGGATGTGAACTAGAGACATAAAAACGCGAGCAAGAGAAAATACCCTTTATTCTAAGTGACGGTTAAAAGGAAAGACAAAGAACTACCGTATTTTCCAGACCTCTGAAGGTACTGGATTACTGTCATTGAATGGTCTATTTTTGAACTTATGTCATATACAAGATATACTGAACTATATGGCACATTAAGCGAGACAAAGGAGTCAGAGATAAGTTCTCCAGTCAGTCAGACTTTATTAATTGTGTTTACTGTAACTCTGGAACTTGTTTGTAACACATTACATGTTACAAACCTGAGCATATTTACAATACTTGTAACTCAACCTTGTTTGCAGCACTTAAAAACTGATACAGCTAAAACAAACTACACTAACTCTCAGAACATAAAAAAAGGTTCAACACAGCACACATTAGCCGCATTAGCGTATTTACAACACCCAAACAAATACTTTGATATAGAGGTGTATCGGTTCATTTTAATAATTTGATTCATATCATAGTGGTTGAGGATACGGTTTAGTAGATATTATTTCATTTTGAACGATCTGATTTGATATGATATACTGTCCTAAAATCCATCCAGGACATCTTTAGGCAAAACTTCAATCAGTGTGACTCAAAGTCCTTGTATTTCTTGCAAGATAATCAAGTCTGAATTAAATGTTAGTACAAACAAACCACAAAACAAGAATAATGTCAATTCCATTTACATTTTAGTTTCCTAAAGGTTAGCCCACTGTTCTTCTCTCACATCAAAATAATCCAAAGGTAATATTATTAGGACATTCTACCACAGTGTATGGTCACATTTCTTTGGTAAATTCAAACGGTTTCCAGACATTGGACTAGAGTGACGGACTGATCAATTTTTGCTGACATCACATGTGTGTTGTCCACTGTGATATACTTGGTTGTTTAGTTATAGTAAAATAAACCTACCATACCTCTATCTAAATGGTATTTTTTTCATTATTGATCCAGTCAATTTATTTTATTTTGAAACAATGGTATAGGATGATTCTGTTAACAACTTGACTTAAACAGATAGATCTGGCTGGATCATAGGAATAGGAATCAATTAATCGTTACACCCCTTACTTTGACAAAGCACTGTGTACCTCTTAAAATTGCTTTACCAGAATTAATCCATATATAAGGCGCTCCAGATTTTTAGGTGAATTATCATTTTTGAATAAACTGAAGGCTTTTAAGTGCACTTTGTAGTGCTGAAATTACGGTAAATGAATTGACTGACTGTACATTCTTAAATAGCAAGATCACATGAATCACATCACTGTAAGTTTGATCAGCCAATGTGAAAAGCTGGATGACCATGATTCACCCTTCAATGGTGTTTGCACACAGGAAGGTTTAGGAGCATTTCTTTGGTTGTTGAGCCCCACTTCAACATTTATAAAGTGTGGAGAACAAGTAATACCATACAAGTGTCAGAGTGCAGAGGAGCAGAGAATCAACCCCAAATGAATTAGTCTTGCAGCTCAAGCACAGTGGTTCTTTTTACAACTGAGTGTCCTTGGCGACACGTATGTCCTCCGGTTCAGGAATTTAACAAAAAAACTGCAATAAGCATTTTCACTGTTTCCATTTTTAATACCACACGTCTTATTTTGGAACATCCTCCCATAAATGGTTCTAACTAAAAGTTATGTAAATTACTCAGTAGTAACAAGTGCTTAATGACATTTTTTAAAAGTTACCAATATGTTTGCTTGTTTTTTGTGTGTGTATAGAGAGACCTCCAGCTTCCAACATGACACATCCAAAAATCTAACCTACCCCTTTGACTTCTCCCTAACCCTATATTTATCCCTCCAAAGCGGAGATATGTGGAAAAATAGTATCTTCAAACTCGGACATTACTACCGCTCGATGACATCGTTAATAGTTGATGCTAAGTTACATTAGCAGGTAGCTGCCAGTGCTCAGAAATTACACAACGACATTGATTTTGTAACCTTAAAAAGTCATACATAAACAAAAATGTCGTACTGTCTACTGTAAGTGCTAACTTTCTTGCTTTAGAGCACACCCACGTAAAGAAATGTGTTTCTCCTCCGTGCTACAGAGTGACGCGGATCACCCGACCGGCAGAGAGATACCCACCCCTAAGTCATCTTGGCGCCTCCTTAAAAAAGCACTTTTGGACACCACAACATCTTCAAATACCCCTACAATTGGTGCAACAGGGAGGCGCCAGAATGGTAACGAAACAATTTGGATTTGGCCGTAGACAAAGCACAATTATCCCACCAAGTAGTATTTGTCTGGTTTCTAGTTAGATACCTTATTACACTTGATACAAGAAAAAACAATCTTTCTAGTAGCTTTTCAGTGAGATGTAATGATTTGTTGTAAGATAATAAACATTGACAATAAACAGCAATATCTCTAATTGATTTTACAGAAAAATTTCAAGCAAAAATTGTATTTGTTTCGAGAAACAGACTTGCTTGATTTAGAGAAACTGGAATGTTTATCTTATTCATAACAACATTTAAATGCATTTAACAACAGCAGGACAGACATGTAACATTAACATGGCATCCTTTAACACAGTTATGGTCTAGAAAAAATGATAGTTGGACTGTGTAGTCTTTTCACATTGATTCTGAAAACGTGTCACTTAGAGCCCAGGTCAAGTTTGCTGGGTTCTGTGACATCATGGGTTCACATAAGAGCTGAGTTATTAAAGTTTTCTTACATCTTGTCCTCCAACTTTACCTTTATCATCATTACTTCACACGCAGGTAGAGCAAAGCTCCAACACTGACTAGAAGTCATCTAGTCAAATAGTGGGATGAAGTGACTCACTCTAACCCAAAACCACTCAATAGGCTCCAATATGACTTTTTGTCCTCTACTTGCAGCGCTCTGGTGAAAGAAATTAAAGAACTTTACACCGGGTTATACTGAAGAGTGATTCACAGTAAAGCAGAACATCTCTGAGAATGTATAGCTAAAAAGATTCACATTTAGGGATGCTTCAAACAACAAAAAGGACTTGACCCAAATCAAAAATGATTTTACAACAAAGGTATACATGGTTGCATTTCCAAAATCTGTAGGAAGCCATAGCCGTTTTTGTACTGTTAAAAATTGTAGTAAAATGTAGCAAATTATTGCTATCAAACCAGTATTACGATATAGGGGTTATGGGAATTACCTTGTATACTTTGATGATGATTTTCCCTGTTTCCATTTCATAATTTCAAGTATTGTAAAAAAAAAATGGAATTAACTTTATTTAGTTGGAGAATAGGAAGTAAACCTTCTCATAAACAGTCGATGCCAATAACTGGTCAACAACCCCCCAAAAACCTTAAAATACATATTTCTGAATCTTTGTGGGAATTTTTTGTAATACACACATACTTCTGGCATATATTTTCCTGTAATGCTGTTCTGTAGTATACAGAATTAATTACTAAATGTATACAAGCTTGTAAAGACCATTTAGAAACCTGTTTTTGTGGTACACTCCCATCAGGAGCCTGATAGTAAACGTGTATTTAAATGTATTGTACTGTATACATTTTTGAAGGATTTTTCAGAAATGCCACAACAAAAAAAGTTTTTTTTTTTCTGAGTTTTGACTTTCAAACACCAGATTAACTTTATTTTATGTCCAGTCCTTTGGTAGACAGGCTTTAGGGGAGATTTACAAAACAATGCTCTAAAAAATAGTTTCGAATGTTGAGAATAAGAAAGGAGGTCATGCTGGCAGTATTCTATTGTTTTATTATTCATGAAAAATCCAAGGCCAATGTTTGATAAGTCAGGTGGAAATAATTTTATTTTGTAGCAGTATCTGTAAAATATGTATAAAATATTAACATTTTTTCAGGGCTCATCTTAATGGCCGTTTTGAATTATGAATCACAAGAATGTAGATGTTCTGAGTAAAATGCAGCAGATGGTAATCAATATTCACATCTTCCTGCCACCTAAAGCTAATAAAGATCTGTCAGTTGGAGCCAGACAGTGTGGCGTGCGGCATGTTTATGTGGGAAATCCTCGCTCCTCTAATTGTTTAGTGATAGATATTTGGTAAGAGGTCTCAGGGCCCCATCGGTCCTAAAAGTTGTTGACTTTGTGACAAAAATGAATCTATTATTCAAGCTTAATGAGCAATAAACTTTTAAGATTGCCTTTTATCTTCATGTGTTTGGTGCCACTGCTTCCTGTTTTACAGCTTCTCAGATGAGAGTGAAACGTGAAAAGAGGAAAAAGAAATAATTCATGGGATAGAAATACTGTCACAAGCTTAGGAATCACAAATTTAGGCTTCAGAATCCATCCACATAATTCTAATCATACCAGACTACGTTTTTGGGGGGTTTTGGGTTTATATATATCTATACAATTTTTTCTTTTCTTTTTTTTGAATGATGTGCTGGCTCAAGTACCCCAATTACAGCTCAACTCACAGACTGCCCTGACCGTCAGTGGGATCACACTTACACTGCGATGGCAGACATTTCACTTTGAAAGGAAAATTAATGAAATCTTGGTCTTTACAAAGACTTTCTTTCTGTCACTGGAAGAAATTCTGTCTGTCTCAAAAACTGTTATGGCAGCAGAAGGGACTCAAACACGGCAACATTGTCACAAGAGATGTTTTTTTTTAGCTTTGTTTGTAGTCTTGGGAAACTTGAATTGCTTGTGTGCTATTCACATCACAAAGGTAGTTATTGTGTCGCTTAAAATTCAACAAAATACTCAAACTGAAAAAAGTGGATTTCCTGCAGAAGTGCGGGTGTGAATCCTGAACACTGAGGCAGGTCATAGTTTGTGATGAATTATGCTCAAGCAAAAAAATAGAAACTGAAATAACTGCTAATATTTGGAGGTATTTGCTCAAAGCCAAAACAGGAAGTTGAGAATGTTTAATGGCATGTAACACGTTGATTTAAATGACAACAAATATTTTGTTAAATGCAAAAGCTGCCATGATAACTAGAAAAGTTCTTAAATCAGGAAAAAGGTACATTTTGGGGGGAACAAAATTCAGTTCATGTTTATTTGTATCTTAACATGACCACAGTCAAGCAAGGTGCCAAAATTAAAGCTCAAAATATTAAAAACAACAGTTAAAAAGTTAAAACAGTTGAAAGTAAAATAGTATAAAATAAGTGACATATGAGAAAATAAAAAAATTATATAAGAAAAACATTATTACAAGATAAGGAATTGCATAGGTTTCAGGAGATGCAACAAGCAAATCTACTGCTAAATTCTTAGTTAGCTTAATCAGTTTGAATTAATATTCTAAAAAAGGGAAAGGCGGAGAAAATTGTTTAAAATGATTCAAAACACTATGAATAAAAGTTGCCAAAATAAAAAAATTGTTCCTAAATGATTAATCCTAATTGTAAATCTCTACTATGTTAACGTTTTTTAAGGATTCTGAGATTTTCCAATACATTTTCTATGAGCTAAGGATAGCTTAATGTTTTAAAAACTAGGGGAAAAAAAGAGTGCAGAAAAGGGCAAACACACATCTCCTGAAAGAGCTGGACATTTTTAAAGCAGAATGATAAAAAAAAAACAACTGGAAGCTTAAAACCTCCAAAAAACCTGTCGAAAGAGCCACAAGAGATCTCAAATACAGAAATGCTTTTCATCAGCATTCACACACTATTTCCATTTACCTTTTGTAAATCATAAGAAAAAAAGAAGAGTCCTCATGTTTGATTTGAAAAAAAAAAAAGCCTGAAAAATATACAGTATGTTTTTGTTTGTCCTGGCACATGCATGACAAACAATCATTTCTTTATTTTTCTTAATTAAACTTCTGCATCCAGCATGCATCCTTATCCCTGTGTTGCATCAGCCTGTTAACTTCTTTTCCTATGAAGTCCTGCATCCAAACGCCGACAGAACCCTCACACGCCTCCATCTCACCACATGTGCCAAAACCACATGCTACTGCCTCCTAAACTTGTGACTTTGCAGCGGAGGGTCGAGAGGATTGACCCACAATTCATCATTCCGCAACACGGACATCTGGTGCTGAGCACAACCTGAGTGAAGGGACTGCTTGATATAACCATCACAGCACATGCGTGTCTGTCTCTCCAGGCTCTCAAAGCCATTGACTCATTAGTTTACCGCGGACAGTCTGAGCATACATTATTCATGCAGTGAAAAAGAGGGGCTGTGTTTTTTCATTTTTTTGTGTGTGAAGAGGGACATCACAGGTGGCTGGAGGTCTCCTGAGACGTTGATATGGGAGGGACCAGGTTGAAGATGCTCTCTTTACCACGACACGGGGCAGATGTTGGGTGGATTTAGTACATCAAGACCAACTTGTTTGAAAAAGGTTGTGGGTGGTTTAACATGCTGAAGCTAGCTGACGATAAGCCCTTGCTAGAGATGTTCAAGGTACATAAGAAGGCAAATGTCAGATCATACGAGTGCCTTCTCAAACTCTAAAGTGCAAATTACACCAGCAAAGCACTAAACGCAAAAAACATATTAAAGATCACGACAATTAAAAAGTTAAACAAATAATAGAAATGATTGAAAACATCCATTTTAGAAATCAAAATAAAATTCCAACCAAAACACAATAAAAATAAATCAAATAGAATTGAAAAGTTACGGAAAACAAAAGTAATTTCCAGAAATCAAAATGAAATGTTAAACAAGTAAACAAAGGAACATAAAGAAATCAAGTCTGTTTTCAGAAATGTTTTTTATTTTTATATTGTTTCTGTTTTTTAAATTGTGTTTTGATTTCTGGAATTTTGTTGTGTGTTTTTGGTGAGTGATTTGCATATCAGGGTCACCGTACTTACTCCTATGGCATGACAATATTTTCAATGTTAAAGGACTTGTTCCTATTGTCCTTTTACATTTTCTGGTTTACTTAGATAAACACTCACACATAAGAAAAAAAATGACATTTTTTTAAAGCATTACAACTAAAAAAAAAAAAAGTTTTTTTTTCTTTCTTTTGCTAACAATTGTTAACAATTTTATAACATTTATGGGGTGAGCAGCAAGGTTTGGTTTGACCACAAAGAATTGGCAAGTGCCTTCCAATTACCAACGTTATTTTTTTTTACCCTGCTCATAAACTCTACCGTCAGACCTGATTAAGAGTCTGAGTGGTCACTTGGTGCTGCACAAATCAACATACTACACTCCACTGAATGGAGTCTGTTAAGAGAAGCAGCCATTCCCATCCATTGTCTTCCTTCATTTTTGCTAGATTGGGCAAATGTTTGGTTTTAACATATTTTATTTTTATTATTTTGAACAAGAGGAAAAAATGGCTGCAAGTCTGTGTGCCTATGTGTGTGTGCAGAGATTTATACTCCGGTGAGCAGACAAATCAAATTTGGATGGTGGTAACACTCCTTATCCAAAGAGACAGAAACAAAATACATCTATGCATCCCTTTAAAAAATCCAAACTGTTGAGACTGTGCTCCTAGAATTTTGCTTCATATGATAGACTAACTTTAACCATAGCTAAAACTAAGATGTGACACTTTTTGAAGTTAAGGCTTTCCAAACTGAAAGCCATACAACAAGAAGGTAAATGGTAAATGGCGTATATTTGTATTGTATTGGTTTCCTCCTTCCACCAAGGCCCATTTTAAGCCTAGCCCTGACCTGAACTCTAAGTTTAACCCTAACCAGAGGCTCGGGAAAGTATGGTGCACTGGGGTTCTGTTTTCTACATGTACTCTCATCTACTTCTCCTCTCCTATTCTTGATCTTTTATAAATCATTCAGTTCTCCATGCCTCTGTTTGGTGCAGTGCGATTCATGCATTGCCCCTCTTTGCCACTCGCAGCAAAGAGGGGCAATGGATGAATCCAGATTCCAGTTGGCTCATCTGTGCTCCTGTACTTGGCTGTGGACCCTGCCTCTGGCTCGTCCCGCGGCCTCAGCCGTCTCCCAACTCATCTGGATGAAGCCCATCTGCCGGACTATTTAAACATGTAGTTGTAGAGTTTGATAAGCTAATTCTCTCTAAGAGTTCTGGTACATTGTCTGTCTGTCCTGGGGGAGGATCCCTCCTTCATGTGGACACCCCTGAGGTTTCTTCTTTTTTTTTTTAGGAGTTTTTCCTTACCGGGACAGGAGGATCTTAGGGCAAGGATGCCCAGTTTAGTTTAGTCTGTTTAGTTTAGTGTAGCCATTACACATTGAATTCTATGACTTCATGTTCTTTATGATTTCATATTTATTATACAATTAACGGTATGAAGCACATTGAGACGACTATAGTTGTAATATTGGACTATATAAATAAAATTGAATTGCATTGAATTGAAGAACCATGGACAGTTTTCTGCAACTTGGTAGTCAAGGTTTGCTGGAGAATGTGGCTCATGGCTCTTTGCCTTGACCATCTGTAAAACACCACCTGCAGTCATTCTCTGGTTTTATCTGGTTCTCAGGAAGCTGACATAATTGCCTTTCACATCCTGTTTGTTTTGCAGTCACCAAAACGTGAGCTGGAACCTGAAAGTGTAAACAGAGCCAGACTCTAGAAAGTTTGATTGTATGGTCAAAGGCATGAAGAATAATTTGCTGATCCCTGCAGCTGAAAATTTACATGATTTTGGCAGAGGCAGTATGATGGTCTGGGTTGGTTTCTCCCAACTAAAGAAATCAGGCTTTTCCTTATTAGAGAAAATTTCAAAGTAGAGATTTTTTAACCAACAGCATCTGATATTTCCAGACTGAGACCAAGTTATGCCTTCCAAGTCAACAAAGCTCCCCCTCACAGATTGGTTTAATCAGACTAACTTCAGAATTTGGAAGTGGGGAGTGTGGAGTGGCTTGCCAGCTGTCCTGACCTCAAACTCATTGAACACTTGTGGGATCAGCTTGTGTGCTGGCGTGCCAGAGTGACCAACATGGCCACGTTGGCCAACATGCAGCAAATGCTGGTTTAAGAATGGGATACCATCCCAGCAGTGTGCTATCAGGCTGCTGTGACAGTGTGGGGTTCTTCGCCCTAAGATATCATTTATCAAACACAACAGAGCCCCCTTTGTGCAAACTTTAAAAATACCACAAACAGCATATTGCAAATTGTTAAGTAGGGTTATGCATTATAACTCTTTTTGTTAAAAAAAATGTCTAAACATCTGTTAAAATGATGAGTAGATTTGCTGCAAGCCTTTGCTGCTCTTGGAAAACTCTGGATTGTGGATAAGTGTCATTGTTTTGGACAAAGTCTGGCAGATGGAGTAATCAGCCACGCCTGAATTGGCAGATGATAATGGGACACTCCAGTGACTGAATCTGGCACTGGAAACTGAACACAGCATTAAAATCTGAACAATATACACTTAAAAAGCAATATTTAAAGGACAGCATGTGCTTGGTGTCTTGCCAGTGGGCTTTAGAAAGAGCTGAATTTATCACTTAGAGCCCCTCCAGTAACAAAAGAGATGGATAACAACAGGTCAGCTGTTTTTCTCCTTGGCACTAAAAGTGTGGGAGAGAATACAAAGAGACTGAGGAGAAAGGAGGATGTTTACTAGTGCTTGCTGATTCTGAAACATGGTTACAGGGAAAGTGTTGTAACTTTTACCTTTTAAAAGGATACAGAAAAAGGCGGTGCTATTTGTGCATTACAATTAGTGTTCATGTTTTTTTTCTACTCAAACAGTGTTTAGATTGTTATGACTACTTTAACTCTTCAACGCTGACACAGTTAACATAGTTCTAACAGTTCGAAACAGAAAAGCAGCTTTGGACTCTTTTTGCCATCAGCACTGCGTTAATCCTTGGTGCCATAGATTCAGCAAGGTACTAAAAACATTTCTCAGAGAGTTTAGTCTATACTAACATGATAGCCTCACGCAGTTGCATCCATGATGCCAATCTCCCGTTCCACCACATCCCTAAGGTGTTCTATTGAGATCTGGTGACAGTGGAGGTCATTTTAGTCCAGTGAACTTATTGTCATGTTCAAGAAACCAGTCTGAGATGATTCCAGCTTTATGACATGGCGCGTTATCCTGCAGGAAGGAGTCATCAGAAGATGGTACACAGTGGTCATGAAGGGATGGGCATGGTCAGCAACAGTACTCAGGTAGGCTGTGGCGTAATAACCATCACCAATTGGTACTGAAGGGGCTAAAGTGTGCCAAGAAAATATTCTCCACACCATTACACCATCAGCAGCAGCATATATGGCAGGAGAAATCCAGGCTTTCATGCCAAATTCTGACCCTACCATCCAAATGTGGCAGTAGAAATGAAGACTCAGACCAGGAAACATTTTTCCAATCTTCTGTTCTCCATTTTTGGTGAGCCTGTGTGAATTTTAGCCTCAGTTTCCTGTTCTTAGCTGACAGGAGTGGTACCAGTTGTGGTCTTCTGCTGCTGTAGCCCATCTGCCTCAAGGTTGGATGTGGTGTGTGTCAAAGATGCTCTTCTGCAAACCCCGGTTGTAACCAGTGGTTATTTAAGTTCCTGTCGTCTTTCTATCAGCTGGAACCAGCTTATTCATTCTCATCTGACCTCTGGCCTCAACAAGGAATTTCTGCCCACAGAACTTCCACTTACTGGACATTTATTCTTTTTTTGGCCCATAAAGAGATGGTTTGGGCGAAAATCCCAGTAGATCAGCAGTTTCTGAAATACTCAGACCAGCCTATCTGACACCAAGGACTAAACCATGTTCAAAGTCACTTTAAACCCTTTGTTCCTCATTCTGATCAGCTTGACCATGTCTACATGCATAAATGCTTAGAGCTCCTTCCATATGATTGGCTGATTAGAAAATATGTGAACAAGCAGTTGGACAGGTGTGGCTAATAAAGTGCTAAGTGAGTGTATTTTTACTAAGTTAAAATCATGCATCAAGGCTAATCTAAAACTTAGGAATGACAAGCTATAACAAATCCATTAATTACTTTTGATTATTACCAAATCCAGTAAAAAGTTTTAACTCTTGCTATCTGTTGAGTTGTAGAATCTGAGCACATTTGATTTTCCAAAACTGTCCTTATTTTTTCTATTTGATATTCAAACCGGTTCACCAACACTTCACACACTGTTCAAACCTCTGATAAACCGACCCATGAATATCCCTAAGAGAGGAACTTAGAACAAATCAACAGGCGTAGCAGCACTAGCTCATATGGTCCCCTGGATGGGCCCTTCACAAGTATAACTGTCTCAGTTTGTGGACTGGAAGTCCAGGAGGATTTGTGTTATTGCAGTAGTAACTCCCACTGCTGGGTCAAAACAGGTCTATTGTGGTGGTCTGGTGCTATGCTCTATTAGTGAAACTCTGCCGGTGTGTCAAAAAAGTATTGCTTGTTTGTGTCTGGAGGCTTGTAATCCTGGTAGTGGAAGAAACCAGCGAAAAAAGTGAAAGAAAAAGGAAAAGTATTCCAAAATCAGGTGCCAATGATTTAGTGCTTTTAGCAAAGTTATCTTATTGTTCATCTTAAAAGATCAACTTCAATGAGAATCGTACCTTTGGTATTTTTAACATCTTCTTGTGGCATTTTTTTCTTATGATAGAGGACATATAGACCTACTACATAAAGAAAATTCATCTTAAATATGCGTTTCTGAGTATTTCTTTATTCAAATCAGTGTGAATCAGGAGCAGATGAAAAACAATGTAATTGGAGAAAGCTTTGAAACTGTGAGGTACAAGTTATTACGGCAAGCCACAAGCTCCCTGCTTCGCTCCATTCTGATGCATCCATTTGCAGACAAATAGATCCATGAACGTCTTTGTTTTTTACTTGTCTGAGCTGGTATCTGAAGGCGCCATAGCTCCAATATTGTTTGCCATTTTTGTTGCACTAGTAATGTTAAATTGGGGTTGTGAGGGGCTGTAAGGTAGCGGGAAAGCACGGAAACAGATGAAATATGAGAAGAGGCAGGCTTACTCTACACCAATAGTCACACCCACAACGCCCACTTCTGTATTTGGTGGAAAACAACATAAGTTTTTTTCTTTTTTTGGGGGGGCTTAAAACAGCATAATCATAATTAAAAGACCATTGGGAATGCTTTTACAATAGATCAAAAGATGATCAGAGTGAAAATGTAACAGTAAAAACAAAAACAAAAAATCACATTTGCATTTGTCATTCAAAAAATTGCTGTTTTATTTGGTCAAAAAAACTTCCAAACATGACTGATGTAGAGACTCAGCATGGTCGATACTGACAAACGTAAAATAATATTTCCGAAAGGAATCATACAAAACAAAAGAACAAGAATTGTGCTTTCATTTTATGCACTCAAGGGTTTGTTATTCCACTTTCAACTGTAAAATTGTCTATTACAGTCATCCACAAAATTGTTTTCACCTCCACCTGCTGCAACCACTTCACAGAATAGCTATTTCCCTGGAACTCAACAACTAAATAACAGCACATCCAAATATTCCATGAAGAGACATGTCCAAAAATTTGCTTCCAGTTTGACCGACATATCGGCTGAAAAGGCGTTGGCAGGCGGCCATAATAACCCATGAAACAAGAAAATAATTGCCTGTGAAAGCCAGTTTAGTTTTAGATGTTCGCAGTTGTCATGGTAGAATTGCCCATGTCCTCATTCTCCTCACATTAAATGTTTTATGCTCAGGTCTGCCGCCATTGTATAATTACTAATCAATGTATTGATTGATTTAATTTATATTGTCCCGTTACGATTTCAACTCCACGGAAATTTTATTTGCTTTTGGACAGACACTGTACTGTGACCAATCTATTTTTATTAGAGCAATAAAATCCACAGTGATTTATCGATAAGCACGTCACAACAGCGGAGGTTTAGGAGTTCGGTTTCAGCTTTCTATGGTGTGTGTTGTAAAACTACAGCTCTCTTGTGTGAAGCCAATTAAGGTATCCTTGCTGTGTACTTTGTGTAGGGTGAGTATTTTACTGTTCATCTGTACTGGAATGGTTCCCTCGAGGGGGCTGTCTTAATGACACGACAGTGTAATCTCTAGTGGATGCTCTCCGAGTTAAGGTGGCTGTCAGCGTGCTTGTGTGGGCGCGTGTGCACACATGTAAACAAACCATTGTGATAAAGATTTCATACAGCAAGCATAATTATCAATAAAATCAAGGCTGTTGTACCTGAGAAGTAATTAAAGAACACTGACTAAAAAGCTGATTTAGGTTGAGATGTAATGGGTTGGTTATTTATAGTAAAACACTTAGATCTTTCCATATAATTTGCTCATGAGGAGATATCAGTAGAGATTTTCCTGATTAACAACTGCAATTAGATTAGGGAGGATCATTGGCATTGAGTGGATAAGAGGATTTTGATGTTTAAGGAAAAGCTTTTAGAAATGTTGCCTTATGCCAGAGGACCCTAGCCTTTGTACTGCAGATTAAACTACAAAGAGAAGCATGTTTTGGCTTGTTCTGTTGCAGCCCATCTGTGACATTTGTCGTCTGTGACTGGGCTTTTTGAGAACTGCCCTACTTGCCAGGCAAAACTAAAATGAAAGAAATGTAATTTTGTTTCATCTCCATTTCTCATATTGTTGGTTTAATGGAACCTTGATTTGTGCCAAATGTTTCAATTTAGCTTAGGGGTTTTATTAGCCTTATAGATTTTAGCAATTTGTCAATTTGTCAATTTTGACAGCTGGCAACTGCTTCAGTAAAGCTATTCATCTGTTTCCTGCAGATAAGACTGAAGACACCAGAGGAGTCAGGCGTTTTGTTGTCTGACTCCCGACCAGTGGCGGTTTTTACTTAAATGGATCCCTGGGTAACCCCCCTTCCCCACCCCCACCATCACAGTGCCACCCCCACAAACAAGCTCCCTTGGAAAAGCATGTTAAGTCCCTTATTTGGTCCTCTGCAAACATGGATCCAAATTCTGTCCGTAAGACCTGACGAACAAAACTCAAACTTAAAATTTTACAACAAAAAAGAAGTTAAAAAAAAAAAAAAAGTGAATGTGTATGTGGGATGCATGGTGCCACAGTAGTCAGTGCTTTCAACGCACACTGGCTTCTTTCTGTGTGGAGTTTACATGATCCCCCTTTGCATGCATGGGTTTTCTCCGGGCACTTCAGCGTCCTCCCACAGTCCAAAAAATATGGATTGAAGGTCAATTGCTAAATTGATCTAAATTTCCCCTATAGGTGTGCATGTGTGGCCTTGCATCAGACGGGTGGCCTGTTCCGTGTGCACCCCACCTTTGCTCAACAGTAGCTGGATTGACTCCAGTATATCCCGAAAGGGATACAGCTGGAGTAGAAGATGGATGGATTAATCTGTGTGCATGTCTGTGCGTGCCTGTGTATGCGTGAAGGGGTTGTGTGTGGAAGGAAGGAGGTTGTGTGTATGTGTGCTTAAAACATGTTTTAGATAAAGGCTGCTTAAGAGTGTCTTTACTAAAATCAGAAAGAAATTCTAGATCTCTCATCTCAGAAAACCAGTTTTTCGTCATATTAAAAGTTAAGCAAAATAACAGTTGGACTGGTTCTTTCATTATTACCTTGTGTATTAAACAGAAAATTAATATGTTTGTATGTTTATGTGGATGTACTTCGTATCGATTTAAACTAGCAACCACAAAACTCTCCTCATCCTGCCCCTCCCACCCTCACCAACAGCACATGGAAGACCCACAGAGTCCACAATGGCCCACAAGGCCCACAGTGCCTATGCCTATTATCTATCACTGCTGATGACCTAAGGCAAATGCACACTGGCAGGTTTGATCCACCCAAGGGTTTCTTTTCTCAGATGGTCCACTTTGTTTGGCAAGTGCGAAATTGCCATGGACAATCCAGAGGAACAAACAGCGGGATTCAACCAAAGGCAACTAGTGACATAATCACAGTTTATAACGGGAAGCAAATAAAATTCGTCCATACAACAAATCTGGGAAAGTGTGAACTACAAGAAGTTGTAAACTGTTTGGTGGATACACATTGTGTTGTGACAAGGTGCAGGTGGGAATTGCTTTTTTCATGCTCCCTCTCTTCCTTGGCCAGTGCTTCTTTCAGGCATAAACCCTTCCCAAGTGTTCAAATGTTGAAACTCAAGGTGGTCTGACATTAATATTAATTAATTAATAATGAATATTATTGTTGCTGAAATAATATTTTTCTACCTACGCCTTTACAAGCACAGTTTTTTTGTCTATTTTTAACTTTTTATTTTTATTTTTTTATTTTGTTTAAAATAAAGGAAAAAATAAATTAAAAAAAAAAACTCTCTTGATGGGGCAATTCCATAGGATTACCCTTGTGTGAGACCACCCTAATGTCAGCTCTAACTTTAATGATACATACATGTGATGTACGTTCAAGAATGGGCTGAACTTGGGTTCTTGAACGCACTTTCAGCATATTTGATTTGATCTGATTTTCAAACAATCAAGGAATAATGCACAAAACAATACAATATGCATTCACACATTCATTCATAAACGCATCAAACTTAGGACAAACAAAGGATAATTAGATATTTAATCAAAGATTGCTTGAAAGGGAGTGGAAGGAAGCATATAGTGTTCACACTGGACTGTCGCTACCCGATACAAGCGAATGTACTCACACTTGGAAGAGACCTGGTGTAAAATGTTGAAGTGGTGCAAATCTGGCTAATCTGGCTTGCTTTTTGACAACCGCAATTATTAATCTCTCCTTCATGATCGATTTTTAAACAGGGTTGGCTTTTCTTTTAATTGAAAGAGACGCCATACGTCACTCCCAAAGCAGAGGCCCTGATTGTTTAAAATTCAGCTGGTTTACTTCCAACGTGGGTTCAATGGCCGTGCATTTTGTATGTGGGGCTCGACTTAAAAACTTACGCAGAGATGCGCGCATGTAAAAGTTTTGAATGCAGAAGCCCAAAACCTGCATATGCGCATGTTTACATACTGTTTATTGAAAGTGTTCGCTTGAATGTGCATTGTAGAGGGTGGTATGAACATAGCATAAGTCTGTAGCCTACTATAAAGGAGACCATAGCTTTCTGTAGGAGTGTGCATGAGAAAAGGAACAGTGTGATACCTTGGTTTCAGATCTCAGAAATAGATATGATTCCCTTCTGAATTCTCCCTAACTCACCAGAGGAAGTTTGACAGATTTTTCAGGATTCTTGTGATTTTCCTTACATAACCTGCTGCACTGGCAAAGCCAGGAAAAAAAAATCTTCAGGCAGGTACATGCAGTACAAACTTTAGTGATGAAGTGTGCTACGTGTTGCACCTCAATCAGAAACACAATGGCAGCGGCTTTATAAGCATTAGCATACTTATATAATACAGCAGCGATTGTGTCTGTAGTTCTATTGCAATCAGAATAATTAGTACTCTATATATTCTCTGCAAACCTACCACTGCAGAAAATCTATGATTTTTATTCATTCACATAGTTATGTTCTTCATATTCAGCTGGTGGCGACTTGTTGAATTATTCCCAGTGCTCTTGGTTGCATTATTATTAGCTATATCTTATTCTCTTCAACTGAAACAACCCACTTTCCCTGCAAGGTTCATTAAAGTTTAATCCTAGCAGAACAAAAAAAAAATGTTAGAACTTCAAATTGTTTTTCTCAAATTGAAGGAAGGGGGAAGATTGGGCCCATAAAAAGTCACCGTTGCAGGACCCTATATAACAGGAACAAAACAACCACCACCTCTTTAACACACGTAGAATCAGGGCTCTGCCTCAGACGTGCATAACAGCTGCTAACTGTGAGATTTACGCATGCTTTATTTGACAGCCTGCTGCTTCAGAACCCTTTTTTATTTTCCATCTTCAAGTTGTAAGCTTGAAGACCTAAAATTACCAAGATTTTATGAAAGGTCACGACAATTCCTCTTTTGCCAAAAGCTCAGAAACGGTGTGCCCCCGTCCTGACTGTCCACTATGGCGCAGTGGAGTACATCTGCAATGCAGGGGGGGCTTGACAGTCTGCCCTCGATTTCACATGTCATTGCCTAATACCTTTCCTTTTACTCGAACTGTAAGCATCTGTCAGCGAGGTTTACCACACGGAGTCAAACCTGTGACTGGAACATAGTATTCTGAACGTGCCCTTTTCTCTTTTGGAGCCTGCTGTGAGCCTTTACGCTTTAAACCAGAGTTTCACTGATGAAAGAAAAAGAGTCTTTCAAATGAATGCTTTTGAAAATGAAGACAAAACATCAAAATAGATATATCTTATAAACTGAGAAATTTAAGAATGTGTATTTAAAGCAAAAATTATAACAAAAATTATTTGTTTTGGATGAAATTTAGAATAAAGATAACAAAAAACAAAACATGAATGACATGACTAGGTACTATTGCATTTTGCAAACAGCTAAGATATAACTACAATACTACCCAGAATCCACTGTAACTAAACTTTAAATGTGACTGTGATGCCGTGTCTGGGTGCCCAATTTAGTTGATTCTGATGATTCAGAAATGGTTGCCAGGTTGCCAAAATGTGCAATTTTTGGGTGAGCCTGCCAGTATGCATTTTATTTTTTTTAAATGGACACATTTAATGAAGAAATGCAATTTGAAGCTCAATTTTCTTTAAATGTTATCCATTATGAGAAAAAAATGCTAAAAGAACATGTTAACAAACACCAAAAATAGGATTTTCATCAGAAGGTGGGTTTTTGAATACATGTCTGTGATGGTATTTGTGCTCATGACATACTTGAATCCCTCTTTGCTCCGTCCTGCCATCACCCTATCACCCTCCCACCGCCACTGGTGATGGATCCGCATTAGAATTCCTCCCTCATCATCCTGCCGAGTTACAACCCCAGTAATAGTCAGTCCCCGTGGCCTCTGCAAATGAACAATAAAACCACTGCCTTGTAACAGATCTCTGAAAAAAACATGAAGAGAGCCAGGTGCCAAATCTTTATAGTCGACTCCTCTTGAAATCCTACAAAACCTCTCTGAGTCAAATAAGAACAAGCCAAAAAATAAATAGGAAAAAAGGCTAAGATTAACCTTGGGAATAGTCTTTATAGAAGAGCCCTAATGTGCTGTGGTACTAAAAAAGCGAATGTTTTTTTTTTTTCAAAACATAGAACGATGCAAAAAGCATAGCAGGTACATTAAGAAACATGGGTGCATAAATCACATGCTGATACCTGGAACATGTTGAAATTCATGCACGAGAAGATGGCATATGATTTGATAAGCGGCAGGGGAAGTGACCCTGTCTACCCATGTTCACAGAGATTTTTTTTTTTTTGAAGCAAAACAGCATTATGATTAACTCAGCTAAGATGCCACCACATGAGGAGTTGTTTGAAAGGCAACAGGGAAGTTGTTGTGGTGCAGAAACCAGTCCGATAGTGGGCTGCCTCGGGACTTCACAGAGATCAATACAGCCAGAGTGACAGTCATGCGCTTGATTAAAAGTGACTGCTACATCTGGCAGGCTTGGCCATTACTTTCCCACTCAGAGTCCCTGGGGTGAAAGAGCATGAAGTGACAGACCTCAGTCAGCCCTCCATTACCACCTTTCTGTTGCTCCTCAGGTAGCAACAGGCTACGGCAAAAATAGACACATTGGGTGAAAGATGAAACAGAGAAAATAAAAGTTCTGCCTGTCTGTTTGCCCCTAAAACCGAGTCTATAGAGGATATGTCAAAGTGCATACCTTTGATTTTATTTTCAATCCAAAAGTGAACTATGTTTGACACATATATTTTAGACTATTGACATGGATCAGGGCTGGTTAGATGAGCTCAAATAGCAACAATTCTGTTAAAAACCAAATGAAGCTGACATCCCAGAAGATGGATAAAATAAAGTGGAAATTTGACAACCGCCTTTTTGCAAACAATTACGATGAACTTGTTCAAATGTCACTAGCATCACCCTCTTTCTTATTGGTGCCATCTCACACTTACTTACTTTGTGTGTGAGATCTAATCTTACTCCTGCTCAAACGCAAGTGCCAAGTATCAAAGGGAGACTGACATTAAACGAAGTCACAGTGCTTGATGCTGTTAATCTCTCTGCCAGAATACAAGATCCCTATTCGCAACGGAACAGCGTGAGTCCCATTGACTAACACACAGCTTTTAATAGACCAATAATGGACAGGCCACATGTCACCAATGAAAGCTTTGAGTGCAGATGGAGCTCATGTGGAGCTAAACAGCTAAATCCAGAGGTGGTGTTAGTGTGAGTACTTGTATTTCTGTTGGGCTGGTGGGGTCTCCCTTACACAAGTCCTGGCTTGTGTAAGGGATGAAATCAGGTTAGAAATACTGTAGAGAATGTCCAAAAAAAATAAAATAAATAAATAAATAAAAGTGGACACACATAATCATACACACAGTAGAAAGACAATTATTTGATTGGTGGTTTGTTCTAAAAAATAGCACTTACAAGGAATGCTCCTAAAAATAACTTTCATTCACAGTTACAGGAAGTAGGCCTGCTTACCGAAGGTGTTATATTGTTGATCTTCTTTGGCAAATTTGTTGAATATTAAGGTTTATGCATTTTCTTATGTTTGCATAGGTTTTGTTTTAAGACATACCGTACTATGTTCTAATAACATTGAGGTTTAACAATTAATCTACAAAATCGATGAATCGATTTCTACTCCTGCAATATAACCAGATCGATCTGTCTGAGGCAGGTTGTTAACTGAATCAACCTATACCATTATAAAATTGTTTTAAAATACATTTAATTGATTATATCGATATTGGAAAATACTATTTGGATTAAGGTATGGTTATGACATTATCATAAATAAAAGACCACTAGGAATGAATGCTTTTAAAAATACTGTGAATACTACTTTACTGTGATCTATTTAGGTAACTTTACCTCAGAATTTAAAATACCTCTGATTAATAATGTTGGGGTTCTGGTCTGCTTATTCTGTCGTTGTCACAAAAACCAAAACAAAAATTGAAGTATAAAAAAAAAGCTAATTTTTTTATTTAATGAGCTTCAACTTTATACCACAAAAAAAGAATATATAAAAGCTTGAAGGTTCTGTCAGGTATGCAAGATCAGATCGGGTTCTGGTTTAAGTTTGCATCATATAGAACAACGCAAATAACTCCTCAGAGAAAATTTTAGTAAATTACTTTTCATTTAAAACTTTCTCTGTCTCTCCACAGCATGCAGACAGTCTTTCTGTTGATAAAATAACAAACTCACCAAATACAAGTCACTTGATTGCAGGCTAGGATTAAGGCGTAGTGATCTACTAGTATTTTCACAGAGAAATGTGGCAGTAAATAAAGCAAAACAGCCTTGTGAGGACAAGATTAGCAGCTGTTAACCAACATCTGTCCTTCACCAAGACACCTGTCCTCTGCGTCGTTCTTTCTTCTCACACCTTGAATTTATTTGCCACTGATGGTCTCCATCTCTGCAAGCCTCCCTTGAATTTCAGTTTGTGAATGACTAACATGCTCATAAATTCAGGATTGAAATATTTTGGAATGTCATCTCAAACAACTTAAACATAGTTTATCCGTCTATCTATCTTCAGAACCCACTGAATCCATTTTGGGGTCACGGGGTTGTTGGAGCAAACCCAGCTACTGTTGGGTGACGGTGGAATACACAGAGAACAGGTTGTCAGTCTGTTGCAGGGCCACACACTCACACACCTAGGGGTAGTTTAGAAACACCAATTAACCTATGAAGCATGTTTTTGGACTGAGGGAGGAAACTGGAGTGCTTGGAGAACACCAAGACCAAACTCCAATTATCTCCCTACCACTCTGGCTCCTCCCTATTGCTCCAATTGTGGGTGCATTTGAAGCTTTAGTGCTGTCCGAAAGTTTTTTTTTTTTTTTTTAGGAGGAGCCATAGCAACTTAGGGCTGACTATCCCTTCGCTGGTAGAGAGATCCACGTTGCACTGTGGCAGGGAGGGGAAAACCATTTCTTCACGTCGATGTGCTTTGAAGCGCAGAAGTTTACACTTAAATGTAGGTATTAAGTTTTTTGTTTTCGCTTGACCTTTAAATGTTATAAAAACAATGTTGTTATGAATTTTCCG
Organism: Oryzias curvinotus; assembly: GCA_023969325.1. Lineage (NCBI taxonomy): Eukaryota > Metazoa > Chordata > Actinopteri > Beloniformes > Adrianichthyidae > Oryzias > Oryzias curvinotus. The sequence continues at coordinate 14,226,038 of CM043715.1, read as the reverse complement.
AGCACTGGCAGCTACGCAATAACATAGATGACCAGTGACTATTGATGATGTAATTGAGTGGTAGCAACTTCCAAATCTGAGGACACAGTTTTCTTTTATATCTTACCAATTGGAGGGATAAATGGAGGGGTAGAAAGAAGGGGTAGGGAAGCAATTTGGATTCGGCTTAATATGTGCACAAGGAGAATATGCAAACTCCACAGAGAAAGGACCCAGCCCGGATTTGAACAAAGGCCTTCGTGCTATGAGGCAAAAGCGTTAACCACTACATTACCATGCAGCCCCAAAAACCATAGATTTCTTAGCTTATATCCTTACTGTTAACCCTATGGCTGCAACAACTAAAGTTCTTTGCAAAAGCTGTTTTTGAAATAAACAATTGTGATTTTTTTTTTTTTTTTTATAGTAGAACTTCACTTTCCTAGCATTTTGATTAAGGAGATTAAAATCAAGTCATTCTCAGATCCTTTAATGAGCTTTAAGCAAGAGCAAATGACAGGATGGAAACGAGAATCATTTCAGGACTACCATCAGAATTTGAATGACACGTATAGTAAAAAAAGGTAATTCATGTTTGACTTTAGGTCATATTTATATAATATATAGATCATTTACATTTCCGTAAGTGCATCATTTTTCTTTGTCATCTTTGTAACTTTCACACCTTCGTATGTGCAGATACAAGGACTGCCTTCTGTCTTTAAACTCTCTGCCGGCTAAGGGTGGGTGAGTGAATGCACTAGATTAAATCAATCTTAGTTACCGAGTCCCACTTATTTTTCCTCTTTAAATAACAATGTCACATTTGCTTCTCAGTAACTTCCATCTCTCAGGGACCTAATTTGGTTAAAGTAGTTCCTTCCTTCCCTTGAGAGCTGCCTGCACTATCACCTTCCATTCAGCCAGTGTCTGAGCCTCAGTGTGTGCGTGCGTGTCTCATAAGCCCCGAGTTTTGCTCAATCTCAGGCAGATAATACTCTTTAAAGCAGGCGGGACAACCTGCAGACTCAGCTGTGGTGGGTCATCAAAACGATTCAAAGGGAGCAATCCCATTTAACCCTAACCTCAAAGCAGGTGTTCCAGAGACCCCCTTCTCAAAGGCCCCTTCCTTGCCAATTTGTTACAATCAAACAACCCACAGGCACAACACACACACTAGTGTGTCTTTGTTTGGCGGAAGACCAGCTTCGTCAGCATAATAGGACATAAAATCTAATCACAATTAAAGCGATTCTTGCTTTATTAGGCAGACATTACCGCCAAAAATCTGTATGTCTTTCTTGTGATTTCTGTAGCAGAAAGCAGGAGAGCCAGTTTTACTTGTAGGTATGCATTATCTCTCCCTCGAGCGTCCCCCTCACATTTAATCATGTGAGCATTAATTAACACCAGATGATGAATGCAGCTCTCAGCCTGCCACTGATAGTCAGATAGGCAGAGTTGAATGAACTGCTCACGTTACCTGTGACACAGTGTCTGCTCTTTTGTGAACGCGTCACACGGCACAGAGCTCATCAGGCACTCACTACCAGACTGACAACAAAGAGTCCTTAGCCCTGCTCTCAACAGCAGCAATGTTTTATACCGTATTTACACATGTAGCTGTAATTACACTTCGGATAGGTGGTAATGGCTGTGTGTCACAGTGACAGGTGCAGAGCCTTTGCACTTCCAACGTGTCGTGTGGAGGTGCTCCTTTTGTTCCTTCTGTCAATAGACTTATAATAAAATCTAAAAGTGAATAGCAGCATTTTTAATTTTTAATAAATAATCCTCAAAGTCCAGGCTTCTTATGATCTATTGTGAAAGTGTTCCCACTGTTCCTTTAATTATGATTCTGCCATTGACAGCCAAAATTAAAAGAAAAGACTGTTGTTTTCCAGCACAGAGTTTCTGCAGAGCAGCAGTAGTTCATCAGGAATTCACCTCTGAGTTGGGGGGAGGTTATCCAGCCATACAGTTTTGAGCTCGGACATACCAGCTCAGATACCAGATACCAGCTCGGACGAGGAAAACAAGGGAGCTCATGACCCTTCGATTGCTACATCACTGCTACAAGTTTTTCCTATAGCTTTTTTTCATCTGCTCTTGATTTACAAGGATTTGCGTAAAGACATACTCAGAAATGCAATTTTAAGCTTAATCTTCTCTAAATCTTTCCTCCATCATGACAAAAATGTTAGAAGAAGATGTTGAAAACACCAAAGACTTGATTTTCAATGGAGTGGGTCTTTAAAACATACAAACATACAGATGCGCCTCAATTGCAGCCGCAATTTAATTAAGTAAAGACATCTTTTTGTACTGAAATTCTCTGAAGAATAGGTGTGCTATTGCTGTCTTCGTTGCAGACATGCTGCAAATAAAATTCAGCTCATTAAACTGAAACCTGCATTTTTCATCCTTACACTAGTAAGAGAGAAATAGTTTAATTTAATGTGCTGGTGATGGGTTAAGCTAGTTTTATTGCCCTAAGGTGAGTTGATTTTAGAGCCTTCGGGGACAAGTTCATGTCAAGCACCCTGTCAACCAGCCCTTAAATTTGGATGCGATGACTTTGCTCATGGCTACGCCTGGTGTTCATCAACATAATATTCAATTCTGAATCATATCTAAGTGAGGTGCAGAGGTTTTAATAACAGGGAAAGCATTCGTTTGGGATTACATTATGAAATATTGAGGAGACTTCTCACATCTGAGATAGATATTGGTAGATGTTTACAGATGATATATGACCTCTAAATATCAACTGTGTGCATTAGATCTTCATTTCAGACTGAATGGTTAAGTATATCTTTGAATAATCCAGTAAAGAAAAAACACAAGACAGAATTTCGGGGTCAGACGCTGAAAGACAAACTGTGTACATCTTCAGGAGTCAGGGGGCAGAAGACTGCACTTATCACGGTCTGATTTAGGCTTTAATTTGCATTCTTACTTGCATGAGAAAGGAATGATAACTGAGTGCATGCTCATTTGCATGGAGACCTCTCAGCAGCCTGAAAGGCAGGGCAGCCCTTTAACCCTGTAAAGTCCACTGCATCAAAGACTTGACAGAAAAGTCAAGTTTGTTTTTTTCTGGAATTACGAGGTTTTTAAAACAATTTCAATTGAAATCCATGAATAGAAAAATAAAAATAAACTGCTATGTAATTTTTGATGTTCAAGTACCTTCATTACCCACTGTCTCAAATTTGATCCACATATTTTTAACCTGGTGTAACTGTACTATAAAGTTTTAATTCTCATTATTTCAATAAAGCAAGTAAACATTTAAAAATAGATAACAATAGATGAGTTGTTCTCACCATAAATTTTAGAAAATAAGCAAAAGGTTTCCCTCCAAAAGGGTTTTTGAGATTTCATGGAAGCAGCCATTTTGGAATGTGCAGGAAAATCTACTACTGCCCCTAGTGGAATGATGATGAACTACAAGGCAGAAAGTATGAGCCAACTTATATGCAATGAGTTTTCATGGACAGTTTAGATCAGGGGTGGCCAACCCTGGTCCTTAAGAGCCTCAATCCTGTCTGTTTTCCAGGTCTACCTGGACTGCTTGATGCTGATAACCTAAATCAGGTGTGTTCAGTCAATCAGGATGTAAAATTCACTTAAGTCAGCTAATCAACAGCATGCTGGTGAGGGAGAGCTGGAAAACAGGCAGGGTTGAGGCTCTTGAGGACCAGGGTTGGCCACCCCTGGTTTAGATCATTCTAATGCTCTCAGAAATGTGTGTATTAAATATGATATAAATGGTTTTATAAGGTTAATCTACATCTTAATGATGCGATTTTTATCCCCAGAGTCCCCTCTAAAACAGAGGATACTATTAGAGAATGGTGCAATAGATTTACAAGACCTTTACCTTGAAAATATTCAAAGATCCATTAATGTATGACCTTTTTAACTCTTATTCAAGAGCTTCTGGGAAAGGCATTTGCTCCTTTTTTGATGTGAGAATTATAATCAATTATTTTGTTTTTTTGTGAATCGCCTTCCCGCAATGAAAATGTCGGTTTTATTTTATCACTTCTGTACAAGACGGAACCCATACGCCGGTGATGCAATTCTTCAGCTGCTGATAGAAGTCGATGAAAGTCATAAATTACTTAAATCTTTTCTAACTTGGCCTTCCACTTGTCATGGCTGAATCTGTGTAGGTTTGTGGATTCTTCTGGAAGAGACATCATTCACAGGCTTTTTTTCTCCTTCTTAAGTCGTCATGAATTAAACAATAGAATGTTGAAATAACTAAAACATACTGCAATCTGGAGAAAAGTGTTGGAATAACAAGAGGGGGTTTGTGTGTTTGTGGGCAGCGTGTGCGTCAAAGTGAATATTTACTCTGTCCCCCTTCTAATTAAGGGAGCTTATCAATATTTCCAAATGCAAGAGAGACTGAGACATCTAAAGTGAATCCTTTGTGGCCACAGAGATTTTCCTGAACTGTGTTGCTTCCTGACACCTCCTGTTGTGGGGGTGTGATAAGCCGACACACACGTCCAGACCATCACATGCGTTGAAACAGTTGGGCACTGCCAGATCCTTGTCACTAGGGCCATGCCTGGATGTGTGCGCTATCTTGATGGCATTACCATGTTTTTAATAAACACCTTGAGGATCTAGTGACAGCAGAAGCCGTCCTGCTTGACATGCTTTCTCCCCTGGCGCATGGAAACAGCTGTTGGAATCACCCACACGTGGGCTGTGAAGCCACCCCGGCACGTCTTCTCCCCACATCGGGCAGACAGTGCACACTTTATTGCAAGCAGAATCTCCAGCATGTGCATATTTTACAATCAGAATAAAGATTTAGTATTTAATCTCCAATAACGCTGACCGCCTCTGTCACATGAATACATCACACATAAAGGTTTGCACATGCATCACCTGGGATGTAAGAATTGCCAGAACATCACACAAGATACAATTGTAAGTTTGGTCGTTCTGAGGATCTTTCTGACATCCTTTTGCCACAGCGTTCAAACCTGTTTATTCCTTTATTTGTTAAACCAGGTGGGAGGCTTGTAAAATAGTCATCTTGTATAGAGTCGGCCTGTCTGCATGGGTAGATGAACGGGTCAACAAAAAGTTCAAGGAAAAGGCTTGGCACATGAATATGAAGTGGGACTCTGTTTTTGTTCAGGAGGATGGAATTAGAGCTTTTCATTACTGATGGCTTATGGGCTGACTGTTGGCTGCCGTCTGGGGTCGCAATAAAATTATGTATTTGCCAAAGGCAGGGAGGCTGGGTCACCAGGGACTAAATGGCCCAGTTATAAAGCGAGAGCTTATCTGCCTCAGAGAATCAACCCCCACCTCCAGCTGGACGGAACATACGCTGCATCCTGCATGGACAGCATGGGAACTGTCAAAAATGACCATCTTTTTTTTTCCTTTTTATCATATCACTCGAAAAATGTTTCATGGTATCATATTTGGAGTTTTATTCATACTTATATGACCTTGATTGGCTAATAACTCAACTAATAGATCGGTGGAGATGTAATAAACTGGTAAAATGTTTCAGGGATGCATCTTTTCTTTAGAACTTTGGATTGTTTCTCAAGTTTTCCAGCAGATTTTATGGGGAAAAGTTTAAAGAGCATGCCCTTTATTGATTAGAACCCCCTACTGGGATTGCTGAGTGTGGTTTGAAACCATCACCAAAAGCCTGTGTTTAAAATACCATCTTAGAGCATAAGCTTGAAATGAGCATGGATTATGCCTTCTGTGGGGAAATGTTACTGCTGCTTTTAGTTGATTTAATCATTCGTTGAAGAAGACAGTGTTCAAATAAAAGCTGGTCTTAAAAGAAGCTTTTGGTGCGCTCGATTCTAATCTGGATTTTCCCATTAAACTCACCCGTCTCTGCTTTCATTTAAATCCCTTGTTCTTATATTAACAGCATTATTTGTCCATCTCCTCATCTTTGTCTATGTCAAAACAAGATTATCTGTGCCAAAAGCACAAATACTGCAGAAAGTCTTGTGAATTTCGTCTCCTGCCAGATCTCAAAATTAGATCACAACTCTGAATTTGAGTTTAATGATAGTGGAGTTACTTGTAGAACTTCCAGAAAACTTCCTGTTTTGAAGCTGGTTTGAAAACAAACTGGGGCTGTGTCAGTCCACTTTAAAAGCACTAGGTGGCCAAATGCACAAAAAATTGAAACGACCCAAACTAGGCCTGCACAATTAATCGCAAATTTATCGTTATCACGATTTCAAGCTGTGCAATATCCATATCGCAAAAGTCGGTCAGAATCGCAATAAATTATAAACCTTAAATGTTCTAAAACAATCTTATGGAAACTTGAATTATTTAATGAATTGAATAAACCCTTTATGCATTTGACCAATCAGACGGAGCCCTTCACGTTGTTGACCAATCGAACGGAGCTTTTATGTTAGATGTTGCCCTCCTAATTAGACGAGGCTCATTTGGAAAATAATTTATGGTATTTTGACTCTTATTTAAATTAAACTTTTGCAGTGAAATGGACATTTTTTGTTGTTTTTGCTATTTGTTTATTTATCGCAAGTTATATCGTCATCGCAATATTGATCAATAATTTCGCACATCGTGAATTTTCATCATATCGTGCAGCCCTAACCCAAACTGACATTACAAATAAACAGTTTTTTTGTTCATATATCCTATTAAAGTTCCCAGGATTTTTTAAAATCATTTTTTTATTATTATTTTAAACCTGTTCTTAAAGGCCTGGCGTTTTCTGTGAGATATAACCATCAAACAATCAGTTCTAGATTTACATCACTTTTTAGTTTTTCAGTTTGACCCATCTTCAAAAAAAATTGGATTTGGCTAACATTTACATAGGAGTGATGCTTTCTGCTTTAAGGGGCTCTATTCTAATTTTTCGCTTTGGGCTTTGAAAGAGTTTGAAGCCCTCCTGTTCACAGGAATGATTTAAATAAAATGGGCAGTTTTTTAGAGGCCTCCTGTCTGTGTTTTTGTTGATGCTGTTGGAAACAGCCTGAGTTTGATGTTCCTTATGCAAAAAGCTGCCAGTGGTTCATTAGCTAAAAGAAATGAATTCAGATTTTTTTTGTCAAACAACGTCTAGGAGCATTTTCCACCATATGTTATGCAATTTGCTGTCTAGCCAAACATATTGCCCTTTACTGATAAAAAGTTTCAAAAGTTTGTAGAAGACCTCTAAATTGATTCTAACTTTAAACTGCAACATTCTTGTCACCAAAATCAAGTCATCTCCTATTTTACTTAACTATCATGAAATCCCAGAAATGAGTTACCTGAATTACAATTGAGGAAGTATTTCATTTTAAAATGTAAAAACAATTAACAACAAGAGGAACGTTTATCAAACGAAAACACAAAAGTTGTGTCAAAAACTGTTCGTCAAGAAATCCAAACTGGTTTCTCGGGCTGAAAACTTGCTTTCAGCATCATGTTCTTTCCCCCTCTGCTCCCCATGCACATCACTTCCCACAGATGTTAAGTTTTTCTCACTAGTGTAAATTTGTCTCATTATTCTGCATCTAAGGAAATGGAAAGTTTGATACCATTACATCAATCAGCTCTCTTTGTTCTGTTTCACAGTTTGGTGCTGCAAGGGATCATTGCAAACAGCATGAGGACAACAAACTGCACTAAAGGAAAGACAGAGATGAAAGGGCGCTTTCAAAAAATAATGACATGAATCATTTTTTCAGGCATCAGTTAACTTTGTCATGCAGTAAACAAATTAAAACCCTCTATTTCTTGTTTAACCTTTAGAAAAATGTTTTCTACTTTTTCAGGAATTTAATTTGGAGAAAGTATTGTCCAACTAGACAAAAAAAAATTGTGAGCCATTTTAAATAGAATACCAAAAGAGAATTATCCAAAGCTTTTTAGAAAGACCTCATATTTTCCTTTTCCCCTGAAGACAAATTAAACAGATTAACCAAGTCTGAAGGAGCTCCTCTTTGTTGATTTATGGCTATAATTTCTCATCACATGTTTTATTGGCGGTATGCAGGTCAAGAACAACCTCAAGTTAAGATCATCACTTCAAAGTCATGCTGTTGACACTCTGGAAACTATTAATGACATAATGAAAGACATTTTTGGTTAAAGGGTTGGCTGTCTTCCCTGCAGAGTCAGACTCTCATGTCCGCCGTGTCTGTAAAACCCTGCAGGAAGAGCTTGCTTCTGTTTCAGAGAAGAGGGAGATGAAATGGTGTTTAAGACAGTAGGATTCAAAGGTTGGTCACTTTTCTTGATCCTCTATAGTCATTTTTAGAACAAGATGACAACCCAGTTACCCTAATCTGGTTCCTTAGACTTTCTTAAGGCTGTGTCACACTCCATGAATGAAAACTAGTCATACGTGGATATATGTGGAGAAAAGTGAGAAAAGTTGTAGTTCTTTGTGTGAAGTTTTGACAGATGTATCACGAATTAATGAACCACGCCAAGAACAAGTAAACCCGCGTTTCCCTGAATTTCTTTATTTTGACATTGAGAGAACAGAGCAGAAATTATGTTGCATCAGCACCATGGTCAGCGCCCGCTGCATAACCTACTACTTTTGCTTTGTTTTAATTAAACAGTCAGATTCCCCTGATCTGCAGCATTTCTAATTCAAGGCAGTGTCACGCAGCAATTATAACCTGCTTTTCCTGTATAAAGTTTTGGTGTTCCATGACACATACATGTAATTCGTACGTGTTTCTTGCATTTGTCTTTCGCAGATGTGCGCAGATGTCCGTAGAGGGTTTCGGCTGACATGTCTTTACGTGAAATTGATTTTGAGCTGTTCAAGATTTTTGGTTGGTTGATACTTCTGCAGTTAATAGTTTACGTAGTTAATATGAAATTATTATGTTCATCACACGCAATTGTGTCTAATTTTTGCAAGACACATATGCAAATTGGTGGCCTTTTCATGCACGTCCACATATGTCTAACAGACTTTTCACGCATGTGCCAACGATGTATAACTTTTATATCACACATACGCTGCACATTTAATGTTTAAATTACATAATTGATACACAAATCACAAATAAATAACATATAAACACTGCAAAAAGCATGCATGGTTGTGAACGACTGGCATATTGTGTGACAAGAATATAATTGGCTGATCTTTCACCCCTCCAGCAGTCTATACCGAGTAGGGATCTCCCAGCTCTCTCGCGGGTCGGTGTCCAGCAACGCATGGAAGGCGGGTCACAGTAGGTGGCCGAGCATGGCGGGTAAGCAGGTTGTACGTAGTGGCTGTGTGACACAGCCTTTACTTAGAACTGGCTCGGATCAGGGGAGTCCGACTGTTTAATTGAAACAAAGCATTATTAGGGCCTGCAGCAGTTGCTGACTATGGTGCTGATACGATGTGATTTCTCCCTTTTGTCCTGAATGCCAAAGTGAAGAAATTCAATGAAGCACAGATTTACATGTTCTTTGAATGGTTAATTTGTACTTTTTTTGTGGTTTTAACGTGGTTCCTCCGTGATACATCTGTGAAAATTTCACGTAAAGACCACAGCTTTTCTCATTTTTTTCCATGTATATTCACATATTCTAATGTTCACCTGTGGAATATGTGCAAATTGTACGTAGCAGCAGTCTGACATGGCCTTCAGCTGCTAGTCGCCAGCTGATGCAGCCTGCCAATGGAAGGGGGCACAGAAAGCTGCAACTGGGTAGATCTGCGAGAAGGGTCCGGTGCGCCTCCAGAGTCGCATCTACGCCGCCGTACCAGGCACCCTCCCGCAGCCCACCTTTCGCGCGTCGCCGGATACTGTCCCGCATGTGACTGCAACTGACTAAAGATTTTGATCAGCTCAAAGCCAAATTTACGTACAGACCAGTAGGCCGAAACCCTCGACCGACATCTGCGCACATTGATGATTGACTAACGCAAAAAACACTCATGAATTACGTATATCACACATGTATAAATGTACAGATTGTACGTAGTGGCATGTAACACGACTTTAAGGCAGAATCTTTGCTCCCTGTAGTCTGAAGACTTCTGGCTGAAGTTACTTTAATGGCAAAACTAACAAGAAAAAAGGCCATTTTAAAAATATATTTGTATCTACTGCAGCCTCACTTTGTTAAATAGTGAAAAAGAAGATTCATACGTTAGATTTATAAAGATTTATTTATATTTGACTTTGTGGCTCTGAGGAATCCCAATGAAGTTTATGCTTCAGAGCTGTTTTCTTGGTTCGCTCATTCCACCCCGGTGACTGACTGCAATTATACCACAAAACACACAAGCTATGGAGACACCAGGCATTTGATGCTTGTTCAGCAATGCGCTAAGTGTGCATGAACACTCATTTGGCCCATTGCGTTCACATTAGACAAGCAAGAAGGGGCTGCTTCTTTTTCTGCTGTCCACCACCTGCAATTAGAAGAGGCTTGGTGCAAAATATGGAAGAAGTATAAATCTCATGAATCTTGCTCCAGGCTTTTTCCAATATATGAAAAATTGGATTTAATTGCGCAATTATAATTTTTCCTTCACGATCAACTTTCAAACGGTTGGCACTGAGATGAAATAAAAGGGTTGCCATCTGTATGTCACTTTCAAATCAGAGTCTCTGGTTGGTTGGTTGGTTTCTATTTTTATTCTATTTTATTCTTATTTTATTTAACTTCTTCACTCCAAGGATGCTGTAATTTCATTGTATTCCCCATATACAATGACAATAAATGATTCTGATTTTGGTCAAAGTTCAACCTGGTTTAACTTTCATAAACATTTTATTGAATTTATAATGTTACAGAAATTATAGGTGAATATTCAACCTTAAAAAGGAGCAATGTTAACATTTTCTCTAATTATTCTTTAAATTGTTATTTAAATCCCAAGTCAAGACATTTCTATTCAGAAAAGCTTTAAGTTCATTTTAGTCCTTGTTTTACAATTTTTTTTTTCATTTTCTTTTGATTCTTTGTCGGCTTTGTTAACATTGGATATTACTACCTCTCTGTCTTTGATTTTGGTTTCATGCTGTCTTTTTGTAAAGCACTTTGTGATTCTTTATGTAAAAAGTGTTACAGAAATAGATATTCTATTCTTCCTGAAAAAATACTATTTTTCCCACTGTTTTGACTTTCAAATTTTAATAGAAATAGAAGAAAAGTCTGATGATTTATGTCACAAGAATATGTCCTTTAACCAGAATCCGGTATCAGAGTGAATAAAGTGATAAACTAAAAGTTTGCTTAAACTTTTACGATGAAAAGAGAACCGAACTTTGTGCCTGCTTCCCTGCTCCCTCCGTCAGAAGGCGGAACAAGGAGAGCTGTAGCAGGAATATATTGAGCTCCAATCATTTTATCAGATTTTCCTCTCCCATCTTGTTTATCCTGCCATCCGTAGAAGGTGAAAGCCGGGAGGATTCAGCTGTTGTTGTCAAGTTCTGTCGGCAAAGCAGTGGGTGGTGCTTTTTGGATTTACTGTTGAACTCCTATTGAAAACAATGAATGTCAGGTTTTCTGTCTACCGCATGCCAGCACAGCATGTCCACAGTTTCCACTGTAGGTTTTGTATAAAGCTGCAGTGGTAATAATCATTTATAGCAATTTTTTTGTGTTTTCACCTACTCCTTTGGCTGTAATGAGTGTTTCACTGTGATAACTTGACATATATGCACTTATTTGTTATATTAATTCAGACCTTGACAGCCTACCAGTTTTTTTCTTGCATTATTTGCAAGCAGAGCAAGCAGGTATTTCAGCTTATTTATGAATAGATTGCTGAGATTCACCCTCAAAACCTTCCTAAGGTACCATATTTGAATTTTAGAGTGATGTGATGAGAAACAAATGAAGCATGAAACAAGACAGAGACTAAAGCGTATTTGTTCCTTATATATGAGACACAAACAAATCAACTCGTCATGCCCAGAGGCTCGCACCGATTTTTTTGGTAACCACTCCCAGTGTTTTCTTATATATTACTGTTTACGCTGCGCACAAACTTCTTAAAGCTGCAGAAGAAATTAATGCTAAAGTGGCAAAGATGAGAAAACAAAACCTTGTAATTTGTGTTTCACAACCAACAAAATGTGAGGGAGCGCTAAAACGAAGAGGCTGTGCGTGAATCTCTACTCTAGGTGATCAATATTGCAAACTTCAAATGCAGCAGAATCCAATTCTATGCATTCAAAGCCACAGAAAAAACAACATTTAAACAAGATGTTGTGAAGTTTTAACGCTGTGAGGTGCTTTTGTTGTCTCCTTTAGGGGTCTTTTAAGGAAATAGCATTGATGTAAAATCTGAGGAGACGTTATTGGAAATGCGATCTATCAAATAGCGTCTCACCAAACCATTGTGTTTGCCCAGAAAATGTATCAAGAAGAGCAGAGAAAGAAAGTGCGACGAACGAGCATCTCAGAACTGTCAGTCAAAGCTGTCAGAGACAGCCGAAACATGGTGGGAAGGAGACTGCGGCTGTGTTATGACTGCAGTTCAGAGTCTAAGGTCAACACAAAACTCCCAGCTCCCCCACTGGCATTTTCCATGAGAGCTCCCCTTGCAAGCCGGCAGGCCAACGTTGTCCCCACTGACCGCTGTGATCTGCGGCCAAGTGGCGTCTTCCTCTGCCCGATCAGACCCAGCACCTCTTGTTCCCCGGCCAACTGGCCTTCTTCCCTGCATGCCAGGGCCAGGGCTCCTCCTGGTTCCGTATGTTCAGAGCTTTTTTTAGGCTTGTGATGGATGCCAGCCGTCCCTTGGTGCCCTCCGAAGCTACACGAGAGAGAGGGATTAAACAGATTTTTTTTCCCCTTTTTTTCAGAAAAAGGGATGGATCAGTGTAATCGCCAATAATCTCAAATTCTAGGCCCCCTGATAATGAAGCGGGAGCTGTTTTGGCTTCTTGGACGGATTTTTTCCAGTCCCCCCTTTAAACCCTGGAAACGACCTGTCGTAACAGCCTGAAACTGAGGAGGTGGTACACATGCATACTTCCTCTAAGCTGTATTTTCTTCTCTAGTGGGCACTGGACACCCAAATACCAAATACCGGGGATCAAAGTCACTTTGGCCAATGAGCCTTTCTGGCTCACCTCATTTCAGACCAAAATGGAAAGCCTTGCAAAGTTAAGCTCTCATTCTACATGTAACTTCGAGGATAAAGCGGCACACTGGGACATGCCCTCCCTCTAATCTAATGAACACTAAGAAGTGGAGCAATGTTTTAATTTAAAAAGGCTAAGAAAGAAATGAGTAAAGTGTTCATTACAGCAACAGATGGACGACTTCAGAAACCATAAGGAACCAAATCTGTCATACTTACTATAAAAAATGTTCAAAAGTGGAGGAAATTGAAAAGAAAGCAAAGTTGTTTGGCAATACAAAATATTGCTAAAGAATAAACAAATTTAGAGATGGAAAAAATTCAGAATTAAAAGTATCAACTCAAATATTTGACCATGGTGCGGAGGTAGAGTGGTCGACCTCTGATTGGGAGATCGCAAAGTGTCGTTGGATAAGATACTGAATCCCACATTATTCCTGTTGGTTATGGGTTGGTGCCAGTCTTATGCAGCAAAGCCGCCATCAAAGCTGATTTCCAGTGGTCCGTCTGCAGTGTGTCTCACAAAAAATGACACAAAAAATAGAATATTCCTAAATTAATCTGAAGATTTGCATTGCCTCTGTCATATCATGCCATAACATCGTGGATAACGGCTGCGTCCATTTTTTTACCAACGACGAAACTTTGATTTTGGAAGTACAAAACATTATTATGACACAAAACATACATTTTATAAGAACTCAAAGAGGAAGGAGATGAATGACTTGACATGGGGATGGCAGGTCAAACCATTCTGCTGGAAGCCAGCGGCTAAGGGGACCAACCGGAGATGCAAAGGAGACTGTAAACTAACTGACAGTCGTGAGACGGACTCCCAGGGGAAACCAAGAAGCAAATCAAGAAAGACGCGCCACAAAGGCACCAGTGTAAATCCTGGGTGATTGAAACTGTGACTGTAAAGCACTTTGAGCCTTTAAAGAAGGTAGTGAAACACTACACAAGTATACACCATTACTTTTTTTTTTTTGTGTGCAAAAATCCACTTACCAGATTTAAAATTATAAATGCATACAGTGAGGTGGTTATATAGGGTTATATGATCATTGGGGCTGTTTTTGCTACTTGGGAGGATTTCTTCTAGTACTACATGCTTCACAGCTTCCCCTTGATGTTGGAAAATATGATGTGAATTACTTTTTTTTCTACATCTGTGAACAAAATAATTATTATACATTGTTTTGGAGAACCTGTACGAAGCTGCTGTTTAAGTGTGTAGCATTTAGAAACAGCATTAATAGATAGACTGCATACAGAATATCTTGTCGTTATTCATGCATGTGAGTGACGTCCCATTTCTTACTTACCTTTGTCATAATACATTGTTATCTGAAGAAAGACAAAGACAGCGGGAGGGTTGTAGTCGAGTTAAAGACTCTAATACTGTCAGAGATATCGATACTGCCAGACAGCAATGCACTGGGGGTGTGCCTGAAAATAAAATTCATGAAACAGAGAACAGTAGAGGGAAGAGGTGTGAAAATTAAATGTCATTTTTTGACAGGAATGTCTGAGAATTAATCTGGCAGTGAAGTGTGACACTGCTGTTTGGTGACAAAGCAGGAGAAGACAATTGTCAACACTTCTCTGCTTCCAACATCTTGGCTTCCAAAGAAGAGGGTGCAAAAGAAGACAAGTGGCAGAGTCACAGACAGGAAGGAGAGAGAAGTGAGTGTGTGTTTTCTATTTCATGTGTGTGTGTGGATTTTTGAGGGCTTGAATATTAAATTAACTGTATGTGACTGGCTTTTGACAGTAAATAAAAAAAGACCCATGATGACATATGTTTGCTCTTCTGTGTAAAGCTTGTAATGGTGGAAGATGTTTCCCCTCTTACTTTTGAACCATGCATAAAGTATAGTGCAGAGAAGACATTGAAATCTATTACAGCACTTCCGATGAGTTTGCGAAGTGTTATGGTTTTGGTGGGAGCACAAAGCAGAGACTGGATGGATCATGTCTGACGTCACCTATATGGCTTTGAATTCAAAAAATGGAAACTAAAGTAGGACAGGCCTATTGACAGAAACCTACTCTATCCACCTCAATAACGCTCCAACAATGGATGATGAGGAGAAAAGTTAGAGGCGTGTTGAGTAAACATATGTACCCATCTATTTTCCATTCCAAAAAAAACATGCCCCCAATAATGAAAAGATTACCCCTGCCCAACACAACCACACAGTGATCATGATGAGAGAATAAAATATTATTCAGGTGTACATGCTGTAGATCATGTACAAAACAAAAATGAGACCCTGACATTACAGAAAGCAGATATAATTTGACACACATGGTGCAATATAGTCTGATTTTTAACAGAGTTAAAGACAAAATTGCACAATTTTGAGTCAAGACGATCCTATTAAAAAATAATTGATATTTTGGGAATCTCAAAATGTTTACAAGCTTTTGCAGCCAACCGAGAGCAAACCCTTTAGTTTAGGATGTACATACAGTATATATTTTTGTTTAAACTTTATGATATACTATGAACATACACTCTCAAGCTACATCCACATCAGGCATTTGAAGCATGTTTTAAGTACACATGTTTTTGAAAGTGCAGGTTCTTGATTTTCACATTTTCAAACGGTTAGCAATTTCAAGAATTAAAGTGGAAGTCCAATTTTTCTTCTGTTGTTTTTGGTTGTTAAAAAAAGGTGAAGACATGTTTTAAAAGCAGTATTATGTATGTTTAACATGGCATGTTGTGATATGGTGAGGTATAATCACTTTGAAATAAGCGTTCTTTCATTAAGTCAGAACTGAAGTGTGTCTTTATGTTTCAATATAACATTTTATAAGCTTTGTTGTTTCATTGTATTTATTCAATTTGCTTTTTACTCATTCCATTTATCCTATTTGAAGTTTTATTTCTTGTCGATTCTGTTTAGCTTTTTTCTGTCTTTGCTGACTGCCTGCCAAACCTTTATCTTGCAAGTAATTATTGTCTCATTACATTCAGTCATTGTTTTTTGCCAACATGCTGTAGTTTTTTATACTCCTCTATCCAATTCTCACTTTTTGCATCCTGCTTGAAGTTCTTCATTTCTTGACTACTTGCCTTGTAGGCATTTTACTTGTTAAAGTTTTGTTTCTCCATGTCTTCATTGTCTTGGTTTCCAGCTTTTTTACAGGTCCTCTTCTGCTCATGGGAGGGGTAAAATGGTGTGTCATAAAAATCTGAAAATTTGCCAATAGATGTAACTAACTATCTCCTTGACATTTAGATTAAGTAAAATGTGTGTCTTATGCATTTTACAATTATCACATTAACTCTATCATACTACACTTAGCTATAGAGCTATAATCCAGGAAGTATCCAGTTCCAAATAACAATTTTCCAATAATTAAATTTTTAAACAACAAGCTCGTTAAAACGTATATTATTTACATATAGTACACACATGCTGTAGTTTAGGTAAGACATCCACACATAATTTATTTTGTTTTGTTGAATTGCATTTGTTTGAGTTGAATGAGAAGCAGAAACTACCTCATCGGCCTAAGCAGATGGGAAGTTGTGCAAAAGTAGGCCATTTATGTTTTATTTTTTAAGTATCTATCTTGTAATGTTTTGTGGTCAACAGTAGGCAAGAAACAGGGATATTGCCTTCACTTTATGCGGGTTGCTACACATTGCTTGTGTGCATGAACATAGTCAATTTTTACAGCCATGTTCTTGTTCAGAAAACAACAAACTGTATCCACTACAATTTGAGGTTGAGACATGATTCTACTGTCCTTGACAGCAAAAACAAGACCTTTTGGGCATCTTGCAAAATCTACAAAGTTATGGTGTTGTAATGTTTTGTACAGCACACACAGTGGGGGCAAGGCAATTACTAGAACAGGCAAAACCAACCAAGAAAAATACAAATTGGAAGCAAACTCATGTAAGAGCGTGGGGTGTGGGGAGTGCAACTCTTATAAGGCTGTTTTGGTTAAATAAATAACTAAAAACAACTTTGGCTCTAATCCTAAAGATTTTTGCCTGATAAAAGAGTCTAAAATTGCAGACAAACGGGTTTCAGTATACAGTCCTTAGATGTGTAAATGTTGCTTGGTCAGTTTACCAAGGTACTGTTCTTTGAGTGTGGAAACATATGACCTTCATCAATAGCCAAGTTTTCCCTTAAACTTTTTTAAGTCATTATCTTTTGCATGTATATTTTTCTCCAAACACTAAGTCATTTTGTAAAGAGGTGACCTGTGCTTGTTGCACAGTTTCTTACAGACGGTCAGATTTAAATATACCGTCTACACAACAGTCTGTTTCATTGTCACAATGACTTTGCTCTTTATACTTGTCTGGTGTGATTATAGCTCACACGTTGACTTGACATTTCGTAAATATATGTATTTATGACATAATTTGTGACATTGTTGTTGGAAGAATAAAAACAACAATGGCTGACATTTTTTTGAGACCCACTTAATGGCAGACATCAGATGAGCACAGTTTTCTGTCTTTTTATGATAGTTAAGCTTGCACAGCTGTCACTTACTTGCTGTTCAACAATGTCTGCCAGAGCTGAAACAGCTGAGCGGCTGTATGGGTTCCTTTGCCACTGGGCCAAGAAAAAGAATAAAGTTTTTTTCCATAATTTCAAACAGTTTATAGAAAATTACCCTTGTTCAGGTTTTCACAGAAAGGCAGTCCTGTTGTTGAGAGAACAATGCTTATCTACTTTAAAAAAGGGCACTGGCCTTTTTTTCTTTTGAATTGGCTATTTGCACTTGGATTTGAAGGTTGAAACAACTTTAATTAAACTGTCATGTACACGTAAATGGTAATGCATTTGTTTTTGTTTTTTCATGAGTTCCAAATACATTTTCAAGGTTTGGGTATATTTTTTTTCTTTGACTTGTCACTGATGCAGAGACGCGCTGGACGAAATGCTGTGAAAAAAGTTCAAAAGCTTGATATGTGTCAGTCTAATCTCTCTGATGTCCGTCCGATGCGTTTCGTGAGCACATACTGCTCAAGTCTCCTTTGATAAAGTCCCATGTAAAGGGACTGGTTTTGTACGTAATGGTCTCATTTGGTTACAACGTGTGAAGTACTCCATTAGTTTCTCTGTTCATGAATCATTAAAAGTGCTGGCAATCATCAGTCGGCTCCATGATAAACTGCAGATTGAGGAAATGGAAAGCGCTGGAACTGCCGGAGGTCATCGGTGGATGTAATATTCCAAAAGGCTAAATGAACAATCACTTATTGAGGCAGATTTAAAAATCAGGAAGAGGGAAACTATTTAAAGCGCTTTAACTCTTCAAAGGAAATACATGTTAGAACACAGTCAAAAGCAATAGTTTGCATCCCTCATCCCTTAGCAAACTTCCAAGTTGCAGTTTGTTAAAGGAAAAAAGGCACAAAAAAAAAAGTTTTGAAAAAACTTTTTTTTTCCTAGCTTGTTAAAAATCCGGTACATCAATCGTTTGCAAATTACTCATGCAAAAACCCTGGTTTTTGAGTTTAGCTGCATGTGCAACATTTGGTTCGACAAAGATAAAACAAATGACACAAAGTACCAAAGCCAAAGAAGTTTCAAGATAAAATCAACTTTGTAAATGTGTCAAAAAATGATGGAACGCTGATGGTGACAAGAACAGACAGAGAATGCTAGCTATACCCAACATGCAGTGCTTGGGAGAGTGAAATTGATGAGCTCATCTTCATCTCATTAATGTCATGATGGATCCGATTGCTAACTTTCCTCAAAGGCAGCTTAATGACTCGTTGACACAAATCTGAATGACTGTCTTCACCGATGGCATCCATTAGTGTGCCACACAAAGCTCTTAGATGTGCTTAAAACAGAATTAAAAATTACCAAGAGGTTTTATCACTGTAATGAATGTCTAAAAAAGACCAATCTTGTAGTATTCAATACATTCAGTCCTGCCACTGAGGAAACCCAGAAGATTTTTGCCTCCTGTGTCTCACCACTTTGATGTGAGGCAGCCAAGATTTCTTAAATCCTGCAGAATAAAGAACAGAAATCCAGGCGAGGCCTGACAGAACAAACCGACTATCAATGACTCTGTTTCTGATTGAGCTATTTTCACAGCCAGACCTCATGCAGTACAAGCAATAATAACAAGGTGGCAATATAACCATAATTACAGTGCTTTCGTTTTGGTCCTGTCAGCTCGTCTCCCACCCCCACCCCCACCTCCGCCAGTCTCCCACCACCCCCACACAACAGTCTGGGTTGTGTTGCTTCTTGTCTTTGTTAATGCTCATGCTCTAATGGCCATGGCGTCTTCTCTGGCAAGGCTTAAAAACGCTTGTCTGCCTCTTCCATCCTTTTACTTATTTAATAATGAGACCACACAAGGCAATCCCTCTATTCATAATGGGGCAGCAGTGGAGCCATCTTGGTTGGAACACATCAAGAAAGACCACAGCGATGCAACAGTGGAGATCTAATTGAGGGACAAATTAGACTTATGCAACTGATTGACTCTAGACTGAGCTGAACATAGTCCTTGTCAGTTTGAGAGAGTTGAAACTTCCCCCCTCCCATGCGTTCAACACACCACATTCAGATAAATATGGGGATCTGAAAGAAAGGCTGTGCCTGTGTTGTTTTGACATCCTGACTGCTGTTTGTGTCTATTGAAAACACAATTCTGTGTTTTCTTTTCCTCCCTATTTATTCCAAGAGAGTTCAGTGAATCACGTCTCATAAGAAAACTGTTTTAGAGAAGAATAAGTTTTTAATATATTTTTAGTACCAGTATGTTCAAGAAAACGCGTTCTTGATTGCGCAGATTCTTGATTGTCAAATTTTCAAACGGTAGGCATTTACGTGGATGTGTTCCATTCATCACTGCCAAATGTGAGTCCATGATTGGTCAAAGTTCAACTGGTTTCCTGTCTTGTTTGTACATAGAGCCTGAAAATGGTCGCAAAAGTTTGTACGCGTGAACTTGGAAATTTTGAAAGCAAAAGCTCAAAACGCGTGTTTACAAAGACATGTCATTGGAAGTGGCCCCTTAAGCTCAATTTGCAGAGGGCAGTGTGAGTGTAGCATTATATTACAAGTTGCGTGTGATACCCCTCTGTGCAAAAATGCTGTACTAAAAATGACAAAATACTGAAAATAAATTAAAAAAAAAACTAATTATAGCCAAGACAATTATAAAAGAACAAATGCAAACCCTTTTTGCCAGAATTAAGAATAAAGTGGGTTAGAAAATAGATGAATGGAAAATGGTTTTTGGAATAAAATTGAGATCAAGCATTTTATTTATTACATATCTATTCAATGTACTTATGTGCATGACACCCAATGTACACAGCGTTATGACTATTCATTAATGAATCTGGTCTTTAGCCCTAATGTTAACATAATGTGTTAGTTTATTCAAGGTTTGCTTGGAAAGTTTCATTTTAAGGCAGAACTGCCCTTTGACCACAGGACTAGTTTATCCTGATAAGTGACACTGTCCCTTTTTTTGTGCTCACAGATGCATCCAACTCAGCGGGACACTACTTTTTTTTTCTTATCTAAGCACACCTGGAGGTGTGAAGATGACACAATGCAACCATGGAAACAACATGCAAAAAAAAGTGAGAAAAAGGAAATGCACTTGCACCACCTTGTTGTGTGACAGACAAGTGATATTGTCATGTTACCCTTCAGATGTAGAATCTATGGAGCTTTTGCAATCCTTACTCTGATGGATGACCCAGTTTCAACCATGTTGTGCTCTTCAACAGATGTATGGCCTCACATAGGACTCTATGATACTTTGATAAAAAAAGAAATAATGTGGTAAACTGTAGACTTTAAGATAAACAACATTTTTGCAAAGTCACTGACTAAAAATAAGATGAGTTGTTTCTACTTGGCTATAAAGTGAACAAAGACCATTTTGTTTGATTGCAAACATATATTAACAAGACTATTATATAAATTCTACATGTTGCGCATCTTGACCCACTGAATACTAGAGCTATTACTGTTATAGTTTTATTAACACAAAGTTCCAACCAACCTATATATCATAAATTAAATAAAAAAACTAAAGTTTATCCTTTTTTGTAAAATTTCACGAGTATGGTAATTTCTGCGTTTAAAGTGCAAAGAGGAGACAGTGATAAACTGAAAATGAGGACAACACTTAGTACGCAGGTGGTTGTATAAGCTTAACAAAAAGCCAAGGAAGGCCAGCAACTGTCCATGGGGATTTAACCGTGTTACAGCTTTGATGCATTTTAAATTGACCTCAAGCATACTTCGGAGACAAGGAGAGAGGGCAGAAACACACAAAGCAGGCGATCAATTACTATTTTATAATTGGACAGGGCTTTAATGAGGCTGGCGGATGCAGCCTTGTGCACCTTTGTCAGCCCGAGTCACTGACGTGGGTGGTCCAATCAAAGCATCTCCTCATTACCATATGTCTGCACATGCAGCACTAGCTTTCAGAATGAACAGCACCTGAAACTGAAGAGTTTCATCTAGAGTTCAATTTCCCAGTAAGGAGTGAGCCCCTATTCATTTCAAGATTGACTAATAAATTCATTATGCAACAAATTAATTTTTCTAAGTCAATAAATACATCAGTAACTACTAACAAATTTTAAAACCTGTCTGAGTTATGATTTTTTTTTTTTTTAGAAAACTATATTATTTTAATCTACCTGCAGCTGATATTTAATAATGTTGCTTTTCTTGCACACACAGTATAAATACTGTATGAAGAATGTGGGAAGAAATAGTTCAGCCTTAAACACAGGCTCTGGTTATGAGCTCAACCTCAGCAAGCAGAACTGATGGAGGAGTTCATAATTCTTTAGATCATATTCAAAAAACAAAGTTTGCCCGATCTTTCATTCTTACACTATGTCAGAAAGGCTGCAATCTACTTATTACCATCTATACTGTTGGAAGATTGTTTTACTGTTACTATCGTCAGAATGATATATTACTCGTGTTCATGAGAATTTCCATTTTTGTATCATTGGTTCCTTCGTATGTGATAAATGTCAATTCTTCTCCCTTTTGGTCATTGGGGTTGCTGGAGCCTACTGTCGGACAAAGGCTAGTCATGTAAAATGGAGATTTAACTTTGGTTTTGCTCATAACTAACTCTGTGGTCCTAAAAACACCCCTGTTAAATGCTTTAAAGAAGCGCCATCAGACCTGGGTGGGACCACAGACAAAAATGACCTGTTAACCCAATGGTCTCTGCTGTCTTTGATGTTTAAGGGAAAATTCATCTTTGGTTTTCAAAACTTTCATTGAGGTGAATCCACCAAATAAAACTGTCATTTGGTACATAATCATTTCAGTTTTCTCAAAAATAAATTAAGAGTTCATTATGTGTGCTATTTTGATTTTTCTTTTTCTTGTCTCTATCTTGGATTTACAGAAGTTAGAAATGCAAAATTTGTATAGAGCAAATAGATGGAACCGACAAGTGTGATTATTGTAAAAACATGTCCAGGAAGGCCGTTGTAGAGATGAGCGTTTGCTATGCACATTTTTTTTTATTTATATGGGTTTTTTTGTTTCAAACACAAACACAAAATAACAATAAAACACAAGAGTTTAAAATAGACAAAAACAAAACCATGTGCTCAAAAAGGAGTGGTTAGACCAGTGTTTTTCAACCAGTGTGCCGCGGCACACTAGTGTGCCGTGGGAGATGGTCAAGTGTGCCGTGGGAAATTGCCCTCATTAACTGATCTAACAACATTTTCCATCTCCAGGATATCAGCTCTTTGTTCATCCTTACAGGTCCTGATAAAACACTGAGAAATCGTTCTTGGATTCTTAATCACATGTCATCAGTCTGACCAATTAGAAGTGGTTAAAGTCCTCACTTCCTTGTTCTATATTCTGCTGAAAAGTCGCTCAGTTCTAACAAAAATACCAGCTAAATCTCGTCTTTAGCGGTGTAGCTTTCCACAAAATCTGGTGTCAGACCGTGGAACAAGAGAACAAAACAATGAAGCTCTGAGACGCTAGTCTTTTTGCTTTCTGCGAATTATTGAACCACATCTCCCATGATGCATTGGGTTAATAGTGACAGCGTGAGCGTCTCAGCGCACAACGAGTCTCTCTTAACATCTTGAAACCACAACGAACACAAATCAAATAGTTTTTAAATCTTCTAACTCAACTTTTATTACATCTTTTAGAAAAAACAGCTGCAGCTTCCAGCTTTTTCTGCCACAATTATCACAAAAATGCACTTGAGATCATGGAGGGACTGTAGATCAATACAGACTATCAGTTTTTCCTTTATTTTTATTTTTTTTTAATTTTTTAATGCTGGTGTGCCGGGGGATTTTTGTCAAGGTTAAAGTGTGCCGTGGCTCAAAAAAGGTTGAAAAACACTGGGTTAGACTAAAGATCTTGTATGTTCCCAACCAGTTTTACAACACCTTATATTGTAAAAATATTAATTTATAGTTTTTTACTTTTTACTTTCTTCAAAAATTCACTTTACCCTCTGTATGACACTATTGACAAAAGTGACATTTGTTCTTATTGATCATTTCTAGCCATGTAATGTTCCATCAGAAACATCTTGTATGTTTTTTTGAACACATGTAAACTTTTGGTTTTTTTTTAAACCTTCATTCAATCCATTCCATAAATCTACACCACAAAATGATAAACAGTTTTTTTTCTTTTTTGCAGTACAAATGCACTGTTTTTTGAAGTTCAGCTGTTTTCCTAAATTGTAACCCCCCATCTCTGTTTTTTCAAACATCTGAAATGTAAAACAGGTACAAAGAAAATTAGATCCAGAAGTGGTCATTACTTTTTAATCTCTGACAAAGATAAAAATGTATCAATTTTAGTAATATCTGTATGGTCGTTACCGATTGGGAGATATGAAGTTGAATCAAGGCATCTGGACTCAAAAGTCCTCTTCCTTTGAAACATTTCACCACTCATCCAAGCTTCATCCTTTTGGATCCATAGGAAGCTTCATCAGCAAGGATTTCGTTAGAAATTTGCCTCTGAGTGGTGGGTGGGACCGTTGGGGCCCCCTATCCTGTTGCTTAGAGCTCGTAGAAGGGAGCTTATTTTCTTAGTTTCATCACAGTTCAGCGTATTTTTTATACATCACAATTTGACTCTTTTTCAAATTTGAATAAAGAAATACTCAGAAATGCAATTTTAAGCTTAATTTTCTAGACATATGTCCTCCATATTGAGAAAAATTCCACAAAATATAAAAAAATAGCAAAAGCACCATTTTTATCAGAGTGGGTCTTGAAAACTATCAAATTAATGACTGCTGGTGAGCTCCCAGCTAAATTAATTTTTAGATGTGTTATTATGTTTTATAAGAAAATACCGTAATAAGCTGACAAAATTATATTTTATTAAGGCAATGTTGAATATAATAGACTGTTAGAAATGGCTTTCCTGGGTAAAATGTGTAGCTTTATTAAATTAAATTAAATTAAATTAAAGGGTTGAGCTTTTGTGTTTATATTGTTTACTAAGTAAAAAAGCTCGAACGAGTGTTTTTTTTAATATTTACTACTTGTTATGTATTTGAAATCTCACCTGTGAGTACAACATAAGTAGGTAGTTTACATGATGGAAGTTTACTGAATGCTTAGTATGTTTTCCACAGACTGCTGAGTTTATAGTTCAGTGTAGGACTCAGCATATACCCACCGCCTGCAAAGCAGTCTCCATCAAAGCAACTTGAAACGGCTGCTCTGTTTTTACAGTCTAAGTCAACATCCTGTCTTTTGGCTGTAGAGCTGATGCCTCATTATGGTTAGATCACTTAATGTACTGTTGTCTCCAGGAAGCAGAGAAGTATTGATGTTTATTTAGTCGTTAACAGTAAAATTGACATTGTAAACTTCTCTGTCTTTAAAGTTTGGTGACAGGATGTCAGCAGCATATGGAAACATAAAAAAATTTACATTTAATCTGACTGTGGGGTGGGAAAGGAGTCAACAGTTTTTATAATGACTTATAATATTATTTGGATTTAAAATCCATGCATATGGTTTAAATTGAAGACAAAGAATACAAATATTTTGGAAAATACTAGACAGAACTATCACGTAATTTGCTCCAACTAAATTTATGTAAATGCCTGTTATCCCTAAATTAATTGGACCTATTAACTCATTTAGAGGCAATTCCTTTCCTTTTTAAAAATTAAAAGCTTGGCAATAAATTGACACCTCCATCTTTACATGGGTGTGTGGAATCTCAATATGTTAAAGGGTATGCGCAATCAGCATGACATGACACCCCATCTGGGCAAAATTAAATGCCTCACAGGACATGAAGTGTTGCTAAGCACAGGCATCAATAGGATGCAGGACTATATAGACACATACCACAGTACACCGTCCCCTTAGATTACATTTTACATTAGCATCTTCAAGTTAGATTATAAGATTTTTACTGGGATGAGTATCTTGAGGCCATCTGCTGGCTATCATCTAATGCATTTGATCAATCGGAAGCCCTTTTATGTTAGATGTTAGCTGCCAATGCGGACTAGTTTCATTCAATTAGGTAAAGATATGTTCACTTCTATTTAAATTAAACTGTTGCAGTGAAATGGAAATTATGTTTTTGGCTGTTTTTCTATTTGTTCATGTATCGCAAGCTATGTTGTCATCGCAATATTGACTAGTATCGCATAACGCGAGTTTTCCTCTTATCGTGCAGCAGTAATATTTATTCGTGTGACGTCAGTGCGCTGGGGACGCACTGGCATCATCAGTCAGATTTATAAACATATAAACCTTACAGAGAAGCTTATTCGCTATTTGATTGGCAACAGTTAGTGTGTTGTTTTAAAATTTGTTTCAAAACTTATCTACTAATACTTACTGTAGCACAGAAAGAAAATCACCAAAATTGTTAGTATTGTTTTACTTTTACTCATAAATGAAGTTCATGCACCGCTCCTTCTGAGTGACGTGTCTCCCCAAATTCCTGAGTTTAGATATGCTAGCTTCCATTTAGAAAAATGCAGCTAAACAATCTTAAAAAATAACTGGACAGCCGCACTTGACTTGCTACCACTAATTCTATTATTCTTTAGCAGCGGTGTCACATTCTCTGGGATCACTAGCGCCCTCTGCCTTGAGGCAGGCATACTGTGTACTTCACCCAGTGTTTTTCTAATGCTCACTTTGCAGAGTTTAAAATGACCAATTTGTGTCACAAACTGGCCCCATGTAAGCAAATGAAGTAATTAAAATTAAAGTGTTTTTTATGATGATGAAGGCCAAATTAGTAATGTGTGCAGCAGAAGGGAGGCACAGGAGGACAGTGCCTCATCTGTTGCTTTTCCGTGTATTGGAACAGAAAATTTGTAAATTTGCTACTTTTATACCAAAGAAAAAATAAAACCCACACAGAAAAAAAATAATCATACAATAGACATGTCTTTGAATTTTAAATGACATGTCTAAAATATAATATTAGATTTTTATTTTAAACAAAAAAAAAATTATTCTATATAATTTTGATATTTGAAAGCTTCCTTTTGTACATTAGGCCTCCGCTGATTGCACGTCACTGATATTGCCATAAGTCCATAGTTGTGTAACAGAGACTATACTGAGCTTTGTTCATATTGAAAGCACAGTTAACATACAAGATAAGTAGTAGAGATAAATGGATGATTATCCACACATGTAACTCATCAAGCTCGTGGTCACCTTTTGCCTTTTTATGATAACAGCGCTCCTGGGATTCAACAGAGCATGAGCCAATTTTGGATCTGGACGAAATTATCAGTGGCCCTGGATTTAAACTAGTCCTCTGCATCTCTCTTGCGTTGCATGAAGAGCCTGTCTCACCGCCAGTTCACATTGTCGTTGTTGCATCTCCGGTCCATCTGGAGAATTTTCCAACCTCATTTGGGAAGGACAAAGCAAGGTCATGTCTTCAGAACACCAACCAAATGTACTCATTTCTACATAACTTGATTCATATTTTTAAAATCTAGGTTTTTTTGAATGAATAAGAAAACAAAAAAGTTCTGTAAACCCTGGCAGAATTCAACTTAAGCAGGGTGGATCTCAAAGCTCTTAGTTCAACGGATGTGAGAGGTGCTCAAAATAATGTGTAATGTTTGCATGCAAAGACGAGTCGGTTCCTTTGTCTGAGGTATACTATAAGTGATAAGATGTAAAAGATGGATGGATCGTGTATTATAAAATGATGCATGAGCATGCTTGAGCAATAGGCATCTGCCTGTGTGCTAAAGAATCAATGTTGTATTTGCATAAAATTCTGCCCGTTTTGCTCTGTCAGCAATTAATGGGAAAGGACAGGGATATTTGAAATGTTTGACAGGGGATTTAAGTGCAAAGAATGCAGAGTGAAAAGCTAAACCTGGCGAACAAATGCAAATCTTTCTCTTGGTTGTAATCCTTTATTTATTAATAAAATCAAAATTAGACTTTTGGTTTCCTCCCTGTTTATTATGCTTGAACTTTCAACTGGAGATTTCTTTTTAAACAAATTGTAGTCATGCCTCACAGCACGCGAGACATTTTAGAGTTGGTTTAGGAAGGAAATCTCAAAGGCTCATTAGATGTCCCCTAGCCATGCTTGGTAGCTAAAGGGTTTCTGCACTTCTTATCTGAAGTGGCAGGCTCCACTGAAATAAGACAGAAGCTATTATAAAACTAGTACATGCCAAGCCTTAAAATACATGTTGCCCAATGATGGAGAAATATTTAATGTCCTTGCCAAACTGGAGGACAGAGTTACAAATGATTACGCCTATAGCCCCGAAGTGTTAAAACCCGATCTCAATTTAACTGATAGGCCACATCATTACCGGGCCTCCTCACCACCGGTGCAGTGGGGGAGGCAGGTGCAAAGTGAGTACAGAGAAAGCGCGGTGCTAAGATCCGCTCAGCGTAGCTGCTGGGGCTCAGCTGCCCCCATGCGATTCAAATGCGATTCAAATGTGCGCTGCGACAGGGCTGTGCCGGACCAGGTACATCTGTATCTCTTCTGGCGCAGCGTGGAGGAGGTGTGAATGACAGCAGGTGGGGATACAGCCCAATTAGAACAGGGCTGTTGGAGAGTGATGAATGGGGCTGGCTCAGAGAGCCTCTGAGAAACATACACAGGCAGGCTGGAGATGCCTAAAGCTGTCTCACTGAATGAGTATAAACATGCTGAAGGGTTCCTCCATACATAATAATGCAAACGGCATCTGCAGGCTGCTGTGTGCTCTCCTGTCTCCTTCCACCTCTCTTTCACAAGCTCTGACAGTGTTGCTCCTTGACTGGCATGGCCTTGAACTATATTTAGAGCCGCAACAACTGACAACGCGTTCCAACATAGATTCAAAGAGAATAAAGTGAATCATAGAGCATACAAACATGTTCTTCACCTTACAGAAGGTTACCAAAAGTACCGATAATAGTGAAGAATAAGGGCCTATATTAGTAATAGTTAGCGGCTCTGTCACCTGTTGCTAGGGGATATAATGATATGCATAATAATGTGTTGAGCCCTCATGAGACTTTTAATTTTGAACGTGGAGCTCTACCCAAAGATAATTCACATTTATAGGTAATTTGATGCACAGATGCTTTAAATCGAACCAATTCTCCTTTACATAGTAGAGAATTTCCTCAGAATGACAGAGGCTTAATCTTTGCTGCAGGAAGTACTATACTTTGATGGGGCAGATAAATTTTTTCTTTATAACTTGTGCTGCTTGGGAGGGGGGCGTTGACACACCTCCAGGTTTCTGCACCTTTTTGAGAGAGATCAGCAGAACTTTATAATTCAGTTTCATTACTGTATGAAATAGGAGGAGAACGTGGCAGACCACCTGTCTAGGCTCGTCTCTCTGTGTCATTACCTTAATCCTCTGGAGTTATGAGGAAAGACGCTTAACTCCCTCTTTTCCTCTGTAATGTAGGGTTTGTCCTGCAATGTCTGTGAAACTTAATCTCACAGTATTAACTTCTTGTTTATAGTGTGTGAGAACTGCATGGTCCAGGTGCATGGCAGAGTTTGAGGCTCACCTGTTGATCCCTCCACAGGAGCTACCTTGCCTTTTGTCAGTCGAGGATGGAAGGCCACAAATAAACATGACTGGAAGAAGAGAGGAGAGTAAGCGTGAACTTGGATGAGAGAAAGCATGAGAGTTTTGTAAGGTGTATCTATTGTGAAGGACTTTCTTAATGTTTCCTTATTGCTGTAAACTCACGGGAGCGAGTGTAAACAAACGAGGAGTGGAAGGGGGGTCCTGCCAACAAACCAGTGACAAATTTCTTATGAACTACTCCCGCTCTGCAGAAACTACAAGATGAAACAAGTTTTTTTATTTTGGCTAAAAACAGCATGATCATAATGATCGCTGTCTTAAAAAAAGATTACTGGAACTGAAATGTGACCTAACCACAACATGCTGAAAATTTGAAAGTTAACATAACCAAAAAGGTGAGTATAGAAAAATAAAATAAACTAGAACCATAGGATTTAGATCTAATTTTGTATCTATTTAAAGAAAAAGCAGTAGAGATGATTGTACAAGGTTTTACATTGCCCATAAGGTAGTATACCTGGACATACGGCAGAATAATTAGTCAACCCTTAAAATTAATATTTCTGGCAGGCATAAAAAAAGACACCCAAAAAAACCAAACAAAACAAATACTATAATACAAATTTATCATTTATTCACTCTGTTTACTTGGTCTTATCGAAGTGTTACAAGGCTGACTTTGATCATTCTATTTAAAAAAGTGATGCAGCTAATCAAACCGGGTTCCACCCAATAGAATAATAATATGTATTAGTGCTTTAAACATTGATATTGTAATTGGACTGTATTTGAATACGTTGTTATACATTAAAAATCCATTTGCTGTTGTATGTGTGGTGAGAAAACAGAGTTATATCAACAAACTCAAATCCACTTTTTTAGAAAACATAAGTCAAACATAATATATTTGTGATCCTAAAAACAATGGATGGTGTCCCAACCATTGTCTTGTAGCACATCTGATGGTGGATGGGGAGGCTTGAGAAAATAGACTTACTGTGAGCAATTGCCGATTTAGTTTGGGAAACGGAACAAGGAATTCCAATACAGTTTATTATTTGTAATACATCTGATTGATCCACAGTATCACAGCCTCATGCAAAGTTATTACATTTTGCAGTAATTTTTAAAGTTGAACGCAGATGCCATTCTTTTCAAGACTTTAAAATAGCAGTGGAACCAAGTTCATAGTTTATTTAAACATTTTTTAATGTTTGGATGCAGCTGATTAGATCGGTTTAAGCATGTACCATTAATTTGGATGTTAATTTAGCGCAAATTTTAAGATCACATTTTTGCCTTGAATGACAACAATAAGTTCTTATATTTTATATATTATAAAAACTAGATTTTAATCTAATAATACAAATAAAACATAATTCTACATGTATCAGGTCGCTCACCATGTATAGTTATACTATATAACAAACAGCTATTGATGCAAACCTAAAGTTGAAATTTCACCTTTTGTTCAAGATTTTCACCTCGTGAAGGTGAAGGTTGCTGTTCTCTCTTGGCTGACAGGGATAATCCCTCTTAAAAACGGTTGTGTTCAAACACTAATCACAGCTCCCAGCATAATTGACTGATCAGAGTTTGGCTCAGGCTAATTTATGTGTGCAATGCCAAGAAAGCTTAAAGACAATCCCGAGGCGTCATCTCCCTGATAGATATCTCCTCTTGTGCCCTTGTTGCTGGGTAAAGTCTAAAAAGTCCACATACCTCAATTGCATTTTTGGGAAGTCCAATATGACCCAAAACAAGCCGTACCACTACTAATATCGACTATATTAAAGCTCATAGATAGATAGATAGATAGATAGATAGATAGATAGATAGATAGATAGATAGATAGATAGATAGATAGATAGATAGATAGATAGATAGATAGATAGATAGATAGATAGATAGATAGATAGATAGATAGATAGATAGATAGATAGATAGATAGATAGATAGATAGATAGATAGATAGATATTGCCGTTTCAGTAGCCTTAATCCTACATTTAGGAACTCCAAGACTTCAGCTATTCCTGGTTCAATTGATTCTATGGTTAAAAACCAGCACCACCCAAGGTGAGAGAACAGGCATATGACATCTGTTAAATATAAATAAAAAGGTCTTCACACCCATGTATTATCCAGTTAGTAGCACTCGGCTCATTCATAAAACACCTTTTGATAAAGTGCTTCAGGGGGCAGAAAAACTGAAAAGGTAAGCATTCCCTTCAAAGTTTGAAGATTTCACATTGATCTATGAGGGGATGTAATCTGTGACTGATGTGTGTGTCCTCCCCTCTCTCACATCAGAAGGCACGTAAGGGGAAAACACATGAACCAAAATATGATGTGATAATTGTATCTTTTTAGAGACTTTGGCATGTTCAAACAGCCTTTTCATGAACATCATGTCAGGAACAAATAGTAAATGGACCCAGAATCCAGGAGACCAGTTTTGTGTCAAATGTTTAATAAATAAACGTTAACATGGCAAAACCATAAAACTATGGATGAAACGAAAAGGCGACAGAGCAGACAACCTGACAGTGAAGAATTGAAAATGTGAAATCTAAATACACTGAGGATCATTATCTAAATAAAGACAGCTGTGGATAATTAACAACTTGAAAATGGTGTGACTGACACACATAAAACCTGAAAACACAACAAAAACAGCTGAAAAACCAAACTAAATTTTACCTCACACATTATGAGACTTGCTCATCACATAATTGTAACACAGATGCATCAGTTACCTCAATGCTGTGAACATGTAAACTACGACAGATGAAGTCTGATGTCACCCAAAAGAATCTGAACAGCAAAAGTAAAGCCTGAAGAGGGAAGTATACTCCTTCCAGTACAAGACTAGCCAAAAATGGCTGATTGTGTGAGGATCTGTTGCTGAACCTCAAAAGAAGCCATGCTCAGTAGAATCAAAAGAGTTTAGTGGGGTAAAGTTTATTAGGCTCAAGTGTACTTTATCTCTTTTTAGGCCTCACCAGTAGGAACAACAGACAATTTAAGGGAATACATAGCTGGGTTGAATTCAGTGATTTGATACATCAGAGCAGGAACGACACTACCGTAGTCTGTGCCGTTAAATCAAACCAAGACACATCAAAACAGACTATGAGTTTCTGCTTTTTTTAATTTTTTTTTATGCTGGTGTGCCGCGGGATTTTTGTCAAGGGTAAAGTGTACCGTTGCTTAAAAAAGGTTGAAAAACACTGGTTTAAGCTACATTTCCTGGCATTTTGTAGCATTTTACGATAGCAAGCTACGCTAAATTGACAACTCAAACTTCTTTACGTCAATGTAAACTCCCATCACTGACAGCATGAGGTTGGACTTCAGTCACAATGTAAAATCAAATCGCATCTTAAACTATTTTATTTTTATGTTTTTTGCATCCAAAATATTAAAATTTCATGACATTTCCAAAACTGTACAGAATATTTTGTTTTTCACAACTTTTTCACGGACCTATAAATTGCATTTTCAATTTCCAAAACTTTTGACCATACAAACCCTGTACAGCAAACAGAGCAGCCATCCAGCCCCGCCACCAGGGAAGACTCATAGTAACGCAGAGATGCTGTCACTTTAACACAATGCATCATGGGAGATGAAGTGATGTCAGACAGACTCGCTTCTCTGAGTTATATTGTTTTGTTCACTTGTTCAACCGACTGACACCGGATCCTACACCGAAAGCTACACCACTAAAGACGAGCATTAGCTGGTGTTTTTGTTGGAACTGAGAGACTTTACGAGATAAATCTGAACAAGGAAGGGAGGACTTTAACCACTTCTGATTGGTCAGACTGATGACGTACGATTATGCCTCCATGATTGGCAGAGACAGTTCAAGGGGCGAGACGTTTCCGAAAACAGAGCTGAAGCTGCGGCTAAATCGCGGTGCCGTTATTCTTATCAAAGTGTCTTTAATAATATATAATAAACACAAAGAAAAAAGTATTTTATGATCTTTCATATTCCTAACTACTCAGTGTTTTATCAGGGCCTGTTTGGATGAACACAGAGCTGATATACTGGCAATGGTAAATCTTTATAGATCATTGGATGATGATTGATAATTTCCCACGGCACACCTGACCATGTCTCACGGCACACTGGTTGAAAAACACTGTATTAGATGATATGTAACCCACCCCTCTTTTGTCAAGTACAGATATGGCTCTAAATCATTTTTTTCAAGGGTAACTTACAGGGCGCATGAGCAGAGTTAATATCATGCAACACAAAATGGTAAAAACAGTATATGCACTTTACCAAGCCCAACACATAGTTACACAGCTCTATTGTTAAGCAGTGAGAGAGTTGACACTACAGACATCAAATTGATATTAATATCCAAGAGAAGCCTTTACCTTCTGAGTTATCGCTCCAGTGGTCAAATGCCTTCTAGGAGTCAGGCATAGCTGAAAACATGAATGTTTAACAAGACCGCTTCATAGCTCACCTCAGTTCAAGCCTCAAGCTTATAAACTGAATTATTAACAACTGCAACCCAAGTCCAATGTCCAGCTGTGATTAAATGTATAGCCCTACTACTCACCACACACAGCTAGGTGCAAAAAAACAGATGCATGATTGATGAAAAAAAACAAACAAAAAAAAAACCAATTACATCTTGAGCCAGTGAGAATAGTTACAGTTTTAACAGGAACACATCACAGCCAGACTCAAGCATTGCATTTAATACCAGT
Organism: Oryzias curvinotus; assembly: GCA_023969325.1. Classification (NCBI taxonomy): domain Eukaryota; kingdom Metazoa; phylum Chordata; class Actinopteri; order Beloniformes; family Adrianichthyidae; genus Oryzias; species Oryzias curvinotus. The sequence continues at coordinate 14,192,167 of CM043715.1, read as the reverse complement.
ACCATTTATAACTATCCAGTGGTTAAAACTAACTTTAAGAGATCATTTGTTTCTCAATTGAGAGAGAGTTCTGGAGGATCAAGAACAGAAGTAGACATCGGTCTGAATTGCTAAAAAGTAAAATTCCTTTAAAAAAGAAAATCATTCATTTCAGCAAAGGCCAGATAAGAGGCTGCCCTGATCATCTTTTGTTCTTCCTTAGAAACCTCCTTTATAACTTAAGTGTCAATCCCACTTTTCTCTGTCACCCCTAAAATGTTTTTAAAGTATCATACTTTATCTGTTTTTCCTTCTGGCACAGCTGCCTCAATAAATATTGGCTCATATTTCCCTATCATCTCTAGGGCATTTTAAATAACTTATATTTTATCATTACAAATGTAATATATATATATATATATATATATATATATATATATATATATATAATATAGATAGATAGATTTTTGGCAAATGTAACATTTTTTTAATGTTTTTTTTCCTGTCAGCAATTTCTTGTCATACGTCGAGTGACAGGAGGCACAGCTAAAATTAAAATATGGTTCCCTTTAGTTTGAAATAGTTAACAAAGGGTTCGAAGATTCAGGTTTGTTAAAGTCTTCATTCTCAATCAACGGGTCCTGAAGATGGATGGATATTGTGTAGAAAGCGTACTTCTATTCTCTCTATTATTTATCAAAGTCCCACTATGATCATCTTTCAAACCAGAGGATAATCCAGTCCTCGAGGACCGGTGTCCAGCATGTTTTTCAACCAATCTGCCATTGATGCTAAATATTGGTTAAACACACATGACCCAGGTAATTAGCAGCAGATAAGGCTGGATTTCTGGAAAACCCACTGGAGGCCGGCCCTTAAGGCCTGGAGTTTGAAACTCCTGTTTGAAAGGAGTTTAAAATCGTTCCCAGTGGTCCTTCAATTATGATTATGCCATTTTTTTTGTCAAAATCAAAACACACTGTTGATTTCTAGTGCAGGGGTCTGCAAGCTTTCACACTTAAAGAGCCATTCAGGTCGATTTCTTACTAACAACAATCCAGTAGGAGCCACAAAGATTTACATTGCCGTTAAGAAAAATAAGACACTGATTTATATTTATGTAATTGTTACTATTATGGTAAATATAAATGAACTATTGTTTTTTGGGCGACATAAATAAAACAGACCGAAAAAAAGCCTTTTTTGAAATATGAAAACTTTTTGTGACGGGGTCCCGCCGGGAAAGGATGCAGAGGAGCCGAGGTGAGGAGGTTCTTTCTTTATTCAGGACACAATGAGCACCACGCAGGGCCACACAGCACATGACACCTCCGGCTCACTCCTCATTTCACTTCCTGTGATGCTCCCTTTTGAAGAGTGAGCCCCTCCCATTGGGCGTGGCTCTTAATTATTGTCCAGGAGGCACCACAGGTAGTAATTTTAAACATAAAATACATGAATCCATGAAAAATAAAACACAGTGTGGCCCCCCTTGTCATCTGACGGTGCCACACCATCACACTTTTTGACATAGGTTTGTAAGACTTTCTTTCACACCACATCTCAAGGTAGCAAATGTAGCTAGTGTAATGTCAGCAGTAATTTCAGACAGTTTCTTTTACCATTTGTGGTGTGTTTCAGCAAGACAGTTGTAAATCTAAAAAACTAAAAATAAATCAGAGCTAATTAAGTGACCTTACCATATTTTCCAACTTGAGATCCCTGAATTTGTTCAAAAATAGAAAATTCATCTTTTAATTTGATACACCTTAAAAAATAATTCTGGTTGTCCTTACTGACTTGAAAGTAATTTTCTGTGGTACACAGCATTCAGAAATCTGTCAAAATATTTTACTCCGATGTAATTAAACTATCACTTGATGTAAGGTAAGGTAAGGTAAACTCTATTGTCCTCAGAGAGGAAATTTGTTCTAGGCCACAGAGCTGCAAACTGTTACCACATACTTCAACGTTCACACATCACATACTTGATAAAAGGGCATAAACGTATGTATAAAAATGTATTATTAGAGCATTGTAGATTCTGCAGTCAGGAGTCGGGCAGTGATACATACTGTCCTTAAACTGATTATGAATGAATTGAATAAAATTAGTGTTATTCTACTATCTATTCTTTTTTTTCTTTACAGTAACTTTTTAAAATTAAAAACTTTTTTTTCTCTAACCAGAGAGCCACAGTGGAGGGGTAAAAGTGCCACATGTGGCTCCGGAGCCTCAGGTTGCAGACCTCTGTTCTAGGGCATAGTTTCTGCAGAGCAGCAGTAGTTTAGTAGACTCTGAATTGTAGGGGGGACTGTGGGTGCGGAGTATTCCTGCACTAATTTCCCATAATGCCTTTGTTTACAGTTTCTCCTCTAAGTATACAGCCCCTCACACCCCTAACTTAACATTAGATATGCAACAACAAAAGCAAGCAAAAATAGAACTCTCCCGCCGTACAGTTCCGAACCCGTGACCAGCTCAGACGAGGAAAACAAAGACATACATAGATCTACTTGTCTACAAGTGGATTTATCAGAATGGAGTGGAGAAGGAAGTTTGTGGCTTGCAGATTGTAATTTCTACTAAACAAGTACAAGCTTTTTTGCAAACAGCATTTTTTAATCGATTGAATACGAAAAGATTCAGAAATGTGGTTTAAATTTTATTTATTTTTTTCTACGTTTTCTTCATAAGAAAAATGCTACAAGAACATGTAAAAACACCCAAAACAGAATTTGTTTTAACTAATTATTATTGTCTATCTACGATTTAAGTTTCTAACTAAAAAAATGTCAAATGTCTTAATTACGGAGTTACCTCTTGCCTTACATACTATTTCTTTGCATACCAACTCTGTATCTTATGCAGAAATACTCTAATGACACAGCTATTGTTACTTGCATCAAGGGTGATATGGAGGGGAGGCTGAGAATAAGAAGAGAAGAAGCAGCTACTTAACACATCAAAACTCGTCATTGACTTCTGAAGCAGCCAGCTACTCCACAACATCTGTGTGAGGAGAAGCTACTACAAACACATACCTGGGGCTCAACCTTGACATCAAACTGGTCTGGATGCCTAACACTGATCTGCTCTCCAGAAAGAGGCAAGTGAGGCTGTACTTCCTGCAGAGGATGGCATCGTTTACCATCTGCAGAAAGGTGTTCCTGATGTTCTATCAGTCGGTGGTTGCTGGTGAGCTCTTGTTCGCTGTGTTCAGCTAGGGAAAGCTGCAGCAGCAACAGGAAAACTGGCCGCCTCAACAGCATCACTAAAGCATTGCTTAGATCACAGGACTAAGCTGTGGAGACGGTAACAGAGCAGAAAATGCTGGCCAAGTTCTGTTCCACCATGAACACCACCACACACCTTCTATATTTACTGGAAAAAAGTGCTCTATGTGTAAGAGTCCTGTCTCTGAAGTGCTCCACAGAGGACAGAGGTTGTCCTCTGGCCGTTTTGTAATCAGACGGCACAACTCTATCATGGGGTTGAGGAAAGACGGGGGTATACATTTGATGAACTTGAATGGTGTTTGGGAATTTGGTTCAGATGGAATTGGGACTCATAATGGCAGTAATAAAGTGGAGGTCTTGTCCAAAGAGTTCTACGTCAATGAAGAGTCACAATCAAGGCTTCATTTCCTTAGATTTTATGAGACACGGATTTGTCCCAAATTGTTTTGAATGAACCATAAAAAATATACATATTTCTGTTTAGAGTGAAAACCTCTCATATTTTGTCATTCAAATGCCTTAATTGAAGTACAGCCTCCTTTAAATGCATTTTAAGGACGTTTTTGTTGCTTTGAATGAATTGCATTTACACACACAAGGACATTTTTGTGTTTTGATGCTTACTCTGAATATGGTCAACAAGTGCACCCTTCTTTTCTCAGGCTTAGAAAGCTGTTTGAAGTGGATACTTTGCAGCCCTTCAAATCCTGGGATTTGCTGTGTGACAACAATGACTGCGGATGTCATTGTAGTGAACAGTGAAAATATTTAACAGCTGAATGTAAAGGGTTGGCTTTAAGCCTTTGCGCTTTTCAAAATGTTGAAAGACAAACGGACCCTAAAAGTTGAAGTTGTAAAAAAATGTTTTAAGAAAATGACCTTTCTTCCCTTACTGCAGCTTGACTGCCTAAGTTATGGCAAAACAAAATAGTTTAAACAGTTTGTTTTCAAGGCTAAGAAGTTATGAAATGTGGGTTTATGTTGAAAATAAAATGTTTTTTCCTTAAACTTTTGTAACGCTAATAGGTTGGGGTGACCAATTTTAAAATACTTCGTCTTACTGAATGTCAATGTTTAGGATAAACTTTAGGATAAACAAATAGTGAAAACTCTGGATTTTATTCTAGGGCAGCTTCTGCTGGAAATTACCAAAGTACTCACAATGTTCTTGTAAAACTGCAGTTTTCCGGAACAGATGGTAGAATGATTATTTACAAGGACACAAACAGGTTGGATGAAATCAAAGCTATATGAGCAATGTGCATTATTTTGTTTTGTCAGCTTGAATTCGAGGTTACTGATAAGTAGGTCTAAGTGCCATGGTAGAAGGGGCAAAACTTATTCTTTTTATTTTATTTGACCATGTATTTGTTTGTTCACCACAGCACTGCTATTTAGTTTCTATTTGGTTCATCCTGTAGGGCATCCTTGGCACCAATCAGAGTATTAGATATGGGGACTGTCTTCTGCGGCTCCTCAGAAAGCTCTTTGTCTTTGTATCCTTACAATTCAGAGAGTGAAGAATGGCCTCAACCTGCCAGGTGAATGAGAACAGTGCAGTAGACATGGGAACAAGATACCCTAAGCACTACAGAGACCACCCTGTACTATACTTCAGTCTCCGATGAGGCCAGGATATCTGCCCCACAAGCACATCTGTCTTCATTTCTGGCAGACCTCCCTACTGAAGCAAAGCTTTGTCTCCTGCTGGTTAAAAAAATACTTTTGTACACATGCGGTCAGGTGTGTTTTGCAGCAGAGGCCTTGTTTGGTTTAAGGTAAAAGTGAAAGAGAAAAAGTAAGACGGTAAAGACAAAGGGTGCAATGATTAATTGACTTATTTGATTAATCGATTTATATTCCTACAATCCATCCAGATCAATCTGTCTGAGACAAATTGGTAACTGGATTGACCTATACCATTATAAAATCATTTTCATAAATGTAATAAATTGATTGTAGATATGGAAAATACCATTTGGATTGAGAAATGGTAGGTTTACTTTATCATAACATAAAAACAACCAAGTGCATCACAGTGAACAACACACATGTGATGGCAACAAAAAATGATTTGTCCATCATTCCAGTCCAATGTGTGGAGACACTCAGAATGATAGCAAAGACAGGTAACCATGTAGTGTGGTGGAATGTTATAATATGGTTCCCTTTGGATTATTTGGATGTGGAAAAACAACAGTGGGCTGAACTTTAGGAAACAAAAATGTGAATGTATTTGACATCAATTCTTGTTAACTCATTTGTTTGTACACATATTTCATTTAAAGTTGATTATTTTGCAAGAAATACAAGGAATCTGGAAAACGTCTACCCAGGTGTTTATCTCTGAGTCATACTGGTTGAAGTTTTAGCAAAAGGTATCCTTGATCGATTTTAGGTTAGTGAATCAGATCGTTCCAAATGAACCAATACCGACTGTGAATTGTACAACAACATGAATAAATCGAAGCGTTGATATGAATGAATCGATATGATCCTAAAGAGGCAATAATAAATAATATTTTCTGTAGCATTTGCCAACTTTGAGTTGTTTTTCAGGGTTTTTGTCACCAACAGTTACACCAAAGAATACAACAATGTCCTCGCAGCAATTGCCAATTGCAACTTCTGTATTCAACTCGAGCAACACTTTGTTGGGTCATGAAATTGTAATGCATTCTGATGCATTGCAGTAAAACCTCAGCAGGACAAATTAGTAAGATCAGTTGTTTCCTGACAGAAAAGTGTCCTTTGATTTACCATGAATGTTGAAATTTAACAAGCAGCATGTCACTTCTGCTAGTTTCAAATATAAGTTGACTTTAGTATTAAAAACCCACAAGCAAATAGTTAGCTGGCTGCTTTTTAATTGCTGTGGTTAATATTTCAGATGGGTTTGAGCAAATATCCTATCTAACCTGAGTATGACTGTCTTGTGTCATGTTCATATAGCACTTGCCTTGATGGCTCAGTGCACATCTGGTGACACAAACAGGCAGTGCTGGTAGGTTACACCACCTTACTTCACCAGCTGTCCATTCACCCCCTGTGGCCTTCAGAGGACATGACTTTTCTGACTGGGAAGTGTGAATGATGCAGTTTGGGATTTAAGAAACTCACAATGACTAACATGAAAATGTGACCATGCTTATATGAGACAATCACTAACATAAACAGTAAAGAAAAACATTTACCTACATATTTAAAGCCCAATGGAAAAAAAAACCTGTTAATATGAACACACTTTAGCCAAGGTCAGTGTGCAGGACCATATTTTTATACAGTAATTGATACTTTGAGCATCTTCCTCATTCTAGTCTCATTGATATAAACATACACTGGCAACCAACCATGCAGACGAAAGAATGCATGCAGCTTGTCTGCGATAGCATTAAGAAAGCGATTGGGTAGTGCACGCTGCCATAATGAACAGAACTTGCCTATATGCAAAGACTCATAAATTCCAGATTAGACTGGCAAACCAAAAGTTGGTCTGATTGGCAGCTGCATTGGTAAACAGCTCTCTAATTGGCTGAGGATGGGAACATCCCATCCATGACTGACTCTGACAGCTACGCTGCTGTGCTTCAAAGTAAAACATCCCCTCTCCTGACTTTAGCGCTAGGCCTCATTTTCACTGGCTGCCTCATAAAAATACATGGAACTCATTTCAAACTCTAAACCAACTGCAAAAACCATTCAGCCTTTGCAGCCCAAAATGTGTGCTGCAGTGTCCTTTGTTTAGTTAAAGTCCCATCAGTTGTCATGTTGTTTAGGACAGAAGATGTTGAAAAACATGTTTGTCAAGGAGGTCCTCCTCAAGGCAGCTGCTTGACTGGAGTACGTAACCTCAGATGTCTATAAAAATCAAGTGAGTTGTGGTTTAGTATGTTTGTGTGGGTAAATGTAATGAAGACCAGTGAGATCAGGTACTCTGACATATTTGTTATGTAGCAGAAATGGTCTGTTTGATATCATGCTGGAAGCACCTTGTAGTGGAGTCATAAATATATGCTTCAGCTGCCGTCTCAGGCATTGGTACAATGAAGCACATTTGTTGGCTTTAACATCACAGTGTAATATGTATAACGCTGCAATGTTAACAGCACTGTGTGTTCTATAATGCCTGGAAGGGTTGACCTGTTTTAAAATATTTATATAAACAACTAAATATATAAATTACATTGTTAGAAAATCTACCCTGATCTGGTAGAAGGCCAGAACTATTAGTTTTAGTAATGGCGCCAGACAATTGATTGATGCAAACCACTGTAATGGAAGTTATATTGCGCTGTACAGGAGTGGACAACAAAAAATAAAAAATAAAACAATCCAATTAAAATGTTGTTGTTTATTTATTTTTTTAGAGAATCATTTCAAAGGCCGGGATAAAAAAGATTGCAATTTAAAAGAGATTGAAAAAATCTGACCATGGCATGATGTTAACCAAGGTGTCTTCTAACTATTATTGCAGATACTGTTTGGTGGCATGGTTTGTACCCCACTGAACATATCAAACAGGATGGAAGTAAGAGAGCCTACTTAGGAGATTACAATAGAAAGAAAATCATAAATAAGCATGTGTAGGTCTTCACACCTTCCCCAACCAGCTTGATGTTCTTGTGACTGCAGAAATACATCATTTAGAAGTTTAATGCCCAAAACACTGTAACTAACCTCCTTGGGTGTGTCAGGAAGAGGAAAAAAAAGATAAATAGATAAAAATAAAGAATATAAATGGTAATATATGAGTCCTGGACAGCTTTTAAAGACATTACAGGTGAACTCCAAGGTCAAGGTTCATCAGTATCAGATCACACAATCTGTCGCTATTTGAGCAAAAGTGGATGACATGGGAGTCAAACATGAAGAGCATGTCTCTTCCAAATTGGAATCCACTGCGATAAAAAAAAAAAAAAAAAGCAACAAGCCACACAGTATCTGGATGGATGTTCTTTGCATTGATGACTTTTTGGCAAGACATATCAGATCCATGTTTACAGAAGCAAAAATAAACCATTTCACACAGTCTCTGATGTGAAAAATGAAGGAGGTGTGAGTTTTTGGGCTGCTTTGCGTCATCTGGCACAGGGTGTATTGACTCTGTGTAGGGTTGAGTTATCAAAACTTTAAGATTAAAATTTACTAGGGCTGAGTTGATTAAATAGATTAATCAATCTGAATTGATCCAAGCTTAATAAATCAATAACTGATCCATTCAAGTGGAGATCAATCTTTTATGCCTTTCCTTTTCCGGTGAACTAACGCATAACAACAGTAAACCAAAGTCTGCTAGCTTGATGCTAACGTATAAAGAAATTTCCGTAGTACGGCTAATGGTAATGCTCTGCCGACCTAAACATAAATTGCTGACTAAATAAACAGCTTTATATACTCAAAGGCATGCATTTTCCAACCTCTTAAAGGAAACATTTTTCTTTAAAGTAACCGTTTGTGTTCTGAACCACAGCTTTTTGCTCAAATCTTCGTGTTATGCTACAGCACAAGCTCCACCTAGTGGCCAAACTGAAACACCCTCCAGAAGAACATATATTTTTGTAATTTGAACAATCTGCACATTTTTGTTGGAGCCTCTCCTTTTGAGAACATAACACTGTATGGTGTTAACAAACGCATTGTTTTTTTAATTCACTAATAAGTTTTACAGTATGTAAACTGTATCAGATTATTTTGAATATCTTCAAAACATATATAGATTATTGATGTATTTCTAGACTAATATGTCTAAATGTGTAAACTGTGTATATCAAATTGATTCTGGAAATTATTGGTGATACCCAGCCCTAAAATTCACAATTTATTCTTTTAAAGTTTGCAGGTCATAGGTCTTCCAACAGGATCTTAACCCAGAACACAAGGAATGTCAATGGTCAAGAATGACTAAAAGCAAAACATCACTATTTTCTTAAATGCACTTTTACCACCTCTGATCCAAATCCCTTGGCACAACCCTGGAAGAAGCTAAAATAGTCTGCACAATAGACCCGTCAGACCTGAGACACTTGAAGTAGTTTTCTTATGCTCTGTTTACACTGGGCTTGGACAATCTGGGTTCAAGCAGGTTTCCATGGTTTCCATTTAAAAATCCCTCACGGTCACACATCGCTACGTATGTTTTTCAGTCAGTATTTTGGCTCTATGTGGAAAATGTACGACCATTCAATGTGCATTGAAAATTAAACCAGTTGAACTCTAACCAATCAGGTTCTCTGATTTGGAATTGACGTATGGATGGCATCTGTTTTAATTCATAGAAATACCAACCGTTTAAAAATCGATCATGAAGGAGAAATTCATAATTGTGGTCTGTGTCTATCTGGAATTCTATGACACCATGTCTGTCATACATCTGAATAGAGATGTGAAAGAAAAAACCTGGAACAAGATTGGCGACATTTTCACCACTTTGTCATTTTGCATAAAGCCTCTTCCAACTGTGTTAGTATCGGGGTATTGCAACAGTACAATGTGAACACTATGCTAAAAACACGCTCAAAGACCAGCGTTCAGCATTACATGGCTGATGTGTGTGTAGAATTACAAGAAGTTAATCACTATTAACAGTCACTTACAGCATTTTTGTTATTGTTGTGATCTCCTGAAAAGGTTAACTCAAAGGTAAAAATATTTGTATCCAGGCCTGTTTCATTATCAAAATGTTTCCTGTACACTACATTTTAAAAAATAAATCTTTATTTTTTATTGGTTTATTACGTTTTTTTTTACATCACTTTAGCCCGTTTCAATTCATTTTAGTGACATATTTTTTTCTGACAGAGAAGAACTAACCATTTTGTCCGTGTCTCTATCTATCACACATAATAAACGTATCTGCCCTTCATCATGTATGAAACCTTGAATTAATTGCTTTTGTCTCAGCAGACTAGCTACTGCTTTGTGTAATGCACAAGCACTTTATAATGTTAATGTGTTATTTATGGGGTGAAATCCTCTACTTTCAGCCTGCATTATGAAACTTCCTCAGATGATTACTTACATTGACGGTTAAAAGGCTTCACAGAATTGGTCTTGGACATTTCTTTTAATTACTACATCAATCAGAAAACTGTGAACAGAAGGGAAAAAATGTTTCTTCACTCTGTTGTCCGGAATTAAATGAAGCCATGACTGATGTATGGACAACTAGAAACCTACATCCTCCCATAAAGTAAGATCTACAGAATATTTGTACAAATTAAAGTTGATTTTGATACATTTTGATTACAGTCATACCTTACATTGTTTGTTTTTCAGTGTAGAACCAAACTTATAGCATTATGGAAATGCTCCCAACTACTGTCCTACTTTACAATTCCTGAGGATCCTTGAACTTTGTGATCTAATTGGAAGTGTGTCTCTTTGAACTAAGGGGAGAATGCATTCTTGCATGCAGTATGAGGTAGTTTTATTAGTCTGTTGAAGGTCAACTTTTCTTACGCTAAGTTTGAATCCAACTGCCTGATTTACCCACTTACATTTGTGAAAACATGCAAGCTTGATAGCAAACACATGATGTGCAAAAACATATTGCATTGATCAACTGAGTATTGTGAACACAATATATTTTTTTTCTCCTTTGCCTTTAAATAACATACAACATAGATGTTTCTGGCATAACGTGCAAAAAATACTAGGAGAGGTTAACGCAAATAGAGCAACATGATTTTATTCAATGTGAAACAGGTTTGCAGTCACTGCAGTCATTTCTTTTGAGAATGGCGTAGACTCAACAAAAGGCAACAAAGAGAGCACGATTTTTTGCTTACATATAACTAAATACGTTGGAAGGCCAAAGGCAAAGATTATTGATGCAAATAACTAGTGTTGCACTCCTAAAGCTTCTCTAGGAGTTAAAGACAGATATGGAATAGTATAAAGCAATTAAATCTGACAATATTTATGCTTTTCTATTTGCTTTTTTTTTTTTGCTGGTGTCACATTCCTACCATACAGCATTTCTTGTCCATGCCACTTCAACACGGATAAGCAGCAGGTTGGCAGGAGACCCCTTACCATGGCCCATAGTTCATTTTTATTCTGTCTTACCAGGCGTTCAATGGTGATCTGACTGGGTGCAGAGTTAGGGCTGCAGCTGGATTAGCATCCCGCTTTCCAGAGCGCATGAAAAAAAGAAATTTGTGCAGACTAGATGTCAGAACACCTTCAAAAGAAGGCACATTTTTACCCCAGATAAATTAATAGCACAAAACACAAAACAAAAAAAAGAAAAATGGGAACGAAGCCCCTTTTTTAAAGCTGTCTATTTTACCTGTTAACAATTGTGCAATCAGTCCGTAAATAAACAACACTTCATTTGTGTGTGCATCCAATCTTAAGATGTTCATTAAAAAGTCTTACTAAATTAGTCCTAAAATGCATGTTCTAGGATGTATTTCAGTTCAGGTAAAGACAAACTAAAATTCAGGCTTTTTTTGTGGAGCCACATGTGTGACTTTAGTTTCAGGAGGAAGGGGAGCTTCAGAGAAACACTATTAAATCATGTCTACAGCTCACAACCTTTTATGCTCGCCACTTCTCAGCATCATCCTAAATAACACATGACTGCACCATCCTACACCTGCTGACAATTAGGAAATAAAGTTTGACATTTTACTACATGTTATGACTTTTACGTAGAATTTTTTTTTCCATTTTCCAATGAAAAATAAGGCAACAACAAATGAGGCAATTTACAAATAATATGACTATTTATCATTAAATAATTTCCTTAAACATAATGACCTACCTAATCCTTAACCTATGAAAACAAAAAAAAACTATTGTATCCAGTTAAACATGGCTACCACAAAAAAGGTCATTTTTATGCTTTTTATTTACAATGCAAAAGCTTTGAACAAACTGTTGAAGATGATCAGAGAAAATAAATTAAATAATGAGTGTTTTTGTGCGTTTCTGTTCTTTGGGTTTCATAACAAAGAGAGTAGAAACGTCCTCATTGAGTGGTAACCAATCAGATCTTATAAAAAAGATTTTTTTTTATTACTGTAAAAGAAACACATTATAGGATCATAATTTTATCTGCCATGGGACAACAACAACAAGTCCTTTCACGCAATCTCGTTGGTTTTTTTTGGTTGGATATAGACACTATTTTGTCAATCAATCAAAGTCATGTAAGTTACTTTAGAAGATTTTCAAAATCATTGAAACCTAAGCAATTCCAAACTTCCCTTTATAACACTTGGCGCAGCTAGACTATTCTTACATTCTATGGTTTTGTCACACATTGAATACTGTATAACATGTTGGTCGTTGACACGTGTAAACATTAGTAAAATGATGGGATCACGTTATAAAAAGATCATTGAAGGTTTATGATAGAAAATCAGTGTCCTTTCACTTTTGCAATATTTTTAAAAGATAAAACATCTATGGAGTACCAAGAATTTTTGATGTTTTAAGTGTCGTTGTTTATTGTAAAAGTGTTACATGGACTAGCCTCACCTCCAATGCCTGATTTCTTTAAGAAAGTAACCCATAGTGGTCTCAAGACGAGAGCTGCCTCTAAAGATGACTGTGATGTCCCCTACAGAAAAACAGCAGAACAAATGCTCTATCTGTGCAGGCCAGTATATTACAATACCCACCTTAAACAGTGGCTGAAAGTAAACCAGTCCTGTAATCGTTGATTTTGAACCTGTTTCCTTGCGTCTTCCTGTGATGTGTTTTACTTTTCATTTTAGCTCCTGATTTATTTTTCTTTCTTTTTCTCTTATTTTCTCACTGTCGTGTCAAATGGTTTTGTCGTGATCTTATATCCTGCTTTTTATTAATCGGCCAATTTATTTTCTAATGCTTTTCTTTCATAATGTTACTGTGTAATGTTTGTGATTCTATATTTTGTTCAATGGCATCTGTATAACTGCCAGGGGCCTACGAATGCCAATTAGCATCATTGCTATTGTCTGACATATTTACATCTATGACTCTTAATAGAGGTTTATTACAGTACATTGTCCCTATCAAATAAACCTAAATTTAAAAATGCTCTAATTAATAGTGAAAATATGTAAATACACTTATGCAATTACGTTATTTTCTTACTAATAAGACCATTATATAATTGTAAAGTTATCAATTGGGGATTAAAGAGTACAATGAATTGATTTTAAAGTAATTTTACTTTGTTTCATATATTTACTTCATTTGGTAAATAAAAACAGAACTGGCTGCTCTAAAAATAAATATTAAGGTTCTGCAGTTACTGATCACAAGTACTTACATTTACAATTAAAAACCCAAATAACCGATCATCTTGGCATCAACTAGCTAAGTAGCTATGCATGTGGTGCCAGGAGCTTGATTAGCTTTTCATCCCTTTCCCATACCTTTTTATTTGGCATGTAGTCTACAAAATCTAAAGAAGGATTTGAGTTCCAGCATTTTGTCCAAGGTTTTTCAAGATTGGTTATTTTTCAGAGGGAAGTCCTATATCAATCCATATTGACAGTGAAAGCTGCTGGGGGTCTGTGTATAACCATTGCTCTTGCGAATAGAAAAGTCCAATGCTTTTGCAACATTTTCTATTTTCTAAATCTTTCTCATAAAGGCCCATCAATAGAAGGTCCATGACTTTGAATGGTCAGTAACTAATAAGGCAGTATATTTCAGTTGAACTGGAAAGAACTGAACAGATTATTTCCCTTTTACTCTTCCTGACATTTAGATTAACAGAACATAGACCCAAAACGGAACAATAGTAAGATAACAAATTAAGGATAAGTAGTGCCTGATATTTACGATTATATAATGTTGTTTTTTGTTTTGTTTTATATAATTTACTTGTCTTCTTCTTGTTTTTTGCGAGTTTTGTCTCGTTTTTGTCTTATTTTGTTATTTTACACTTGTTTCCCTAGTCCAAAATAAAAAAGACTACTACTACTACTACTACTACTACTACTACTACTACTACTACTACTACTACTACTACCCATAGTGATCACTACTAGCAATGTAGTAATGGAAAATACTACTAGAATGTTGCAAGAGTTATCCACTAGCGGTATGATTTTATGCTTCACTATTAGCCATTCAGTGCATGTGGAAGATAATGTCTCCAAGGTAAAGTCAAATAATAATCCTGATTATTGTAGTGCTAAATATTAGTTACAACCAAAAATTATGTCGGAGCAATTTTATATTGGCTAGTCTTGTCGACGTGTTTATTAGTTGAAAAAAGCTTTTTTTAATTTTTATTTAAGTTGTTTAATTTCTTATATTCAATGTTGTCTAGCTTCATTGGCATAACTGGTTTTGAAACAATGATTTGAACGTTGACCTCTCTTTTGAAAGTCGTAGGTTATCATTAAAAAGTTGCAAAACTCTTGTTCATCATCACATATATGAATTTGCCCCTATTTGCCAAACTGTTGCTTTATAAATTATCTACATTGGAACTCCAGTGAAGTATGTAAAGGTGTTTATGTGTATTTGTGTGAAAGGGCGGAATTTATCACTAACATTGGCATCACTTCGTCTATTATACTTTTCTGTCCAGGTTTTAGCATTATTTAAGGTGGATTTATGTGCCTTTCTCGACAAAGCCAGAATCTGGACACGAACCAGTCATCATGATTACAGGCCTTACTGTGCAACAGCCAAGAACTTTACCCAGCCCTCTCGATTCTGATAGGGTACCCCCGAATTTATAAATCAGATAACAGTACAAACACAGCGGAAAAAAGTAATACTTCAAAACTGTGCTCCTAAGAAACTTCTTCTTCCCCAAACCCTGTCATAAGACAAGATCTAGAATCTTCTCCACAGTTTGTGGTGAGTTGGAGGGCTTAGTGGCTCTCAGCAACTGCCCATCAGTTTTTTAATCTTTTTTTTCTTTAAAAAAATTTTTTTGGGGGCAGTACTCGGTTTGGGTTGATTGTGCAGACTCTTTCAGGCAACAACATAGCATTTTTTAACAGGAAAAGGAATGGGCTATACCTCCATCAGAGCTTCAGCTTAGCTGAAATGACAGCTGTACACGGTAGGTCTTTGTGTAACAATGTTGAAAAATATAAAGCACAAAGGGATTCAGACAGCATCCCCCAAGGCCTGGATTTTGTTTTTTAGAATGTAATGTCTGGTCCTGGATTCAGGTTGCCCACCACCTGCAGCAGAAGCTCTTTACCATTCATTATGTGAGCAGTTAATGCCCACCAAACAACCATCCTAAAATATGGATCAGTTTCTTAGCCTTCTTCCACAGCAAACATTGTAGATTATTACATATTTGTTATTATATGTTTTAGCTATTATCGAATAATTACATAACGTATAAAGAGTGCTACTATTGAGATTGTTGCAAGTACATCCAATTTAAAGTCCCACACCAATCAACTTTGTGTTTCCAGTGGTCTGGCAGTCTTTTTTAGGACATTGATTCTGCAGAGCAGCAGGAAGTTTGCCTCTGAGTTGTTGGCGGAATGAGCTTGGCCCCATTTCCCATGATCACTTTGTTTACGCTCTCTCTTGCTAGCTTACAACCCTTCACAACCCCAACCTGGCATTACCGGTGCAACCAAAGTGAGCAATATTTGAGCTATGCAGCCATACAGTTTAGATCCAGATTCCAGCCGAGAGCATGAAAACAAAGACGTACATGGATCTATTTGTCTGCAGGTGGATGCATCAGAATGGAGCGGAGCAGGGAGACTTTGGCCCCACCCATTTCAGTTGTTTCAAAACTGATAGCCTTTTTAAACAGCTTTTTTTTATCTGTTCCTAATCCATCATATTTTGAATAAACATATTAGAACATATTAGAATAAACATATAACTCAGAAATGTAGTTTTAATCTTATGCTACAAGAATGTTAAAACACCTTTTATTGGAGTAGGTCTTTAAATAAATGTTGTTTTTAAATCTGGAAGTTGTTAAAGTACTTCTACAAGCTGTGTTCTAGTTGTTGTTGGCTCTATTTATTTCCATTGAAGGCTTGAGTTGGTCAGAAGTCTGAGTGGAATGAACACCCTCTTTGCCCAGCCGGGAGTCCTTAAAAGACCGTGACCTTAGAGGTCCTTTTTTTTATATAAAATCTACTAAAAGCAAGAATCTGCTATTTAGTTCGCCAGTCACTTTGGCAAGGTCATTTTCACAAAGATTTTCAGATGATTCATTCATACTTGATTATGCTTTCAAAGTTGTATCAGGCTGCACTTTTGTGTCGCTCATCATCATCATGCTGTTGTGTCCTCTACTTCCACATGTCATGCAGTCTCTATTAAATGAATGGAGACTAAATAGCAAGTGTAGAAAGAATGAGGCATTTTCTATAGACTTAAATTCTTGAAAACAAGCCCTCGATTAATTTTAGAGCTTTCATGCTGTGATTTTAATTGAGCTCCAATTAAACTAAGACCCAAAAGCATTTTGCAAATAAAATTGGTAATAGGCTAGGGCCGTCTTTGGCTGAGCATCAAACAAGGGCACAAATAATCGTCATATTTCCATGCCATGCAGTAAATAACTTTTTTGCAATTTTTGTACCAACTACAGGATATAGGGTCATTATTACATGGCTTTTTTCTGACCTGAATGTGATTCAGTAATGCAAAATCAAATATTTGTCACTTGATGCTTATTTTTTTTCTTATTTTTAAGCTGTTCTATCACCTAGGCTCAGATACTTTGTCTGAGTACTTTTAAACTGTTTGTAGAAGAGAACAATCCAATTAAGTTTTAATGTGGAAGACAGAGCATTCTTGAGCTATTAGGTGTAGATATTGTTGCCAGCAGGCAAATCCTGCTGGCACAGAGCCATAACAATCTAACTTGCATGCTTTTTTTGTTTACTTTGCAGAACTTTTTTTTTCTTTTTAATCTCTGTTTATCTTTATCTTGATAAAAAAAAGGTTACCTTCGAGCGATAAAGCCTTCACTGAAGGAAGTTTTAGGTAATCTGGCACACATCTTATTATTACACCGTATTTAAGAACAGAAGCACAATTGTCTTTCTTTACTTTATTCAGGTTGAAATATTTCAATAAGAAGTGAAAATAATAAAGCTGAAATTCTTTTCGTGTCAATACCAATGAAGGACAAAAATGTTAACTCTTTGTTTTTTGATCTTCTTTTGGGTGCAAACAAATTAAAATCTTTAAAGGGCATTCATGCAAAATCAACTTTTGTGGTCTTTTAAGTTGATTATAGTGTTCATTCCTCACAAAAAACAACCCCAAAGCCATATTTTGATCCATTCACGCATTTCTGAGTATTTCTCTGAAAACCTGCTCGCTAAGCAGTCGCCCATCCTAATCCATGAAAACAGACGGTCCTCACATTGTGACGTAGATAAGTGAGGAACAGCCCTTTCCAGGGAGAGTCTGCCATTTAAGAACACCCCCCCAGGCTAACACACACACACACACTTTCTCCACAGAGCTAGCAGTGATCTGCTTAAAAGCCTTTGTATAAGCAATATGTACATTCATCTTTGCAAGTTTGAAAGTTGTTTATCTTCATGGGCGGAATGCAGACACGCTGCAGAGGCCGGCTCTAAGTTGACGTCATGAAATGGGCGACACCCACACAGAGCAAAGGCGGAGCCTCGGAGACTGTGAAAATAACTCATTTAAAAAGTTGTTCTTTGGTGTGCCAAAGGTAATATATTATTATATACATGGATAAAGTTTACTCTTAAAAGGCTTACAGTTGGCATGATACAGGCCCTTTAATTAGTGTGACAAATTTATTATTTGATATCACTAACATCAAAGGTGAGTTTAGAATAAAAGCCACTTAATAAAATTGAAAACCTTTATTTGAAAATATTTTTAAAAAGTACATATAAATACCGGCAACAGAAATTCAGAATCAATAACCAAGATAGAGCCAACAAAGCTCAGCCCTTTTTTAAAGAAAATATAAGATAGCAGTTAAGAATTTTTTCAAATTAAAGCATTTTTCATCTATAAATGTTTCTTACAGCTTAAAATGTATGTATCACTTTTGCATTACCTAAACTTTCTTTCTCATATATACTTATATATATCTTTATATCTTGTCAAATGCAAAGTACAAATATATTATTGTCTGTTTTGAGATTCAGTGTTTATTGGAAGCAAAATTCTCAGTTCAATGAAACTCTTGCTTTGTTGTCTACCATGTGCCGACCTTTAAACAAATACATAAAAGGGATAAACACAGTAAGTAGAAAAACACACACACAAGAATATAAAAACCCCAGCAAATGCAGTAAATTAAAATACAAAATAGAACAAAAGCAGAAATGCAATGGTAAGCAGTAAACTGGTATTGTAAAGTGTCCGATGTGCTTTGTGTGAACCACGAAACATGATGTGGATGATTGTTTGAATCCCTGCCAGTGTGTGCTGCAGGTGCAGATGTTAACTTAGCATTTTTCAGTGCTGAACAAGCTTTTATGAGGATTTGCAGCTGTCCCAACAGTTCCTCTTGACTTTTTGGCACGTTAGTCTTATTTGCTGCACTTTCAAACGGACACCAAACTGTTTTCAAACTACAGAAACAAAAGAATTCACAACAAGTAAAAATTCATAAACTATAAATCGTTTTGGATGGGGTTTTTTTTCTTTCAATTTCAACAATGTAATCTGTTTATTAACTTAAAAAAATATCAAATTTAGAGTACAAATCAAATATTATGAAAAGACTTAACCTATGGTCGAATAATCTTCTGTAAATACTCTTCTGTAGGGCAGGGTTTGCACATGCATTTCCATACCACTCATAATTTCATTTTTTTTAACTTACCAGTAAAGTTAAAAAAAAATCATGGTCTCGAGAGCCTTTTTTCTTCTTCTATGTTTAATGCAGTCACTTTTGAAGCTCTTAAACAAAGAGATCAAATAAAAAGGAAAGCAATGTCAATACCTATATTAATAATAGAGCATGATAGTCGGTTTATTTGTCTGAATTTTCAAAAGGAAATGACAAATCCAAGAGCAACGCAGAGCTGAGATGGTCTTTTTTTTTTTTAAGATTAACCAGAGCACACAATTAAACCAATAAATTCTGTTTGAAAATGTTATTATTTAAAAAGATGATATATTCTTTGCACTATAAGACACAATTAAAAGCCTTATTTTTTTTTTCAGAAAAACACTGGTGCGCCTTATTTTCTATAGTGCCTATAATCTATAGATTAATTTTTGTGTTTGCTGATGTCAAAGCAATTTGTAGAGGTACACGGTGCTCAGTCAAAATGTTAGGTGTTTTTGTAAACATACTAATGCGGCTAATGTGTATTGACGTTAGACTGTTTTTTTTTTTATATGTTACCAACAAGGTTGGGAATTTGTGTATTCACGGTAATGTTTGTATCAGTCCGTTCTTTTATGTGTTGCAAACAAGGTTGGGAGTTACCAATATTGTGAATATACTAAAGCAGGGACTCTGCTAACGTAGCTAATGTGTACTTGTATGTTTGTCAGTCTGTCTGATGGTACTTGAACTCACCACGTTCAGGTAACATGCACAAACGATCATACAAGCAATACGCTGGGGGCTGTGGCAGAGAAAAAAAAGCTAATCGAGGTCAGGACAGCTATGGACTGTTTTAATTTTCTGTCAAACTGAATAAAACCCCTGAAAAAGACCCAGTGACACCAACCCAGAGTCGTCTTCGATCAGCATCGGAACGCAACACAGTATGAAAGATAACGTGACCCAGTTACAGACCACTCTGACCAGTCGCTGTTGTCTGGCTCCAACATGGGAAAGTCAGTATCACGTAAAAATGGTGACTGAATTGTCTTCATTTTGCTGGAGCCAGAAGTGAGGTATTTTTTGTGGGTGACGTCATCGTCATCATCTATCCTGTTCAGGCATTCCAGTTATTTAAAACATACTTTTGAAAATAGACCATTCATTAACTGTACGCCTTATTATCTGGTGTACCTATAGTGCGGAAAATACGGTACTAGTGTGCAATTTGCAGATTAAATAAATGAATGAAACAACTTCTTGTTAGATTGCTTTATGCACTGTTTGCCAATTGGTCAGTTTCAGCCTGTTAATGAACCATAAAATAAAACCATTAATAAAATTAATAAAATATCCATTAATAAAATAAGCCTGTATAATAAACAAATACGTTCGAGTTTGGCTAAGGTGGGATACACCCTGGACAGGTCGCAGGCCTGCTGCAGGGCCGCACAATCATGCACCCATACACGCTTACAGTCACGCCTAGGGACAATTTAGAGCAATCATTTAATCTATAAAGCATGTTTGTGGACTGTGGGAGGAAGCCGGGGTCCCCTGAGAAGACCCACGCATGCATGGGGAGAACATGCAAACTCCACACAGAAAGGTTCTAGCAGGGATTTAACCTCTATTCAAAGGCAAATGTTATCTAATCTATGTTGTGAACTTGTGCATGTCATGAAAGGGTGGAGAAGAAACCAATGCAGTAGACTTTTTGCGTGGTGGTAACTCTGAAACTTACACAAACAAACATAAATTCACAAACATGCCTAAAACAAGAGCTAAAACATGATAAAACTAAAGTGAAAAACCCTGAAGCGGCAGAAAAAAACAGTTTTCAAACAGATGGCCAGACAAACACTCTTTCAAAACCATGAATCCTAAATATACTATGGGTTAATTGACTGAAACAGCAACAGCTGTGAACAATTGACAACTTTAACCTGGAGGAACGTAACAACACCAAAATTTTAAACAAAAAACCATTGAATCAAATAAAACCAAAGCAAGAAAATTGCCAATCCTTATAGTAAAAGACAACATGTTGACAGTTTCAAACTTTGATCACCAATTATGATGCAAAAGTTACTGAGGAGAGTTTTGAGCTTCGATTGAGATTTAATTGAGTTTATATGAAACAGAACGGCCTTTCTTGGTTTGCTTAGTACTAAAACTGCTTTTGGCAGTCTCATTTGAATTTTGGGCTCTTTTTTTTCTTTCTTTTTTTCTATTTTTACCTGCTGTAGTAAACTAATTGAATGAAATTCTAGGTTTAAGGTGTGACCCTAAAATTGTTTGAAAATTGAAAAAAACTTAAATTCATACTTGTACTTGGCCTGCATGTTTTACATTTCTGTGAAAAAGTTCCTTAGATAGTTCCGTAACGTGGTATTAATACATTTTTGGGCATTTGTTTAGAAAGCATGACAAGATAAGCAAAAATTAGTGAATAGATAAAAAGAAATTATATATGGAAAGTTATTATTATTTTTTTTTATCTGCATCGCTCAGTATAAACTAATTTAGCCAATTTAACATCACAGACAATCTATGCAACTGGACTTAAACCTCTGATCCCTCTCATTGGATTCCAAACTACTGGTTTAACTTTTAAAGCCCATTCAATGGCCACAAGTTTTGTCTGAAAAGCCCGAAACTGCTGAGTGAAAGCTGGAGGTCAAAGAAGCCCAAAACACGTGTGTTTGCACACGTTGCAGAGGGCAGTGAGAAGGTAGCTTAACAATCAAAAACTAGTCAACTGGAGGAGGAAAGATCAATTTGAAGCTCTGATGGGTCTACTTACTGATCCAAACAACTGCTTATCCAAAAAAAAAAAAAAAAAATCAGGTTACAAATCAAATTTGAGCTCCAGCAAAGTCAAAACGACTAGCTGTTTTCAAATCCACCCCCTCCAGAGATATCTTGAAATAAAAAAGTACTTTTTTTTTTTTTTTTACAAAGAAATCAAAAGAGAATTGCTACCCTCTTCCTTCTGCCTTCAATGGTCTTTAGAGAAACAGCAACATGTGGTACGCCCTGGTTGGCGTCAAATTTGTGAATGGAAGTTGGGGGCTTAGGTGAAACAAATCTAGGAAACTTCTTATTCAATCCTGCATCACAAATTGCTATGCAGATAAAGTTTTGTTTGTTTTTCCTCAACCATGCAAGACCACTTTTAGAACATTGTTTGTTGTTTACTTGTTTAATCTTGACAAATAAACTTGTCAGATTGTCAGAGAAAATCTCATTCTGTTGTTGCCGTTTGGTTCATTAGTCAGCCAAGGGATCTGGTGCTTTATTTTATATTCATCAGAGAGCTGTAATGAAATAAGTTTCCTACAGAAAATCAAAGTAGTATAGAAATAAAAAAATTTTCATGCTGTGAATATTCTTAAATTATTCAATTTGTGCATATTAAATGCTAAATAGCTAAATAAGAGGCAATATGAATAGAGGAGCTAAAGATAGATAGGATGAGCTGCTTATACTTCAGTGCTTCAGGCCCTGAGGCCAAAGCTCCTATGCCTTCTAGTGGGAGGCAGATGGAGTCATCATTAGAAAATGCTTGAGCGAGAGTTTGTTGAAATCAAACGAAGAGAGGGGGAGAAAGAGAGAAATAACAGGTTTCACCTTATCTCCCTGCTCTCACCGATTCTGTTTGAACTCACTGCCAATTTTGCATGGTTGTGCAGACCTACGCCTCTGAGCCAGACGAGCCCGGCACTTCCGACATCTAACCCCTGTTCTCAACCTGTGGAGCCAGCTTCTGCTTGCTGCCTCAGCTGTCTGCTTCAGAAGTAGGGTTAAAGTTGAAGCAGATCCGCAGACACTCCCCTTAGCTCAATAATCACCTGTGGCTTGTCCTTTTTTTCCTCAGATGCCTGTGAGAAAGAGTTTTAACTTCAAGAAAAGCACTTGCACAAGTAGGAGCTTGTTCAAACCCATGTCATAGTAAAAGGAAATGCCCTCGGTTTATACCTTAGACCATAATTAAGTAACTGTTACTGCATATAATTTTAACACAGTAATGATTTATTTTTTATTTTTAACTTAACCTGATAAAACGTTGGCTTTTTACCTTGTTTTGGATGGTAATGGCAGCAGCTGTTTCGGCATTTTACTTGTTGCCCCTAAGCAAACCACAAATGTTTGACTGATGTGATTATAAGGCGGGGCTTGCATTCTCCATCACTGTTGTGCTTTTGTGTGACCGCTATAACTCTAAAGTTCTCTCCGCTCTCTGCAACACGCGTTCAAGCGACTACTTTCAATGAAAAGTCCATGCAATCGCACGTTTATGCACATTTTGTCATTATGCGAGGGTCTTCTGGCTCTACATACAAAAAGGCCATTGAACATGTGTTGAAAGTTAAACCAGTTAAACTCTGACAAATTAAAGACTCAGATTTGGTAGTGATGTCCCCTTACATTCACAGAAGTACCAACTGTTTGAAAATTGATTATGGAGGAGAAATTATTGCAGTTTTTGCACGGCCAGAATGTCTTTCATATATCAAGAATATAGCTGGGAAAGAAAAAGCAAGGAGCAAGATTTGCACCACTACGACATTTCACACCAAGTCTCTTCCTGCACACATGCTTTAGTAGCGAGTTGTGACAGTCCATTGTGAACACCATGCTAAACCCGCGTCGTATGCGTGGTGTAAACCTAACAGGATATTTATTGTCTTTTCATGTTGTGTGAATACAGATCAAGAAAAATTTGGTGATCTAGTAATTACTCACATCCAAGTTTTATTTTTCCAGTTTTGTGTGCTTATTTTTTGAACAGGTGCAAAGTTATGTTGAATCATGAACACACAAAAACTCTAAGTAATCACAACATATTTGCTCACTTGTACAATTTGTGACTACTTGTGTTTCCTCAACAAATGACCCATGCTGTCTTTAGAGTTTCTGGGAAATCTGTTGTGTGAGTTTGTGTTATTGCCTGCAGAATTTTTTAATCCACATGGAAATATATTCTTTTTTTTATTTTTTTTATTAATGATTTGCCTAAACACTTTTTAAAGATGAGTGTTGCTATATAATTTAAAAGACTTTTCTTTCAAAGCTCCATACATTAATCCAAAATGGCCAAGACCACCAAGGAAAGTACCAGAATGGTGCTCTTCTTTTGACCTAGAATTGTAAAGTAAAGGCACATATAATACAAAATACAAGTTCCTTTGTATAGTAATTTCTTGTTTTTTAAATCAAATTTATTCAAGTTGTTCGGAGCAGGCTTGAATGAAATCCAGGTTCCACAAATGTGACCTAATTGAACACAAAACAGAAAAACTACTTCAAAAAAACTTGGTTCAGGTTCTAACTGACCTTGATTGTGCACGTCTGTGTTGGCCTACAGAAAAAAACAAAAAATCTAACACTGTCAAAAAAGATGTTTTATTGTTTCTGGTGTGTATGAAGCATTTTTTTTGAGTTTGTGTGGCAGCTCTTAATGAACCACCACGTCCATTTTCCTTTTCCTTATGAGACAGAACGATCAGTAAACACCAAAGTATTTCAGGATTGTGCAAGCTTTACTTCCAATGCCACCGTTTTAATGAAAACTGCTGCTTTTTGTTGCGTCTGTTCAAAGTAATTAGCATCTACAGAAGGTTTTAATAACTAAAACTCTTGTTTGAGGTTAGGGAAGGCTGTGTTGACTAAAATGAATAGAGCTATTTATTGAAGGTCTTAGTATTGGATGCATATTCTGTTCTGCTGAATGAAAGTCACCAAATTGACCTTCGTGTTATTGCTCTCTATTTAGTTGGTCAAGGAGCAGCCTAATTGCTGCAGGAGTGCTGGCATTGAACATAATGTGAAATGTGAGCAGCTTATTATTGCCTTTGTTGGTAATGTGCAGCAGCATGTGTTTTTATGTAAATGAAATTATATAAGACGTAAGAGGCCGTAGTCCTGCAAGGATGGACTCGTGGCCAAGCTCAAAATGCTGTTTTACTTTATTCATAAAGCCAAATGAAGTTTTTGTAACCATCTGTTAGAGATTAATAGTCTAGCCTAGAGGAGACTGAAAATGTGTTTTTAAAAGTGGACCCATTTTAAAAAGTCAAAAGAAAATGTAGCTATCCTGATATAAGCGCCAACCAATTAACATTCAACTATTAATTTAAGTATATAACCAACACTCCACAAATAGCTCCAATGGTTTCATCATTAAATATTCTACTTTAAGCCTAAAGGACATCATCCAATAATGATCTAAATATTTTTTTTCTTTTAGAATAAAATGCCAAAATCAACATGTCTCTAACTTTTATTAACTTAAAAACACTGTTCAACCACCCTATCAATTTTACTGAACATCTTATTTTTAAAATGTATATTTTTTAAGCTAATCAAAATGGTAAGAGTACGGAAGAGGATTAGGGCCATGGAGAAAAAAAATAAAAGGTCACAGAAAATTCTGACTTTAATCTCAGAATTCTGAGATTAATTCTAATCCTCTTCCGCATAAGAGCAAGACAAATGAAACAATAAATTAACAGAACCAATGCAAAACAATGCATTTGCTTTTTAATTCAATTCAATTCAATTTTATTTACATAGCCCAATATTACAACAGTAGTCATCTCAATGGGGTTCATGCCGGTAATTGTATATCATACTTCTCAGTTGAACTGATGATCACTTGAATACATACATTCCTGCAGTTTACATTTGATTGGAATTTAACAGTGTCCAACAAGTTCTTCTATTTATTGAGCTCTAAATTTCTGCAGCTTCAAGTCTATGTTGGAGGTTTCTAATGAAAAGTGCCAAATGATCAGTAAAACAACAAAGTATTTTCAAGAAAACTTGCTTAACATTGCTACTATAGTAGGGAAAACTGCTCCATCTTAAAGGCCATGTCACACAGCCACTATGTATGTTTTGCACATATTACATGAATGAAAATTGGGCATACGTGAATATATGTGGAAAAAGTTGTGGTCTATAAGAAATGTATGCAGATGTATCATGAGTGAACCACGTTTAAACTATGGAAGAAGTACGAATACACCAGGCAAACATGTAAATCAACGCAGACCATGCATCATGCATGATTATTGTGCTGTTTGTATGCAATGCATTAGCAATTACGTAATTTTAAAGTAATATGTGTGCCACATAGATGATATAAAAGTTATACATATCCATGGTATATGCGTAAAAAGTCAGTTACAGTTGTGGAATGCCACAAATTTGTGGATACATCGCACAAAAATCACGCACGATAGTGCAGGAATTGCATAATAATTGCATGTAAAATATGCATAAATTCGACAAAAAATTTTGGACAGCTCAAAACCGAATTCACGTAAAGACCCGTCGGCCAAAACCGATCGACATTTGCGCACATCGACAAAAGTTGAATGCTAGAAACACTTATATATACGTACATCACGTATGTATCATGAAATGATGAAGTGTCATACATGGAAAATACGCTAAATGTACGTAATGGCTGTGTGACATGGCCCTAATGAAAACTGTAGCAAACTATGCCACAGTGTCGACTCTGTGCTTACTTTACACAACAAAACACTAAATCCACCTCTGAAGCATAAAAAAATGTAAATATATACAGATCAAAACGATGTTGATAAATAATACATGTTTTATGTGACCTTTATGTTAAATTGATAGAAGTCTGTAGGAATTTACCCTCAATAATTCACCTGGTATGTTCAAACCCCATTCATCTTAAAATCCAGTTTATAAATACTATAAAATCTTTATAATTGGGTTGGTACTTTAGAGGAATGAATGTAGAAAAAGGTGTTTTATACATGATATATTTGGTGGTAATTACTTACTTCTTTTGCCTGTTTACATAAATCTTTAATGGGTTAGCAACATGAATAAATTCCTTCCATTTATTTATTTTTTTCAAAAAAAAAACATCGACTATATACATTATGAGGATATAAGATACAAAAGATACACAGTTGCTGCATTTATTTAGCAGTTAGAGAATAGGAACACCAGGTCATTTCACTTGGTCAGGAGCCCTTCTTACTCATATGTCTATTAGCCATAGCTGGGAATGCAGCTGTAATATTTTAAATGTCACCAACAATATGCTTTCAAGGCAGGTTGTTGGTCAGTCATCTCTGGTTGGATGCCATCTAATGGGATAGAGAAAAATTGCATAAAAATATTATTTTGAGTTTTGCAATCATTTTTTTATGTTGTTAACAACAGGCTACTTACTTACAGTGAACCTTTTACTTTGACACTAGATCTGTTTCATAAGATATGTCTGCTTCTGAGATGGTGATGACCGGTGATGGTCAGAGGGGCCGTAGGTGCGAACTGGCAGCCACGCCTCTGTCAGTCTGCCCCAGGGCAGCTGTGGCTACAACTGTAGTTCACCATCACCAAGTCTGAATGAGGAGTGAATGAATAATGGACACACTGTAAGCGCTTTGAGCATCTGGAAAAGCGCAGATAAATCCAATCCATCATTACTATTATTATTCTTGCGACTAAAATCACACCATCTTATTTTTTTTAGCATTCAGATGCAACATGAAAGCAAACACAAGGTAATGCAGCTCTATGCTGGAAATAACAAGCTGGGTGACAACGCAATCAAGGCAGCATATATATAGCATAGCATAGTAGTAGGTTTAGTAGGTTCAATCTGATTGACAAAGCCTCTTGGATAAGAGGCGAAACGTCTTCTAACTTTAAAAACCAAGTCCAGATGACATCCCCTAAAC
This sequence comes from Oryzias curvinotus, assembly GCA_023969325.1. NCBI lineage: Eukaryota > Metazoa > Chordata > Actinopteri > Beloniformes > Adrianichthyidae > Oryzias > Oryzias curvinotus. Next base: position 14,164,490 of record CM043715.1, on the reverse strand, counting down.
CTACTACAATGGAACCAACCTGGATGAATGAGAGTCTTCATAGACATAGCATAGCATAGCATATATAAAATAGCTGCACACAAAAAAAGCTAAGTTATAATTCATTCTGTCCAGATTTGTGTGCGACTAAACCGTCAGTGTTAAATATTTTTAGGAAATCCATTATTTTGGCTGATATTTGATCCTTAACATCTTAACAGTATGAGCTGAGCTTTTATAGGGAGCTTTAAAGATGAACAAATTAAATCCTATTGTTTCTATTGTCCTCTATTAAAGTCAGTTTGATAAAGATATTGCTGCATTCTGTCACTTAGCATGCATCTCTTCAGTCAAGCAGGCAAAGAGAAGTCAATGTTGTGTTTTGTATATATGTGTTGTGTATTCTGATTCTTTCTCAATCTCCCATTGGTTTTAATGAAAACTCAGAGGTAGCAAGACACTCTGAAGATAATTCTGGAAATAATATTTTGGCCCCAAATCTATTTGTGTTTCTGGTGCTACATCTTTTACTTGATATGATGTTTAAGAGATGGGTTGAAGCAAATATTTTCCTTGATTTGGCAGGGTTATTACTGAACGCTGGCAAGTTTCCACCCATGAATCTGATAAAAGCTTGGATTCGTGCTTCTTCAAGATATATGGCATGGTAAAAAAGTCAGAAATGAAACTTTTTAGAGTAAAAAAAAAGTGTGTTCTACTGTCTAAGATGGCAAACATCTGGGAGCGAGAACATCTACTCTGTTTTCTCTCTACACTCAGCCGCCCACATGTCGAGCATCTCTTACTTTGCAGAAAGATTCCACGCTGAAAGGAGGCCTCTATTACAAATGGTTCTATTAAGTGCCCTCAGAGGAAGATTTTTAAGTAGGTAGCCTTGTGACGGCTCCCACCTTCACTCTCTGATTTCTCTTCAACTCCCTCATGTCAGAATCTAGCAATTCCATATTCATCCAGATAAATGTTAAAAAAGCTTTGAAATCTGTGTTTTGTCTTTAAAATGCCTGATAGACCCACTCTGTTGAAAATCATGTTTTCTGTGTTTCAAACACATTCTTGTGGCAATTTTCTGATGAGGGAGGACAGATATAAAGAAAATTCAGCTTAAAATTGCATTTCTGAGTTTGCCTTTATTTAAATCCTTGTAAATCAGGAGCAGTAAAAAAAAAACGTAGACTTTCTAACTAGCACTTAGAAAAAACTTGTAGTGGTGATATAGACGCTAGGACGGCAAACCAAAAACTCCCTGCTCCGCTCTATTCGGATACATCCACTTGTAGACAAATAGATCTATGTACATCTTTGTTTTCCTTGATAAGCCGGCTTCTAGCTCAAAACTATACAGCTGATCGGTTGCTTTTTGTCGATAATGTTAGGTTGGGGGTGTGAGGGGTCGTTTGTAATAGCGGGAACGCATTTAAACAAATAGTTGACAGGAAATGGGGGTGAGCTTACTCTGCAGCAACAGTCCCACGTACAACACGAATTTCTAATGAACTTGCAGAAACTATGTCAAAGCTATACAGACTTTTTTATTTTGGCTAAAAATGACATAATCCTAACTTAAAGGCAACTGGGAACGCTTTTATAATAGACTGAAAGATGATCGGAGTGAGACTTTAAAGAAATTATTAGAACTCTTGGAAGAACTGATTAAATCAGCACAATTGTCAAGGCAAGTCAAAAAGCTGATAAAAACTGAGTGAGATTCTGTGTGGCGAGGCGAGAAGTGGGGGCATAGGTGGCTCCTCTGAGGTGTAAACAGAGCTCTGACTTTGACAGGGACACTTCTTGTGTCACCCTGCAAGGCCACACAGAGGCCATGCAGCACCACAGCCACCTTGCAAGGCGACTGCACGACCATGAAGTCCTTATCTTTCTCACTTCAGCACAAGCACATGTTGCTACATGGTGGCATGGCTGCTCTACTAAAATAAATGGTGCTGAAAAAGCAAAGTACTTGTTTTTTGTTTAAAGAATAATAATCACTCTCTGCATTGTTCCTTTGAAATAAATGAGGACTTTCAGAGAAGTCTGCCTCCCCTTTGCCATAATGAATATGGTCTCTTAAGGAACAGCTATACAGAACAGTATAAATTAAAATCACTGCTGCAGCGTACAACCTTTTTAACTGCACAAAAGACAAATCCAACTTTTTTTCACTGTCACCTCATGCACTTCTCTCTCATTCTAAGTTATTTGTTTTTTCTGTGCGGTCTCAAATCACCTGCCGAACTGGTTGATTATTACATTAAAGAAGCTGCATGCTCAGCAAGGCAAAAGTGGTACAGCCTCCACAACTGTAAGACCCATGAGTCTTCCTCTGGACATTTTCATCTCCTATGCAAATACAGACCCAATGGAGCCGGTAATCATTCATCAGGAAACTGTCTCCAAACAGTAACTGCTCTGGTCCTCATTCATTATTCATCACCCTGGACGGGTCAGGCAATAAGAGGCTCCTCTAGTTCTTCATACACTCTAGCCTTTTTCCTGTGAACATCTCTGGCTCTTACTACTAAAAATGAGAGGAAAAGTACTAAGTTCTCTTCCGTCACCGCTTCTCAGAGTTGCTGGGTGTACGTCCTCTCTCCTGATTGTGATAAAATACCTTGCCTATTTTTCATTTGTGGGTTCTAATAAGAAATCTCTGCCGCACACAACACCCGAAGTGATGCAGGTGAAGCTTCGTAACAAATATGGCGAGTGATGGGACATGAGAGAAACACTTTCATAAGCAGGCCGAAACACTACCGCCGCAGTGAAAATGTATTCCTTACCGCTGTCTATTGCCATCATAACTGTTGAATTCTAATTACATGGAAGCAGCAAAAATATGAACCTATCATGTTAGCCTAGCAAGGAAGAAAAATGAGCTTCCACGGACACAGAGGCAGCGTGTCGCTGCATCTTTGTGGGGTCTTGTCTCGATTCCTACTGGAATATTTGGCTTTAATAACCACTTGAATCTTAAATTATAGGGCTGCTTATGCATAGACACCTACGGTCTACTCCTAAGAAGCCCTGAAGCAAACTGAAAGCAAAAATACCAAAGGTGCTCTCCTATTGGTATTAGCTTGATTCGTCCTAATTTAAAAGTCCACATGCATGATGGATGATTTCCACTCGCAGCATTCATCAATGCTGTCAAAAGGTTTACTTGTCGCAATGCAAATAAGTGGTAAATTAGATTTGTTGTAAAAATATAAAGTGACAAAAAAATTGATTGTTTTGTTAATAGAACAGATCAAAAATAGTTGTGAGCTTTGTGTCCTTAGACGAGTTGAGACGCTGCAGTTGTGGTGGATGGCTTTTGCCCCAAGGCGATAACTTTGGGCAATAGATCTCTCAAATTATACATTTTCAGCACTGAGGGGGTTTGTTAGGTTTATAGAAAGGGCCTGGGTACATCCCCTCTAGTCTGTCATCATACTTAAGGGAAGCATTGTCTAAGCCCTGAAACTCCCACTGATAAAACTGCCTGTGGTGCGATTTTTTTTCAGATCCCTCAGGGCAAATAATTCTCTTTGTGGCTCTTCTGACAATTTCCTAAGCAGTTGAGTCAGGGACAGAGGAAGAATGAGAAGTGCTGTAGCTTACCATGACATCAATGACTTTCTGCAGAATTTCTGCAAGGCTATGTGAATCATTTCAATTTCATTAACAGTCTTAATAATACTGGAAATAGTGAACTCTAATTTCAAACAGCAAAGCACTTCGCTGTGCATGCACCCACAGGAAAAGTCTCATTTCAAATAATGATTGTGCTTGTTGTTTAGATATTTGTTTAGCTATGATTAAATGAAAAACATCCAACAAATATGCAGAGTCCAGAAGGCAAAAGGAAAAAAGAAAAGAAAAGAGATTTTTGAGTCCCACTCTGTTAGCACAGAGCTTTCTGGGTAACCCAGATTTAGCGCATCACACAAGTTAATCACCTTGCCAAGTGTAAAAAATCACACCAAAGGGGTATGCTGGCTAGAAGCTAGAATTACATAGATCCAGCATGCATGAAACGGTTCGACTGATGTACGTGGAAAGCGCCAAGTCCTCTAATGAAGCTCAATGTTCCCCTCCACTTATGTTGCAGACGTGATTATGAGGGATTTTTTTTTCCAAGTGCTTCCTATCAAGCCATCTGTAATGCTGCAAACTATCACCATTCCACTCACAAGGACACTAGTTACTCTGAAAAGTTCAATTTATGCAAAAATCTGTTGTGTTCCCTGTGAAGACGGCCACATTTGTGCTGATTAGTGTGTGAGAGGAGGGAAGATGTGTAGAGGCAGTCATTAAAGTGTTTCTTTTAATACATATTGCGACAGTGAGCCTTACAAGTCAAATCCTAGACCCAATCTTTTTTTTTGTATATGTCCCCCCTCCCGGCTGCACGGTGGCGCAGCGGTTAGCGCTCTTGCCTCACAGCAAGAAGGCTCCCGGTTCAAGTCCCGGCTGGGGGACAACATCAACAACAACATCAACCGGGGACCTTTCTGTGTGGAGTTTGCATGTTCTCCCCGTGTACGCGTGGGTTTTCTCCGGGGTCTCCGGCTTCCTCCCACCGTCCAAAAACATGCTTCATAGGTTAATTGGCAACTCTAAATTGTCCCTAGGTATGAGTGTGAGTGCGAATGGGTGTGTGAATGAGGATATTCTACCCTGCGACAGACTGGCGACCAGTCCAGGGTATCCCTTGCCTTCGCCCAAGTGGCCGGGATAGGCTCCGGCAGCCCCGTGACCCCGAAAGGGAATAAAACGGTAAAAGAAGAAGATGAATGAATGTCCCCCCTCCCAATAAAGCATTTACAATCAACCTGCAACTGATTGTAAGAATAAAATTGCTTGTTACAGTCTTGGATAAATGTTATTTTGGACAGATTGCACAGGGGAACTAAATAACAAATGAGAGTACAGGATGAAAGACACTGCTTTAATTCACCAATACTGATTTGATCATGAAACTCAGGCCCATTTCACAGTGCGGCCAATTGTGTCTTCAGACACGCCGGTTGAAGTTTTATGCCTCACAATCGATTTTCCCAATATTCACAGACAACTAGACAGTTGTCTGTCACTTCATAATCCATCCATTTTCTGAACCCGTTGTATTTCTTTCGGGGTCATTGGGGTTTCCGGAATCTTTCCTGATTACTGTTGGGTGAAGGCGGTGTACACCCTGGACAGGTCGCCAGTCTGTTGCAGGGCACACAATCACTTCCACACGCTCATCTAGGGACACTTTAGAATAACATAACCTATGGAATATGTTTTTAGACTGTGGGAGGAAGCTGGTGTGCCCAGAGAACCTGCTAACTCCACACAGAAGGGTTTCCAGCTGGGATTTGAACCAGGACTTCTTGCTGTGGGAGCTCAAACCACTGCTTCACCGTGCACAGAACTAAAGAGAAAAACACAAATTGCATCCTTGATTGTGGAAATTGTCAAACCCTTTTAAAGCTCCTATCTTCTTTCAGAACTTTTATTTTATCTGTCTTGACTAATCTTGCAGCACAGAACAATTTCAAGGTGACATAGAGTATGACTCAATTCTTCATATGAAGGAAGTAATTAATTAGGATGTCAAATTCAAGGAGCATCCTCGCCTTCATTTTTCTTCTTAATTGAGGAGTAATTTGGAAATTTGAAAGGTTGCAGATCGGATTTAATGAAGATTGACACCTGTTATTTCTCTCTGCCACCCACCACTGACTGCAGTTTATTAATGGCCGTGGCCTTCTGTGAGGTGCAGCGCCTTCCACAGGGCTAACTGTCAAAGGGGTCATGTTTCAACACACGGTGAGGATTGGTGGGCTGGGAGGGTGCCACCCTCCAGAGCAGACCTGGATGACAGAATACGAGTGCTCTTGTTCTTGGCCCCTCATATCCTGTGGAACGGCTGTCTCTCCTTGACTGATGACTTCATTTTGCCTGTAAGGAATGCCTCCTCAAAAGCTCCTCAACATTATTGCCCCACCAACCAATATCGGCCGTAGGGTGTCAAAAGGTCAAATATGTGTGTTTTCACCTTTCATGCACTCTGGCAATGATCAGCCCACACAGAAATTAAAGCTGCAGCCAGGATGGGGAGAGAAGATTAACTGCTCTCTTCTGTCTTGTTATACCCACACTGTTCTGCTCAAATTGTGGAAGAGATTAGCCAATGAGCATTAAAAGGGAACAAATACAAGACAAGACGCTCAAACAAGATGGGCTCATTTACCATTTTTCAAAGGGATTCACCATTCCTTATGTTGCATTTTCAGCATTTATAACTCTTGAATATATTTAAAGTCCCACTCCAACCATCTTTTGATCTGTTTTCAAAGTGTTCCCAGTGGTCTTTTATGATTTTGCAGTTTTTAGCCAAAAGAAAATACATTTTAAAAATACCTGTGTTGTTTACTAGGACATAGTTTCTGATGGGCAGCAGTAGAAAGAAATCAGATCCGAAATTTGCCACTGAGTTGTAGGTGGGACTCTTGGCTGGAAGTAAGCCTGTGCTAATTTCCCATCATCCCTGTGTTTACACTCTCTCCCACTAGCCCAGAGCCCCGTACAACCCCAAGCTAATATTAGCGACAAAAATGGCAAGTAATATAGGAGCTATTAGCCATACAGTTTTGAGCCAGATGCCAGCTTAGATGAGGAAAACAGAGACATTAATGCATCCATTTGTGTGGATGCATCAGAATGGAGCAGAGCAGGGAGCTCTTGGCCCTCCGACTGTAGTAACAACTACAAGCTGTTTCCAACCACAAGCTTGAATGTAGTCAGTGTAAATTGTCGATCTCATATAATGCTGACAGCCTGCAAAGCAACGTCCATGCTTTGAACCAGTGTGCACTTGCTCCGTATAGCTGCTTTTATCCGATTTAAGGCACTGACACGTTGTTGTTGAGGCGTCAACTCAACGACAAACCCTCTTACCTCAATGCTGAACACGCACAATCACTCTCACTCATTGCAGTCTGCCACATCCAACAGGAACTGGTGGTCACTGCAATGCAAACGATCAAAAGTTAAAAGTTTAACTCACTTCAAACACCCAAAATACCATCTTCCCCTCAAGATCTTCTGTTTTTCTTAAAGTACCTAACTCTTAATGTTTTGGCTTTGACTTGGTTTTCCTATATGTCCTCTATTTTCAAGTCGCTCAGGTAAAAACATCTACTAAATGAACATGAAATCTAAATGTAATATTTTGTTTATATATTATATTCCTCTTAGAACAAAATTTTGTTTAATTTTTTTCTTTTAAATCTGGTGGTTGAGTCACCAAGATTTGAAAAGAATTTGCTGCAAATCATCAACAGAACATATTTAAATGCTGTGTTTTTTAGGTCAGTTTATGGCTTCGGACATTGATTCATGTGGATTATCATCAAATATTACATACAACTCTCAAGCTCTCTTTTTGAATTAAATTCACCTTTAAAGAAAAATAAATGTAACAGCAAAATCTTACAAAAAGGGTTAAAGACGACGCCTCAGTCATCAATTTACTATTTAGTATTAATGAACCCTTTTTAATTTATCATCTGGAGAACAGACCTATAACATCTTTAGCAACTCTAAAAGCGTTTAGGCTATTTTCAAGCCTAAATATGAAACCAACATGCTCTTGTAGTTATGAGAGGGGATGGGGACAGTCTTGAGCAATTTTTTAACTAATGTAAGCTATCTGAGTCTAAAGTCTTTCAGTTTTAACAAATAAATGCAATGGATGAATGAAAGCAGCCCCACCCTGTCTATTGGTATAAGCAAAAGTATTAACTCTGTAGCTGGTACTTACATGTTGGTCATTTTTTCATCCATGTTTTCCACTCGTCTATTTAGTTATGTCTGGAAAAAAAGAAATATTTTTATGTTTTGTTGCAATTTGCTAGAAATACATCAAGTGAGATAAAAGCAAAATGTAATAACAGAGTTGTCAAGTTTGGATGTCATAAAATGATTTGTGCAAGTAGTTCAAAACAATAATCTGAATAATTCAAAATGGAAATATAGAGGAATGCAATTCTAAGGTGATGATAAGTGAGAATATATAATGCACACACCTTTGTCTCAACACCCACATGTAAACAGGTTCTCCTCTAATGGATGTTACACACAGCACATGCACACATCACAGCACACACACACTCAGCTGCTAAACCATCCACCAAATCCAGAGTAATTCACTGGAGACAGACCCGTGCAGTGTTGTCACAGGACAGAGAATCTTAATCAAACCTGAGCTCTGTCAGTTCACTGCCCACATTTTTTCACATAGAATCAAATCAAATGTCAGTCTGGAAGTGTGTGCGTGTGCGTGTGGGTGTGTAAAGACAATCTGAAACAAGAGCATCGGTTTTATCAAAAGCAAAACCAAATCATCGTTGTTTGTGTGCAGCATGTTGGGCAGCTGAAAAGGGTTAAGCGTGAGTGGATTAAAACGCTGGCACACATCCGTTTCCATACTCTAATCCTCTTAGTGCCCACTCCTAATACGTTTTTATATCTTTGCTATCTCTCACAGAGGTGAAATATCAAATTAGTTGCCAGGCTTTGACTATATCTTATTACAACCTTATCTAAAAGTGAAAGCTTTCAAGCTACCAGGGGGGGTAGTATCTGTTCTAGGTTCTGGCCCTGCTGTGATTTGCTTTGAAAACACATAAATCAAGTGTTTGTCTATTTTTTAAGAACTCAAATGGATAATTGGTCTGCCAGCCTGCTCATTTGCAGCCTGTTTTGATCCCACTATAATGTTAGGAGTCATTTCTTCTTAAATGGCATAAGTCCCGGTGTCAGCAGCAGAAAATGTAATTTACAGTAGATCTTGTGAGAGTGAAGCTTTGTCACCCCCCCCCCCCCCCCCTTGTGATTACCTGTGAGAGAATTTCTTCAGAAAATGTGATGTTGGTTGATGCTGACATGTTTAAATGTGTTTGTGCATGCCCGCATACACCCATGTGATAATTTACACTTAGTGTAAATGCTATAAACAAATAGTCTATCAACTCGAGACCCAAATTCAATTTCAGCACTGCCCCCAGCTGAACTAGATCTCATACTGGTGAAATCAATCATTTTGTTACAGAATTTAATGAAACATATGAGAACAGAGGAGTGAAATCAATGAAGTTGTTCTCCTCCCAGAGCCTGTGATGCCATTTAACAGATCTATTCTTCACAAATATTTATAAAAAAAAAAAAAAAAAAGTGTTGCTGTTGACAGTGTTTGCACCCGATGCTGGGGATACAATGAAATCTGAAAAATAAAACAAAAATAACATCTGTGCAGATTTCTAATGCTATGAATCAATCTTAAGGCCTGGACATGCTGTAATTAGGTCTCATTTTAGTCAATGAGTGATGTATTCCAGTCAATGAGTGGAGTCACGCAAGATAAGCATTTCTGTAATATCCCAGAAACAGGCTGGGTTGTTGCACTAAAGACAGTTGTTGCTTCTATCTCTGTACTGTTTCAATTTACTCAAACAGGATTGAGCAAACAGGAAGTCTTTCTGGGGCAGAGAGACAAAAAGGAAAAGAGAAATCTGGCTTACAACAGGCTAAAAAAGTCCAAAAGTTAGATGTTACATAACTTAAATTCTAAATATGTGCTTTGTGGGATCAAATAGAAATGCTCCACCTTCACTCCTGCATTCTGAGTTTGGTCTTCCACTGGAATTAACTAAATATTACAATTTATTCAACTTAATTTAAGATTATGAGTTGCATTCTAGGTCTCTGTTGCAACAGCAATAACAAATGTGTTATCTTTGTAGAGAGCATCACTGAAATCCCAGTCGGTCAAATGTATTTGATCCTATGGCATAGATGGTTCTCTGCCTTCTAATAAACTTCAACAGGACTTGCCTATTCATGTAGGAGCAGCCGTGGTGCAGAGGTAGAGTGGCTTACCTCTAATCAGAGGTTCAGTTCCTGTCCTGCTTAGCCATGTATTGGAGTGTCCTTGGGCCAGACACTGAACTCTACATATATAGGTGTACGTCCATCTTCGCACAACAGTAGCTGGGTAGGCTCCAGCAACCCTCTACATGTCTGGAAGGAGTTTCATTCCATAATTTGTTTTTCTTTCATTTGAGTATATTTATAATGAATAGCCAAAACTAGTATTTAACCACCATGGGCTTTTTTTATGTAGTTACTTTTCATGTTTGTAATATGTGCACCATTTATGTTAGGAATGTCTGATTATATCAGCATGTTATTGCCAGTGGTAGAAATTCCATAGCAAGATAATTATTTGCTAGTAAATCTCAGTAAAATACTTCAAATTTGAAGGTATAATCAGGATGAATACATTAAAGTTTAACACATCATGTATTTTAAGAGCTTCATCAAGTCTCTTTGAATTACCTCTAAATCAGCAGGGATGTGTGGAGGTGTAAAGTATTTATTTAACAATATACACTTTTATTATTGTCTCAATAATGGGAGGGAGTTGGTGTTATATTTCCAAAAAAACGGGGGGAGGGGGGTGTTAAATATCTGATATCATAGACTTCAAAATATCAGCATAATAGAGTATTACTGTGCCTCTCCCTAGCAAACTATAGTCTATTTAACCCCTTGATGCTTACTGATGCAAATATGCATCAAACCACTTTGGCTCCAAAATGACCTTCATTTGTCATCTACTGGAAAGCATCAGCAAACGTGAAACTCTTTTTTCATAGGTGAAAATACATACAGGCTTCAAGGGGTTGAGTATACAACAAATATACTAAGTCTATACTAAAAGTGAGACAGTATCATTTGCTTTTTATTTACTATCTTTATATTGTTAACATAAAATGTTTCTATTTAGTCTGAAGAAGGATTCAGTTAGTATACTTCCTTGCTATACTCAAGTATGGTTAATAAAATGAATTTCAGGTGATGTACTTTTTGCTACGGGCCCCTGTATTTCTCAATAAATGTATACAACCTGTATATTGAAGGATTTTTTTTATGTTATTATGTAATCACAAAAATGCACATTTATATCTGGAAAATGTTATTAAATTTATCTGATTACATATATTTTGGACTGTAAATCTAATGGATAAACTGTTACTTATATTTCTTAAGTAGTATTTTTATTAGTTTATTTTTTTACTCAAACTCAATTAATTATTTGAATGACTGCTAGGTATGCAAAGATTCCCTCCCCACCCGATTCGGTTCAAATCTCAGTTTTTAGGTTGCATTTTTTTTCAGGGTTCAGTTGTGTGTTTAAAAAATATGGAAAAACACTTTTTTATTTGCTAATAAGCAAGTAACAATGACGAAAAACCTTTCAGTTGGTTCACACTAAAGCTTGATGTAATGTAATAAAACAATAAATACTAAATCCCTCCTAAACTTAGCACAATTTTTTGACACTATCAACAAACACAAAGGGATGCAATGGTTCACTTAACCCACGATTCAGTTCAGTGGTGTAACATATGTTGAGTTTTCAATTGAGAATTTTAGCATCCCTAATGATCATTCTTTATGTCAAACTGAGTAAATAAATTTTAAACAACGCTACAGTTTCAAGCAGAAGCAGAAGCAAAGCCCACACAGTTTAAATGCAAATAAAGATTAAGTTAGCAATCGTAATAGCTTTAAACATGTTGATTGACAAGTTGAAAGAAGTTTAAGCACACATGAGGCTCCATTTAAATTAACAAAAACATTTATGAATGTGTTAATATTGGATTCTAGTGAAGCTGAGCTGCCAACAGTGTTCTTAATCAAAAGTAATGCTTTTCATGTTTTGGCATCTCTTTGGCAAAAACTTTTAACTTTCGGTCAAATGCATCTGAAGTTATGGTTGGTTATATTGTATGTGCTGTAAATTAAGAGCTGACAGATTCAAATATAGCCTATCATTAAAATATGTTGAAAATGTTGACAAAAATCAACTTTTATTTCAGTTGTTGATCATTGTGCTTTTAAATATTTGATATTTGTGTACAGTTCTACCAAAAAAAAAAAAGACTGTGCAGCTATCAAAAAAATCAGTTATTCATTCAATATGATACAATGCCAAATCATTCACCTTTGACTTACACTGTATAAGTCTGTGTGCAATACTCATGCCTACAAAGTAGTGCACTTTCATATCAGCATAGCGGAGGGACCAGTTAATCCAGGGGGTTATGATAGTGAAAGTTCTGCTTTATCCACCTAAAGATGATCCTGCTTTAGCAGTGCTGTGCAGGCCTGATAGCAGCCCGGAGCCGAGGGGAGAAAAAGTGCACGGTTATACATTGAATGTACATCCTGGGGTCTGCAGAGGGCTGTGATGGCTCGCCTATAAACTCTGCAGGGTTGTTCCACCATTGTGATTACAAGGCTGGCGTACTGACAGCAGCATAAACACATATTGATGGGAAAGGTTAGCAGCGCGGCTGCAGGAAAGGCAGAAGGAAGTGTGATGCCTTCGCGCTACTCTCCAAACCTCGTATCCTGCTTGGAGACAAGGTTTAATTGCTGCATGTTTCGTTATAAAACTACTTTGCAAAGAATTGAAAAGGGAAGAAAAAGGAAAAGTCTAGTCTAATGGACAAGGACACGAAGAATCTTACTTATTCTGGAAATAAAAGAGTCCAAGCAACTGATGATGAGAGAATGCATTAAACACATTTGTTTGGTGTCAAGGATAAACAAACACTGAATATTTGCCCAGCACTTGTAATTTTCAGAGAATCAAAAGCCGCTTTTCTTCAGAAAGTCTTCACTAGGTGATTAAACCACACTGGAAAAGCACTTCTATAGGAGTCACAAAAAACATCAAATCCCTTATTTCTAATTTCCACAGTCAATTCTCTTGTCTGAGTGAGTTTTTTCCCTGACGCCATTCAGAGTTCACTTCCACAGCACATTGATCCTGGACTACATATTGGAAAACAGCCAGAGCCCAAAGAGCAAGGGGGGAAGCTGTTGAGTAGTGATTCCAGAGATGCCACCCCTCAGAAAAGAATTGCTGGCACCATCTGCATCTCTCCACTCGCGGCTTTCTCGTAAATTAAAATACATGGTTGGTTAAGGGACATGAATGAGGAGGAAGGACCGAAGTGGAGGGCGGATGGCAAAGCCTTTCAGACGAATCATAAAGTGGTTTCCAGGGAAGCAGAGGACTTGACTGAGGCAGACCTGTACTGCTACCTCTTCCTGTCTCCCCCTAGCTCTGACTGAAGCTGGATGTGGGGAAATTACCCATGAATAAAACAACTGTTAACACAAAGACATTTTTTTACTCTTTTTTTTTTTCCTGTGCAGACCATGGATTACAAAATCCCAGCTACTCGGGCTTTGGTAAACATTACCTGACACATGGGAGGAAAGGAATCCTCAATGCCTCTGGGCCACTTTGCCTCCAGCCAAAAATAAGCATCCCTACTCTCTTGGAGTCATGCACATGAAGGGCAAACACAAACAGAGTAGATTAAAGGAGAAACTTAGGGTTTCACTCTATTTCCCCATGCTTTTGTTGAGAAATTTGGAACAGCAGTGATGTCACCAGGGTGTTTAAAAACAGGCTTTTTTTCCTTACTTTTAAAGCATCACAGACTCACAAGAAATAACAACAAAATTGCAATGTTGCGTAACAAACTTGTATCATCTTTTGTATTTTCTCCTTTAGTTTTATGGAGTTGATTAAACTTAACTGAGACAAAAATGAGAATTGGATTGTCTGGAGGAGCAATGTCTTTACAAGATTTCAAAGCCATTTTATAGTTGTCTGAATTATTGCAACATTAGTTCAGTATCAACTAGCTCCAACAATTTGAGATCCCTTAATGCAACCTCTATGCTGAATTTTCATTGGTTCAGTGTGTCTCCCTGGTGTTGTGTGGGGAGTCTGCCTCACAACTATCTGTTGGTTTAAATTGTGTCTGTTGTCTCCGATCCATCCCTCCCACCCTCCTGGATTTCAGAGGAGTGGTTTGTCCTGCCACCCTCGTGCTGAGTAGTTCGTGGCTGCCTTGTCAATGGATCTTCTTCTTTTTCCTAATCAATCCGTGTTACAAATCACAAAATCGTGTAACAATAGAGGAAATTGAAATAAATATGATTTTACTTAATATCAATATCCAAAAATTTGACAGTCAGGCTCCATGCCCTCTACTTCCTCAATTTCTGATGACCTTGTTAGTCAGATGAGTTAAGCAGTTTGATGGCCATGGGAAAGAAGATGGATGGATGGATGGATGGATGGATGGATGGTTGTGTTTTAAAATCTCCTTGCAATTCACAGCAAAATAACCTGGAGCCCAGGGTTAACCATAGTTAAACATTAGACCAGGAAACAATTATAATACTTTGCAAGCATCGTTTATATCATGGAGGACATCCTGCAAATTCAGCTTAAAGGTACAAAAATAGTAGCACAAAGGTATTTTCAATATTCATTCCCTTAGAGACTGTCTCTATTAAATGACATTGATTCTCAGTGTCTCCATCATCACATTCAATGCTTCTTTAATTGAAAATATTCACTTATGACAATGCTGACTGGTCTCAAGCAGTTCTATGAAAAAAAGGAGACAGTGACAGAACACTCCAATGAAACAGGTGGCAAGACTCACATTATATCCCACATACATCCTACACATGCAGTATTATCCAGGGACTCTTTCTGTCTTGTAGATCTCTTTTTTGCTATCCCTTCATTTTATATTTACTTGTTAGACTTGAATGTTAAGGGCTATGTAAGAATAAGGCTAGGGTTTAGAAAAGGCAGACGCTGAAATGTTCCTCTCAGTGTTTACTTTTCTGTTTTTATCACATGGATACTGCCTAACACAAACAGGTTTAGGAGAAATTACCATTTTAGGATCCAAAACTACTGGAATCCTGCCGTGTTTTAGGGGTATGAATCATTTTCTACTTAAGCTACGTTCTCACTGCCCTTGAAAACGCGCGTTCAAGCGACCACTTTCAATGAAAAGTCTATATAAACACACGTCCAGTCTAAAATTCTTGCACTGACGCGTCATTACCTATATCTTAGACCGTTTTTGACCTCTATGTACAAAATGTGCATTCATTGAACGAGAGTTGAAAGTTAAACCAGGTCTAACTTTGACCAATCAGGGACTCAGATTTGGTAGTGACGTATGGATGGTGTCCCTTTCGATTTATGGAAGTGCCAACCATTTGAAAATCGATCATGATGGATCAAGTCTTTCATATATCGGAATAGAGCTGTGAAAGAAAAAGTCTGGAGTAAGATTTGCGAACTTTATGCTGCTTCAACATTTCTCATCAAGCCTCCTCCAACTGTAGTGGTGAAAGACATGCACTAGTATCAAGTAGCGACAATCCAGTGTGAACATCACATGCCTGATGTTAACGTAGCATCAGAGTGGATTAAATGTAACGTGGTGTCGTGGCTGTAACTGAGTGGTGCTGGGCACTTTTTAAACACAACAAACAGAAAAAAATGAGTGCGTTATCGAAGGTTAAAAGGAACCAATTGCCTAGAAAAGTAAAGTGGGAAATTGTATCCACATCATGACAAATTAATGCAGGAGAAACACATTTGAATAAATAAACAACATCATGCATTATCTCTATTATAAGCTCACTGGAGAATTTGAAAACAACCTTGACATCATTAAATGTCACAGTATAGTGGAGTCATACTGTAAATGATGGACCAAGATTTTAACTTTTCTGGTTTTAGCAACACTAATAAAGCAACTAAGTTCATGTACACCTAATGATTACCTGCCTATTAGGATTTCCAAACATAGCCACCACAGTCTAGCTCTGCAACCTACCTTGACCACTCCAGTAAAAAAGTCACAAACCACTGTCAGCACCATGCAAAGCTTTATCGTACAAGAACACAAAATGACTATAATGTCACACTGATATTAGCGTGTTTGGTCTATAATAAAGATTGTCATTGTAAAAGCTTACCTAAACCTAAGGAAATCTTTGTGCATTTGAGAAAATAATGCGTGGAATCGGCGCAGAAATAATCAAGGACAAACCACAAAAAGTTAGATGATGTGTCTGTAGCAAGCGAGGTAAATGTATTTGATTTGGAGCTTATTGATGTATTATTAACTGAGAATTAGCAACAATATTATTGGGTCTTCTTTGTGCTTTTTTAGTTCTAGGTCAGTGATTGTCTCAAATACCTCTGATCATTTTTTGATTTATTTTGAGGCATTGCCAGTGGTCTTTTAATTATGATTATGCCATGTTAGCTAAAATTTAAAAACAAAAAAAAAAAAAACTGTGATTTTCTAGGACATAGCTTCTGCAGAGTTGCAGTAGTTCTTCAGAAATTAACCTCTGAGTTGTGGGCGGGACCACTGTCGTGGAGGAACACCCTCTGCCTTACTTGAGATGCAAAAGTTAAATGTGCAACGATTTGATTTACTTTCCACAAAGGATTTGTTATCTACATGGAGCTATGTATATAGTTATAGATCAAGATTCTCCAGTCTCTGCCAAAATGACTAAAAAAAAATTCAATTAATTATCAATGTATGATTCAGAGCCATTCTCATATATTTTCTGTTTGGTTCTTAAATATTATTTACTTTAGATTGCAGGGAGCACGTTTTTTGTGCATTTAGTACTTTGTTTACTTTACTTGATTGTTGTTTGGAAGGTGTGTCCTCAGAGATGGGATTGGTTGATGATGTTTTAAATGATGAACGTGCTGCAATTAGCAAAACACCTTAAAAGATAAGAACAATGCATTCTTTCAACTGACCCGTCCTGCCAGTCCCTATTTATGTTGTGACATCATAGATTCTTCAATTATCAGACATGGCTGTGTCTGATAATAGAAAAACCAAAGATCTCAGTTATCAATGCAGACACTATGAACCTGTTTATGTTGTGTTATAAGTCACTGATTGCCAGTCAAGTATTGGAGACAGAGAATGTTTGTTCAAGGGTCATGTACGAGATGCTGGAGAGGTGTGGGTGAATAAGGAAGAGAGCTCTTTTATGCTGTGGTGTGCACAGTACGTATGAAATAGATGTATGCTGCAGTAACCACAACATGACTCTCTTGCAGCTGCCCATAGAGGGAGCTCTTGTGATGAGGAGGTAAACAATTTCAGCTTTTCTTAACATTACCTTATGGGTTCAATACCTGGTTTGGTAATTTGCCTAATATTTAAGAGCTTAGTTGCTCTTGTGTGTCAACTGTCACCATCTACCCTGGATGCTGTCACAGAATAAAACGATGAGGTTGTCACTCATTTAAGGGAAACTCCAAACAATCTGCCAGCTTATAAAAGATGAAAACTAATAAAAGACTCATGAACATTCATGTTCAGAAGTCCAGAAAAGCGTGGAAAAAAGCTTGCCTCGTTTTATTAGATTACAAATGCTAATATGTTTATTTTTAAAAATGTAAAGGATCTGCAACTTATTATGGATTAAAAAAAAAAGTCTGTGTGTCTGCGAGCGAGAATACAATCTGCTTAACCCAGACTGCACTGTACTGAACGCACAATTAGGATATACTAAACAGCATGATGCGCCTTTCAAGTCTCATCTCCTTAATCATTCATTGCAAAGAGGGATTTTAGTCCCCCAAGTCAATCCTCGTGTATCCTCGTGCTTTTTGTTGGATTTTAGATTTTTGCTACAGGAGCTGCCAACCTCCTGTAGCACTTTACACCACCTTTAACGCCAAAGGCATTGACGACAGCTCATTTCCATGCTAATTTTTTTCCTTTTTTTCCCCTTCCCCTCACCATAATTTCAGACCAGGCACGAGGCAAGAAGACATGTGTCGCTTGATCTAATGGCAGAGGACTAATTGCATTCTGGGATACATGCCTGGAATTCCAAATTTTCAACAAGAAACAGCATGTAGCGCAAGCTGACCACATGGAACATGGAGACAATTAATAATTGTCCTTCAGGGGGGAGAATTTGAACTATCCAGCCTCAGGGAAGACTGCACTGCTGCCTTTATTGATATCTCTCACCAGATAGAGACGGGACTGCCATTCTCAGGCAGTGACTCCACTGGGGCTCCACTGTGACTGGACTGTTATGAGGCCAACTTAGCCAGCCTGCTCCAATCATAGGAGCACAAACAAGCCCCTAACCACACTGAATGCTAAGCCAGATCAGTCTCGGGGGTGGTTTGTCAGGTTTTGCAGGGGATAACATAGCATGAGATTATTTCCTGCCTCTCTCCCGCTCATGCCTGCTGCCTCTCTTCCTCTATTTCTATCTTTGTGTCTGTTATTTTGAATTCATATCTATCTGAGAGAATGTCTCTTCGACACATGCTGACGCTCACACATGCAAACGCACAACCACACGCAGTGGTGCAGACAAAAAAAAAAAAACACTGATGTGCTTACACCCACACACTCCCACCTCCTATCTGCCTCCAACACAAGCAGTCGTGGCATTCAGGGTCTCCATTTATATGGTTCAGCTGTGAAATTAAGATGAGGTGTTGACAAGCTAATGCTGAAATAACTAGACCCAATAATTTGCAGTCTGCCTTATGGAGTTGGTGCCAACAAATGTTCCTGAGGCCTGGTATTAGGGTGATGAAGTGTAACATTTTCAACTGGCATGTTCACAGGGCATCGTCCTCATTACCACCAATGCACTGGTGGCATATTATATTAAAAGCAATAAACGCGACCTTCCCTCATGCTCCCATCCCACATATGGCACATGACTGCCCACAGGGGTGGCTGTGCTTACCCTCCTGGGGTTTGCTAACTGCACTATCATCTTCAGAGTAAAAAAAAAAAAGAAAGAACAAACAAAAAAAGCAGTGCTTTGATTATGGTGACACTGCAGCCATCTCCCTGAGGTCTTCCTGTTAGTTAAGAAATGAGCATTTGTTGTTTTAGGTAATAAAAAAGTGTCACTGGTAGGCAAAGAGGATTGGTGGAGTGTGCTTGTGTGCGGCGGGATGAGAATCTAACCTCGTTCAGTGCTTTAAAAGTCTACAGTCCAGTCAGGCTAGTAAGGATTTAGAGTATTACTACGGCTAAACCAGACCCATCCGCTCAAAAAACATTTTTGGATATTAGATTAGATGGACAGATTAGGGAGGAGGTAAAATCCCGACAATATGTTTTCATCTTCTTGGCATTCCGGGTCAGGAATACACAGCTCCACTAACACACATTTATTTAAAACTGGCACATGTCAACGTGGGTAAAGCAAAGGCGCATCAACCCAGAGAGAAGCAGTGACCACAAGTCTCCGCTCTGAGAGGGGAAAAAAGGCACGCCGCTCCACTAATTTGTCTTGACGAGAAAACAGCTGTAAACACCCCCCCACCAGGGACACACAAGATAAGTGCCATGTTGTGGAGATGGTATCAGATGGCAACAGTGTCCCGCCCAGGCACCACACTACATTTTCAGGTGTTTTATCCGACGTGTGCCTATTAATCAGAGCTGACGGTGAAAAAAATATCTCAAAGCTCCATGACCCGGTTAGAGGAAACAGAACTGTCGGTTCAGTCGTCTGCTTGTCTCCTGACAAAGACAACTGATTTTTGCACAACCAAGATGAACAGATCAAATTGAAATCTCAAGTAGAGGATTTTGCCGGTGATTGAATGTATTGTGCTTCATGGTATAGAAAACGTTTCAAATGTCATGATTTTAACAAGCCTAGAGAACATGCACCTGCAAGATTTGCAGTCAGTGTAGCAGACCACCTTGACTCAAAGATTTTTATTTTTTATTTTGACCAGCTCATGTTGCCTAAAGCAGCTCAAACTAGAGTGAAATATTTCATTTTTTCCAATTCTTGGGTGTTTAAAAGATGCTCCTTTGAGGTCTGACCTAAAGAGAGGAAATCAATATGTGTTAAATAGAGAACTTTGTTTTAGGCTATGTGGAAAATAGTTTATACTAAGGATAGTATGGAGCGCAACAAAGACGACCTGTTCTTTACTTTTCCCCTGATTTTAAGGAAAAACTAATTGAAGTATAGCAGAATTTATGTCCAAAGGCGTATTAACTAGGGATGCAACCGTTTACTTTCTCCACGATGTGGTTCAAACCTCGGCTTTTGGAACATGGTTTTGTCCAGATCAATATGTGCAAAACAAAAAAAAAATGTAATTATTTATTTTTAATAAATATGCAAGTACCGGTGAAGAAAAGTTTTTCAGTTGGCTTATAGTAAGCCTAGTGTAATGTAATAGCAACAATAATAAATCCTTTCTTAGAGACCCACTCAGATAATCTTCTGATTTAATGTAAAAGCATTTCCAGTGGTCTTTTAATTACAATTATGTCGTTATCTGGGTTGTTTTCTAGAACAGTGTTTTTCAACCTTTTCTGAGCCACGGCACACTTTAACCTTAAAAAAAATCCCGCGGCACACCAGGATCCAAAAATAAAAAATAAAAAAACAAAAAAAAAAAACGAGAAACTCATCGTCTGTATTGATCTACAGTCCCTCCACAATCTCACATGCATTTTTGAGATAATTGTTGCAGAAAAAGCTGGAAACTGCAGCTGTTTTTTTTTTTTTAAAGATGCAATAAAAGTTAAAGTAGAAGATTTAAAAACAGTTTGATGTGTGTTTGTTGGTTTCGAGACGTTTAACAACAGATCTCCTTGTGCGCTGTCACTCTCGCAACCCAATGCATCATGGGAGATGTAGTGCATTAAACGGCCGGCGGAGATCGCGTCTCTGAGCTTCATTGTTTTGTTCACTTGTTCCACGGTCTGATACCGGATTCTGTGGAAAGCTACACCGCTAAAGACGAGCTTTAGCTGCTATTTTTATTAGAACTGAGCGGCTAAATCGGGACAAGGAAGTGAAGACTTTAACCACTTCTGATTGGTCAGACTGATGACATGTGATTAAGCCTTCAAGAATGATTGGTGGAGACAGTTAAAGGGGCGGGACTTTAAATACAGCCGGAGCTGCAGCTGAATCGCGGTACGTCATTCTTATCAAAATGTCTTTAATAAAATAAAATAAACACAAAGAAAAAGTATTTTACGATCTTTAATATTCCTAACTCCTCAGTGTTTTATCAAGTCCTGTTTAGATGAAAACAGAGCTGATTTCCTGGAGATGGGAAATGTTTTTATATCAGTTAATGAGGGCAATTTCCCACGGCACACTTGACCATCTCCCACGGCACACTAGTGTGCCGCGGCACACTGGTTGAAAAACACTGTTCTAGAACACAGTTTCAGCAGAGAGGCAGTTGTACAGGCACAGTACAATTCCGCCCCCTTTCCCCTACCCAATTCTAAGAGCTTGGAGTAGGGAGCTTCTGACCCACCCAGCATATTTTCTATGACACAATCTTTTTCATACTGTATTTTTTCGTCTGCTCTTGATTCACAACGATTTGAACAAAGAAGTACTCAGAAAAGCATAACAAAATGCCCACAAAAACATGTTAAAAACACTAAAATGACATTAGAGTGAGTCTATCAATTTAGCACAGCCTCTATTGGTTGACATTTTCAACATAAACAGTTTGGTATGCAGAGATACAACAATTCATTTTTCCATGATTCAGTTCAATGGCGTAACATACGTTTCAGTTTCCGATCCAGAATCATGGCATCCCTAATAGTGACTGCTTTTTACTCCACCTCTTAAACATTTCTCCCTCTTTCTCTCGTTGCAAGTCTGATTACATGCCTGTTTGTGAAATTTAATCAGAAAAAAAAACTGATTTGGCATGCTGACACAATTATAAACGCTGTATCTTTTTAATTGTACAGTAATTTCAAATTAAGATAATTACACAAACATGCACCACGGTCGATTCTTAAAGTTCAGCAACTTATCCAAACACCACTTTACGCATTAAATGGTTATTTATCGCAAAGATGCTTAAAAAAATAAACAGTGAGGGCACATTTGGCTTTAAACGGCGCAGGACTGTACACAGTCTGTTAATTGCCATCAAACAGTATAAACAGCAGAAGCAATTACGAATAAATAGAACAGGCTTTTCTTAAACATATTTCATTTCAGAGGCAAATGGGTCATTGGGTTACAAATTATTAATTGTTTAAACATCAACAAACTGCATATTAAATCCGTGGCGCTTTTGATGATCAGGAGCCCCACCACCCGTGTAACTTCAAACAGCGGCATTGAAGGGTTCTTTCATTTGCATCTGTATGTAACAAAGACCACATCCGATCTGATATGAGACCATCTGCCTCGTTTTTTGACTGTTCAAGATGCAGTAAAGGAGAATCCCTTCTTTCATTAATGTGAAGAAATAAACTTTTATTTCAACAGTAAACATGTGAATGACCTCAGCTCAGACTTGGTGTGTTCAAAAGCTGAACTGTTTTGTTTTTAAGCAAATCTGGACTGTCAATTGCCTCAAAGCAAGATCAGCACCATTTACCCACTGATGTTGACTTTAATGTAACATTTCAGATATCAGCGAACAAGTATGGAAATGCAACAAAAAAACACAACCTCGTGTCATGTCATGTGTTCATCTTGAGGAGCTGGAGACACTGCAGGAATGGTCAAAACGTTTGATGCTTCCTAAGTTTTCAGGGGGGACTAAAAAGCAGCCATCTGTTCAAAGTTCAACCTGATTTGGCTTGCAACACGCATTCAGTGGTCCTGCGATTTGTAAGTGGAGCCTGAAAACAATAACAATGTGCGTGAACATGAGCGATTTGACCGCAGAAGTCCAAAACGCATATTTACATGCATTTGCACACTTTTCTTTGACAATTTCGACTGTAGTGTGCGTTGCAGCGGGCGATGTGGACGTAGTTTCTCCAAGGAAGGCATTGTGACATAGCCCTTTAACACGGGAGAGGTCGCCGACGATATGTAAATAGCTAGCACTCTAACTCTTCATCTGCTTACGCGATCAACTTGAATCAGCTGATTCTGACACAGAGGAAGGGGCTTTTCATATCGCCTTTGCACTAACACTAACATAAAGCCCTGCATAACAGCGCAAAGTCACTTTTCTCTGTGACAGAAACAGATGATTTTTATTGATAGGATAAACAATTCATGACTGCAAAGTGTTGCATATCAGTGCAAAGTTGCTTTTCCCTGCTTCAAAATCCACTGGAATTGTGTAACTTGTGTAAACGGTTCAAGAGTTACAGCAGTCGAAAGAATGCCAACATTAGAGCTAGAGCTCTGGTGTTAAAGGGTTAAATAGGCATAAACATTACACACTTGACTTCTACTCATGAACAAGAGCAAAATTGAAGGCGAAATGGCACAAGACGTATTAAAAGAAAGCTTAGCTGTGGCCTCTCCTCCTTCATCAGCTCACACATGGGTCTTAGAGTGTTGCTGTGGTGAAATTAGGATTAAAACATGATTGAATTCAAAGTCAGACAACAGATGCCAGAATTTCAGCAAAATGGTTGCTGAAAAGCCAATTCATTTTCAGTTGATAAGCCCTCAGTGAAGCCTGAGATGGACGCTGGCAATTCTTACCAATTGCTGTATTGTGAAAAGTATGGACTGGAGCAGAGGGCGTTTCGTCATTGAAGAAAAGCCCATAGATTAAAGCTGTCAGTTACCCTTCCTTTGTATGCTCCTGCCAAGGGGTGTTCAAGAGGAATCAATTTTTTTTTAGATGCTGCATGGGTGAGGAACACAAAAATAAAGTCGTCCTCTGCTCCAACTGAAAGAAGTATGACCGTGGTGGACATTCAGAATCAGTGTGCCACTCTCTCGGCCGTCTTATTCTACTCCTGTAAGTCCATGTCTGTGCACAGGCCAAGATCCGGAGCCAGGCAAGACTTAGAGATGATAACGGCAGCATCTGTCAGAGAGGCTTAGATATTCCTTTGCAAGCAAGCAGCAGGGATAGACTAGAGACGTGTGCCATTCCTTGGCAGCAGAGGAAAAAAAAAAAAAGAAATGAAATAGAATAAGTCATTCTCTGTGTACTTTCAACCTCACTGGTTCAAGCTTCCCACCGCAACAGCTTCAAGTACACTCCACGCTGATGCGAGGTAGTGAAATTCCCATGGACTTAAATAGCTCTGTCTCCAGCTTTTAACTCAGAGCTCCACGTGTCAGGAAACGAGGACTAGCGTGTTGCTGCTCCGACGAAATGAGAGATAGACAGGTTTTGTTTTAGCAATACATCATGGGTTCTTTAGAAGTACGAACACCAAATAAATAAAGTGTCAGATGATAAAAGGCATAAAGGAGACAAGGACAAAGTATGTCCAGCAGAAAGCTGCAGAGGCCTGCTGACTGACAGCTTAATGAAACAGTGGACAAGCGAACATGAGGCTCAACACTCAATGCCACACCACTCACAGCAGAAAATTTAGGGATTTTAACATAGTGATAAAATCAATGAAAGGACAACGGAAGAATGTCAGCATCAAGAGTTATACCAGGGTGGACTGTAGCTCATAAATGAAATATTGCAGCACTCTGAGAGAAAGAAACACAATGGGTTTAAATTACTGCTGTAGTTTATGACCAACCTTTCTGCTGGGGGCGCTCAGCTGCCTTGCAGAAGCATTTCTGCGACATTCCTGGATGTCATCCTCCACAGAAAAAGATTGTTGAAACCTGACGAGACCCTCGCCTTTTCCCCATTTCTCTTCGAAACAATCTGTGTCAAGGTTGTAAAATGTAAAAATATAAGACAAACAAAGCAGTAAAAGTCCATTTTCACATTTGATGGGAACTGTTGCTCTCAAGTGCCACCTGTTTGTGAAATCCAGCCGGCAATTCAAGCCTGAGCAACATCTTTTCAGGCAGAGAAAAAAGTCAATGTACGATGCACCCTGGTGTACACATGGCCGCGAGAAAGCCCTGAGGACAAGAAAATTCCCTTGTCACTGTCTATCGTTGTTTAACTTGCTGACATTAAGAATTTATGAGCTTAAAGATTCTTCTGGCGCTTCTTATGCGACTGCAATATGTCTTGGAAAGCGTTGTGGCAAAGCAAACAAGTGGCTTTGTTTATACTGGCTTGTTTTTCAAGACGTGACTGCATGATGGAAGAGAAGAGAAAATATTTTCATTTGCAAATAGATGCATCCAGTAATGAAGACAGTGTGGCAGCACATTTACAAAAACTCTTTAGTTTTTAATAAATATTGAGAATGTCTCCCATACGTAGTGTTTTTGTGTTTTAAACATGTTTTTGTGGCATTTTCTGATGATGGAGGACATTTATGAAGAAAGTTAAAGAAAAATTGCATTTGAAAAAAAAACGTATTTGTGATGTAGATAACACACTGGGCGGGCCACAAGCTCCCTGCTCTCCTTTATTCTGATGCATCAACTTGCAGACAAATAAATCCACGTACGTCTTTGTTTTCTTTGTCTAAGCCGGAATCTGGATCAAAACTGGACGGCTGGAGAGCTCCAATGTTGCTCACCATTTTTGTTGCAGCAGTGATGCTAGGTTGTGGTTGTGAGGGGCTGAAGGGGCTGCTAGCAGAAGAGAGTGTAACAAATAGATGATGGGAAGAAGGGGTGGACTGGTTTGCTCTTTGCCAGCAGTTCCGCCCACAACTCAGAGTTCAATTTCAAAAGAACTCCTGCCACTCTACAGAAACTGTGTCCTAGAAAACAACACAGGTTTTATGATTTTGCCTACATTTTGCATAATCATAAGTAAAGGGCCACTGGGATTGCTTTTACAATAGATCAAAAAGTTGAGAAGAGTGCAACTTGAAGTGTTTCAAAACCAGTTTTTTTTTCATGTGTTTTATGTCATCAAGGTCACCCAAAGAAAGTATTTTAAGATCAGGCAGTTCAGATATGAAGAAATGATTCATGAACTCTCCACAGCTGCAGTTCTCCTTCACATATGAGAGTTCATCATTTCTGATTATTAAGATTGATTGGATTTCACTCGGGAATTATTCATGTCGTGGAGAGAATATTAATTAAGGCCAAACTGTAAAGTTGCGTTCTGGTAAAAGAGAGGGGGGAACGATCTTATTTCCTGTTTTTTTTTTTTTTTTTTCCCTTCAGGATGCAACAGTATGAGGCCACCGCAGAAACGGAGAGGCGCCTGCCGACGCTAGGTGTCACCCTTGTGACTTTGAAATCGGCCTTCCCCCCCCACGCACAACCCCTTCCCTTCTATTCCCTTCCCCCGATGGAGTATGGAGGCTGAGCCGGTGAGAGTCGGGCTGACTGGCTGCTGGTGGTGGTGATAGGGTGGGGTGGGGGTGGGGGTGGGGGGCGTCTGAGCATCTGAAGAAGACAGAAAAAAAGGGTGGGGACGTCTTGAAGCAGCTCTCCCTTATCTGAATGAGAAAACTGAGATTTCAGGCATAGGGGGTGGGGGAGTGACAGTCTGCGAGCGCACTGAGGAGCTTCACATTCGGGGGGCCACACTTTTCCGCGGCGAGGGTCCGTTTGAACTAATGTCGCTTTGAATTACAAGGAGACAAGAGAGCAGGAATAAACGCATAATTGATGTGTTGTTCCTTTTGTTGTGATGATTGGGAAGGGGGGGGGGGGTCAGATCCCATGTCATGATTAACCCTATTACCAAAAGATTTTATTCAGTGACACAAAGTAGTGTTATCGTTCATAGGATACAAACTAATTGGCTCTTTGATTAAAGTTGGATCTGTCGGTAAGTGATGTGTTCATCTAAAAAGTTTGGATAGAATTAATTCCCCTTAACTTTCAGTCGTTTAAATGAGCTGCAAAGGGAAATAAAAACATCCTGTCTTGGGTTAACATGTCTTCACATTGCTCCATGCCAACCATCCTCACACCTGCAGTGTTGGTATCTGTGTTGAATAGAAGCTGAAGTTCAAGAAGCCCTTAAACGCGTCAGTGGAACTTCCGGTTGATTTGAGTCGGTGCGCATCTGGATCACCGGGTTAACATTTGGTTAAATGCGGAACGCTAGGGCAGAAAACGCATGAAAGCTGCAAAGTATGTCTGGAAAAAGAACATTTCTTATTAAAAAAAAAAAAGTTGCTTCACTGAAATGTGTGTGCAAAGAACACCCACCTACTCCCTATTTTTTGGAGCACCCCAGACCCTCGTTTTTGTTTTGTTTTTTCGAGCGGCTGTCTTCAGCACAGATGCTGCGCGTTGACTCGCTTGTCTGCAGGAGAACAGGTAGTTGGCCGTGTTTCATTGCTGTACTTTGCCCCACCCACCAGCAGCTCCAGCCCCCCTGTGTAACCCCTGATTGGCTGGAAGGATTGCGGGTCCTGAGACTGAGCGCTCGGCTCTGAGCTGCGCGCCTGCCAGTGTGCACCAGCGGAGCGAGAGGAGCGCTTGTTGGAGTCAACTAGACAACCTACTGGCAAGGAATTCTTTTTCTGCATCTGCCTGGCTGGATATAAGGTGGTGCGCTTGAGTTTGCTGCTGATCATCATGAAATGCGCTTTAAACGCACAGTAGGCTCCGGCACCGCTTCTCCTTTTGGCTCAATTTTCACAGGATACTTTTGTTTTCTTTTTTAAAGTGTTTTTTTTTTGTTTCCTACTGAACATAGGGATACGGAATCTTTTTTTTTTTCAAGTGAGACACTGAGGATTTAATTAGTACGTAAAGCTTGAAGACTTCCTATGGGGACGAAATCTGCTGGAAATAAAAAGGTGTCCGGGACTTAAGAGATGTGATGAGACATTCCTGCTTCTGCATCCTTCTCAAAAGAAAAATAAACATTCGGACTTTGGCTGCAGAGGCTTTCTGCTTTTTCTTCACCAGATGTCCAATGTTTTCCTTAAAAAAAAGACATGCTCATCTTCTTTACTGAGAAGGAAATATAGCCCCAGCTTGTAGATGAATCACACAGAACAAGATATGCATCCAAACTGCGACTCAAACACTGACTGATCATCAGGGAGGAGAATTTAACGGGAACTTTCACTTCTAATCCTGCGCGGAAGGTTCACATTTTTGGTGGACTTGCTCAGAGGAATTCTCATCTCCCACTCCACGCACTTCCAGCTCCTTCCTTCCCCTCAGCTGCAACTTGAAAATGCACAGTTCATCAAACGAGTCAAGTGTAAGTCCAGTTTGCTGCTTGTTAGGAGCTGAGCGGATTTACTCGGCCAAAAACTCTACTGTGAGAGGATTCAGCATGTTTTTGTGAAGCTGTCGACCTCAATGTTGCGCCCGCTGCAGTAGACAGGAAAGAGGATGCCAGAAGAGTGAAATAAGCTAAATCACTTGTTCGAATCAAAGCTTTCCGACCATGATATGATCTTCACGCAGAAGAGGTATCCGTCATCTACACAATTTTTTGTTTTCCTGGACGTTGTATTAGGATGACTGGCGTGCGTAATTTTGCCAGATTTCTCTGACGCGCATCCGTTTGCGTAATTTTCAGACTTTTATTAGGCAGAGAAATAACTCAACAGGTACAATGCAAGGCAAGGAGATGGAATTAATGCAAATAACTACTGTGTTCCTCCTGTCTTGGGTCGTAACCGAGGCTGTTATTAACCTAAAATACGGAATAAATGAGGAGATGAAGCCCGGGTCCGTGATTGGAAACGTGACAAAGGACGCGCTCAAGCAGGGCTTTCAGATTGCACCGCAGCCCCCCTATTTAAGGGTGATTTCTAATTCGGAACCACGATGGGTGGAACTGAGTCCTGCTGGTATCCTTACAACCCAGATGAAAATAGATCGGGATGTAGTTTGCCGACAAAACCCAAAGTGCATTATTTCCCTAGAAGTGATGTCAAACTCGATGGAGATCTGTGTGATCAAAGTCGAAATCGAGGATTTGAATGACAACGCGCCCAAGTTCCCAACGAGCCACATTGACATTGAAATCTCCGAGAATGCCTCCCCTGGTACCAGGTTTCCCCTAGAGGGGGCAAGCGATCCTGACTCGGGGATCTTTGGAGTGCAGTCATATTCTATCACTCCAAACGAGCTTTTCGGTTTAGAAATTAAAACCAGGGGTGATGGGTCAAAAATTGCTGAGCTTGTTGTGCAAAAATCGTTAGACAGAGAGACCCAGTCTCATTACACGTATGAGATCAGCGCAGAGGACGGAGGAGACCCTCCGAAGATAGGCGCGGTTCAGTTAAATATCAAGGTGATTGACTCTAATGACAACAATCCTGTTTTTGACGAGCCAGTGTATACCGTTAATGTGATGGAGAATTCCCCCATCAATACTTTAGTCATAGACCTGAACGCAACAGATCCTGACGAGGGAACCAATGGAGAGGTTGTATACTCCTTCAATAGCTACGTCACTGAGAAAACGAGGGAGGCTTTCAAAATTGACTCCAGAACCGGGATCATCACCGTCAACGGCGTTTTGGATTATGAAAACACACAAATTTATGAGATTGACGTCCAAGCCAAAGATTTAGGTCCCAACTCCATCCCAGCCCACTGCAAAGTCACGGTGAATGTGATGGATACGAACGATAACCCACCTGTCATCAGTCTGCTCTCACTCAACACAGAGATGGTGGAAGTCAGCGAGAACGCACAGCGTGGATATGTCATTGCGCTCGTGAGGGTGTCAGATAAGGATTCGGGCGCAAACGGGAAAGTGCAGTGCAGGCTGCAGGGCAATGTTCCGTTCAGACTGCAAGAATATGAGAGCTTCTCCACCATACTTGTTGATGGGAAGCTGGACAGAGAGCAGAAAGACACGTATAACCTGACCATCCAGGCGGAGGACAGTGGCACTCCTCCTTTACGCGCCACCAAATCTCTGGTTGTCAAAGTTACGGATGAAAATGACAACCCGCCCCACTTTCTGAAGCCCCACTATCAGGAGATGGTGATGGAGAACAACCTGCCTGGTTCGTGTCTGCTCGCTGTGTCAGCAGAAGACCCGGATCTGGGCATGAACGGCACTGTTTCCTACTCCATAGTCCCCGGTGAGATTAAGCACATGGATGTAAACACATATGTCAGCATCAACCCATCAGGCCGCATTTACTCCATGAGATCCTTCGACCACGAGTACACCAGAACTTTTGATTTTAAAGTTTTGGCACGAGACAACGGCAACCCCTCCCTATCCAGTAACGCCACCGTGCGCATTGTTGTGCTCGACGTGAACGACAACACCCCCGTGATGACAAACCCGCCGCTGGTTAATGGGACAGCGGAGGTCTCCATCCCGAGAAACGCGGGGGTGGGTTACATGGTGACCCAGGTCAAAGCAGATGACTATGATGAGGGGGAGAACGGGCGGCTGACGTACACCATCTCAGAGGGGGACAGGGCTTTCTTTGAGATTGACCAGGTGAACGGAGAGGTGCGCTCCACCCGGATGTTTGGAGAAAACGCCAAATCCTCATACGAGATCACCGTGGTGGCGAGGGATCACGGCAAGCCCTCCCTGTCCGCCTCGGCCTACATCATGGTGTACCTCTCTCCAGACCTGAACGCGCAGGAGCCTATCGGATCTGTCAACCTTTCCCTCATCTTCATCATCGCGCTGGGCTCCATCGCAGCCATCCTCTTCATCACCATGATTTTTGTGGCGGTCAAGTGCAAGAGGGACAACAAGGAGATCCGGACATACAACTGCAGGTACTGACACACTCGCCCCCGCGCGCACGCATACATGTGTGTGTGTGTGTGTTTGTTTGCTCCATGAACTGCTTCTATCATTCAGCATGTAAGAGAGGACTGCAGATCCTTCTTTTTCCTTTCAGGTAGA
Organism: Oryzias curvinotus; assembly: GCA_023969325.1. Classification (NCBI taxonomy): domain Eukaryota; kingdom Metazoa; phylum Chordata; class Actinopteri; order Beloniformes; family Adrianichthyidae; genus Oryzias; species Oryzias curvinotus. Next base: position 14,133,913 of record CM043715.1, on the reverse strand, counting down.
CTTAAATGAACTCGGCTGCTTTAAATCAGCTGCTGAGGCCCACGCTCCTGCGCGAGGGGGGGTGTGATTGATGGATTTAATCCTTCCATTGTAACGAATTGACTCATAAACGCGACGGTTCAACTGTCATGTTCAATTTGCAGATGTGTTGCCGGACAATTAACGCCCCCCCCGCCCTTTGACTGAATGGCAGTCCCAGACATTTAATATTTTACGGTTGATTGGCTGTTATCATCCTTAATCTGCTGGGATTATGGACATTCCTCTTATATTTGTCGTCTTAGGTGCATCAGAATAATACATTTTGGGGATTTTCATCCACAAAGTGAAAGCCAGATTTTTTTTTTTTTTTGTCAAGGAGCAGATTCTTTTTCTGATTTAGCATGAATGGTGATTCTCTTTTTACTCATCAGCATCACTTCTAGCTTTCAACCCCCCCGCATGTGCCACATTTCCACTGTACATTTACATATAGATTGGATTTGAGAATTTAACCTGAAGCTACAATCATATTTTTCCCTTGACTTAATTTTGTTGATTTGAGGTCATTTTGGCAGCAATAGTGATCATAAAAAATACTAAAACTGTCGATATTTTCTCCATATTTATTTATTGCCATTCAAATGTGTAAGATTCATTTGCAGTTGTCACATTTACCATTGATTAATAACATTTTAAGGTCTCAGTAGTTAAATTACTGACCTGTGAAGCCATTATGTCTTTTTGAAAAAGTTCTTTGGCCTGTTTGATTTGAAAAGATGAGCTTCTGATCAAAGTGATTTTTTTATCCTCTGTTTTTCATGTCAGTCAAACATTCAGTGCAGAGAAGTAGTGACAGACAACAGTAAATTCAGAGCTGCTCCCAGTTCTTTGCTCTCCTTGTGTGAGCCTGTCTCACTGCAGGGAGCTTTAATTAGCTCGGATGTGCTCGGTTTTTCTGTCGCCACCTCGAGTACCAGGAGCAGTTATCTCCAATTTATTGCTTGTCCTCTGTCAGTCTGTCTTACTCTGAAGTCCCCCCCATCCCAGACTTCTACACCAGCTCAGGTTTGAGCATTAAAATGCTGAATAAAAAGGAGATCAAGTATTTCCCTCTTTCTTGCAGCTGCCCGGTTTCTTTCCCCTGAATTCAGGGAAGGAAAATGTAGCAGCTCTAAAGATGCAATCTCTAAGAAAAGCGATACATGGAGATTTCAGGTGCGACAGAGGACTATCACAGATTTTTTTGTGAAGAACTTGTGTTGCAAGTTCATTTGCTCCTTATGACAGAAAAAAAAAAAATCTGCCATTAAGGCTAAATTAAGCCCCCTTCCTGAGTTCTAGTTAATATAGAGATACAACGGACACACGCAAACACTCAAGTGATATGAAATCTGTCTAGTGAGGTTTGTAGAGATCAATAGAATGCTTAGCATCCACTCTCCTGCAAAAAGCATGCAAGGCTGTGCAACGACTGCACATTTACCCCAATCTGAGGCTCCTTTGATAAAGCATGGCTGTGCTGCTCATTTGCTCATATTACAGTCAAAATACTCACTTTAAGTTTGCAGAAGTCACTGAGAGCAGCTAAACTGATCTGAATCTGCAGTTCTCCTTTATTACTGTATTGTATGGGCTTGCTTGCAACTTAAAGGAAAACAGGGAATTAGTGTTGGCTGTTTGTTTTGAACACGACTGAACACACAGGTAGTGTTGTTGAGTTGCAGCTCTTTTGCTTCGCCTCTGTGGTTTTGGCATGTTTGAATATCGTCAGCCTGTTTGTGACATGTCAATTGTTCAGCACGCAAATGCAACCGAGCCGGGGCTGACCAGCTCCATGGCGAACTGGGTGTGGGAAGTCACCAAGGTGTGACGTTCTATCCCTGGCAGCTATGGTTGGAGAGCACCCCAGCTGGCATGATGGTTGAGCTTTCTTGACCGTGTGGGCAGGGGAGGGCAAGGCAGAGCACTGCTTTATTGAGTCTGTTCAGTTTCTTCTACTTGCGCAGGGTGGCAGAGTACTCATACGGTAACCAGAAGAAGACCAGCAAGAAGAAGAAGCTGAGCAAGAACGACATCCGGCTGGTGCCACGAGACGTCGAGGAGACAGACAAGATGAACGTGGTGAGTTGCTCGTCTCTCACCTCCCCGCTCAACTACTTCGACTACCACCAGCAGAGCCTGCCGCTGGGCTGCAGGCGCTCCGAGAGCACCTTCCTCAACGTGGAGAACCAGAACTCACGCAATGCAGCTCCCAACCACGGCTATCAGCACCCGTTCACGGGGCAGAGTCACCAGCAGCCAGACCTCATCATCAACGGCATGCCACTGCCTGAGGTGAGATACAATCCAGTGTGCTCTGTCCTTCATCCATATGCCGGGCTGCCTTGGCTGTCAGGAGGAAAGGAAAAAGTGGGGAGATTGATTTATAAATTGATTTCCATAATTTGATGCAGCGTAGCCACAAAGACACACTTACCTCTGTGGATTTACTCCTCCATTAATGACCATTGTTCGGGTTCTTTGATCCGGCTAAATCTTATCAAAGTAGAGTGGAGGAGCTCTTTTCAGCACATCTCAGGGCCTACTGGTATGTAGCATTCCACTGCACCAAAGTACATTGTGTCAGGGAAATTTCTCTCTGTTGTTGATGGAAAAGCTGAGCTATTTGAAATGGCAGAGGAGTGCCAGTCGAGTGGAATCCTTCAAGGCATTTCAAGGTGTCCAGACTCTGAAGCTGACCTGTGATGAGAGAGCTTTGCCAAGCAGAATTTGGAGGCCTGACAGAGTGGATTATTTAGCCCCTCTCACTGCACTCGCTTCCTTTTTTTCTTTGTTGTGTGTGTGTGTGTGCACACTGCAAAATGAACAGGAGCTTGTGCACCTGCCAGATGTATTGACTCGGCTAATCAGCTGCACCACACATCATTGCAGGCGCTAACAGAAAGAATAATCATTGCTTAAATCTGTATGTCGTCCATTTGGCTGCAGCGCTGCTGCGTGGCCACTCTGCTCAGCCAGCTGCTGAGTTATCCTGACATGCCATGCGTGGCTCCAGTGGAGCCATGAGGGTTTGACTTGAAGGACTATTTGAGCTGACAGGTGTATGCCCACCTGCTGATCTTTAGTTTATAGATTTTTTTTGTGTGCGCATGAACCCTTCTTTTGGATTCTTCTGACAATCCCCCTGTTTTTTTGTTCATGACCCACTTCCCTCATGGGAGAAAGGGACATTTATGTTTGCGTGTGACACAGACAGAGAGAGATGGCGGGAGTTGTGTGTATTAGCGTGAGTATGAGTGTGGCGCTCACTCGTAAAAGCAGCAAAATAAAGCAGAGGTCCAAACACTCTCCTGTAATTGATGAGTCCCATGTCTGCTTGACATTCAGAGAGGACAAGATGGGGGTGCAGGCTCTGGGGAGGGGTTGGGGGTCCTGAAATGCGAAACGCAAGATGGGTATTGATATATTGACTGGATGATTCAGAGAGAGCCGGGCACAACTGGATACTGAGGGGTCAATGAAACCCACTTACAGGCATGCTGATTTACCGGTCCCATCCTTGCTGCTTGATGAAATAGTGTGCGTGAAAAAAAAAAAACACCAGTGGAAAGAAAGGGAAATGCCTTGTGGTGGTACGCTCTCAGATGTGGGGGGTTCAGCGGCGACATGCAGTGACCCATGTGCTGGGATTACTGCTATAGGTGGTGCTTTGCAGGTCACTACCACTCTTTCTCAGTCACAGAGAATTGCAGATATGAACAAAAAAAGTTTAAAATCTCCTGAGCAGGGGCAAAGCTGCTGGGGGTCTAGGGGGGGCAACTGCCCCCTCAACAAAACGTCAATATTGAGTCAATATTAGTATAGTTATTGACAACAATTAAGAAATAATCATTACAAGCTGAAATGTTGAACCTCTCCAATTTTGGGCTTTGCCCCTTTGATCCTTTCCGTACTGACCTTATTCTCTGCTGTTCTCATTTGCTACCCTTCCAAAGTCCTGCCCCCACCATAGAAAATGTTCTAGCTCCGCCACTGCTCCTGAAGCATCTGTGTCGGAGGCATCCAATAAAAGTGCCTTAGCTGCTGGATTAGGACAGCCTTTATTTGTTTCAGCTAATGAAAAAGAGGCAGATTGATTTTGAGGAATCACTATGCAAGTATAAAGTTGATGGAGCGTTGTGAGGGGAGATAAGGAGGTTGAATCTGGAATCTCGGTGCCAGGTGTCTGAGCCCTGACCGCATTTCCTTATTTCTTTTTTTTTTCTTGGAGGCAGTAGATTGGCTTGATAGAGGCCAGAGCTACTTAGCATGCAACCTCCACCTCTCTTCTTCTTGCATTTGATGGTGACAAACATCTCTTTGACCCGGTCTTTGCTCTTCTTCTCTGGACCGATAAACCCAATGAGCGCACGCGCGCGCGCATGTGTGTCTATGTGTGTGTGTGTGTGTGTGTGAGCTACCACTGGCAGTTCACGGAAAAACCACAGCAGGAACGTATCTGGTCCTCCAGCAGAGCAACCCAGCACAACAGTTGTCTTTGTTTTTCTTTCCCTCCCATTGTGACATTTGCGAGAGACAGAAGCTATCCAGTGCATACAGATGTTGCTCCTAAATAAAAAATGTGTTTGCTTTAATTATAATTCCATTTATAGCGCAAACAAACCATGGTGTAACGACTGATAATTGCTTGGTTACAATGAGCAAGCATGGGCTTGAAACCACTTGACTCCACAAGTCCTCACACCCGAATCCCATTGACTGTTAGAACACACGAGTGGCTGCACTGTTGTGATTACTGAGGCTGCTTTGTTTCCTCAAAAGTTATTTTCATCCTGAGGATAATCTCATAACTATCCATTATTCATTTATCCACAGCAGAGTGGCCGTTTGCTGTTTTCCACCACTGAGTTCCCTGTGAGTTTGCTAAAACGCAGCCTTTAAAAAAGTTCATCCCGCCGCCGTCTGATTTGATTTGCTACTATCAGGAAGGAGGATATGAGTTTGTGTTTATTTGTACTTTACCTCTTTGATCAATGAGCGTCTACTGTTGTCGGTTTCTGTTCAGCAGTGAGCATCCTGCTTATGTCAGAGCGTTGAACGTCTCCTGCAGATAAAACACGCACGCAAACGCAGCAGACTCGACCGAGATAACAGTGACAGGTCTCCCCAAAGGCCTCATGCTTACAGTTGCATTGTATATTTTGGATTATCCCTGGTGTGAATGTGCGTAAGAATATAACTCATTGAACATCACTATCTGTTGTTTGGAAAGGGTGTTTGTTAGGCCTGTCTGTGGTCACACTAATACAAATCCCTACAGGAGAATGGAGCTGTCTTCCATGGTTTAATTGGTGAGGTAGATAATTAAACAGTAAAGGTGTAGCCTTTGGCTGGAGTGCATTTCTGGAATTTCATATTGTACCTCTCAGACCTACGACTCCGTGTAATGAGAACAGCAGAAAAATGAGTTATCTCACTTTATTGATCAGCTTTAAAATGTGACATTAGGAAAAAAGGAGGCCAAACTTTGCGTGTCCCACTGGCTAAAGCTATTTGATAACTGCAGCATTCATCGTCCAGATGCTCAATATGCTCCCAGTTTCTGTGTCTTGGTGTTACATAAGCCCTAATGATGCTGGAGCGCATTCTCTGCCGCAGTGACGGCTCCAAATCCTGACAAACAAATAAATGATAAAAAGAAAATGTCCATCTCGTCGAGCCAATCAAAGAGAGCTGAATATGAAAATCGAAAACATAAAAAAGTGACAGGAGATCTCTGTGAAACGGCCGAGCTGTTTTTCTCTGCTAGTTCGGAAGTCGTTTTGATGTTGATGTAGGAAAAAGCAACGGGGAGTGGTTCCAGTGAGGCTGCACATCCCTTTCTATCACTTCACATCAGGACAATACGCATGCGAGCATTCAAACGTGTCATATTGAGCATGCAAAATAGATGTCATGCTGTCACTACATCTTACACGTCTGCTGAAAATGCCAATCTTCCCCCTTAGACACGAGGAGACACTATTTCTTTTTTTACTGTCACATTTAATTGAAATATGCGTTGGGACACAACCATTTACATCATTATGAGCGAGCATTTCAAGATCGAGAAGCATAATCTAACCCGTTTAGCAATCAAACATTGGTTGGACCTTTGATGCAGTGATGCTGGCGCTGGGTTTGAGATGCTGCATGCATCCTGCTGAAATGTCCGCTTTTTTATTTTTGCAGTTAATGAAGATGTCAGTTTGAATCACTTTTACAGTCTTGGTATAAAAAAGTTAGCATTTTTCTCTTATTTCAGCAGCTATTCCCAATCTCTATAAATAATGAACTAGCTTTCTCAAAGTAGTGTGAAGTCAAAAGGACAGGCCAGAAAATTACAAATTACATTTCTACAGACTGTATCTGGAAACATCAGCGTCATTTGTTTGTTGCCCTGGACAACAAACAAATGAAACTAACTGACAGCAAGCTGAGGGCGTCGCTGCTGGCGGAAAGTGTAACTGAGAGTCAGCAACGAAAGCAGTTAGGCACAAATAAAAAGCAAATCCCCTTCCTTTTACTTGAATCAGCACCTATGTTGTGGCTGGATGCACACGTTTTTGCAACTGTAGAAATTCTTTACAAAATATGAATATAAATGTATGTTTTCTTCAGTTTTGGATCAACTTGGATGTAAGGAAAATCAATGACTTGGACATTTTAGAAAGTCAACTGAGTCATCATTTGCTACAGTGTACAAAAAGATCAATATAGCAAAAGTTAAAAAAAAATGTTTTTTGACACGAAGTGAAGTTAAAAGTATTCATTTTTAATAAATTCATCTTGAAAAGCAAAAATTTGTAACTGCAAATGGTCATTAAAGTGACAATAAATAAATAAAGAAAGAAAGAAACAAACAAACAGATAAATAAATAAATGCTTTAGGAGAAGAACAGTTAAAAATTTCAGTGAAATGAATGTCCTCACCTCTTAACATTTTGTAAAAATAATCTTAGTTGGAAGAAAATATTGACAAACATTTATATTGCACAAGAAGACATGAGTGCTTAATCTTGTAAAGTCAGTGTTTTTTTTTTATTTTTTATTTCTAATTTATTCTTTGAAAACATGGGAGGTGTTTGCTGGAAATCTTTTCTGGAGCACTTCAAAGAGAACCGCTTCATCTCTAAAAGCTTCAGATGTGTACTGATTGAGTGGCAGATGAACCTTTTAATTATTTAGAGACGTTATTTGTGAGGCAAAGGTTTCCGAATCGCTGCGCTTTTCTAGTGTCAGACGGGGAAATAAAGCTGTGTCTGTCAAAAGAAAATTAACCGCGTGACAATGATAAACCCCTTAGTTGGCTCTACCAATCAGCTTCAACACGCGACGCTGGTGTGGCTGTGAGTGATGGACTGACATAACTCAACAAGATGGTTTTCAGCTCCTGCTCATCCAGGTGCTGGTTTAACACATCACATTTGTATGGCCTTGACCCTAATCTGCAACGCCCCATCACTGCATGTCATTGTTGATGTTGCAGGGGGAGAACGAAGTGACATGAAGCCCCCACATCCGCCGGGGCGCCACCGTCTCATTAGGATCGCAGCACCCAGCCAAAAACACTTAACGGACAAATCGCACAAGTGACAGCGTCTGACGTGCACATGTCACTGTGTGCGTCTCTAACCACATTTGACTTGTACGCGTTGTAACACTGGGAGTATTGTGGTAGGAAAATGGCAAATCATGGGGAGTAATGGTTGAAGATTTGGGGGGGGGGGGGTTAAGATTTCTTTATGGAGTGTCAGTACTTTTACTCAAGCTGTGTGGCTTCTGCCTGAAACATATTTTTCTTTGTGAAAGGACAAGATGGCTTTCTACAAATCAAGCTCACCTCGAGGGGAAACAGCTGTCTCACAATTAAATTGCTTTTGGAAGATGCTCAAATCCACAAAAAAATAAATCAGATTATTTTCATGTACTTTAAAAGATTCATATATATTGATATGAAGTTATGGCTTGCAAACATACCATGTTTGTGGCTTTCCACGACCATTCCATGTATGTCTAATGGACTTTTTACTTATCAGTCTATCAATGTATAACTTTTATATTGCGTATACGGCACACATATCACATTAAAATGACATAATTGACTCACAAATTTTGGCCAGATTTGCCTTTTATATTGGTTTTACGTGTTTGTTGCGTGGTTTATGCATACTTTTGTGGTTTTAACGTAGTTCATTTGTGATACATCTGTGAAAATTTAATGTAAAGACCACAACTTTTGTATGACCGATTTTCCACTGTGCAATATGCACAAAATGTGTGTAGTGGCTGTGTGACAAAGCCTGTAAGAAGAGTAAAAAAGACATTTGTTTTACAAGTTTTTTATCCTTCTCCAATAACTTATATAAAAGTTTGCTGTTTTATTGCTAGCTGCCCTCTTAATAGTTGCCAGAGGGGTTCAAAAAGCTACGCAAATATTGCTAGAAAATGTCCAATAACACTTTAAAGATTTGAAAATAACAAGAAAACACAGATAAAAACAAAATCAATCTGAAGAAGAAAGTTTTTAGAAAACCACTATAAAACTCTAATGAGAACTTCCGCGAATTGAAGGTCTCACGATGTTGAACACACTTTAGAAATGGCTGTAATGGCTTCGGCCTGATAGAATCATGGGTCCACCAGTAAACGAGAAAAGGCTAAATGGACTGAAGAAAATGGATACAGTGATGATGCTTATCGCTGGATGAGGGAACATCATTACGTACCTTGTTAAACCGTGGAAGAACTACATGACCATAATCAGCCATTTAAATTAGATTTCCTCTCACTTTTTTCTCTTTTAATCAAACTCTTTGACACAAATATGTCACTTTATCTTTAATTTAAAGACCCACTCTGATAAAACTCCTGATTTTGGCGTATTAACATGTTCTTGTGGCAACGTTTTGATGAAAGAGGAAAAATATAAAGAAAATTAGGCTTAGAATTGCATTCCTGAGTTTTGTTTTTCAAATCATGGTGAATCAGGAGCAGATAGAATGCCGTCTGAAAAGAGATTATTTGTGATAACACGTCGTATGGGCCACAAACTCCCTACGCTTCTCCATTCTGATGCATCAACTGTCAGACAAACAGCTGGCACTTGGCTCAAAACTGTACGGTTGCATAGCTCCAATGTTACTCGCCATCTTTGTTGCATCACAAATGTTAGGGTGGGGGTTGAGGGGCTGTAAGGTAATGGTAGAGCCTGTAAGCGAGGGGATGATAGCATCTGGGGTCGGGGTTGCTAAAAATACAACTCAGAGGTGAATTTCTAATGAACTACTGCCTTTTTCAGAAAGTTTGTCCTGAAAAACAACAGTTTTTTTTTTTTTTAGGGGGCTAAAAATGGCATAATTATAGTCAAAATACCACTTGGAACACTTCTTTCAGGAATAAGTCCTAACACGAACGTTGTCTTCAAACGTTTTGCTAAAAAGTTTCTTTAACATTTAAAAAGGAGGTGGAAAATATAAAGACGATATAAAAATCGCAACCTTGGAAAAATGAAAACCAAAAAAAAGCATCCTTCATTAATTCAGCTTTTTTTCCCTGCATGTGCTGGAAATGTCTGTATTTACATTAATGCAGAGGAGAAAAGGTCAGCTTGCACAACTCAAAACTCAAACCCAAGACTTGTTATGACCGCGAGTGAAATCTATTTGCAGTGGAGGCTCACAGTGCTAGTATCTGTGGAACAGTCAGCGGATGTCAAGAGGAATGTTCCCTCCTGTCTTCCAGTGGCTTTGTAAAATTACAAAAGGACCATTTGTATAATTTCCACTGACATGCAGTAAAAGAAAACATAGTTGCCATTCCTGTGTGTTTGTCCCTTTTTGTGGATAAGCGTAAGAAAGGGAATTACCTCCTTTTTTGGGGGAAGACTATTTTTTTCCTTGTGTGCATCTATGCTTTTTCCCCCAACACACACATGCAAGAAGAACAAACAAAATGAGAGAAAAGTAATTACAATTTTCTTTTGATGACAACAATGTGCACCGAAAACTAATTTCATCCAAATGTGCAGAGAGAAAAGGTATTAATTAGAATCTGTGGATATCAGGCCTGTAATTGTGTTTCTCTGTCCTGCCATAGCTGCACATTGGGTTGCCAAATTTTCTACCACATTGTAGCCAAGGGAGCTCTCTGCAAAAGCAATGGGGGGAGGGAGTCTCAGAGAGCTAACAATACTTGCTGTTAACAGAAACTTTTTTTAAGCAGCTTGCTCTGACACGGGGGAGCCGTGACCTTTCAAAGTGTCTTGCCTTTTGCTTAAAACTAAGAGGGAGCAGGAGCATGTTAGTTAGCATTTCCCCCATCAGAATAAATGTCAACTTCTGCATGTGTAAGTATGGAAAACAAGGGAGGGGCACCAATTTGCTTTTGGATTGAGGAATCCTGGGTTCAGAATCCTAGAGTGCTCCGTGCTTTCAGGCTGGCTATGCTTAGATCTGTAAATTTGGGCGGCACCTGCTTACAACGTTGAGTTAAATTTAATCTGTGCGGAAAACAAAAGAATCCTCTGTTCCGTGTCTACCTTTTTCTAAAGAGAGCGCTGCAGACAAAAGAGAGCAAACGTCATTGTGTGAATAGCCCAAATACTGCATTATACCTTTGTTTTCTTCACTCCAGCAGCAGGGTAGTCTCCCCGCTTCTCCTCACCTTTCATTCCAGCTTTCATACAGTGCTTTTGTTTCCAGACATAAACCTGGATTTGCATTAGGAAGTGCATGTCTGCTCTGTTTGATGAGCACGGCGGCTGCTGGCAGGCCGGCAGCGATATCTGCCGCCTCAGCCGCATGCTGCACTATAGCTAGTGGAGCAGCAGGGCAGCATAATTGTGCATTGTTCATCCACAGAACAGAGGCAAGCATGTAATGAGCTGTAGCATTTTCACCCAGCCAGCCTAATGGGCTATGACTGAGTGGAGGCCTCTCCGAGCCCCCCCTCCTGTTCACTGTGCCCCTGTGTGGCCAGTGTCTTGGGCCTGAGCCTTTCCTTTCTACTTTTCTTCCATTCTTCTCTGCCCCATCAGCATCAGCCATTCCTTCACCCCTGTTATTGGCCCCCTTTATCTCCTCTCCCGTCCCCATTGTCCCCCTGTCTGAGGAGACGGTGGGACCCCTTAATGGCTTCAGTGTGTGGCTCCTTTTGGCATTCATGATGTCCGTAAACCTCTGAGCAGTAAGTCTGATTCGCCCTGACAGGAATCAGAATAGCTCATTGATGGGACCCCGGCTGCTCTGTGATTGCGTTTAAAACCCTGAAAACACTGAATACAAATAAAAGTTCAGGGGAGAAATTTGCTGATGTTCATTGCGGGGGATTTGTTGTTGGAACCCAGCTCATTTTTCTATCAAGGGCTATTTTGCATTTTGATTATGTAGTTTTCCTGGGAACAATTCAGGAGGGCTGTATTTTTTTCTCAGGTTTGTTTCCCGGGATTAGGGCTTTTCACAGAGGACGCAAGCATGTTATTTACACTCATCTCTAGTTTTCAGAGAGGTGGGAAAGCATTTCTTTGCTTCTGTAATACCAGGTCAAGATAGAAAGACAAGAACGCGTGCTGGAGAATAGATTACATGTACTCTGGATTGGGCTTGGAATTTAAAAACACTATAAGAGATAGGATTTATTATTGCTCTGCCAGAGTATTGATAAAGACTTCACCCGTATCACGGCGCCCCCTTGAAAGATCAGAAAACAACAGAGGTTGTCTGTCTGTGGTGCACAAAAAGATATCAGTCCTTGACTTGCACCTCACGTCTGTGTCTTGACATACCGAATCACAGGGATCCATGTTAATGAATGAAAAGTGCTCGGCCTCTGAGCAGCACATTCCCCAGCATCCTCTGCAGTGCGAGATTAGCTGTTCCCCGCACAGGTTTGTAGGCGTGTGGGGACGGCATTGTGTCTGTGCTTGTTAAAGTGAAGATTTCTTGTAATCTTTGTGCTTTAATAACATAGATTGACTTCTCCTTTGGGGAGCAAAGCAGAAAGGTCACCAAGGAGCTGAGCTCATAATGCTTTTATCTCGTTCAGGGACTGTTACATCACTACGAGCTGTAATGTATCAGCATGTGTAATACACACGTTTATTGCACGTGCTTGCACACAAAAAGGATGTTTTTATCTTATTTGTTTTAAATGTTCTCTTATCTATATAAAAATTTGTAGAACAAAAAGGGAGATTTTGGAGTTTGTACTCATAAAGGCATGCAAAAGTGTTTTCGTCATTCTTTACCATAAAATTTAACTCAGTAGAGTCACTAGCACTGATACAAGAGTGGGACTTTATAATTATACCACTTTCCCCCCAAAATTACCTCAAATTCCTTAATTTTGTTATTTTCTAAATGCATTCATTTACCATCCATCTTCTTAACCCGCTGCACCCCTTACATTCCTCACAGCAGGGTTGCTGGAGCCTGTCCCGGCTACTATTGAGCAAAGGCGAGGTATACCCTGCACAGGTTCCAAGTCTGACATTGAGCTAAATGCATTCATTTCTCCAGAAAATAATCAATTTTTTTTTTTTTTTTTTTTTTAGTGTAAGACTTGAACCAAACTTTTTTATGTGTGTAATGAGTAAGTGTGCAGGAGGACAGCAGAAAATCAGCAATGATATAAGGGGGTAGGGAGTTGCATGGGAGTAACGTTCTGACTTTTCATTTGTTCCCTACCCAGTAATGATTATTTTAGTCTCTAAGCCCCAGATTTGGCCTTGTTTTGCTGCAGGAAGCAGCATCAACAGGGACAGAGCAGCCTTGCTCTGGCTGAGAAGCTTGTCTGCCTCTAAGCTGGTTGGCAGCGCACCGCAGGTACACAACATGGAAGACAGTTTGAGTGTAATCACAGGAGGTCAGCTGGAAAGTGAAAGGGGAGAGAATGATGGAATATGTGTAGGTGTTGCTCGGGTTTAGCTGTGGGCTCCTTTGAGCAATCGTGTGGTGGCTGGATGTGAAAACGTTCTAATTATAGACCTTTAGCGTTCGCCTTGTTTGTAGTGCTGGTAACAAGCCAGTTGTCAGCTTCCATGAGCAACTGCAGAAAACGGACTTTTGGTTTAATTTGGAGGGCCAGCTATAATCCAGACTAAATCCCTTAAAGTTGAAGCCTCCCTCCTCCTCCCCCAGCTGTTGGATTATGGGAGTGTATTTAAAAGGATAAGGGCCTTCTTATAACTGCTTCCCTCAACACTTGTTTGGGACTTCAGAGATGTGGGGGCAGGACGGCCCGTCACCATCACCCAGTGTGACCAGCTACGAGTCATGGAGATTAGGCATTTGACGACTGTAGATCAGCGATAACCAGAGTTTACGGTTTTTGAACCCGGCAGTCACAAAGACATATGGATCCTTGCATATGCCTCAGCCCCCACCCGGTGACTGTCGTTAGCAGGCTGAGTATGAGTGAAGGAGAACAGCTAAATTAACAGCACTCTGTGACAAACAGGAGGTTCTTGTTTACAAGAATCACTTTCATTTGTGAACTGCTGTTTCACTAAGGCTTTTGCTTCTATAGGCGATTGGAAAATGTGCATTTAATGCTGCTAGAGCATCCAAATCTGAGCTCCAGTCAAGATTAAGTGATCCAAGTAATCCGAATATGATTTTAACCTTGTTTAAAGGCAATCAATCAAAACAAGGGAATCCCTCTGTGACAATTACCGTAAGTGCAGGTCGAAATATTGGTTTTACATTTTGTTCCTGAATTTTATATTTGATTTGGTTTTATTTGGGTTTTTGATAATCTGTAGCTGCCCAGGATCAGTGGCATCCTCTCGCTCCTATCGTTTTTTTTCAGAAAAAAAAGGATAACATGGGATTAAAAAGATTTAGGAAAGTCTATGCGGGATGTTTTCCTTTTTTTGACAGATTCAGGCTACATTTTACCCCCTGTTTCTAGTCTTTTAGCAGTAAAAGAAAAAATCTTTAAAAACTAACTGTCTGGTGGTTAGAGATCATATTCAAACGATTACTGTAAAACTTTAATCTGCTTTTTTCTCTTCCTTTTTCTGTCTCAAATCAGATATTGAAATAAAAACCATTGTATTTATCGAACTTGAATTTAAAGTCCCCCTCTAATGAAAATGTTGCTTTTGGTGTTTTTAACATGTAATTGTGGCTTTTTTTCTGACGATGCAGGACATACAGTGTATAAAAAAAAATAAACTTAAAACTGCATATCTGAGTATGTCTTTATTTTAAATCCTTTTGAATCAGGAGCAGACGAAAAAAATGATGTTTCCTGCTCCACTCTATTCTGATGCATCTGATGGGATGCATCAGTGCCAACAGTTCTGCGCGCAACTCAGAGGAGAATTTACTAATGAATTCCTGTAGCTTAGCAGAGGCTATAGAAAACAGCACAGGTTTTCTGATTTGGGTTTAAAATGGCAAAATCATAATTGAAAGACCACTGGGAACACTTGGAAAATAGATCAAAAGATGTTCGGAGTGGGATTTTAAATGCTCAAAAAAGTCATTACATTTGTAAACATTTTCTAAAAATTGTAGTTAAAAAATTAGTAAGAATGTAAAACAAAAAACAGCTAAGGAGCTGCAGAGAGACTTCATCCTACCAGTTTATAGTTGTTTGTATCAGTCACTGCTGCAAAAGTGTTGTATTGAGTGCTGGGAGTTTGGGAGGGGTGTTGTGCTGCAGCGGGGAACAAAGAACAATCTACAAGCTCACATAAGAATATGTGTTGTTGGAGATGCTATATTTGAGTGTGAGGTTGTTACTTATCTCATCAGGGTGCAATGGTGGTGAGGTGAGGGAGCGCAGCCAATCCCTGGTGGAACCAGACTGCAAACCCTGAGCTCTCAGCTTAGGAGCAATCTGGGAGTTGCAGATAGAGCTGAGCCACATGGGGCCAGCTTAGAAATAGAAGCACCTTTGTGTGAGCACTTGTTTACCTGCATGTCAACATTTTTGACTCAGCTCATTAACCTGTGCAGCTGGGTGGATCAGACCATCTCAAGCGCTCCGTCTCGATGTTTTTCACAATTATTAGCAATGGGCAAATGTTTGAACGAATGCAGTGAACTCCAGCTGATGAACACATGAAAGAGCGGAGCGATGCAGCAGCCATCGCGCCTCAAAGGCAGCGAATCGATTTCAGCTGATACCAGTTCACACATAAACCCTGTAGCACTTTCCTCAAATCTAATCATGGATCCATTAAAACTGCGTTAGCGGGGAGTCTACTTGCCACTGAGATGGGCTCTCATTTTCCAATATTTTTGAGTGCATCAGGTAAAAAATGAGGCAAGTAAAGGTGAAATAACTGCTATACATCTTCCATCTCTGAGAAGGAAAAGGTTTGTCATGTTCCTCTGAGCCCTGCCTCTCTTCTTTTCCCATTATCCATGCAGTCAGCATCCTCCATAAATTGTTTTGCATGACCTTTGCTTTAGCAGTTCTAATTATTACCATCACACAAGCCCTGTAAGGCACACGGCTAATTATGCTGGATTTATCTGAAGGGACATTGGTGCCATTCTTCATAGGCGTGTCTTGGCTACCGTCAGTGCGGGTGATTTAAACCAAGAATAAGGTTAATTTGGGTAATATGGTAATTGTAATTAGAGTCTCGGTAATTACAGGCATAGTAGCAATAAAGACAAGCCCATTTGTAATAGTGATCCAAATGAACCCGTTGCACATATGCCATACCTTTAATAGTTGAGTGAAATGGCTTTGCCAGAAAAGTGTGAGAGATAAAGCGTGACGACATTATCACCGGGCCACATTGTTGCTGTTTCCTCGCCACAGTTGGCAATTGATGTTTGACAGTGGTGGTTGAAAAAGATGGATTTTCAAAGGCATTGTGGTATTTTCCATTAATGTAGGGACCAGAACCTCTAGTCATCGCATCTCATAAAGAGTTGTAACGAGAGGAAGCAATATTTTCAAAGCTTCCGCATGAATAAAGAGGGGCAGTTGGAGCCGTCTTTTGGCTGGCAGGCAACTCTTGTAATGAGCCTAAGAGGTATCCAATTATTCCACGTGCGATCAAAACGGAGACGGAGATTACTTCACTTGCCTCTTTTTTTTTCTTTGACATTTTACACTGTAACATCTTTTGATAGGGGGCTGGGGGAGAACAGAATAAGACGGCTGCCAGCGAGAGCCTGATAGTGTTGAACAGGCTGCAGCAGTACAGTGCTTTCTGTCTCGCAGACACAAGCATAAGCTTTCAGTCACATTTTTATTGTTCTTCTTTTTCTTTGCTTTGCTTGTGTTTTGTAATAAAAGCACCTGTTCCGGTGAATGATGCATTAGCCTTCTTTCACAGTATGCCACTTGCTCAAGACAGGAAGGAGGCTTTCTCATGACCGCAGGCTCTGGCTAAAAAACTTGACGCCTGATGGCTGACATATTTTTCATAGAGCTGTAGTAATTGGACAGAAAGCACTGACTCAAAGTCCCCTTTTCCCCACCCAGCATCAAACCTGTTTACCTGTCGATAAAAAAAAACGAACGACTGGGTATAATGGGATAAATTGTAAATTGACTTTAAAACTACAATCATCATGACGGATCTCTGTGTTTGAATGTAACTCTTACTTTCTGTTACGGCACTTTAAAGCCCCACTCTGATGAAAATCGTGTTTTTTTTCCATGTTCTTGTGGCATTTTTCAGATGATGGAGGGCATGTATAAAAAGATTTAGGCTTAAAATTGCATTTCTGAGAATTTCTTTATTCAAATAATTGTGAATCAGGAGCAGATGAAAACATGCAGTTGAAAAAAGCTTGCAGATGTGATGTAGAAGCTTCCTGCTTGATGCATCTACTTGCAGACAAATAAACTCATGTACGTCTTTGTTTTCCTTGTATAAGCTGGCATCTGGCTCTGAACTGTACAGCTGGATTAGTCTCATAGTGTTCACCATTTTTGTTGCACTGCTAATGTTAGGTTGAGGTTGTGAGGGGCTGTTAGCTAACGGAAGAGAGTGTTAACAGATAGATGATGGAAAGTGGGGGCAGGCTTACTCCTCTGCAACAGTCTCGCCCACAATGGACGACTGCCACTCTGTAGAAACTTTAACCTTGAAAACAAAAAATATCTAAAAATGACAAACATTTTAACAGACAACTGTAACGCTTTTCCTATCAATAAAAAAAATTTTATAGTGGGACTTTAAAGCCTTTGCTGGATGATTAGCACAAACTTAGACACAAGCTTTGCAAATGCACCTATCTAAAAATGTAGCTCCAAAATAGACTAACTTGTGCTACAATCATCCCCTATTTTACTCTTCAAAAAAAGAAATGGGGATTTCCTTAAATACCCCACACTCCCCTGGGTCTCACGCCTTGATTACATGACTTCTGTTTCCTAAATTACCTTTACACATGTGCAGATGTTCAACAATAATCAATTATCTAGACGAACATGAAATATGTTGGAAAAATATTGTGTTTTTAAGGCAAAATCTAATACATGTTTATTCTATTTCTCAGCACTGGCTTAGTAGATTGTGTTATTTTGTTTACATAGTGCTTTAAAACATGTTACCACAAAAGAAAATAGATAAAGATTGATATTTGGCTTTCACGTAAGCAGGTTTGCTGGAAATCCTTTTTCTAAAAATACCCAAATTATTTGATTGTGTTTTGAATTTTTCTTTTTCCAGATTACTATAAAAGCACAATAAATGCCTCGGGCTCCACAGAGAAACAAGGCATTTTTCCGAATGTAAGACATCAAACTGCATCATGCTTTGAGACAGAAATGATGAAATAACTAAAGACAAATAATATTATGTACCACAGCACTGAGACAAAGACAACCCCACCAATCTGCATCAGAACAGATAAACATCCAGCCCTGAGATATGTTCTTGGTAGATAACAGCTTAGCGTGAGTGTTAGCAGCACACAGCAGTGCAGGCAGACAAGCTCACAGAGCAGAGCTTTGATAAGCACCAAAAATGACTGCATGTTGTTTATGGAGGCAGAACAAAAGGATTCAGGGTCTTCATTTCAAGAAATCAGGTTGTGAAAAGGTGGATCCAGGATCTGAAATGAATGTCAATTAGATGGATGTGACTTGATGATATGGCTGCAATTACAGAGAAGCAAGATATCTGCTCAAGTGAGTGTTTGTGTGTGTGTCTGTGTGAGTGTTTTCATTGGTTGAATGAGATGTAGAAGTACAGTGCTTTGTTGTCCCTTGTGGAGAAACAGAGATCCCTCATCTGTGTTTTTATTTTTTTTTGTGTGACCCTGCT
The DNA here is from genome assembly GCA_023969325.1 of Oryzias curvinotus. Lineage (NCBI taxonomy): Eukaryota > Metazoa > Chordata > Actinopteri > Beloniformes > Adrianichthyidae > Oryzias > Oryzias curvinotus. The sequence continues at coordinate 14,115,645 of CM043715.1, read as the reverse complement.
TATCGCCCGCAGTGAAAAACCATGTTTTCCCCCCTAAAGACAGGCCTAGTACCACAAATTAAATTAAATAATGTCAGAGCGGTTAATCCCTGTGTGTTTCCGCAGCTGAAACACCCCCTCCACCCCTCCCTCCCTTACGAATGAGTGCATCTGGACCCCTCTCCTCTCCACTGGCCGTGCTCCCAAGCTGCCAGACTCCCAGTCCCTGACCGAGACAACAGCCGGCCGCCCTCAGACTCTCTGCCCCACTGTGACCACGCAAACGTCTGTGTGTGCACAAAAATCTCTCCCTGTGAGTTTCGTGTACTCTGAAACTGCATTTTAGCCTTCTTTCCATGTAAACTTGGATTCGGGGAGCAGTGAAGGCGTCTGTTTTCCTTCCAAAAGCAGTGGATGTTGTTTGATGGCACATTCCTGTTAATAAGCCGTCTTTACAGATGCTGTAGTTATCTGTGAGCAGCTAATACTCCACTGCCAATCCCACCAACAACAGCCTGAAAGGTTCGTCCTAAATACTAGCAGCAGATGTGCTGCACATGAAAGCACCAGCAAACAGGATACAACAAAAAAAAAAAATCGCCAGGTTTCTGAGTCTGGGTCTTGTGATGTAAGATAGAGGCTCTCTTAAGCAAAAGGGACTGATTTATGGTGCATTCTTTGGCATCAAGCTACATCATCCAGCCCTGAAACCGAGCTTTGATTTGCATTAGTAGCCGCTGTTGTGTTTAAGGGGGTTGCAGGGGAGTTTTTGATGATTGAGGGCCTGCAGGCCAGCCTTGCATGTGTGTGCTGCAGATGTGAGCACCTGCACACATGCCCTATGGAAAGCTCCATCACCCCTCTATCCAGTCAACACGCAGTGCAAACACGGTTTGTTTGAGCGAGTGGCCTGGGGCTGTTGGATTAATGAGCGCTGATGAAGTTCCACTCGTATCCAAGGTGCTGCCTCCCTATTTGCTGGAGTGGCTGAGATGCGGTTGTGTGTCTGGAGGCGGTGACTCATTCCCTTTACCCAGTGTCAGATTAAGGCATGTCAATAAACAGACCCACTCAATCCATCTCCGAGTGACTGCATCCGTTCACAGAGCCTCCTAGTCTGTAATGAGCTGCTGCAAATCTCCATCCAACTAAAATGTCTGGAAAGATGCCTTGTCACAGAGAGCAGGAGAGGAAAAACAGAGACAGGCGACGGGGAGAGACTGCAGCTGCACGGGTGTGAGTGGCAGCCACCTTTAAGCTGCTGAGACAAATTTCACCGAGCCGCACTCCTCCCTGCTGCAGAGGGTGAGAAGATCAGCTCTCCGCACGGCTTATTTCATCTCCTTTTTTATTTTTATTTTCCTGGTGTGCGCCGAGTTTATTAAAAATTAATTCCTTGCTTACTGATTTCAAAAGTAACTGAAAGTCATGCTGTTTATTCAGTCGCTGCTCTCGTGTAAGCAATTTAAGGGGAATGTGTTTACATAATCTGCACTGTTTCTGAGTGTTTATTTTTAAGGCCCGGCCCAAGGGATCCAAGAGAAACCTTTGGGAATATCTCCTGCTCCAATTTAACACCCCCCTCCCTCAACACTGGCTAATGTAGGCCACAACTAAAATAAAAAAAAAATGACTATCTAGTAATTCTGTCTTTGTTGCTAAAAACGTCTGTGTTACTCCATAAAACCTTCCTAGATTAGATTCTCTTCTTGGCATTTCCGAGTTCTTTTCAAGAAAAGCATTTGACCATCTACCTCTCATGTGGCGCCATATGCACATTAACGGATTTTGGGATGAGAGGAGCATGAAAACTTTTGACTCTGACATCCAAATTAAAGTAAATCCCTCAAGGCTCGCCTGGAGGGGGAAGTTCCTGCTTTTGAGTTTGATTGGGCTCCGCAGGCTTTAAGGAAGGTAAGCTGATTTCTTTCAGGAAACCGAGCGGATAATCAAATCTCTTTCTTCCCGCCCCTCTTTTGGATATGTTAAACCATAAAGTCTAATGACACGGAGACGCACAAGTCTTCTGTTTGATCTGCTGTGAGAATCAGTCTGAAGGCGTGCGCAGGCCTGAACCTGGAACAGGTGTTTAATGACAGCCTATCCTCTCCGCTTGAAGCACTATTTTTCTCTGATTGATATTATAACTGTATGACAAAGACTTGAAAGCAGCAGACAAAGACAAAGCAAACAACAACAAAAAAAACCCCTAAATGCAGTGTGGCCAACAGCAGTTTGGGCCTGAGCGGCTCAGACTAAAGCTTCTGTAGCGTCAGCCGTCTCCAGCGGAATGCAGACGTCTGCAAACGGGCCCTATTATTTAAAATCTTTTCATCATGCTGAAAGAGAAGGAAATAGCTTTGACGTTGAGAAGCTCATGAATAATGAAAGCTGTTTCTATCAATGTATGTATAATTAATCACATCTCTACTAACAGGACTTCTGTGGAGCCTGTAGTCCTGAGTGACATGGAGACTGGTCTGCCTTGTTGTCTCTGCTTCACAATAATAGTCGGCAGCATGATCTGCAGATTTCTACATGGGTTGAAGGAGCGAAAAGAGCGGACGTCACACCTCAGCTGCGCTCCCCACTGAAGGAGGGCTGATTGTTTTCGTGTGAATGGGAAGACTTTTGCTCAGTTTCACACAGGAAGGCAGGGAAAATGGAGAGGAAATGCAAGCAGGAAGTGCAGTTAAGTTTCATTTATCTGTTTCATTGTATCTAAGTAAAGCGCTTAATGAGAGCGCTCATACAATACTGAACATATGTACTCAGAGACTCCAGAGACCTCGTAGCAGCTTTTAGTTCACAGAGTGCATTTTTCCCCCAGTTGTGATCATCTTTATACGTCGAAAGAAAACAAAGAGCTGTAAAATCTGTTTTTAAAGACCCACTTCGATGAAAATCATACTTTTGCTGTTTTTAACATGTTTTTGTGGCATTTTTTTTTTAAATGATGGAGGACATTTATTAGGATAATAAAGATTAAAAATAGTATTTATGGGACTTATTTGTTTAAATTGTCATGAATACGAGAAATCATCAGAGAACAGATAAAAAAATGCAGTTGGTAAAAGCTCCCTGCTTTGCTAAATGCCGATGCAATGGGTTGTAGATGACTACTGTAGATCCACGTACGTCTTTGTTTTCCTCGTCTTAGCTGGCATCTAGCTCAAAACTGTACAGCTGGATAGCTACAAAATTGCTCGCCAATTTTGTTGTTGTAAGGTTTTGAAGGGTTTTTTGCTAGCAAGAGAGCTTTTAAATGTATGGATCATAGGAAGTGGTGCAGGCTTACTCCACAACAACGGTCCCGCCCAGGAAAATTTCGAATAAACTCTTGCCGCTCTGCAGAAAGTAACAACAAAGGTTTTTTGATTTTGCCTAAAAACAGTATCATCAAATTAAAAGACCACTGGGAACACTTGTACACTAGATGAAAAGAAAGAAGTGGCGCTTTAAAGACTCACAGGATCCCTCACATTCACACTATGGTTGATTTCTAAATGTGTGACTGGGCCGAGCTTATGGGTGATGAAGCGGAATATTGCGGAGAAAGTGGCAGGTTATTTGTCACTCATAGGCTTCTGCCATAATTGATATAATTTGAGTTTGTAGAGGAGCCGGTTGATATTAAATGGTAACAACTCTCTTTATTCATCACACCAGGGCTCTTTTGGGAGGCAGAAATAGAAAATGTAATCCCATCCACAACTACGGCTGTGCCTCAGGCACTCTTTCACCCTTTTTACCACTGATCCTCCCTCTGGGACCTCGCCCTTGCTAAGGGAAGAGGGAAATCTATAATCTAGCAGATGGCAGCAGGACTTTGGGAAATCTACTAATCAATTTGAACGTGGTGATGGTGGTCATCAACTGCAAAAGAACAAAAGCATGAGTCTGCCTAACACTTAGGCGGATAGATGAAATGCATCTTGGTGGTGGGTGTTATGATGTGAGCTGCACGGAGATGCCGCTGGATGCAGACCCAGAGGCGAGGACGACAGGCGCCAGCGCAGGCTTATAGTCAGAGCTGTGTTGTTGTGGCAAGCAGGAAAGAGAAAATGTGTGTGGAGCCACGTGAATGTGCAGGAGGCTCAAAGAGCCTCAGTTCAGTCACTCACATTCTTGCTGATGAAATGACACTTAAAGACCCACTTAGATGGAAGTCCTGTTTTTGGTGATTTTACACATTTTTCCCATAATGGAGGACATATATAAAGAACATTAAGATTATGTTTCTTTATTTAAATTGTTGTGAATCAGGAGAAGAAATTGAGCTGAAAAAAGATTGCAGTTGTTATGTAGAAAATACGCTGGGCAGGCCAAAAGCTCCCTGCTCCGCTCCATTCTGATGTATCCACTCGTTGACATGTACGTCTTTGTTTTCCTCGTCTGAGCTGGTGTCTCACTCAAAAATGTACGGCTGAATAGCTACAATATTTCTCGCCATTTTTGCTGAACCGGTAATGTTAGGTTGGGAATGGGAGGGGCTGTAAACAAAGGGATGATGGGAAGTGTGGCTCAGCAGTCCCACCCACAACTCAGAGGTAATTTTCTAATGACTTACTGCTGCTCTGCAGAAACTATGTGTTAGAAAACAACCTTGTTTTTAGATTTTGGCTGGTGCAGACAGATTTTTGGCTAAAAAGGACAGAATCCTAATTAAAAGACCACTGGGAACAGTTTGAAAACAGATCAAATGATAAAAGGAGTACACAAAGGCACACATTCCCTTTTTTCCTGTAATATTCTCCTGCTGTTTTCTGATCCAGCTCCCCCTTCTAGGCTTCCCCGAATCCTTCTTTTTAACCGATTTTATCATGTGAACCCTCAGATCTCTTCCTCCTTATCCCCTTGTTAAGCCATAACAAGAAACATTAGGGCAACATTTCCTTCCTGGATGGATGGATGGATGCATAGATGGAGGGTTGGGGGGGGGGGGGGGGGGGTCCATGCTCTGCAGGCACGAGGCGCACTCTCTTGCTGCTCAAACACAAACTGAAACAGCCAAATTTGATCTGACAGTCTTAATTGATTCTGTCTCGTCTGTTGTTCTGTGTGCTTAAACAGTGGATTTTAGCTCGGCATCCTTTGTCCACAAGACGCATGGCTGGATGTTTTCTGTCAGCAGAATTGATGACTCTGAGAAGTTGCACCCATGACAGACACAAGCCACCATCTCCTCTAATCAGTTTTCCTTTCCAGCTGCCCCCCACCCCCACCCCCCACCCACAAGCTGCATTAGATACGATTCATTTCAAATATTAACTTTGCTTGAAGGATTGATAATGTGCTTTTTAAATTTTGGCATGGATGCATTTTCTGCACATCAATAAACGACTACAGAAGAAAAATAAAGTCTGGCTATAAATTGAGCTCTTAAGAAATGTATTGCTGGTTGCTGCATTTATTTTTAAGTAGCATGTTGCTAAATCATTTGTCAATACTTAATGCATTTTTTTTCCCCAGCTTGCTTTTTTTCTCCTCCCAGTGTACTTCTTTACTGTGCGAGCCATGAAATAATACTCCCAGCAGGGCATCTGCGTGACATCTTTTCTCTCCTTTTCTTTCCTATCTGTGTGACATCTGGTGAACTTGTCGGGTGTTTACTGGTGTAACAACTGGTGTCTTCTCCCCCCGCCCCCCTCTACACTCTTCCCTTCTGCAGTGCTCCTCTATGCCCCCACAATGAATACACTTGCATCCAGACTACAGAAGTAATTTTCTCTCTGGAAGGAAGGCAGTTTAAATCTTACAGCAGAAAGCAGGCAAGGAGACCATTTTCTTTTCTGCGGAGGGGGGAACGTGTCCCTGTGCCTCAGGTTTTAATGGAGAGAAAGAAGCAGAAGGTGAAAAGTGGAAAGCTACCGGGCTGCAGCAACTGGACCGCAACTTTCTCCCAGGTCAAAATCGCGCCCATTTCCTCCCATCCTCACCGCCTCTCACTCTCCGCGCTCCCTCCACTTTTGCTGACAGCACCTATCCGTCACCCGTCCACACTGGGGACCACATTCCTGCCTCCAGTTTTCCAGATGAAACGGAACAACGATTATGGGGATTGAGCGGCTCTGGCCACCAAACTCGGGCCGCTCAAAGCACAACAACACATTGTCCAATCTGATTAAGGAGCCATTTGTGGCATCCTTGCCGTAGTTAGGCAGCGCACATCCTCTAGCCTGAAACTTGACCTTCCAGCAAGGTTTATTGACACATCCTCCAGTTTGAAGTTGGTTTAGAATGGGAGGGGTGGCATTGCATTTCTTTACAGGAAGCCTGACTTAATGCATTCAATTCTTCATCTGAATAGGCCGTGTTAAGTGACTCACTGCTCCAAAAGACTTGTTTGTATCCTTCAAAAAACAACAAAAAGAAGTTTTTTATTCAAAACACTGCACTTCTAAGGAGCTGAAGGATAATGCAGCAAAAGGTAAAAGAGCCTCTTTAAAAAAATAAAACTCGTAGAAACACTTAAAGAGCCCATTTTTATTTCAGAAGCAAGTGGGGATCAGGCCATGCCACCTCCCTCTGCAGGTGACATTCGCCCAGAACATGCCAACAAAACCAATTACAAGCTGCAGCCAGAGTGACTTTCACAAGAAATGCTCTCTCAAATGAAGTTTTCCTCTTGTTACTGGATTTCTATTAGTGTCTCTGTGAAATGCGCAGCCTCTGTGGCAGATGAGGCAGTTTTAATTTGCGTGCACCAGAATCAAAGTGGAGCACAAAGGCACCACAAAACACTAGGCATATGCAGAGCATAATTTGTGGATTATGTAAATATTATCCCATCTATACAGTCAAATGTGTTTATTATAGGAATGTTGATCTGTGGGCCTGTGCATTGGGGAATTGTTAAGTTCAATACATTTTACATAAATGTCAGGATTTCTTAAAAAATATGAAAAAAGAAAAGTTTTATCTAAATATGGTGCAATATTTATGTTAATTTTATTCCTCCTTAATAGTGTTATCAAGTGTTTAACTGTAAGCTTCATTAGATTTAAATAAAAAAGGGATTTGCTCTCGTTTATAGATTATCTTGCTAAAATTAATTAAAAATAATTAGGAGTCATAAGTTTATCACTTTAAGTAAACCCTTTTGAGAATAATAACAGAAAAAATATGTTAGAAAATGAGCAGAAAAGATAACAACCACATTTTTCTTGCATCAGCCGGCAAAAACATGTGTATTTGAAGACAAAAAAAATGGTGTTTTTAACATATTATTTTTCTCATCATGGAAGATACACATAAAGGAAATTAATATTAAGAATTGCGTTTCTGTGTATTTTTTTTATTCAAATTGTTCTGAATGAGGAGAAGACACAAAAATGTTCTTTGGAAGAGCTTGCATAAGTAACGTAGAAGCTTATATGGCTCCCTGCTCCGCTCCATTCTGATTCATCCACTTGCAGACAAATAGATCCATTTACATCTTTGTTTTCCTGGTCTGAGCTGACATCTGGATCAAAACTGAACAGATGGATAACTCCAATATTTTTCCCCATTTTTGTTGCACCGGTAATGTTAGATTGTGGGTGTGAGGGGCTGTAAGCTAGCAGGACAGAGTGTAAACACATGGATGAGGTGAAGTAGTGGTGGGCTTATTCTGCGCCAAGGGCCAATGATCTAGCATCGTTCAGCAGAAACTATGTTTTTTGCATTTTGCCTAAAAATCGCATTAAAAGACCACTGCTTTTAAAATAAAACAACAGATGATCAGAGTGGAACTTTAAAACAAAAATGTAATAGATGCAAATGTATTTTTTATGAAATTGGTGACTGGGGTTTTTTCCCTTCAAATCACAGACTAAAGAAGTTCAAAATCCTCGATCCCATTAACATCTAATGAGGCCCGTGTGTGCGGTCACACTGTGTTTGGTCACAGAGTGTGACAGCTGGGCCGCTGCTACCTCAACAGCATGACTGCATCACATGTTTAGCCTACTTGATGATCAGCAACTGTTTTTCTAGCTGCAGCAATAACCTTTCCTAACATCACGGTGAATTTTTTTGAGTTCTTTTTTTTTTCCAGCAGGGCTTTGATATTTGTACTCTAGACTTTCTCGGGAAGTCAGGCGTTGACTTGCAGCTTTTATCAGGAGACTGTATCTGCAGTGGGGAATTTTAAGTGAGGATTCTGCCGCAAAAACACCTGCATCTTATCAAACTTTGTCTAAAGGGTCATACATATCCTCTTTCCGGACCGGGGGGAGGCTTTGATATGCTGTGGCTCTCTGATGTTTCACGCAGGGCAGGAAGATGCTCGGCAGATGTGGAGGGGCTACCTGCTCAGTCAACACTGACTTTTCTGCCCGTGTGCTAATCTTGTCAGACACCCCCATCCCTCTCCCTGCTAAGTGAATGTTGAACAAAAATGACTGGAGATTTCCTTTGAAATACGTTCCGCCAATGTGGGTCAGAGATCTTTTTGCAGGCATATTTTGAGAGGCTTTTCATCTGCAATTGCGGAGTGAAGATTCCCCTGGTGCACTCTTAATTTTCTCTGCTTTTCTTGCAGTTATTTATTTAATATCTCCACATTCATGTCTTCTCAAACATGGTCAAAGTGAAGAGTTCAGAGGGGGGTGAGACAAAAGAAAGCGGGGGGAAGGAAACTTTTCTTCTCGCCGTCTGCATGATAGTCTGTCCTCCCTAATGACTCCATTTTAAAGACAGTGGGCTGACCAGCGGCGTAGGGAGGGAGCACAGGATCGAGAGTGGGGAGGGCGAGGAGGAGAAGAGAGGCTGTGCTCGCTACAGCAGTCTCTTCAGCTCCCAGTCAGCCTCTCTGTGTGTGTGCTTTAAAAAGAGAATAGGATTCAGCCCTTTGAAAGCCGAGGCTGCTCACCAGGGCTTTTGTGTAAAATAACATTTCTACTGAAAGCCAATTACTGCTAACATTATTTTGGTTGCTTCCATTATTAAAAGTATCTTTCTTTGTTGCACCACCCCCTTCCCATTCCCATTCCACCCCCACTCCCAACCCACCTGTTCCTCCCCCCCCCCCCCCTCCATTTCATTCTCTCTTACAGACGGAGAATTATTCCATTGATTCCAGTTATGTGAACAGCCGAGCCCACCTCATTAAAAGGTATGTCTTTATTAGGAACTGCTACAAGCAGCTCATTACCATTGTTATCTGTAATTGTTTCATCTAATGAGTGCAGTTGCTGCAGTTTGCATGTGTACCTGCATGTTTTTCATTCAAAGGAAATGCATTAGGAGGAGAAGATTTGGTGGTAAAGATCGTTTTGCAGCACATGTGATTGAAACGATGGCATGCTAATTATGCAAAAACTGCACAAAAAAAATAGATTTTTCGTGATGTTGCTCACAAAGCTACAAGAAGCAAATCATCAATAAACGTTCAAATGATTAAAAGTCATCATGTACTTTTAAGCTACGTTCACACTGCCCTCTGCAACGCGGGTTAAAGCTGCTACGTCCAAGGAAAAGTCTCCTGAAATTGTGTGTAAATGCACGTTTGGAGCTTCTGTGTTCAAAACTACAGGCTACGGGCTCTGCATACAAAAAGCCTGTCCATTGAACGCGCGTTGAAAGTTAAACTAGGCGAAGGATTTCTTTCTTCTGTGAGTTTGTATCTGGCTCACCTGAACGTGGATACCTGATAGGGCTGCAGGAATTTAGTGCCTGGGGTTAAGATGGGGGTGTCATTTAGTAATTCCCTCCAGCCACAGAGGTTTGTTTGTAATCCGCCTCTCAGCTTGGAGCCACAGTTGTACAACATTCCAGTTTTTTCTTTGTTTAAGGCTATTGCAGCCTTTTTTTTAAACCCATTATGGTAATTCCCCCCTCCCAGCCGAAAAGATTCCTTGCATTAATGTAAACAAGTGTGGGCCTATATGGGATAATACAAAGAAATCCCCTCAGGAGCCAGAGGGGCTGCGGTCAGGCTGGGACAGGTGCAATCACAGCGATAAGATCAGAGTGCCGGCACAGCCTCCTCTGCAGTCCCGTCTTCCAGGCAGCAGAATATATGTCTGGAGTTGAGGAATGCAGCTACCTTGTGCTGTCCTTCACTTCTTCTCATTCTGCCTTTACTTTGTTTGCCCTCTTTTGTTTACCATTATTTATGACTTTTGTCAACCCTCCATTCCAACCTATGTGACTCCATCCAAGAAAGCACATTTTTTTTCTATTGCAGTAGCAGTTCATCCCCATTAAATGTTGTTTGTAAAGTCGAGTTTGTTCCAGTGGGATGGAAATCAAACGAAGGGAAATCACGCTGTTACTGTGCAGCTGTTGATTGTACCCACACACCCCACCCTTTTTATTGACTGTGAGCCCCGGCTAGACAGATGTTCAGTTTGTGTGCTCCCAGCTCCTCTTTAATCCATCTTCCTTGCAGGAATTCCTGATTACTGCACTACATGTTTGATTGGTGTGAGTGAGTGGTTCCCCCTTTGTTCGTTGTGATGTCCTTGACGCCTGTGCATCCATCCAAAATGTCCCCGGCTGAAAAATCCCACAGCTTTTCTTTTAGAGGGCTGAAAGTGTTTACCTAATCCAAGTAAGCTGTGAAAGGATTTATACTTCCTTGGCAACCTCTGGTTCCTACACACAGATGCTGGAGAATGTCCTTGTTCCATTCGAAGGTGTAGCGCTTAAAAAATTAGAGCTATTTAAGTTAGTGTGAAATCCACGCAGGCTGGCAGAGATAAAAGGCAAAAAAAAAAAAATCTTTAGGATGCAGAATATAAAGAGACAGCTTGTCACAAACCATTGGAGGCGTGTAGGTGAAGGATGGCGTGTCAGAGAAGGTACTGTGATGGTTAATCAACATTTCCCTTTGCTTCCTCCTGGCCCCCATGCAGCACATCAACATTCAAGGACCTGGAGGGGAACAGTCTGAAGGACAGCGGCCACGAAGAGAGCGACCAAACCGACAGCGAGCACGATGTCCAAAGAGGACACTATGTTGACACGGCTGTCAATGACATGCTGAACATGACTGCCCCCCCTAATGTTTGCCAGCTGCCAGACCAAGGTAAGGAAACCTGTTTGTGTGCGTTTTTAGCCTGTTTGTGCTAAGAGGGCTCCTGCATCCTTTGAAGTGTGTTTTTTTTTTCAGTTTCAAGATAAAACCAATATGTTTTTATGCTAGCGGAACATCTTTTTAAGATCCATTATGCCCATTGTAGATCTCAAATAGAATGACAGCACCTTTTTTTGTCTTTGATGTCCTCCTTGTTCAGCTAATGTGAGAGATATCTGACAGCTAGGGCTACTTTGATTCTGGCTTAGGTAACTTTATTGATGGCTGGAAGCGGCGTTGGCTCTTGAAGTCAGGCTGACTTCAGATGTGCTGAATGGCAGCGGTCGGCCTGGTGGAGGTAGAAGAGCGGAAATCTACATATCTCTGTTTGACCTCATCCATTATTCAGTTGGATCATTTAGCAGGGAATTAATGTTGATGTTCAATTTCTCAGTCTCCTTATAAAAAAAAGTCAGTTGGCAGAAGTCAGTCGTAAGGGTCATGCTCATTCTTAGCCACTGCTACTCTGGCTGCAGAGGAGAATGGAAACAAGGAATAGATTTCTGGAGAAGACCAGGACTTTACTAGATGCACCTGAGGGGATTCACTGCGCTCAAAGGAAGTACCGCATGCACAGGTGCACAGCTCAGTGGACTGCGAGAATCAGCAAGTGTGGGAATCCCATACTTGTTGGAATAATTGCAGTTAGCTACATGCTGCCGAAAACACTAAAAAAAAAAGGGTGTAAGATTTTATTATACCATCAATTTGATTCACATCATAATTTGTGGTTGCTGATCCAATTCATAGTCGATGTGGGTTCATTTAGAATGATCTGATGACCTAAAAACGGTCCAGGACATATTCAGTCAAAACTTCAACCAGTGTGACTCAGAGATCAATACTTGAGTACTGAACAGTGCAGGTGAAGTATTCCAGATTCCTTGTGTTTCTAGCAAGAAAATGAAGTGTATATTAAAAATGTGTACAAACAAGTAAACAAGAATTAATGGTAAATCCGTTCACAAGTTCAGCCATTTGTTTTTTTTTAATCAAAATAGTCAAAAGGGAATATTATTAGAACATTCTACCACACTATATGGTCACATGTCTTTGCTAAATTCAAAGTATTTCTACACATTGGAATGGAATGATGGACTGATCAGTTTTTGCTGCATCACATGTGTTGTCCGCTGTGATGCACTTGGTCGTTTAGTAAAATAAACTACCAGGTCGTCTCAATCCAAGTGGTATTTTCCAATATCCATATTTCATGTTGAAACAATTATGTAGTGGTATAGATCGATTCAATTAACAACTTGGCTTAGACAGATTGATCTGGTTGATCGTTGGAATATAAATCGATTATCCGATTAACCGCTACACCTCTACACAGACAACATAAAAAAAACCTCACACAATATCACCATCAGAGTTATACATTTGCTCCAAGCTTGATGTTTAATAGTTTTGGCAGCTACTGCCAAATTTAGGTTTTCTCTTTCAAATCAACAGAATCCCCCGCCCCCCCAATCTTTCTAACGGTGCCCTAGAAAAACTGCCTGCTTTCTCACTTCTCCTGCTTTTAGAGCTGGTATGGGGCAACATTTTAATGAGCCAGATATAACAGAAAGAAAATCCTATGTTATAAAAATGCATAAAGAATGAAGATTAGGAGATTTATTTGAATTATTCAGCTGTCTATTTTTATCAGCAGGCTGTGAAGTGAGTGGGCGGGGCTAAATAAGCAGTGGTAGATAGTCGTGGAGTCGCATTTAACAAACCGGCTGCTTCTCTCAAGAGCAATTTGTTAAGTTTTTTATGTTGTTTGTCTAGAGTATTATAGTATGGATTTTACGTTCGACGAAGACCAAGCTCCCCAGAATGCTTTGCCGAACACCTGCTCTCTTTTTTTTTAAAGACTCACTCCAGAGATAGACATCGAGGTGTGGAGGGTCAGGAAAAATGGTGACCATTAAAATCAACTTGTCCCTGGCGTTCCCCCAGAGGCGTCGGACTATAACGAACAATGAAAAGTGAATTGGCTGTCCATTGGTTGCCAGCTGTAATTACTTCACAAAAATTCCTATGCCTCTAAAAAAATGCATGCTGACAGGTCTTCTGCTAGTGGGATCTCATTATTGGAGACAATTAGGGATGATGTACATGAAGAATATTACAAGTGGAGAGCTCTCTGAGGCAGTGCGTTTTTCATTAACACCACCAATGATTGTATCTGTTTCAGCAAAATGGATGCATGCTTCCTGAATGGGTAATGCAACTCGACACCGCTGGTAAACAGAACAAGAGGCTGTTTGGCAGTGTTGTCCATTCTTTTGACCGGAACAAAACTGATGATAACACAGTGTCTGTTTGGAATTACAATGTGTGTGCTTCTTATTGGCTTTTCCTCTCTGTCTTTTTCATGGCAACCTGCTGCAGACTCACCTTTTGGCCAGCAATTTTCTTCAGTAAAGACTTGACAAAATGGCCTCTCTGGAATCTTTTTCCCATTGTTTGGAAAGTCAGTCTGCTGCAGAGGTCGCACTGGAGAGGCTATTTGTGGCTCTTAAATGATTTGACCAAAGATCAAGAGTGCAATTGTGCCCTGTAACCATCCCAACTGGTTAATTACGTTGTAAATGGCCCAAATGGATGGGACTGATGGACCTATGATGTGTAAATATATATATATATATATATATAGCCATGACAGTATGACATAGGTGATGCTCTTTTTTCATCTTTTTGCCTCCATGCAATATTGCTGCATTCAAGAACATGCTGAACATGGGTTTTTGAATGTTCTTTTAGCATATAGTGTTCACACAGGTGCCAAATGTGGAAAAGGTGCAATTCTCATGAATCTTGCTCCAGTCTTTTCTTTCACAGCTAGATATATGAAAGACTTGGTGGCACAAACCATAATTTCTTGCAATCAATTTCTCCTCCATGATCAATTTCCATGACGCTACTCATGTATCACTCTCTTATCCAAGCACCAGGTTGGTCAAAGTTCAATTTGTTTGATTTTCAGCGCATGTTCCATTGCCGTGCGTCTTGTGCATAGAGCCCAAAAATGGGCTTCATCTTGCATAGCGACATGTGAACACAATAATTTTGAAGCCCAAAACGTGCATATATGCGTGTCTACATAGATGTTTTATTGGAAGTGGTCGCTCAAATGTGCATTTCTGAGCCTGGTGTGAGCGTAGCATTGCGTTTACTCAGCACCAGAGATCTTGAGACAATGGACACCGTTCTAAAGAGCAGATGTAGAATTTCAGAAAACAAAAAGGCATGTTAACACCCTGCTGCTCACCTGTCTACGGGGAGGAACTCTGCTGTTGCGGCGCCTGTCCTGCCAGCTAAAGCAGAAAACAAGTTAAAAGACTTGCAATTGCCAAAGGACAACAGCAACGTTTAGGCTGCGGGTAGGAATGCCTCTGTTTTTGTGTGATTTTCTTTTATTGTTCCACTTTTTTGTGTTGGGAAGTGGTGAGATCAAAAGGCAGCTGGAAGGGAGGAAGGGTTAAACTCCAGCCTTTATAGCGCAAATGTTTACCATTCCCAGTGCCATGTAAAGATTTTGTTTGCCCAATAGACAAGTTGTTACCTTTACACAAAGACCCTGCCTTCCCGGCGTATTGTTGATTTTCATGCGGTAAAGCTGTGTGTGTGACAACATTCAGCCACTAACTATCCCAGCTCCACATCAGAGCCGAAAAAAATGTTTTTTCCTTTCTGAAGCAATTTAAAGTGGGAGATTTGGTTTCTGTCCACGGGTTATACTTCTTTCCCTAGTGATCTGGTTTACTCAGCGCTCTTCATTATTCTACCACCAACGGTAACTTGGAGCAAAGAGCTTGGGAAGAGATTTTCAAGTTCTATCTGAGTGGATAAACTCTTTGTTGAATCCCTGCCAAGAATCTAAAGAGGCGTGCGCTCCATTTGAAAACCTGACCTTAAACATCTTCGCCCGGTGGATTAGATTAGGGAAGTATCTGAAGAACAAATTATATCAAATCTCTTAAAATCTATAAAGGAAGTGATATCTTTAGCATGTAATGGCTTCTTCATATCTGCCAATGGAATAAAAATGGATATTATCGCTGTCGCTCTAAACTGAGAGAAGGAGCTACATAAAGCAAATTCCTTTGTTATCTTTACAGGCATGTCTGTGAAGTTAGAGGGATTTAGTTGAAATGTGTGACATTCCAGCTTTGGTTACTCGGCGCCCTCCATGTCAGAGGACAAGGAAAGGAGCAGTCTCCGAGGGGGGGCTCTTGACAAAGACTTTAATCTATTTCTTTTTTTCCTGGTTTTCTTTGATTGTCATAGCTCACGTGGTAATTCCTCTATGAGATGGATGAGCCATGGTCTTCCAGGATTAAGATTCTTGCATTGTTAATGGCTCCAGACATCCCCGTGAGAGGGGAAAGAAGAGCGTCGTATCATTTTACGGCATCCAATTTGTAGCTTGTTTGTCGTGCGTTTGTGGTTTTGCAATTCTTTCCGGGTCACTGTGAGAGTGCTCTTGAATGAAATCCCTCCTTTTTGGCCTGTTAGGCTCAGAAGGATCTGAGATTGCTCAATTAGCCCGAGTGGGGAACAGTCCTCTTTTATTTCTGACATATCCCTTGGCCTCCACCTCTGGAGAATATCTCTCATCTATCTGTTAGCTCCCTGTGGGTGTGTGCCTGAAGCAGGAGCACAGGAATGGAAGTCCCCACCACGGGCCGCAAATTCCTCCATATTCCCTTCCTCCATCAACAGATCCACACACTCAAAGAAATGAAAAAGTGCTGTAGTATTATTTATGTAAAGTATTTATGTTGAAAATATTAAATAAGTTCACTTTCAGTGATATAAACAAGGGTGTTACATTGCATTTAAATAACAATAGCAATTTGGGTAATATTTAAAAATGTTTAATAAAATTTATTTAACACAATCAATTTTTAAAAGGACAGTTGTCCCAACAAGCTTTCCGTTCATCTGACGCATGCGCATTACGCAATGAAATTCAGCAAGAAGACAGCGGCCGCCATTTCTCGACGACTCCTCATCTAGTAGTTTGCTCAAGAATTTTCATCAAGTTTCTGGTAAGTACTTTAAGTGTAACAAACATACAAATGAAAACGATGTATACATTTTTTACATTGGGGATTAATAATCAAGATTGTGACAAGCACTGTTGATTTCTGAAAAAAAAAGAGGGCGGGAACATTTTGAAACGTTAGCTAAATACTAACGGTACACGTAGTTGATCGAACCGTTTCGGTAGGGCAAATTCTGTTTGGATCACTTTTGTACCGCTTCGTTTTGGAGGTTATTTTGTTTATCCCCTCGTCCCCCAATGCATAAACTTTGTGCCGAGGCGGAACTAATGTTAAGTCCGAGTTCCCGCCGAGACGCTCATGTCTGCGCTCGCGCCAGTTTAGGAAGGGGAGGAGACCAGAGCGTAGCAGTGCAAGTGAGTGTAGCTCTTTCAGCGTGTGCTGCTGAGTTCACCGTAAGTTTTAAGAGTTTTGCCTTTTACGCGTCATTACCGCGTTAACGCAAATGTTTTGTGTCTCCCCTTCCTATCTTCTCCGACACCCCTTGCCAGGGCGGCTCCAAGGAGGAGCGCTTCGTCCCTATTGCGCCGGTGGACCGAGCGAATCGTGTCTGTGCAGAGCAATCGGACTTAATACTGAACGTTTTGTGGATGAGAGGCGGATGCGTTGTTACGTGTGGGAGCCTTCAGACTGTCATCGGCCCCGCAGCTCTATGTAAACGAGCAGCAGGAGAACATGTCTCCAGCTCACACGGAGGCTGTGAGCTTTCCAATGCAAAATTCCGCTCAGTCCAAACGATCACGTCAATTTGTGTTTCCAGTCGTGTCCCGACTAAATAAAGGCTGATGTTATTCCCCCATATTCACGTTCAGCCAAGCTGTAGATTGCAGCTTTTCCCGCATCGATTCATGTTCATGAGGCTAAATGTTGTTAGTGCATGTTAGCCTTCACCTAACCATACTTTCGGCTTCGCTCTGGCAGAAAAAAGCACTGACCACACAGATTAAAAATAAAATGAGCGAACAGGAGCTTCATAATAACCATAACATAGCAATAATAAACGTACGTTTAAAAGATCATCTCGTATATTACGGAGCTGCTAATAGATGGACTATTGTCACTATGACTGATGTAAATTCACTCCTGAGCATGCGCTGTTCTCTCCGTTGCGCAGCAGAGCGGCTTTTCCAAACCCGTTGGTGATGGCGGATTTTTTCACGCTGCTTTTAACGATTGCTTTGAACTTGAAAGCTGCATCATATTGTAGTGGCGATCACGTGCACGTTGGGTCTAATGGCACCAAAGGACTCTGGGATGCGGCCGGGCATGCGTGTTTTGTTGAACCATGACTGAAGTGTCTAAGACACTTCACTCTAAGGTGTGTTGAAAAATAAATGACTCATTGCTTGGAGTTGGATAGAATATTCAACCCATGCTCCGAGTTCGCAAGTATGTTCATGGCGGCCGTCAATTAAATCCATAAATTAGCCGCGTCACTGAATATGCCGCAGGGCTGCAAGCGCAGGAAAAAAGTAGCAGCTTATAGTCCGGAAATTACGGTAGTTTGTGAACGTTTCTTTTTTTGTGTGTGTTTTCACAGACCACATCTGTTGAAAAACGAAGAGAATGCATCCTGAAAGCGGTTTGTCTTTACCTCAATGAAAGTCCTGATGACCTGATAAAGGAGTCCCTGGTAAGTGTCAAATTTGTATGACATGAATCCTTGGGTGTAACATTTCTTCACTTAGAAATGTTAAGACTATCTTCATACAGGTTTTGTATTTAGCTCCATAAACAAATAAAACTCAATTTTTCCTAGAAAGCTCAGAATTTAAAGTGTGCTTACAAGGTTTGGTGGTCAATCATCCAGCAATTTACAATATTTCTTACAGGTTTTTAGGCCAGAGCTTGGGTAAATATCAGGAGTATTATTTTTATCTAGGCTGAAAAAAGTCATGATGTAGGTAAAGCTTTTTATGTATAAATATTTTCTAGTTGTTGTTCTTTATTATTGTAGTTGATTTTGTATTTGGGTTGTTGGTAAATGCCATAAAAAATTTGAACTTTAATCAATTTTTTTTAATACATATAACGTGACAGACTATCTGAAACACACCTAAAACACATCTTCATAAGTAATTTATTTTAAATCCCTGCTTTAGGATGCTGATCTTGAAGCGGAGCAGGCAACGAATGAGCAACTTGACATGGTGATCCACGTCATTCAACATGAAGGAGCTGAGCCCACAGATGACCCCGCAGAGATGAACATTTTCATAGAGGGGGTGGAAGTGCTGCAGGATGTAAAGGACGTGGTTTATGGTTGCACTCTCCTCCTGGGGCTCATCTACTGCCTTAATTTGGAGTTCCCCAGTAAGCTGAAATACACGTTTGAATTCATTCAGAAAGTATTGATGGACATGGATGGACAAAAACTGTCACCCAAGTTACAGGCCCTAAAGGTAAACTATATGATTAAAGGAAAGTTCACAAAGTTCCTAAAGCATAATTCTTTGGATTTCTCACAGTTGGAGTTCAGTTAACGTGTTACCGTTTCTGATTGTTAATCGTTTTATCACCTCACCAATGCACTTTGGTATTTTGTATTATTTTTTTGTTTACATGTGTCTACACATAAAGGGAAATAACGGGAAAAGGCAACAAAGACGGACACGCACTTAAGAAGACACAAACTCAAAAAGGCACTTTGTTAAGTCCGTTTGAGAGTTGACTTGTGTTTGCCCTTGTTTGTTTATTTGTTATAAATAAAAAATGTGAATGTCAAATGATTAAAGTTGTGGTTATTGAAGTCCTACAACATGATTACAATTAAATTTAGTATTGTTAACGTGAGGGATTTTAGTAAATGGAACAAAAAAACTAAACATGATTCATAAATTTAACATAACTAAAAATCGACTCTTGATTATGAATAAAACAATAAATTAGTAAAGTCAACATAACTGTTAATAAATGGAATGGAAGAATTTTGAGTAAATCCAATATAAAAATTAACAACTTTTACTTAATAATGTTAAGTAAATTCAATCTGATTGCTTAATTCAACGCAACAATGTTGAGTAAATTCAATATAATGATTAATAAATCCAACGCAACAATGTTGAGTAAATTCAATATAATGATTAATAAATCCAACGCAACAATGTTGAGTTAATTCAATATAATGATTAATAAATCCAACGCAACAATGTTGAGTAAATTCAATATAATGATTAATAAATCCAACGCAACAATGTTGAGTAAATTTAATATAATGATTAATAAATCCAACGCAACAATGTTGAGTAAATTTTACATAATAGCACTATGTAAACTTACAATAACTGTGTAATGTAGCGCTTATTCAAGATAGTATGTTGAATTTTAGTCATTCAGTCTGTCTCAGATTTAAACAAAATTGTTTTGTGGGACCGGTTGACGATACTTTTTTATTTAAATCTAATGTTTCATTTCTTTGAGTGCAGGGTTTCACTGTTCCTAATTGATATCCCCCCCCTTCCCACCTTATTCTCTTTTTTTCCTTCCATCCGTCTCCTCTGTTTCGTTCCTCCATGCAAACGTCTCCAACCCACATCTCCCAACTTTTTGCCAGTCGAGCACTCCCCCCTCCTTGTTGAATTAAAGAAAGCGTAAAGGCATCTTTGCATGTTTCTTCCACAGACCTGCCCTAAATTCACAGCAGGAACATTTCTAGTTTGCAGTTCTCTGATCTACTGAGGAAAATGCTGACAGGTGTCAGAATCAGGAACAGAAGCAGGGCTGTGCTGACAACACGGGAGGAGGAGAGAAGGCTGCGCGTGAGGGAAGACAGAGATTGAGAGATAAGCCCAGAGTAAGCAGTCTTAGCGAGGGAAAATAAAAAGAGGACAAGAAGAAACAATTTCTCTGACAGGTAGAAGGTTTTTTTTTCCTTCTTCTTCTTCTTCTTCTTCTCTCACTCCAACGTATCTGTGCATTTGCCAGAGGAAAGTGACTGATTCTCAAACATCACATTAAGCTTCAGAACGGCTGTGATTCTGGCTGGTAACAACACATGTTGCACTGTGATACTTCGTGATTAGATCCACTTTTATCTCCATTCAGGGATCATCCATTTTGATTTTGATTTGCCTAATTTAATAGGGAATCAGTGGAGGTAAAATGGCTGACAGTGACAAAGAGCTGAACACAGGCCGCGCTCAGAGACCGCCTGCTCGAAGGTGAAGTGGTAATGAGCAACCGCAAACCTAGAGTTTTGCCTCCAAGATGTCGAAAAAAAAAAGAAAGAAATAAAATGTCATTTCAAGGTGTATTATGCAGCCTCATCTTTTCTTGTTGTGCTCATCACAGAATGACTTTGCTGCACTCCAAGCTGTCGGCTTCTGTTATATTGAAATTGTGCGTAATATGATAAAACAGAGCTGACTGATATTGATTTTCACACCTTGTAAAAGTAAAAAGGCTTGTATCACTTGAAGGAAAGATGGGATTTTCCACTTTTTTCCTCCTTGAATTTCCTTTTCCAACACCACAAAAAGTGCAGACTCCTTTAAATTTAAGCTTTTGAAGAACAGATTTAAAGTCCCACTCTGTTCATATTTTGATCTATTGCAAAATCATTCGCAGTGGTCTTATAATTATGGCTATGAAATATAAACCCTGTGTCCTCCATCATCAGAAAAATGCCACAAGAACATGTTAAAAGCATCAAAAATGTGATTTTCATCAGAGTGGATCTTTAAGGAGACCCTCCACTTTAACTGGAAGCTCCAACAAAGGCTCATTCAGAACTTGATAAAAGGGTCTTCATTTCCAGTGGAGACGGAAAACATAGTAATGATATAATGCCATAATAGTATCCCTTGAACCCTCACATATGCCAAAGCTCTTCTGAATATACTCAGTGTATTTAATCAGCTCAAGAGGGGACGGCTTATCTTTTTACACTTGTCATGGATAGTACATTGAACATATCAGAGAGAGAAATGGGAATAGTTCATTATTTTCTGGGGCTCACAATGAGTCTGGTGTATCTTATTGCAGGCCCTCCTCTGACAGCTCATTTTCCAGACAATCCTGGCATTCAGTTCACAACACAGCAGGGCGAGAGACAGACAGAGACTGAGAGGGAGAGAGAAAGAGGGAGGAAACACGGAGGCAGGCAGAAAATAGGGCTCCGGATCTCCATTGCTTATTCATGATGCTGTGGCATGCTAGGTGTGTTAATAATCTCTTCAGAAACCAAGCGAATCACAGTTGTTTGTTGAACACCTAGCCAATCTGGGCCCCAATCAGCAGCAGATGGGAAAACAGGGGGATCAGGATGATCCGAGACAGAGGGAGGCAGATTAAGAACAGGTAATGTGCAGAAGTTGATGGGGGCCGAGTGTGTATTAAAGGGAGAAGAGAGGGTACCTGAATTGTAAATCAGTCTCAGAGAGTGTGTACACGCGATGTGGAGTGTGTGCGCTCGAGTGTGGTTTACAAGAGCGTGTTCACAGAGGTTAATCAAAAATGAAGTGAGCAAGAAAGAGACGGGGAGACCGATAAAGACGAATCAGGAGAGAGAAATACTGTGAGTTGGGGGTGGTGGTGAAGTGAAATTCAAGAGGTAGAGCTATAGCTTTGTCTCCAGCCTGCTCCTCTTTTGTGGCTCTGATTGATTCTGCTCGTTGTCTGAGGAACTGAGACAGCGACCATTTTTCTAACCGCACCATTGTCTTTTTAATTCTTTGAGATAGCAGCTGGAACACCCCCTGATTTTCCTGTGCAGCACAAAGCACCGTGTCAAGAAAAACAGAGGTCTGCATGGGGCTGCTGAAACATTAGTTCCTCAACTAAAAACACTTCACATGTTGTCCATTTCTCTGTCACTTACAAGGCAGTAAGTCACCTTAAGCAACAACTTTACCTCACATTCCCCACGCATCCTTTGCCAGACTTTGCTGCATCTGTGTCGTCTGAAATTTAAAAACAGGTTTAAAGACCCGCAGCACACACACTTGCTGGTTGATGTGCTGCATTGATGCAGAAAACACAGCTGCAGGATTGAATCTGTTCCACCAGTGTGCAGCTGTTTGCCATTCTTGCTTTTTGTGCGACAGCGGTCTGATGCAGGTGTTCTGGCATGGACAAGCTATTAACTTAACTAGTTTAATAATCTAATCTTTATGAGCCTTAATGGTAGCACAATCAGAGGTGAGAGTGTCGTTCTTCATTTATAGCTGGGCTGTGAAACAAAAAAACAAAGGAAACTGGTTCTTGGGGGACGGTGCTGTTGAAGGTGACGTCATTCTTTGGTGCTGTATTTATTTTAGTGTTTCTAAGCAGGTTAAGGAAATGTTTCACTTACTTTGTAAAGAAATATTTCAAGCATTAGATATTTCTGTAGCAGCATCTGAGATTGAAACAAAGTGATGTTCTGTAACAGTGAGGAAGAAGAGCTCCTCTGACATCCAGATTTGAAACGAGTTGTGTTAAAAGACTGATATTACACAATGGTAGGGGGTTCCCTTGTTTTAAGCTACATTTACACCATCTTCGGCAACGCGCCTTCAAGCAGGCCATTTTCAATGAAAAGCCTATGTAAACGCGTGCAAATGTGCGTTTTGGGATTCTGCATTCAAAGCTCTTGTGAAGCTACGCACCTTTTTAGGATCATTTTCAGGTTCTACCTGAAATATGCAAGGTTTTAGCTCTATTTTCAGGCTCTACTTGCAAAATGTACTGGGATTTAGTGTGCAACAAAAGTTAAACCACCTGAACTTTGACCAATCAGGGAATTGGATTTGCACCGCTTTGATATTTTGCTCTTAGCCTCTTTCAACTGCTGGCATACATGAGTTAGTAAAGAGTAGAAAAAGAAGAAAAACAAGAAGCCCCTTCCTGATTGTCCAGTGTGCACGCCATGGGCTAAACAAGCGTTGTTGGAACATGTCACATGGCCGGTGTGAACGTGGCCTAAGATTTGCATCTCAAAATAAGTGGCAGGATTTTTGCAAGGTACTGTGACGTCACAGTGTAGCTAAAAATCACCTTGATTTGTCAAACGTTCAATTTCAAGAACTAAAATCCATCGATTTCTTCTAAACCAACCAGACTTTTTCCCATTAGAAGATTGGTTGAGATCTGAAATTATGCAACATTTCATATTCATGATGAAAGATCTTTTTTTTTTGGAACTACAGATGATGAGATGCAGGTTTGGAAGGAGTGGAAATATTACATTTAAGGAGCAGACATGAATACAGAAGTTTGCCGAGTTAAAACTTAATGGGATTTAAAAATAAGACTCAGAAGTCTTACCGTGTAAAGAATTCATCAGCACGTCTCACTCATTTCTCCTCCGTGCCCTTCACTCTTCTCCAGCACAGTTTTGTTCAGCCTCTCTTGCAGCTTGGCCTGTCCATAGAAATGCTGTGATAACTGATTACATGAGCTGCTGCTCAAGAAGTTTGGAGACCAGATGTAAAAAGGAAAAAGAAGGTAATTCGGCATTGATTTTAATCCAGTTTCAAAAAATGTCATTAAAGCTGTAGTTTGGAAGCAATGAACACAAAGTTGTAATATCATTTCCAAAGGAGGCACACCATGTCAGAGAGAGGAGAGCACATTTAATTAAGTGTCAGACTCAAAGCAGAGCTAGAAAGGCTTTCTTTGTGCTTTTTTTTTTTTTTTGACAAAGTGTTTAACTGACTTGGTATAAAGACTTTTTGAAATATAATCTATTAAAAGAAGGGTACAATCTCTCTCAGATAACATACCGATGTGTTACACGCTACAGTTTGGCACAAAGCTTTGAAATATGTTTGATTTACCGGCAACATCTTACTGGATCTGGACTAACTCTTGTTGTCTTCATTTTAGGGGTGTAATTATTTATTTTAACAACAAT
Organism: Oryzias curvinotus; assembly: GCA_023969325.1. Classification (NCBI taxonomy): domain Eukaryota; kingdom Metazoa; phylum Chordata; class Actinopteri; order Beloniformes; family Adrianichthyidae; genus Oryzias; species Oryzias curvinotus. The sequence goes on along the minus strand of CM043715.1, from coordinate 14,091,710 downwards.
TCATATAATAATTTGTGGTTGCTGTGAGAATTCGTAGTCGATTTTGGTTCATATTGAATGATCCAATTTTCTGACCTAAAATCGATTCACATCAAAATGATGCAAAGGGAACATTATTAGAACATTCCACTGTTTGGACGCATGTCTTTGCTAAGTTCAAAGCCTTTCCACACATTGGACTGGAATGATGGACTGATCATTTTCTATCACATGTGTGTTGTCTGCTGTGATGTCACTTGGTTGTTTTACCCTATAGTAAAATAAACCTACTGTGTCACAATCCAAATGGTTTTTTCCAATATTGATTTAATCACTATTTCATTTTGAAATGATTTTATAATGTATGGCTCAATTTGATTTACTACTTGCCTCTGACAGATCATAGGAATGTAAATCGATTCATTGATAAACTCAATCGTTACACCCCTATTTTATTTTAAATGTTACAACACTAAACTCAGTAAATTTTGGCCTTTTTGTCAGGACTGGTGTGTGTGTGTGTGTGTCTGTGTGTGTTTGTGTACGTGGCAACAACAGTTTAAAGATAAAACCGCTCAGCACGAGGAAAGACAACACCTCAGATCTCCAGAGCAGTTCCTGATCCTCTCAAAGTTTTCCACTCCTTTACAAAAGAACGACTTACTGCAGCTTTGTTGATGAAATGCTATAACTGTGGACTGATACCATGTGGAGTAAACAACTTGATGAGGACACACTATACATATAGACTTGCTTAAAGGACTTGTGGCTGGAGGTGGTCCGGACGGTTGCAGAGCGACTGCCAAGGCAGGGCTTGTATTACAGAGATCCTGGGATATCAGACACCAGGCAGCCTGGGCTCCCTCCAGGCAGGCCAGACTCTGGCAGCTGGCCTGCAGCCCAGAAAGCTACAAGCAGCTCCATTACCTGTAGCACTGACGCCTCTTTAGAAGCCCTCATGGTGGAACTATAGGTGCACTGCGGGAATTAAATAGGCTTCAGATTTTAGGAAGTGTACAAATAGGGTGTAGTTACAGCAGCTTTTCTGCACCTGCTGCAGACACAAACAGAAAACCCACATTCTCAAACGCACGAACCTTCGCTGAATGACGAGTGATTTTCGAGGCATTATGGGTCTTGGCACCGGCTGTTTGTTTTATCTTCTTCATGTCTGTGAACAGAGAGATTAAAAATAAACTCTGCTTTGTTTAAAAAGGGGAAAAAAATCAGCTGTCTTCTGATGAGTGCGTTGTAGCCCCCAGTTTTCCATCCAGAATACAAAGAGACATTTATCATTGCGGCTGTAGTAAAAAAAGAATGGTGGGGGTGGGGGGTGGGGTATCCTCCTGTGCTGCTGAAATGTTTTTATCCCTTCATAGTTACGTTGGCCATGAAATCCCACCAACAAATCACTCAACGCAAAGAAATATTGAAGACCACAACATTTAAAAAAATTAAACTGATGATAAAAAAAAATCATCCCATTAAAGAAATCAAAATAAAACTACAGAAACCAATACACATTTCCAAAATCTGTAAAACAAGTCATTTCCGGAAATCAAAATGAAATGTTAAAAAACAAAACAAACAAAATAAGAAACCGGAACAGAACGGTACTCTGGGACATCATTGACTGGGTGATGACGTCTGATTTTTAATGTTTGAGAGAAAAGTTTGATGATTAGTTCGGAGCATATCCAGCATCGCTTTATGCCAAATCAGTTGAAATGATGCAAAAACGTCATCATCCAATCAACAACTACCCATTATACCTACCGTTTCCAGTTTCTTATTTTGTTGTATTTTATTACATTTCATTTTGATTTCTGGTAATGATTTATTTGGAATTTCATTTTAATTTCTAAAATGTGATGTATTTCTATGATCTGCTTTGCCTTTTTAATGGATGTTGTAACCTTTTGCGTTGAGTAATTCGTTGGTGTGATTTGCACTTCCGGGCCACCATACGCCCTGTTTATGTTAGAAATTATTTCACCTGGAAAAGCCCTTAAACATTAGTTTTTAATACCTTCATTTTGTTTTTTGTTTTTTTTTGTCATCCACATCTTTTAAAAAATATATTAGCTCTCATCGTGTTGGCTCTCCTATCTCTGCAACATTATCACTCAAATGAAATATGAAGCAGGAGTATTCAGAGCTATGTCGTCCTCCTCAGCTGTGGCAACAAAGGTTACTACCTCAGGCAGAGTACTGTAATATTTCCATATTTTCCTCAGCTCATGTATATTCAGTGGGGATGATTTATTCTGTAAGATTTTATTGCTGTTTAAATGCAGGATTTCTCTCTCGCAGATACCCCAGAATATACGGCGAAGCTGAACCTAGCAGAGTGCGCTCGCTGCCTTTGTGCTCTGCAGAAGTTAAAGGGGTTAAAGAGAAGTCATCCAAACCACCTCCATCATTACTATCTTTCATTCACCAATTAGTGTCAGCGTTCCCCCTCACTGTCCCCTACATGACCTTGCAAAAATGAGCTCAGTATGTCGTAATTCATTGTTTTTAGTCAGCCTCACTAGTGGGAGGCACCTTATGTCTGCCAGTGACCCACATTATGAACTATTGATGAGAGAGTGAGGGCACAGTAACTGAGAGGAGGGACCTGCAAAGGTATGAAAGGACCCCCAGAGTCCTCCTCCCAACCCCATTCTTGGCCAGCACCTCTGCATTTTGTCTTTCAACGCGTCTTCATACGCAGCTTCTATTTTCTTTTTCCTTCCTCCGCACTCCTTTTCATTCCTCGCCAATGAGTTATATGTCGTTGTTCACTGCAAGGACCATATTTCTGCTAAACTTGATTTTTCTTGTTGCCCAAAGATCAGAAACTGCCACATCCTGATCAGCTCATAAACGTACTATGATGTCTGGAGCAGGATCGTTTGTGAGGTCGAGGGCCACAAAGGATTCAAAGAAAAGATTTGACATTACTGTGTCATAGCTGGCGGTGGTGGATAATCAAATTAGAACAAATTTGTCACCATTAAAAATCAGTCACAAAGGCGCTCAATTTTAACTTTTTACAGCTCATAAAATATTTCCTTCAGGCTAACACTTTTTGTTCTGGCCAATAACTTAATTGCGATACCACATTAGTATATCATATGACATTAGTGCATTGGATAAAGTTTCAGAACTTTTAATACTTCAAGAATTGTTTCATGTATGAAGTAAAAAGAAGTAGTTCAGTCATTTTCAAATGGCTTTTGTTGTTTATTTAACTAGGGAGTACTTAGTATCACAAGGTTTGATGTGTGACACATACTATATGGATGTAATATTTAATATTCTCTGCATTCTTCAAGCCTCCTTGCTAGAATTCAACTTTACAAAAGAGCTAACAGATCCTCACTGGGAACTTCGATCCGATCATTATATTGATCTATTGTGAAAGCATTCCCAGTGGTTTTTTACTTAAGATTATGTCGTTTTTAGAAATAAATCATTGAACCTACGTCGTTTTCTAGGACATAGTTTCTGTAGACCAGCTGTAGTTCATCAGAATTCCCCTCTGAGTTATTTTCCCCACATCCCATTATCCATCTGTTTACACGCTCTCCCGCTAGCTTACAGCCCCTCACAACCCCAACCTAACATTAGCCGCGAAACAAAAAGGGTGAGAAATATTGGAGCAATCCAGCCCTACAGTTTTAGTCATAATTCATCTCAAGTGAGGTAAACAATGACGTATGCGGATCTAGTCTTCCAAAAGTGGATGCATCAGAGTGGAGTGGAGCAGGAAGCTTGTGGCCTGCCGATTGTAGCTTCTATGTCACACCTACAAGCTTTTTTTCAATGTATATTTATAATCTGCTTATTATTCACAACAATTTGAATAAAGAAATACAAATGCAATTTTAAGTTGAATTTACTTTTTATATGTCTGTTATCATGAGAAAAGTCCCGCAAGTTAAAAAAAACATGTTAAAAACACCAAAAAAATTGATTTTTATCGGAGTAGGTCTTTAACCTCACGAAGGCAAAATGTCCATATTATGTAGCATCATGTCAATAATATTGTGGTTCATAAAAGGGCAAAGAAAAAAAAGGGTTCTATCAACTAATAGAGTCCTTGTATTTAGTTGGACTGTATTTGATTCTTGGTAATATTTTGCAAACCAAATGGACTTTTCAACCTGCCTGTCCCCCACCCACTTTTTTTTTTTTTTTTTTTAAAGGAGGACGAAAGGCAATGAGAGATGTAGACTGTTAAGTTTAATGGCTGACAGGAAAGCTCAGAATGACTCTTCTTAATGGGATGCCTCTGCTCATGCAGACCTCGTTAAAGAGGAGGCTAGCATGCACGTAGAGGACAGGGGGGGAGGCTTCGGCTACGCGGACACTGCACACCCACCCCCCACATTATCTCAAGGATCTTCAGCAGGGATCTCAAGCTTCTTTGTGTTTTCTTCTGTGCTCTCTCTGCATTCAGCCCAGATTAGCATCAGAAATACTGTAAATAAAGCAGACAATCGGGCCGGGACCCCTTGTATCCACAGTGCTTACCGACTCCCCCTTCCTTCACCTCACCCCCCACCCTCTGCACTCTACATGACTTTAACCAGCTTGGATTTGCAACTGAATGTCAAGCCTGGTGTTTGGCTTTACCACGGGGCAGGTTGTTCCTCGGCTGCCTCCCCAGAAAAAGGAACTGGAGGCTCGAGAAGAGCAAGGGAATTGGATCTTTGACACCTGTCACTTCCACTCGACTGCACCTTGCTCCCTCGCCACGCATAAGGACTTTTCATGTCACAGCTCAGCATGTTATCATGAGTGGGCACAGGGTCTGAGAAATCCAATTACTACCACTGCGTCAGAGCCCAGCTATCCTTATGCATGCTGTAGTCATGTTCCTCAAATCAGAAAAGATGTGCCTATTAGTTCCTTCTCCTTTCTTCGGAAAACTCTCCCACCTCCGTTTTAATCTGTGTGTTTTATAAGCTTGCAGCTTTTCTCCTGGACTGCCTCGCTCCTGACAATCCTCTACACAGTGTGGCACTGGCTAGTGGGTGGCTAATGCAACACACATTGGTTCTGACTGTGTTATATTAAGTGGTATCGTGGTACAGACCTCACTGTGGTGGATAATGGAGAACCTGGCAGGGAATCAGCACGCCTCCCAGATGCCAAACAGATTGGCCTTCGTGACAGGGCAATAGGAAGTGTGTTAGGACGCGTTAGGCCCAGTGGGTGTAAATCTAATGCATCTTCACACAACAGGGCGGGTAAAGGGGGTCACTGTGTTTTTCTTATTTCTTTTATCTGCCTTTCATCCATAAGTGGTGCCTTCCATGTGTCTCAGTCGGAAACTCTGCGACTTTTTTTTCATGATCTGTTTCCCAACGAGGCTGACTTCCTCTCACTGTACCCGTGCCTCTTTCCTCATGCTATCACAATCTTCATGTTACAGTGTCCTATTTCTAGAGATTCTTAAAGAAAGGAGAGTTTTTTTTTTTTCTTCTTTTTAAAGGAGGAAGAAAAAAAAGGGAAAATAGGGACAAGAGAGACAGAAGGCTCCCTGTTGGTGCTTTTGTGACAAGATAAAAAGGAATTTAAAACACATAGTCGTGGCTTACACAAAATGAACATGACTAAAGAAGACACCATATTATATTAATTATGTAAGGCCGAACGTTTGAGGCAAAGCAGCGGCTCACAGTGGGAGACAGTAGTTTGCAGCACAGTGTGTCATCCCCAGTCGCTTGGACACAGTGATGGGTGCTGAAGTGCAGAGCTTAATTTCTGATGGTTAAGCGGAATTGCATTTTTTTATGGCCTGAAAAGGGAAGTAAGGGAATGCAGGTTGATCTGAAATTATGACCAAAAAAATCTATCACTTGCAGATCGGCTGTGTTTGTCTAAGAGTTTGCAACTAAAGAAATGGATCCTATGTCTTAAAAAAATCTAATGTAGTCTGTGATGTCTAGATAAGAGTGGGAATTAGGTTGCCTCATAATTTGAGGTTGAGTTACTAAAAAAAAGAAGAAAAAACTTCAAATCTGCAGTAAATCAACTCTTGTGGACTTCAGAAGTAAACAAGCAAAGCAGATTGTTACTGCCCACCCCCTTGATTCTGGTTTATGAGCTCATGGTATGATATTGATTCAGTTTTTTCTAATTTTCACTTTAAAATCAACCCTGCTTGAGTTTTGACAAAGAAAAAGTTTGAAGCCAAACAAAGGTTTAAAAAACAGTGGCAGCAAATCCTCTTTTAATGAAGTGGCATTATCCTTAAGAAGAGATTTAAGGTTATTAACAGAAATAAATGAAGATCGATTTGAGAAAAAAAATCTTTTTAAACTCAGCTCTATGGAGAAGTCCATAAGAAGAATCGTGTCTTTACAGAAAGTTTTATGACTTTATTCCCCGATGTTGGCTTAGATCCAACTGTTGCTGTCAATCTTCTCCCTTCCGGTTTCAATTTTCAGTTGATGCTGGATTTTTGTGTTTAGTGCCACTATGAGAGGTCATAAATTATAACGCACTACTCTTTTAGCAAAAAAAAGGCCCAGTTTGCAGATAGAAAAATAGAATTTTCTATAAAAAGGTGCGGGGAGTCTTAAAGTCTGTTGGAAACAGTTCAGTTGCTATACAGACATATCTCGAATGAATTAAGGAAACATTGATCTAATGTTAGAGAAAGTGGAATCAGGAATCACATTAAGATTTTGCAGAGGATGCATTAAACTACACTTCCATTATAAAATGTTTTTCTTTATTCCAGTGTTGAAACATGGATTTAAACTGCGTTCACAACAAATGCAAGTTATTTGGTAAGGAATCAGGAATTGTTCAGGGGGCTCGACTACCTGGCAGAAATTCTGACATCTGGAGAATATTGAGCCATATAAGTTCTAATATCTGAACTTTGACGAAGAATTGGCGCCACGTCAACCAATCAGGAGTTCAGCTTGTGTTGATGACATCATTAGTGGGTGGAGTCAGATGCAGCTCCTGCTGTAGATGACGGAGCTCACCATACTGGGAGCGTCTCTGAAGGAATCAAAAACATGGCAACAGAATTACTGATGTTTTCATAGAGCACTTCAAAACAAATAATCCTAATCTCATCCATCATCCATGTCTTCTCTGCATTGTAAATGAGATATACACAGTCAGTGCTTCCATGTAGTGAAGACGCTAACAACTTTGGGCAGAAGCTCCTCCCACATGTGGCGGGTTAATGAACACATTTTTAGATAGGCGTCCAGCAGCGATGTGTAAACAGAGACAGAGGATGCAAATTTGCCGCACAAATCGCGTATTGAATCAGCTTCCTGTTTGATAGTGTTCGGGTTTAGCCATGCTTTGCATAACTTTAAAACAAAATCCTGTGGATGTGACGTGTCTATAAAGAAAAAAGCCAACACAGCACAAAGCAGCCCTCTGTTAAATTTCACTCACATTTGCACTTTTCCCCATGTAAGTCTAAGCATTACATTTGCACACCTTCCACCTTTAGGTTTCATTTTAACTGTCAGCTCACCTGAAAATAAAGTGAAGTGACAGTTGATTTCTTTTTTTCCCTCACTGTTTTAAAATGAGTGAACTCCATCTACACTGCTGCCATCATCAAGCTGCTACCTCGCCCTGACTCACAGAGCAGACTTTCAGTCTTCCCCAGCTCTGCTCGTGGATGTAATTTAAGGGAATGTTTTTCCCCACTGCTTCTTCCAGACTCAAGGGTTTAGGAGCAAATTAACTCACCAGCTCGGTCAGGCTTAAACACAGAAATACAGCATTTGTTTCAGTGTGTTTAAAAATGTCCTCTACTGATATTTGTAGATGGGGGGGAAAAAAAAAAAAATAAACGCAGGCGGGCCTTTTGCTCAGTAAGAGTTGTGCAGGTTGGCCAGAGATAGTGCATACAAATTTGAGGAAATATGAGTGTATGAAGTTTGTATTGGCATTTGTTTTTACATCACAATCTTACTTATGTGTCAAAAAATTTCAAGATGAAAAAATGTAAGTGCCATAAACCTGAGATAATCTAATGGACAGGGTTTTCCACACAACAGGGCGCACCAGATTATAAAAGGCACCATGAATGAGTGGTCTGTTTTTCAAATGTATGTGATATGTAAGGCGTAATGAACAATAAAGCGCTTTAAGTGAGATGAGAGTCAGAGATAAGTTTGTCAGTCAGACTAACTGCATTCACAGTAACTCTAGAACTTGTTTGTAACATGCTACACGTTAGCCACGTTTGAAGCATTTTCACAATACCTGTAACTCCAACTTTGTTTGCAGCACGTAAAAGACAGACCGATCCCACTAAAATAAATGTTACAGTGACTGCGCTAACTCCCAAACTTGTTAGTAACTCGGAAAAAAAGAAACGAAAGGTCGTTATTTAGTTAACGACCTTTTGAGGAAAAAAAAAATCAGATACACTAAACATAATGTGTTCTAAAAGACGTCTCCCTTTCAAAATCCAGTTTAAACTGAATGTGGATCACATTATGAGAAGGTGAACTCAACTTTCAGTTTAATTTGCTCTATAATTGCATTCTCTTTCCTCTTTTTCTTTCAAGCTTTAAAATAATTATCTGTTTAAAACACTCCAAGCCCAAAGATGAAGTTTCTCTCATGGAAAGCATCGCAGAATTAAATCCCTGATTAGCTTTTCTCCCCAGTGTTATATATATGTGGCCTCAGAGTTTTCTAATTTTCTAGAAAAATGTATAATACATTGGGATGATTTCTTTTTCCCCCCATTTTCTTTGACATGTTAAGAATTATTGTAGCAGATCTTTTTAACTATTGTACGTGGCTTCATCCTTTTTTTTTCAAAACTGACCAATCTTCATTAAATAACCATTTTCTCATACATTTTGTTTTTCTAAATGTGCTTCAGGATCCGTGAGAAACAAGTTTAGCAAAAGAAGCTTTAATTAGGAGCCAGTTTACACAAACAGCCACAGTTTGTCATCATCTGTGTGACTTGTAGGTGTTGCTTTGTTATTCTGATAAGGTGTGTTGACGCAGGCTGGGAGCGCGTCTCAAGTCTCTGCGTGGCGTTGGATCGGCGGCGTGGCTCATTTGAAGCAGGGATGAAACAGGCTGACCCACAGGCTGTGCTTCCATAGCTGTATTGTGTCAGAGCCTATGCAGAGATATTCTCCCTTTTCCTCTTTTATACAGTTTAGCCTGGTGCAGCCATGCTCATCCTTTCATGCCTTTCTGCCTGGGTTAAATCCAGTTCAGAGTGCCAGTTAGGAGAGTTAAATGGTCAGTGGCTCGTGTAATGTAAGGAAACCAGGGCATGAATTATGGTAATGGCTGTTCTAAACAACAACAGATCACCAGTGGAAGCTTTGCCCCTTCAGCTCTCCCATATGTCATGATATGAGTCAAGGGTAATTCTTTACTGGGACACTGTGACCCCAAGGAGCCAGTCGTTGAAGGGGAAGGGGGCACCAAAGGGTGAAAGGATCCTCTCAGCCAAATGGTGTTTGTTGCCAGGGCGATGAAACCAGACCACCCACGTATGTCATCAGGACAACCCGCCTGCATTATTTCCAGTGCATCAAACAGTCCATTGGCCAGTGGTCCTGCTCTCGAGTAAAACAGTACACTGCGATGACACAGTGATTTATAAACAGCATTCCTCCCGCCGCTGTTACACAGCTGTTAAGCAGATGCTGTTTGTACCAATTTAGAAGCGAGTGCATTGTTTGTCAACAGCAGTTTGGGAATTCATTCCTTATACCGGGAGCGCATTGCAGAATGCAGCAGCTCTGCTGGATGGGGCAAGCAGCAAGTGAGGGACTGAAAAAAGTCAATGTGTGCAGAACGTGGCTCAACTGTTGCTGGCTTTGAAGACGACAAAAACTGCTTTCCTAAACCATCGCCTTTTGTCAGGTTGGCAACAAACGTGAGGCAGAGCGACGGAAAGTTCGGGCAGAGCATCTGTTCAGGGAGAAAGTGCGCCCCGCCCCCGGCAACAGATCTGACAAGTCAAGTATTCTTGACAAGTAATACCAGACTGAGAACTCTGGTCAGATTGGCAAAAATGAGAGGAAAGGATTTTTGTGAGAAAGGGATTCGTTTAATTACATCAATATACAGTACGTGAGCCAGCAGCACTGATGAGATGGGAGAGGAGGACAGAAGGAGGAGAGGCATAAAGGATGGCCTTGTGCGGGGAGCTGTAAGGCATGAATCTGGGGGTCTCTGAGAGCGGGGTGTAGTGTGATGTGACTGAGCCAGATGCTGTAGGGAGAAGGAGAGGACTCGACGCTGCACAGAATGATGGCTTACGTGGCGCGGTAAGGGTGCCCCTCTACTGTTTGTAAAAACAAGACCATCACACTCCATCTTGCGGCTCCCGCAGGAGCCAAGCCTCCAGGCTGATTTATGGCCCACAGACTGAATTGGCTGGCTAGGATGACAGCAGTGCTTGGACTCTCCCTGGTGAGTAGTGTAGGAGGCTGCTTGGCCGGGCTTCAGCCTCAGCTGTCCGCAGAGCTGTCCTCAGATGGGACAGATGTTGAGCTCTCTTCGCACTGTTACGATCACACTGGATCTCATGGTCGGCCTTTTGAGTGTTTGACCATCAGCCACAGACACGCCGTTCTGCAAAACACTGTCTTTTCAAGACCTTCTTTTTTTTCTTTCCTCCTGCCTCCCCTGTGATGCGTTCATCAGCGCCTGCATCACAAGCTCCATCAAGTCTCTGTAGCAACAATTTAGATTTAATCAATCTTTGCCATGTGACTGCCAGGATGGAAAATTAATATGGAGAGCAATTAGAAAACAGCCATCTCACAGTCAAAGATACTCTGGAAGACTGAGATGGAAGCAAGAAAGACGACATTAGAGGAACAAATTTCTGCAGGGCAGTCAGGCGAAACTGGGAATGTTTACTGTACGTAAATAGGATAATATTGGCTTTCCATGGATGAAGTTTCTTCCGATTTTCAAACTTGTCTTTCCGCACAGTTGAGGAGATAGTTTTCGAATTTTGCTCAATAGGAACTGGTCAGTTCTCTTTGGCAAAATATTTTGGTGTATAAAACAGGGAAATCTTTGAAAGGAAAAAGTGAATCAGTTTGTTTCAAATTGTTGTACGTATTTTTTTTGAATATGGAAGTTGCAACACCAAAAAATAAAAATAGCATAATAAAGAAGATAAAACATTATACATATGTCGTAATTTTGGGAGAAATTTATTTTAAAAATTACGGAAGCAAAAATGGAAAAGTCCACTAAGCTCTTTTTGAAAACTTCAAATCTCTAAAATCCATTGAATTCTTATTCTTTTGTGTCGCTTTGGAACATTTCCCCCAGCTACGTACACACCGGGTATATGTGGTGAGTTCAAGAATGCACTGAACGTAGCTTTTTGAATGTGCTTTTAGCATTTGGTGTTCACACTGGACTGTCGCTGCCCGATTCTAGCGAGTGTAGCGATGACTCAGAGCTTGGTGCAAAATGTCGAAGCTGGGAAAATCTGGAGACTCAGGCTTTTTCTTTCACTGCTCTATTCTGATAAATGAAAGACGTAAAGTCATAGAATTCCAACCGGGAACAAACCATAATAATTCACTTCACCTTCTGGATCAATTTTCTAACAGTTAGCACTTCCATGCTTTGAAAAGGCCGCTACCCATACATCACTACCAAATCCGAGTCCTTAAATGGTCAAAGTTAATCTGGTTTTACATTCAATGCACATTCGATGGCCGCGTGTAGCGTGAAAAGGACTTAAAAAGTTGTGTATTAACACGAGAGTTTTGAAGCCGGTAGCCCATATATATAAGTCACGTGCTGAAAAAAACAATAATTTATTTTCGTGACATTTATGTCTCAAAATGGACGTTGTGCTGTCTGGCTCTCTGCAGAGGAGTTGCAGACAAAAAGAATCGGGACATTTCTTGTTACTCCTACAACAAAATTGTCAGCATACAGAGGAAATAATAAAGTAGTTTAAGCCAAAAGTGGCAGACGTCCTTTGTAGAAAGATTTATAATGCCACCCTGTTGTTCCACTTTTTTTTTTCCTCTAGTTCATCTGCTTTAAAACCAAACTGACTGAATTGTGTCAAACCACAAGCACCCGTCAACTTGTGGTTCCAAATAAGACTTTCAGAAATAAGATTTTTTATTTTTAATTTTTTAACTCAGCCCCATCTCTACTTCTCCAATCTGGCTGCTTAAACTCATTTTCCAGAATTACATCAAGGTTGAGGCTGCATGTGCTGCTGTTGGAGGGATAAACATTTGTGTTTTCCAAGCCTGGCTTCACATGTTAGCCAAACAGGACTCAAAATGTCTGTTGAGAGCTCGAGGAGAAGTACACTGGCTTCCTTTTTCATTTCTTTTGCTTTTATGTCAGAGGATTTAGACCCCTAGCTGATTCCTCTTTTCCTTTCAGACGTTAGCAACAAACAAATAGCACCCGGAGCTGTATAACATGGAAGCTTCCTTAAATCAAATACACCAGGGTAAATTGAGTAAAGCGGGTCAGCTTGTGGGATACACACGCTGAGGCTAAAGATCCATCTGCTATAACTTGAGGTTCAGATGCCTTCATTTGATTGAGGGAAAGAGGATTGAACCAGCTGCTGTCAGGCTGCACGTTTAAGTGGAAATGGAACGGAGCGTGTGGGTTCACCGCCTGTGCGGATGCAAAGTGATGCTATTTCAGGTAACTACAAACAGAAAAACATGGGCTCCGCTGTAAGCAGGATTTGGCTGGTGCTTGTGAAGTGGCAATATTTATTATTTTCCTTTGCCATGGACATATTGAAAGTGCTCTAGCGTGCTTTGAAGCAGCCTTTTGACCTTTTTTCAGTATTAAAGTGCGGCCCGTGTTATTTGATGGTGGTGTTTTGCTGAAGATGCTTGGAATTTTATGATTCGATTACCATTAAATTGTATTGTTTTCCTGGTGCACAGCACAAAGGCGCAGGCAGCCTCGGCCTCCCATGAACCTCTTTTAGTAATTGATAGTTATTAAACGGTGGATCGGAAATGTTCCCGATGACATTCCACTCCTGCTCTTTGAAAGACTACCAAGCTTATCTTCCTGACTTTTCATGATGACTCTGAATGCATCTCCTCAGCGGGAGGTGGCTTGACTGTTTTCTCCTCTGTACTTCTTGACTTTTAATCCCAAGTAGTGCTGTAAAAGCATCTAATTCATCTCATGCTATTTCAGTTGGCTTTTCTGTTAAATTGAAAGAGATCGGGTTTAGTCAGAGGTCGATGGCCTGTCTTCTTCTTCTCCCCTTTTTTCCAAATTCTCTCAGTCTTCACTAGTCTTTTCGAGCAACATCTGCTTTTTATGAAGCTCTGAGCAAAGGCAGGATGTGTGCGTGTTAATAGCACTTGGCTTTTGCAACAATGTCATTTTCAACCCAGTTGCTCTTCCATAGACCCCTAAAGGAAAGAAGAGAAAATGCCTTTCAGCCCATGCATGCACTGCTAAGAGCAGAGCATGCAACTTGTGTATATTTCTTTGTGCTTGGAGGCTGTTCATGCCCCAGAGAGGGCTTTAGGCTGTAGAAATATGCCAAAGCGTTTAGAGGAAATTGCATTCATTACCAGGAGACCTATGAATTTTCAATCAGTGCATGAAAAAGATCCACTTTGTCAAGTACGTCAAACATGATTTAGAAATTATTTTTAGCCTAATAAACAAAGTTGAAAATTACATCATAACTGTATTTTAATTAAGGTGACATGCAAAATTTTAGCAGTTACCTAATTGACTAAAATGCGTAAAGAATAGTGGTATGAACTTGAAAAAAGGATATGATGATATACATATAATAAAAAGTACTTTTACTTTGATTCATCTAATCAAGGTTCTATTTGTTGCAATATTTTTTTCTCCTTATTTTATTCTATCATCACAGTCTGATTGGCTTTCTTTAAACAAAACCTCTGGCTTAATGCCCTTTGTCTGCTTGATTGCTGCCACTGCTGTTACTTGGACCAATCAGCAAGTATTCACATCATCATGTACACCCACTCTAACCAGTAAAAAAATAATGATTATTTGTTCCAATTTATATTTCCAGGTTCAGAAAGTGATTATGACTTTATACCTGCTTAATAAGGTCTTCTGTGGACTACATTTTTGTTTTTGTTTTTCCAATCTTCTATTGTCCAGTTTTGGTGAGCCTGTGTGAATTGTAGCCTCAGTTTCCTGTTCTTAGCTGAGAGGAGTGGTACCCGGTGTGGTCTTCTGCTGCTGTAGCCCATCTGCCTCATAGATGGACGTTGTTGTTCAGAGATGCTCTTCTGCAGATCTCAGTTGTAACCAGTGGTTATTTGAGTTCCTGCTGTCTTTCTATCAGCTAGAACCAGTTTGGCGATTCTCCTCTGACCTCTGGCATCGACCACGCTCATCACTGGATATTTTCTCTTTTTTATCAGACAATTCTCTATAAATCCTAGAAACAGTTGTCCGTGAAAATCTCAGACCACCAACAACCACGTTCAAAGTCATTTCAATCACCTTTCTGCACCGTTCTGATGCTCTGTTTGAACTGCAGCAGATTATCTTGACCACATCTACATGCCTAAATGCATTGAGTTGCTGTCATTTGATTGGCTGATTAGAAATTTGTGTTTAGCAGTTGGACAGGTTTACCTAATAAAGTGGGTAAATGTATCTGACATCACTGCTTTACATGAAGTAGGCAGTCTGGTAAAACCTGTGTGAGTGTGTGTGGATTTTGGCGTCACCATTAAGGGACGCTGCCTCCATCTCAGTCGTGTTGGTTAGTCACGGTCTGCATTCTTGGTGCTGCCGTTCATACTTCTTATCACTAAATACTTCTGTGCATGTGGGCTGAAACCGGTCCAATTTTCTCACGCATTTCATCATTTAGTGACCACGTTATTGGTCAGTTTCATCAGACTGTACTTGAAAGACAGCTCGCTCATATCTGCCCCTGCAAAGCCTGTCTCCAATCTTTTAATATTGATCCCCAGGGCTTTAGCAGAGGTGCCTCTCATAAGCACAGGAAAGAGGGGAGGAAAACAGATCATTAGTGGTTTTAATTAGGTGATCTGTCAAGCTGTGATTGCTCGTCGTAAGCGTATGCATTTGGGTCGATCTTGGTCCCTCTTACAATCCCTTCTTGTCATCTTGGGTCTTTGGAATGGAGGAAAACTGCTTCTGGGAAGGAAGCAAGCAGTGGGGGAGCACAGAAATATGTCATAGTGTGTCTGTGTGTATGTGTGTGTGCGGCAGGTTCTCTGACAAATTGAAGCCGGAGGAAAAAACTACAATTGCAGAAAAAGGGATTTTGGAAAATAAACGCTTCTATTTTCTTATGTGAAATCATTTTTAAATTACATCTTTTGATGTGCCACAAATCGCCGCCGTTTTCTATCAAGTCGTCAGAAGACAGATGAAATAATCTGCGCCTTCATTCATTCAGCTCACAGCGCCACTGTCTAGATTTGCACATGTGAATGAAGAACAAACAAAACTTACAGCCTCCAAATTAAATGAAGAGACTAATGTGTTTTGTTTTTTGGGAAATGATGACGCAAACATGTTCATGAAAGTTTCTTTGCCAGCACAACAAAGTGCAGCACATTTATACAGACTCAGACAAATCTTTTTTTCACTCCAGCGTTAAACATCATTACATATTTATAACTCGGCGCCAGATGACAGAGACAAAGAGGGAGCGAGATATGAACCAGGCAGCAACACCGCAACTTGTCTGGTGTCTTTCTCTGAGATATCTTATTGCACTATCTAAGCCTGCCTTTTATCTAATGTTGCTCGAGAAAACCCAATTATACAAATGCTGCAAATGGACTTTTGATTTAACAATGCATAATTTAATTGTTACATTAGATTTGCCCCAAACATCTAGCTTCAGTTATCAGCGAGTGGTGTAAAGGGGTTGCAGCCATGAATGGATGCAGATTGGCTTCAATGTGCAAAAAGCAAATGATTTAGAAATGTCAAGACTTGTTTATTGGAATAAATTTGAATTATGTTTATATTTATTATTTAATGTTCCAGTTCTGATGTGCTACTAATCAAATGAAGGCCATATGTTATGAATTCAGGATATCGGGAAATGATTATGGTGCTGAGAACACATTTAACGTTTTGTTTTTCTTTTTTTCTGTTTGAAGACGCCACTGAGGGATTTCACTGCCAGGACGAATGCCGCATCCTGGGACACTCGGATCGCTGCTGGATGCCCCGTGTTCCAGTGCCGGCTCGTGCCAAGTCACCTGAGCATGCCCGCAACGTCATTGCTTTATCTATCGAGGCCACCACAGTGGATGTGCCACACTACGAGGATGGCACTATCAAGAGGACTTTTGCCACCTTTGGCAAGGATGGGCCTGAAGATGTGGAACGGGGAGAAATGAAGGGAAAGCGGACTCAGGAGTCTCAGGTGTGCAGCCCCAAGGCCAACGGAGGGGCAGTTCGTGAAGCTGGCAATGGGCGTGAGGCTGTCAGTCCCATTACATCCCCTGTGCACCTGAAGAGCCCACTTTCTAAGCCATCATCTGCCTACAACACACTGAAATGTCGCGACGCAGAGCGAATCGCCAACCACAGCCTGCTGCGGCAGCCGGAGGGGAAAGACAGTGAGCCGGCTGTCCGGGAAATCAACACTCTTCTCCACGATGGCAGAGACAAGGAATCCCCCAGCAGCAAGCGCCTCAAGGACATAGTGCTTTAGCAAGCTTTTCAATGGCACACATGTATACACATATACAGTGTAAAGTCACACACATATTTACATATAGATATATATACACTCGCAATATCTGTGTGTACACAGAAAAGTCCAGCTGTGGACGTGTAGAGACACACCCATTTGCAGAATGCAAACCTCAGAATCAGCTTGGGCTGATGGGAACTGGAGCACGCTGCAGCTAGTTGTGTGCTCAAGTCCAGGTAGTGGATGTGGCTTTGTTGTAGTCGCAGTACTTTTCCCTTGTTTGCTTTTGTTCGGTTTTCGTTTTAACAGTCTGCAAAGAGTGAACAGGCAGGTTACTGTTGACTGCATAGACACGACCAGCAGAGCTCTTCAGACTTGGAGCCAAAGCAGGACGCTACGTGTTTGGACACCTGAGATGCCAATTCTGACGCATAGTTATGCCTTTTGAACTACTTTTATATCTGAATCTGACTTTTTGCCTTTTTTGGTTTTGCAGTTGGTTTTAGCAGTCAAAATGGCTCTTTGTTCCTTTGTATGTATAGTGAGCTCCGTCACTGTAAGAAACAACCACAGATATACACAGGATTCATCTACAATTACTGTCAGTTCACTCCTGCAGCAGCAGAAGAGGCCTCTCGGTCATGTTGGCTCCTCTTCCTGACTAATAAGCGAAGCTTTTCTCTGCTTTCCTCTGAGGACATCCTGCCGTTATGAGACTGCAAGGTCCTCAGTTTTTATATTTCATCACCGATGGAGCTAAACGAACTATCTGCCAAGCTGCTATGAACACTGGAAGTGGGACAGACAAATCTTTGTGTTCAAAATGAGTTGTATGAAAAAAAAAGACTTCCTGCTTTTGAAATCTCCTGTGCCCAACCTTGATTGTAGCCTGTGGAGCACAAATTAGAGCTTTGTGCTTTGGTCTTGTACTTTTTTTGACTTTTGACTATGGGGCTAGGATAGAAGGGATCGTCACTCATGTCTATGGCTATGTAAAACTCTGTATAGGGTTTACGATTATGATTTTTAATAACCTGTTGTTATGTGACAATCCCTTTAATGTTTTGTTTCAAGAGAAAAAATAAATAAACATTGGTGTTCAACTGAAGCTACAGTAGCGTTTGTTACACAAACACAAAAATGAAAAAACATATATGCCAAAATATATTTTATAAATAATTTAAAGTGTATAATGAGAATATTTAATGCTGTGTAGTTCTTTTATGAGTAAGTTATAACTTGCTTCAGTTCATTTGTCATTTGCTTTTATATTGAACCTTTTTTTTTATCTAAAGGAGGAATTTGGATTTTTATTATTTTATTTTTTTGTTTTTGTTTACTGTGTGATCCCTGGCAACCGTTGACTTGCAGTCTAACTTGTTGTAAAGAGTTTCTTATTGGTCAGTTCTTGTGCCATCCAGTTTCTGTGTGGGCTACTAGAAAAATGTAAAAAAAATCCCCCAAAAAAACAAAACAAAATAAAAAACGAACAAAAAAAAAGTCAGCACCAACATTAGTGTGTCCGTTCAGTGAGCTTAGAGTGAGATAGCAAAAAGAAACCAAAAAAAAAAGTAAACGATGCAAACACAACCGTACAGATCTGCAGGATGTTGCTTGATCTCTGTGAATGGAGAAAGAGCAGCTTCCAGTGTTCTTCAGGCTATAACAATGTACCACTTACAGGTCAGCTTTCCTACTGGACCGAGTCAAGTTCAAACAAGATTTTCTTCAGCTTCAGACGAGGTTTTCCTGACGTGTACTGCCTTTGCTCAGTGCAGCTGTCTCCCTGTGCAATCTGTGTTCAGCTGATCTCAAAGATGAGGTAGAGCCCACAGTGGTAGGAGCAGGGCTCTCCCCTCCTACGAGCACCTCACAACAGACTGGGTGGAATCATGTTTGAACAAACTAAGGTCCTAGAAGAACCATGTTGCACATCTGCAATGTGGTTTGATGTTGCTTTTGCAGTAAAAACACTATGTGCAATGTGGAAATATATGAATGAACATGGAACAATTTGCATACAACAAACTAGATCTTGTAGCTGAATGTTTTGCTGGTCTCACCCATGGCTTCTGGCAACATGAAAATCGGAATAATCACTGAATGTATACAGCAGCTTATAATTAAACTATTAAATGTTCTCAGCTTTGTTTCCTTGTCTTTACTTGACACAAATGAAACCTGAACTTAAATTAAGACCCTACTCTGATCAATTTTTGATCTATTGTAAAGGCCTTCCTAGTGGCCCTCAAATTACAATTAGGATGTTTTTAGCTAAAACCCAAAAACCTGTGTTTTCTGTGAATAGTTTTTGCAGAATGACAAGAGTTCATTTGAAATTTGCCACATCCTGTCATCCATCTTTTCACACTATCTCCCTCTAGCTAACAGCCCCTGACAACTCCAACCTAACATTACCGGTGCAACAATATTGGAGCTATACCGCTGTAAGGTTTCAAGCCAGATGCCAGCTTGGATGAGGGAAATGAAGACGTACACGGAGCTAGTCTTCTACAAGTGAATGCGTTAGAATGAAGTGGAGAGCAGGGAGCTTCTGACCCGCCATAGTAACTTGTATGTCGCAGTTCAATGCCTTTTCCACCTGCATTTTTTTTTTGGTTTGCTCCTGATTCACAATGATTTGAATAAAAATACTTGGAAATGCAATTTTAAGTTGAATTGTCCTTTATATTTGTTCTTTAACATGAGAAAAATGCTTCAAGAACATGTTTAAAACACCAAAAACGTCATTTTTATCAGAGCAGGTCTTGAAGCTTTTGGGTCAAAAGCATAATGTAAGCATAATGTATACAATGTGAATGTGTCAGTGGAGTGCAGTCTAATGCCTCAGATCACCAAGTGTTGTGAGGTAACAAAACATTAATCTCTAAATTTCTTATTTTTGCATTTCCTTCATGTAGATCCAATGTGCATTAAAACTACAATTAATTACCCTAATTTAAGAAATTAGACAAGTATCTACAAAGACAAAGATGTGGCCTTGCATTGATACTGCTATCCACTAAATGAGGGGAATATGAACTTTTCCCCAAAACATAGTGATAGCACACTAATTGATGCCATGATAAAATTCAAATGAACTGTTTCTGTGGAGGCTGTCTCCAGCTTTCCATTAAAAGGCCACTCGTGCAGCTCCCGCTTAAACAGTAATTGCTCGGAATGGGCCGATGGGTGATTTTCCACAATGAAAGATGAATGACTCAGTTGTGCAGCTATTACTGTGCAGCAGACCAAAGTCTTCCTTTCTGCTTGATGTCATATTTAACAGAGCAAATGACAATGCCTCTATCTATACCATTTGTGGATGAATGTTTGTGTTCATTCTAATTTGAGGACCTGCTTGGGAACTCAGAGGTGAGTGGCTGGGATCATTTGTTTCAGGAAGGAGTAAGGTGTACTGAAAAATGCACAGCTAGTTAAAAAATACGCCATTCGTGCAAACTAAGCAAAGGAAATTTAAAAAGAACAAAACCAAATTTCTCATTTCTTTCCATCAGTCATTTTCCAGACTGCTTGGTACTCAGTGGGGTCACGAAGATGCTAAAGTCCACCAAGATGATGTATGGGCAAAAGCGTGATACGCCCTGCTTCTAAGCTATTAAGCTCAATACATTCACTTGCATTAGTTTTTCAAGTTCTGGTGGTGGGATGATGTTATGCAATGATTCCTGATAAATAGGTTTTCTTTTCCCAACAACAGTTAGAAGAATATTTCTTTGGCATCTTAATTTTTTTTTATAAGAGCTTAATTTCAATTAGCAACATAATTTTTGACGATTGGTTAATTGACAGGTGCATGGAGTAATGGGTGCAGTCAGTACTTTTTGTTGACGCATTACTCAATTGCCCACTTTTGGATTTTGGAACAATGTGAAAGTTATACCTTTCAGAATCCAATGGGTGATGTCTAACATTAGCATTCCAGTTGTTCCTGCTCTACTTTGTTTAAAGGATGCAAGTTGACATCATATTTTAGATGCCAAATTGTGGCACAGTTTATTGTGTGATAGATAAAAGTACAAAACTCAACATAATCGCTTTATTTAACTTTAAAGCATCCATATCATTCAGTGAATGCTTCAAAAGATGGGCTAGGGACAGAAAAAGTTTAGTCTAGTTCCATTCTATTTTCCATTCATGTATGCACACACACACACACACACACACACCCACACACACAAACAAACACACTTGCTAATGGCAGGTGAGCTGCCAGGCATGACAATAACAAGACCACCAAGAGCAATGTGGGGTTCAGTGTCCTGCACACAGGTACTTCAATAGAGGGGTAGGCAGAAATTGGACCTGCAACTTTCAGAAGAGAGGTTGATCACTCTACCTCTGCACATCACATCTCACACATTGACCTAGCTAAATATCTATCCATTCATCAGTCTTCTTTACCCTTTAATTGACCTGTGCAGGGTCACAGGGAATCAGGAGCCTAATTAGCTCTCTATGACAAAGATTTTTCTGTGTGTAAAAGTTGCGTCATAGTTTTTAAGTGTATATGGGTCTTTCCTTTTCTATTAATTACTCGATGGTAAAACAAAAAAGTACATTCACTATATCCTATTTCAGTGCATAAAACAATATGAAACAGGTGATGAGAGAAGCACACTCTAGAGCAGGGGTCTCAAACTCACGGCCCGCGGGCTATTTGCGGCCCCCGAGATAATATTTTGCGGTCCTTGCCTTAATATGAAAGTTTACAGTTAATGCGGCCCGCCAGTCTGTATGAATGACACCTTTTCAATTTTGTGCGCGGAGCTGACGAACCAATCACAGTGGAGTATATGACTCTTGGGGGCGGGACATTGACCGGGCTTGAAAGCAGGAGAACATTTAAGGCAGGAAACCTGACCGCCCCCTCCCCGGACCACATTAAGGAGTTCCTTACTTTACTTTTTAGAACGTATCTAAATACATGCAGTCAGTGCTGAACTTTTCTCTGGGCTGCACAGAGCCGGAGGAGGGCTGAGGTTAAGGTTACGGTTAGGCGCGCGGCGCCGACCCATCTCCTGAATAAATGTCCCACACCTACATGCGTGACAACTAACGGGGCTTTAACATTAAACACGTGCGAGCGACAACACGATGTAGTCTTAGACAAACTGAAAATACGTGAGGAAAATGCAACGATAGACGGGATGAACCAGCAAAGGCAAAGCTGCAGCAAGACTGAAGGGGAACAGGAAGTTGGAGTTTTCGTTAACATTTAATTTAGTTTTAGTGTGCCTCTCCCCCTTAATATGATCTGTGTTATATCTTTTATAATTATTATAATATTTTGTAATGTATGTAGCCTTTTTTAATCAATAGGTATTTTAAATTATTTTAATTGATCATCCAACTACAAAAACAGTAAGGAGACATTTCCCATAATGCATTATTTTGTAGTCGTGTGTGTGCATTGAAGTTGCGGCCCTCCCTCAGCTAGACCCTGCCTTCAGTGGCCCCCCGGTAAATTGAGTTTGAGACCCCTGCTCTAGAGTTAAGGTGCAAAGTATCTGTGTCTTGTGTGAGCACACCCTCAGAGCTTTTTGACTGGGTCTTATGTGTCGCAATATGTCCTAAAATGAACCGTCAGATGTCTGTCACCAAAAGTAGAATCTGCCAACTTTCTGCTTCCAATTGAAATCCATGCACACACCCTGCATACCCAAGGATTTGTCACTTGCTATTGGTTTGGTCTACCACATCTTGTAGATGTTCAGTCTATCTACATATCACTGATGGCACTGCCCATGATAAAAATGGACGCCTGTGTTATCTATGATGTTAACAAGCATTATCACATGGGCGATTTTGATATAAAGCAAAAAGTACTACATTTTTTTAAGTACAAAGGAGGTTTTTACTTTGAAACCCAGACATATTTCCTATTTTTACGGCTTTTTGCCACAAATTGATGCCTCAATGAACGGGAAGCTGAACTCCTGCATAGCTTTTGAGTTGCATTGCGGAGGGACGGACGTCAGACCCAGACATGACAAAGGCAATGTAAACTTTCCAATAGATTAATGAACATTCTGTTTTTGTGTCAACACAACGCAATAAAAATACATCACAGACAGACCTTTATATGGTGGAGTTGATTATCAAAAAGTGTTTTTTGGAAATAAATTTTTTTTTTCCAGGTGGATGTAGATTGAGTTCACGATGAGTCTCAACTGTTGATAAGTCACCATAAACAACATCAGTAAATATATAAAAAAAACATGTTAAACAAAAAAGAAATACATTACATAAATTGGCCTGATAAAATATTTCTGGCTAAACATAATATCTGCGATCAATCCGCTGTGAAAACCTGAGCGTCTTCAACGTCAAAGACACCTCATGTATTATAATGAGACACAGACCTTACCTTTTTTCTTCTCCACTAGTTCCAAAGCAGATGTTTGAGAATCAAGTGAGTTGAATGTCTGTTACAGTGAGTTTTTCTCCTCTTATCTGCTGAAACTTTCTCCTTTAGCGTTTTTTTCCTGACATCTAAACTCCCCCAATGTTTCTTTATGTGATATGATGCAGCTGCTGATCAGGACCATGTTGACTGTCATTAGGGGCTGTCATCCCACCGCTGGTTAATGTTCTTTCACAGCCAATACTATGACATGAAAACACCAAAGCCAGCTTGAAGTATAGATTTATTAGTCAACTATGAGCTGAAGGGGCTGAAATTTATGGAATAAGTTGAAAAGCAAGACAGTGCCTGATTCTTTCTCTGAGTAAAAAAAAAAAAAAAACCTTTTCTAATGACATCTTTACTCAATAACAACTCTTTCTTTCTCCTCCCCCACAGCCAGCAGATATCTCTCATGAGTTGGCTTGTATGGATTGATGAATAAAAGCAGACAAGATGTGGAGCAGGACACATTCCAGCATCAGAATGAGGAGGTGGAGGGGAAAAAACAGAGAGAGAAAAAGAGGGGGAGCGCACAGCTGACACACAGCTGCCCTACGATAAGAAAAAAAAAAGAGGCTGGCTTCCTTTCTATAATTAATTTGCCATTCCCTCTATACCCTCTGGTGGAACCAACATGAAAGCTGAAAGAGCACTAGCTAACACATCCATTAGTCTATAAGGAGGATCTTGTTTCTTCCAGCTAACTCTTCTTCTCATGGGCAATACCACTATTCTAGCCTTGCCCCACTCATATAAATTACTCATGCCCTTTCAGAGGTGTTTAGACCCCTGGGCTTCCATAACAGACTTACTTGAACCAAAGGTGCAGGTCTGCCTTTAAATGAGGGAAATTCATTAAAAACTGGTCTCAAACAAACCATTAAACCCCAAAACTAACAGCAGTTGTTGTTCCCCTTTTGGCACATCCCGTTGGGGTCGCCACAGGGGTTTGGCAGATAATTTTACGCTGGATGTCCTTCCTGACACAACCCTGTATTTTTATCTGGGCTAGAGACCGGTACAGGGGGACACAGACTTGGGCCCCCCTTGTGGCTACATAGCTAGGCAGTAGCACGAAGGGTCTTGACTAAGAACCCAAACTGGATGAAGCTCATCGCACCCTTGGGAAGCGAACGCCCACGTGCCAGTCCTACACCCACCCAACAACCCAGCTGCTACTAAACTAAGAACCAAATACATTTTAAAAATCATTATGTTACATTCGTGTGAGTAGTTTTGTCTTTCATATCTACCCCACCCATCCTCAAACCTTTTGGCCAAACAAACCCCCCCCCCCCCCATGATGAAGCTTGTGCAGAAATATTTAATTACCTTCGATTCACACTGGTCATGGAGAACATCTACTACAACATGGTAAGATTTACATCAAAGGCTGAAAGGACATGCATCCTATTATAATCCTATTAATGTTTCAATTATCCATTGTAAAATGGGGACATGGGGCAACACACAACAATTCCAATGATGTGTTTGCAGCATCGGCTCGCGCTGACGAAGAGCAGGACGATGACCCCGCAGCTTGACATTCCTTCAATACTAAATTGTTTGTCGTCTGTCCTTTTGAGTGCGATCCACCCTCAACCAACCCCCAATCAGGCGCACTGATAGCTCTCGCTCGAGTGACCCCATTCTATCAAAAGGGCTTGCAGCTGCTGCTGCCTCATTATGACCAACAACTCCATTCACCAACCTCTAGTTGAGAGTTCACCACAGGATTAGGAAAAAAAGGCGCAATGTCTGAGACTATTCAGCGAATCGTGGGGCAGCTTTTTTTGCACAGATGACTATCAGTAGTGTCAGAAAGGTTAATAAAACTGATTTCATTTAAAATGTTACACTAGATTAAAACTTTGGAGGAAAAAATTGATCCCATGCTACAAGACCGTCTACTGAGATCATGTTTATGACACACAAGGCACAAAACTTCCCTTGTTTTTGTTTATCTGCAGTTTCTGCTGCTATGCATGATTTGACTTTTTTATGTAACCATAAAACAAACAGTAAAACATTTTCTGAGAACTCTCCAGTTAGGTTAAACTGTCCTGCTGTGGCCAAAATTTGTTTTATACACAAAACAGAACTGCAATTATTGCCCTGGTGTTTGGGCAAATCTCTCACTTTACCACCGTTCACTTCAATTTAGCTTATTTATGTTGCACCGGCTCACAACTAAATCCCTTCCAGCGCATTTACTAAACAAAGTCAATACCAGTCAAATTAAATATAGTCCGATTGATTTCAATTCATCCATACATCCATCATTTGTGCCACCTTCTATGGTTCGGGGTCAGCTGGAATCCATCCCGGCTGTCAACAGGCGAGAGGCGGAGCACGCTCTGGACAGATCGCCAATCAGTCACCGAGCTGACACAGAGACAAATGAGGCTAACAACCATCCATGTTCACACTCAGTCCCACAGTCAAATTAGAGTCTCCATTAAGCTAACATGCATTTGTTTGGACTGAGGAAACCCAGACACACAGAGAAAACCCAAACATCACAAAGAAAGGCTGCAATCCAGGTTTAAAAGGACTTCTCTTGATGGTTATAGAATAAATGTATTTTTAAAAAAAGCATTCATTCAACTACCAATAATGCTTTTTTTATAATGGAATATTAAATCGTAAGACTTTTTCTGGTGCTACCGAGAGAGACAGCAGCAGACAGAGAAGTGTGTTTAGCTAAAACCTTTTCATCCCATGTTTTCAAAAATAGAGGTGAACATTACACAACATTTATTTGCTATTTCTCCTAATGGCATCAGGTTTTCAACTTTATATCTTGAATGTTTTCCTAGTTTTGTCGGTTACAGAGCTCTGTCTGGCTGTCGATTTGAATTCTTGGTGGATTTAGTTGCAGTTTGACTGACAGGTCCAGACCTTTCCAACATTATATTTTAGCAGAAGTTATAGAGATTTCAAAGTGGTAAGCTCCAAGAACAGGATATTAGCTCAGAGACTATTGTGTGAGGTGTGTAAAAGTTTACAGAGATTATTGGGACTCTCAAAGATTTTTTTTTCAGGTCTGAAGGCTTGTCGGTTTCAGCAAGAAAAATAAGCTTTTGTTATAGCTTCATATTGTGTTGAAGAGGTTAGTCTCTGTCACATTGGTCATTGCTATCAGCAAAATGACTGATTACCCTCTTATATCTCCCGTCCATGTCTACATATCTAAAAGGCCTGGCCAATAGTCGTTTCCCTTTGTGGAAGTCACTATAGAACTTTGATCGCCATTGACGTGAGAAGCTCAAACAATAGGCCAGTCACAGCGAACACTGATGAACTCTTGCTGAAAAGGGGGCAGCGTCTTCCACATTTCCCCAACAAGCTTTAATTGGAAGTGATGCTAGACAGATCATATCATAACCATTAGTGATGCCCTGATAAGAACTGACCTGGGAGCTGCTCTGTAAAGCCTCTTTGTCCGATGAGCCTCGGGACCCGTCAGCTTGCCATCTCCTGCAGCAATCACTGCCTGACCTCGGTCACCCCTCCCAGCCTTTAATGTCCAGAATGCTGGCTTTGAGGCTATGAAACAGGCCCAGTTGACCCCCCCCCCCCCTCTCTCTCCTGAGGATAACATGCTGATAGCAGGAACTAAAACTTAAGGACTGTGGCTTTTCAAAGCCACTATTATTGTCAGAGGAAGCAATGATTCCGAGAGGCCTCCCTATGGATATGCACCAAGGGGCGATTATCTGACCTAAAGTTTCTGCTTTCCTGTGATTTATAATGCCCAGACACAGGTGTGACCTTCTGGAGCAAAAGACGCCACAGTTTTAACAAATTTCATATTGTGAGCCACCTGAACGCCTCATAAAGCTTATATAGAGAATTAGTTTTCATGGTTAACCCCCCCCCCAAATCCCAATTTTGTTTTTTGTAAGTTACAGAAATGTATGACAGTGTGAGGTTTAGATGGAGGGAAAGTCCTTTCTTTAGCCAGGGTAGCAGGGATAAGAGCACAAACATCAGGAAAGGAGGCTCAGATTT
Organism: Oryzias curvinotus; assembly: GCA_023969325.1. NCBI lineage: Eukaryota > Metazoa > Chordata > Actinopteri > Beloniformes > Adrianichthyidae > Oryzias > Oryzias curvinotus. The sequence continues at coordinate 14,064,615 of CM043715.1, read as the reverse complement.
GGTCAGTTTTTGTAAGTCAGCTTGTTTGTATTTTTGCTCATTTTTTACATTTCACAGCTTACACAAACACGTATAAAAGAATATCTCTAACCTCCCAGTTCAGCTGGACAGTAAAGCATCGGGCTAAACCATTGCTTCAAGTGTCGGAGTAAATTAGCAACACATATTTATAGCCACAGTGAAAAGCTAACTGGTATGAATGTTAATAAAAGAACCACTAAATAACAAAATTTAAAAAATCATTGTAAAAATGTAGGGGCGGAGCTGGGGGGGGGAGGGGTTTGCAGCTGCCCCCAGCAAAAAGCTTTGCTCCCCGACTTGCTCCCCAATTTGTAAATCAATATTAGGATTATTATTGACAAAGATTAAGAAGTCATCTATACAAGCTTCATCGATCTTTCAAACCTGCTGTATTCTTTTGGGGGGTTACTGGAGCCTATCCCAGCATCTGCTGGGTAAAGGCAGAATAAACCTGGCCTATCTTAGGGCCACACACAGAGATATATAAGTACACACTGACTAACACTTAGGAACAAAATAGTGTCATCAGTTGACCTACAATGAATATTTTTGGACTATGGTAGGGTGCTGGAGAAAACCCAAACATGCAGGAGGAGATAATGCAAACTCCACGCTGACAGAATTCAGATGGGATTTGGGATTTAAAATGTGTCTTTATTAGTTGGATTAGCTGTCGGATCTTCAAAAAAAAGTTTGAAAGAAAAAATGTTTTTTTTTTCTCTTTATAAAAGACATTGTGTTGGTCGTGCCATCAGTGAGCTTTTGGGGCATTTAATAGGCTGGTTTGAATTTGCATTTACCTGCATATGCTATGAGCTAAGCATTTACATTACATTACATTTCAGTCAGACAACTCTTGCAGTAAGAAATATTTATTTGACATTTTCCACATACTTTAGTTGGCATTCACATCTTTTGGTTTGGCATAAGGCTCCGTTCAATTCCATGAGAGATTTCCATAAAACTTTCGGGTAACAAAAACCCCCCCTTACGGAGCCCACAGGTGGAAGCCGGGGAGGAGGGTGGGGCGAAGAATGAGCGCTGAAGGTAAGAAAGAGAATGAGCGCCTGCGCACCTGGGCTTAAATAGGACGCTGAGCAGGTGCATTAATTGACTGAACCGCCCTAGGGTAAGCTGTAAACCCTGCTACGAGTCATCTGCCCGAAATACGATTATGAATCGTCATTTCAGTCAGACAACTCTTGCAGTAAGAAATATTTATTTGACATTTTCCACATACTTTAGTTGGCATTCACATCTTTTGGTTTGGCATAAGGCTCCGTTCAATTCCATGAGAGATTTCCATAAAACTTTCGGGTAACAAAAACCCCCAACACTTAATTATCCAGAAGAAGAAAAAATGTGTATGTATAATCAGTGTGTAATAAAATGGGGTGTGTTTTTGGCAGCATTCCATTTCCATTTCATTTCCCAGTATGACTGCTATGTGTGACCCGGCACCATTGACCGTTTGGGCCGCCCCCGTTCGAGTACAGCGCCACGAAGGGAACATGCTATCTAGTGGATCTGCTATGTGTGACCCGGCACCATTGACCGTTTGGGCCGCCCCCGTTCGAGTACAGCGCCACGAAGGGAACATGCTATCTAGTGGATCTGCTATGTGTGACCCGGCACCATTGACCGTTTGGGCCGCCCCCGTTCGAGTACAGCGCCTCGAAGGGAACATGCTATCTAGTGGATCTGCTATGTGTGACCCGGCACCATTGACCGTTTGGGCCGCCCCCGTTCGAGTACAGCGCCACGAAGGGAACATGCTATCTAGTGGATTTGCTATGTGTGACCCGGCACCATTGACCGTTGGGCCGCTCCCGTTCGAGTACAGCGCCACGAAGGGAACATGCTATCTAGTGGATCTGCTATGTGTGACCCGGCACCATTGACCATTTGGGCCGCCCCCGTTCGAGTACAGCGCCTCGAAGGGAACATGCTATCTAGTGGATCTGCTATGTGTGACCCGGCACCATTGACCGTAGGGTCGCTCCCGTTCGTGGAAACCACTAGAGGAACATACTATCTGAAAGAGAGAGGGAAAGAAATAAAAGAGGAGCCAACATAAAATTACTCATACCTGATCTTAGAACGTAACTCACTTCCCCAAAAACGCTGTGCGAAACTATAATTTGTACCGCCTAACAACCCGTATGATACAATAGCTTAACATCCAATCCAAAACTTTGATGGCGTATTAGACATGCCGACAGCCATTATTTGAACTTCTATTAAACCAATAACAAGCTTGATGGCCAAACTTCTGCCATTGTGGCAACTATAAATACACGAGCTTAAGTACATCCATTATTTCGAAGCTCCCAACGACAGTACAACGAACGAGCATAGTAGCCATAATTTTCTCCATTCGGCATACCATTATAAGCGCTCAAGGAACATCATTTAATTGAGATCCCAACCAAATATTAAGAACGAGTTCAACGCCCATAATTACTATGCTTCATTGGCATACTACAAATTTGGCTTAAGAACCAAATTCGAGCTCCAGCGCATACTATGATACAACTTAGAACATCCTAATTTTGAGGCTTCCACCTGGCTATAATTTTCTTTTAACATCTATAATCGAAGAATTTACATTCATTCTGCTGTTGACATTGATTGATTAATTCCGTCAGAAGTGTCAGTGGAATGCAGAGGAAGTCCACCGCCCCATCACTTTCAGTGCAGCAATAGGTGCGTCGAGCAGTCATCGTTGCAGCACCAGATCAAGGAATGCAGGGGTGACATCACTTCCTGGAAACTGAGAAGCCGATCGGGGCGTAGGGGTACTCAGGCTCAGGATGAGGTGCATAGACAAAACAAAGCAGTATTAGTCTTGACAAGAATATATAAAAATCCCAGAAACTGATCAGTTTCGAAATGCTTGAGATAAATGAAATAACCGTGCTTTTAAAGAACAAATCTGAGAAGTGAAATTTAGTAGACAATTAAAGTAAAGAACCATTGCGGATTTATCGCACCCTAGAAACCATCATGATTACAATTTCCAACAGTGAAATGATAGTGAAATATATAACCTGCACAAAATCTTAACACCAATTTTTTATACATTCCAAGATAAGAAAAGTAACCTTTGAAAGTTTCAGAGGGACGCACCTTCAGGAGGCCATCGAGGAGTAGGTGATGGGAAGAGTAGCCAAAGAGATTTGTAGATGAGGAAGGTCAACATCCCACGTAGCAAAGGATTGCAGCCCGGCTGGATTCGATGCTTTGCATCTGATAATAGTGGTTCCCAAATTGGTGGACAACAAAGTACAGACTACTGAAATTGTAATTAGCCAAGGGCGTCTGGATACTGAAAAAGAGAACTTGAGAGCCATGAGGGATCATAGGTTTTGATAGTATTTTTGCTAGACTGAACCTTAAGCATTTAGAGGCGGAGTATAAGCCACTAAATGGGGAAGCATCTAGCAGACTGTCATCTGCTTAAACAAGGAAGATAGAAGACTGACTTGTGGACACAAGATTTAACTCTTGAACTAAGCTTGACAGCGCAAGTGATATATCTCCTACGGTCAGGGTAGAAATTGCTCAAGGTGTTATTTAAACATTAACCAAGTCAACTGATGACACAATACTGTCATTCACTATTGAAACAGCCCTAATTTAATCTCCAAGGATGAAATAACTGGACGACATCTTATAAATCATCAGAGCTGTAGATTCAGGCGGCCGGACAAACACAAACCACTCTTAAATCTTTTCCCCCAAACCAGAAGGCACAGCCTCAGAGGAACAAGTGGAGGGAGCCTGAAGACACGACAGTCATCATAACATAACTACTCCAAGCATAGAGAGGGAAGGAACAAACGCAAAACACGAAATCCAGAACAGGAACACGGGGCCCAGGATGGAACTACCCAGAACAAGAACACAAGATGAACAGATGACCATAGGACCAAAGCCACAGCAAATGTCAGGTGGCCCAATCATTGACGAATCATATGCAAACCAAAATGAATAAACACGCTGCACAAAAGCCAAAGATGACATAATGGGGAGAGACAAGCAGCAATGAACCATCCAATCCATAGAAGAAAAATAAATCCGGAAGGGTGGAGGACCATACAGTATAGACAACGTGGAACTCAGATTAGAAAATAAATCCCCCCCCACAAGATCCAAAGACCAGGGATACAGAGGAAATTCGGCCACTGAGAAACCATCAATAACTCGCAAAGTGAAGGAGACCCATTGCCTACAAATATCCAGTACAGAGCTTCTGCTAAGAAAGTTGAAAGTATGAGGACTGCCACGGCAGCTGAAAGGCAAACCGACAAACGCGGCGAGCACCAACTGAATGCCAAGAGACGCCGAGAGGCATAGAGGCAGAACAGGGAGAACATCAGCGATAAGACATCCTCAGCGTTATGTCGCGCTCGGAGGAAAATCGTGGAGACAGCCTGGGCAGCTGAAGAAAATATATATACTAATCCTGAAGGCACATGAGGAACCAGGCCACAGATGCCCAAAAAGATGAACTGTGAGGCGCCAAGGGGTCCAGAGCACGTCACGAGAACCTGAACCTTCGAAGGGCCACCCTTAGTGGGGGCTTTGAAAACGATGCCCCGGAAAAAAAAATCTATCACACAGCCCCCACAAACCTCCAGACCAAACCAGAGAAATGAATAACAATAACTGTCCAGCCGAAAAAAAAAAAAAGGCAGCGACGAGACTGACACGCTAATGCGGCCGACGCAAGTCCCCGAGCCAGGGCAGGACCTACTGGGGTACACGGAGCAGGGAAAAACAGGCGAAGCAGAACCAAATGCAGAACGTGCGGGGCAACGAACGAGTGATTAAAATGAGCCAAAGACACCGCATAAAAGAGACCAAGCATAAGGAATTTGTCCACAGAGGAGAGACGGGTCCAAGAGACAAATTCACATTAAGACTAACAACAGCTACAACAACGAAGAAAATAAACAGAAGAGCCGCCATAACAATAAAGCCAGCACCTAATTAAAGATAGTCAAGAGTCACCTTCAGCACCTAAAGAACAAAACAGCAACAAAGAAAATGCAAAAAGCCACAAATAATTCAGCCAGCACGAGAAACCAGGCCAGACAAGGACCGCCAGCCGTCACAACTACAGAAAAAGACCCCACAACTCCTGAAACAATAACCGGACGACGCAGAATAACAGCAGAAAATGAGTCAGAGTGATCATGGAACAGACCACGAGTCACAAAAACTACAATTCCCAGGGTCCTTAGGGGCGCGACGTCACCATACACGGAAGTAAACAAAACAAGACTCAGCCCAGAAAAACGAACCAGGAAAGACCGCACGCCGCTCACCTGAGAAGACCGGCCGACCACGGCAGACGATAGACCCGTACAGCTCCAGATCCGGGCCCACGGACAACCCGAATACCGCGGAAAGCGCACCCCCCGCAGATGCACGCGACCGCGGCGAAACGAACGCGCTGGGCGCCGTTAGCCGCCTGGAGATCGCCGCTAGCTGCCCGGCAAGAGCCGCAAAAAAGAGCAGACACGGCGAAAACGGAAGCCCACATCAGAAATGGGGAATAACCATCCAAAGGATGGGGGGAATACAGCAAGACGTCGAAGAAAAGGAGCTCGCCGGATCCGCGAGCACGGGGAACGGCGAAGAATGAGCGCTGAAGGTAAGAAAGAGAATGAGCGCCTGCGCACCTGGGCTTAAATAGGACGCTGAGCAGGTGCATTAATTGACTGAACCGCCCTAGGGTAAGCTGTAAACCCTGCTACGAGTCATCTGCCCGAAATACGATTATGAATCGTCATTTCTGGACGATTTCCCTAACCAATATATAAGAAAAATCATTTTCTTTTTTTGTCTTTTATTTTGATCCTCCATAGCTGTTTAAAAAAAAACTGTGCTGTTAGAAATACAAAACATATTCAGTATGAAGACAAAAAATAATTAATAGACAATGTTGGCATTTTTCTGAGGAATGTATATCCCTCTTCAAGTAATAAAAAACCCACTCTCTTAACAAATATTAAATTTGTTAATAATCCAATAAAAAAATCTGGCATTTGATTTGATATTTAGACATACCTGCTGTTCCTATTCAAATGTGTTCAAAGAAAGACAAAAAGTGAAAAACGTTCCAGAAATAAGTACACACCAGTTTGTTGGAACTTTTTGTACACACCAATCTAACTCTTGAATGGCTTTGTGAGAAGGAAAACAGACGTTGGCACACATAAAAATCCCTATATTTTTTAAGAAAAAAATGTTTCTTCCTACTGTCAGAGGAAACAAAGTGATTTGAGCAACATTAGAGATAAAAAAATGGAAAGTGGAAACAAACACTTGTTTTCATCAGAAGGTCAGGTAATTAATTTCTTTCTGATGTCCCATTGTGACAATGTTTTACCGAGCCACTGCAAAAAGCAAAAATAAGAAACATTTGTTTGTAACAGATTGCTTTTCCAGTACAGTGCAATACTGATGCTTAATATTATTGTAGTCTAATATCCATATTTCCAACCAGCTAGACTATGTTTTTCTTGGCTTTAGCTACAATCTCTTCATGTATCTTTACATACATGCATTATGTGTAGTAAGACAGTCATTTCCAACAATGAAGATTATGATAAAAGAATACAGCTGTGCTGCAAAATCTGCTTAATACAGCCAATTTGTAAAAAAAAAAAAAAAAAAAAGACAAATAATGGAGCTAAACCTGGACTGATGTGTTGTGCCTCTTTCCTTTTGTTCCGTCTATTTGATTCTCTGAACAAGAGAATGGAGTGCCGTCTGCAGGTGTGTGGAACTTGTGTGGAGCTGGCGGAAAAAATTATAGCCTATCTGAGTGAGTAGCTGTATCATCACAAATGCATCTTCACAGCTTTCTTGTGGGTGGTTTATGTAATTTGTTACAAGACAACAGGACAGCTAGTCCAACATTGTGTTCATCTCCATGTTGTTGTATTGTACTCTCCGAAGATTTAAAGATGGAACCACTTATAATTGCCTCTCTCTGCCAATTTTCTGCCATGGAAGTTGCCTTCTTCTCCTGGACCTCATGGATGGAGTAGCAAACTTTTGTCTCTCCCATCTACCCCCACCCTTTTCTGCCTGTTATCAGTTTTTGTAACAGTCCTTTTGTCAGATTCATGGCTAAGTCATCAAGCTTTTGTACTCTGTATGGATAATGTTATAAAAGCTACTTCTGCTACTTTCACACCAGGCTCGGAAAGGCGCGTTCAAACAACCACTTTCAAAGAAAAGTCTATGCAAATGCGCGTAAATGCGTGTTTTGGGCTTCTGCGCTCAAAGCTATTGTGTTCGTGCATCGCTATGTATGTTTTTACATCAGTTTTTGGGCTCTACATACAAAACATGCAGCAACTGTCCCAGTCGGATCTATATGACACCAAGGCCGGATCCAAATTCTTCCCCTATGAATTCTCCCTATACATTTAGCCCTCCAAGTGGAGAGTTATGTAAAAATAGTGTCTTCAAATTCGAATGACACTACCACTCAATGACGTAATCAATATTCACCAGTTATCTTACGTAGCGCGTAGCTGCCAAGTCTCTGATAATACATAACATCAGTTATATAACTTAAAAGACTGACTGACATGACTAAAAATTCATGCTAAAACAAAAAGCCAATACTTACATTTAAATGTAAACTTCTTTGTTTAGAGCACACCCATGTGAAGAAATGTGTTTCTTCACTGCGTTTAGCGCTTCTCCTTAAGATTAAGCTTCCCTTTAAAAACAAGTTCAGACACCACTACAGCTTCAAATGCCCCTACAATTGGAGGGGTAGGGAGAAGTTGTGGGGGTAAGGGAAGAAGTCTCATTCGGCCAAGTCTTTCATGTATAAGAATAGGGCTGTGAAAGAAAAAGCCTGGAGTGAGATTCATGAGATTTGCACCACTTGGACGTTTCTCACCAAGCCTCTTCCAACTGTATTGGATAGTGAAAGTCCAGTGTGAGCACCATATGCTAAAAGCGCATTCAAGAATGCCAGTTTAGCACGTTCTTGAAGGTGCATTAGACGCCCGCTGTGTATGTAGCTTTTGCCTTGAAAACCAGAAACTATGTAGGGTTTGTTACCCCCATGGCAGTGCGTATCTTCGTATAATGTGACCTCATGAAGAATTAGTGGCCTGGTGTGAGGTTTCCCCCTCAAAAGGAGCTGAACAATAGAAAAGCTGGGTGATACCACCATCACTGCCAGGGAGGGAGGGAAATCTTTGCAGCGATTCACTAAGAAAAGCTGCAGGCTTTGAGGACCTTCTCCCCCCCCCAAACATCTCAAAAGGTTCTTATGGTCTCCTCCCAAGACACATGGGAACTTAATTTCAAATTCAACAGGCTGCATTCTAATGAACTGGCACCTCAATTTTCAAAGCAAACTAGCATTTTTCATTGAACAATGTACCACCATCGCAGCAGGCTCCTTTAGGGATTTGGTGAAAACTGCATTACATCTTCAGTGGTGCTGTTCATGTAGTCCCTGGATGAGGAAAATACAAGAAAAATATTGGAAAGAAGCAGGAACTGATCCTGGCAATGAGAGTAAACCTAATTTCCATTGAAAGTAATGAACTCATGGGTTAAGCCACGGCATCCACACCAAGATTTGTACATCCTTTGTGAGGGACAGACTTTCATCAATTTTCTGCATGACAGAGAGATGCTACTGAATGTTTTTTTAGAGCATTTAAGGACAGTAATTGAGGCGGTATTGTGAGAAAGTATTGCCATGACTGCCCCACATCACCAAATTATTCCCCTGGTGTTCAATAAAAGCTTTTCTTTCCTGTTTATAAAGCAACAACCTGTCTGTCTGTGTGAAATTACACTCTGAAGCCTGAAGAATGGGCAACAAACTAATCATCGCTCCTTCTGCATGAAAAGCCACAAACTCTGCTGTTTAACTCAAACAACAAAAAGCGAGTGCACAAATAAATTACCCAGGAGACAAAAGGTCAGGAATAATTTGAGGCAATATTTTCCTTAATTACACTCCCACAATACATCTCTCCCAATCGGTGAATGAACCGGGATAGGAGCGCTTTCTTTCGTAGACTGCAGATCACTGAATTCTTCCTGTAATGACAGGACCCCTGGATAATGTGGTCATACAACTATTATTATTCCACTGGTAGTAAATCAAACAGATCAGTGGCCTGGTACCAGGGTCATTTAAACAACTGGTGGCATTAATGGTTCTCAGGAGCAGGTTTGATTTTAAGGAAACTAGATTACAAGGGTTATGGGTTTTTACACACCATTACCTCATTACTTTTATATTGAATTTAGACCACCTCATGTTCTGCATTATAGGGCACACCGTCAATAAATGGTCTATTTTCAGTTCTATCATACAGAAGGCACAACAAACTATAAAGGTACATTGTTGATTTTATGTATTTTTTTTTTTTTTTTTAAATTAAGGATTTTGAGTGTGCCTTACTTTCTGCCTGATTGTTAGCTGCTGAATTCTTTGTTGACATTTGTAGAATAATCCCTCACTGAGTAAATATACCAAAGATGTGTCATAAAAGATTGATAAAACAAATATGTGTTCTGCATCACTTTAACATCTGCCCTCCTGTACTGATGTCTGTGGATCATCACAATTGACAGCTGTGAGAGTGATCAGTGTGGGTGAATGAGGACTTCCAAAAACAACAACAAAAATAACTAGTTACACTTTCTAAATGACAATAGTGCAATATTGGGAAAGTAAAAAATGTTCCATGAATAAGTATTCATCAAAAGTAACTTTAGGAGGGGAAGATGTTTTTTAAACCCAAATTTTAAACTTTCACTGAGAAAAATATTGTAGTAAAGAAACATTTCTTGAACCACCATATATACAATACAACAATATATATATATTTTAGAGGAATTATTAAAGGAGAAGAGGAAGTGCTCTTGGCAATTTTTAAACGTTAAAAATGAAGTTTGGTTAGTTGTCACGAGTCTAGGTTTGTGACAGTTGTTCTCCATTTTTGACCCATCCCTGGGGGTGTGATGAGCTGCAGACACAGCCACAGAACAGGAAGTATTTGGTGGTTTAATGCCCCAATCCAAACCCTTAATGCAGAGTGTCAAGCAGGGAGGTACTGGGTCCCATTTTTAGGGTCTTTGGTATGAACTCATGACCTTCCAGTTACCGGGTGGACACTCTACCACAAGGCCACTGAGCTGGTTTTATAGAATTTTTTAGTTATATAGAGTTTTTTCCTTGGAATTCTGTGACACACAATTTTCTATTATTTGTGTCTGTTTTCAAGATCTGTTCAAATCCTTCACTGTAGAGCCTGTCTTTTAAATAAAATATGAACATTTCAAACGTTGCCTGCTCACACATTTAACTTTTGCCCCTCACGCTGCAGCACATTGACCATGACAAAACGTTTTGTAAAGAACACCAATGCAATATGTATAGTGACCATCAAACCTAACTTTAGAATTTCTAAAATATGGTTTAAGAACTGCCATATTCAATCAAGTTTCTACACTTTCCCGTGTTTTACTCTTTAAGTTGAAATACCTGAACATTGTTTTTCCTCCACCATGATAACAGGAAGGACGAGTGATCAAAACTTGCAATATCTTTAAAAAAGTGGAATTTCTTTTCTTGTTTTCTAAGAGTGATGCCGCACCAATGCCCTTTCCCTAGAAAGTATGTGTTCTCGAGTACATGCAGGCATTCATTAGAGGAAGTATTTGGCATGATTAATGATACTCTCAGTTTGCAGGGGAGGGAGGACAGACTTGGCAAGAAAATTGGATCGCACTGAGTAAAGTATCAAAAACATAAAGCATTGGGAGGTCCTACCTCCTCTCTGTGTGAAGTCCCTCTCGTTCCACCATGTTGTGTTGTGCTGCAATGCCTCTGAGGGACCAACTCTGTAAAACACAACAACTTGATTTCCTGCAACGAGCATTCTCTTTACTTTATTGCCTTTTTTTGGCGCGATCATTATTTCCTCATTTTGCATTTGTCTCATCAGAGATAATTTATCTCTGCCTGCTTTAATGAAGTGATAATTCCATGATAATTAACGTAATCCTGCACCAAAGCAAATTTGCCTAATGACTGCTGTTTGATAGTCAGAGTTGCTGCATGGGAAAATGTCCGTGCAGACAGGAATTGAGGTTCAGTGCCAGGCAAACAAAAAAAAAAAGACAGCAGGGACTAAAGGTAGGAGGAAAGTCCCTTAAATTTCACTTTGTGACCTTAGCTTTCAGCCACAAACTGAAAATACCTTTTCGTCCTACGGGTTAGGTCATCTCAAAAGAAATAAGTCCATTTGTCCCCCTGCTTATGTCTGACCACAGACATGCCTGCATGGAGATGATGATCCAGATGTAGGGAGGGCTCGGGCCACAGTATTGTCCCTGACATTTCATTTGTTCAGCGGTACCAACTCTGACATTTCATTTATTTGACTCGCACACACCAGAAAAGTTTAACCTTTTCAAATCTTGGGTTAAACAGCCATAAATACCCCTGACACATCCCGGATTAATAGATCAACACCGAATGAGGTGTCAACAATTCATTGTTGAATAAAGATATCTGTGCGTCCCCAACAAACAAAGACAAGAGGGAACATCTGTTCTGTTATTGATATTGTTTTTCTGCAACCAGAACTGATAAAACTTCAATCATCCTAAATAAAGTTGCATATTCCTTTTCTTTCCGCATGTGTTTTGGTGACCGTTTCCCCCCCCGCACTATTTGATGCACTTTGAAGCCTTTAAAAAATAAACAATAAAAAAATGACAGTGCACCCTCTAATCTGGAGCACCTTGTATATAAATTAATCTAGGTTCTGTTTACTGATGTCAAAGCAATTTTGAGAGGTTAATGGTGCTCTGTAAAAACGTGAATCTGTTTTTATTACGAGTTGCAAACAAGTTTGGGTGTAAATAGGCTAATGGGCTAACGTGTGGGATGGCGGACTGTTTTTTTTTTTTTTCTTCTCTGTTTTTACATATTACTAACAAGGTTGGGGCTTTGCATTGTAGTAGCAATGTTTGCTTAAGCTGTGTCAGTCTGTGTTTTTTTTTTTTTTTTAACATGTTGCAAATAATGTTGAGAGTTACAGGTATTCTGAAAACGCCACACGTGACTAATGTGTCATGTGTTAAAAACAAGTTCTAGAGTTACTGTAGACGTCTGTACGTTTGTCTGACCCATCATTTATCTCTGACTCTTTTTTTCTCACTTAACGCGCCTTCGAGTTTAGTGCGCCTAACATGCGACAAGTTTGAAAATAGACGAATCAGTAATTTATTCCCTGATATTTCAGTGTATGCTATAGTCCAGAAAATATGGTCATCTGTCCCAAACAGTGAAGTTAAAGAGAACACACTATTGAAACACAATGGGCTCATATGAGGGAAAACCTACATTTATTTTTGATTCAAGAAATCCATGGATACATTTTCCTTCAGAGCATCAATCTATCTGCTTTCTGTTCCATCTAAGTCCTGTGCAGGGCCATGGGGGTCTTTGGAACCAATCCCAGCAACTGTTGGGTGAAGGCCGGGTCCACCCTGGACAGTTTTCCAGTCTATTACAGGACCACACACAGGCAGACTCCCTCACATTCACTCAAAAGGGATGATTTAGAGTCACTAATCAACCTATGAAGTATTGGTTTGGATTTTGGGAGAAAGCCAAAAGGCTTGAAGAAAGCTCACACATCCACGGGGAGCACAAGCTCTACACAGAAAGGGCCCAGTCAGCATTTGAACCAGAGAGAAGTTGTTGTGAGGAAATGGTGCTAACTACTACATTACCGTGCAGCCTTCATTTAGAGCAATTAAGAAAAAAAAATGTCCAGGCAGACAACAGCTTTTTTTTTCTTTACCTTAAATTCTAGATCTCAATCTTAAAATTGTTTTTATAGACGTTACAAATTGAATCAGGCAATAGAGTTAAAAAAGAAAAAAGAACTGATGCTGCTACAACTTGTGCTGCTTGGTAATTAGTAAAAAGCATTCTGTCCTAAGCTGGTTTTCCTATTATATAAATTAACTGCTTTTTACTCCTTTACACTGCGAAAAATGAATTTTGAAAAAGTAAAAAGACCCTCATTTGAAGAACAATTGTCTTACATTCTCTCTTGCAAGAAAAATATTATCAAGAGAGCTGTTCAGAAGCAAAACAAAATCTTAGTTTGAGAAAAAATGTTTTAGTGATTTGATTTTTTTTTCTTACAATACAAATTTGTAGTAAGAATATATTTTATGCCCCATTTGAATTTTTTGCTTATTTCTAAGAGGTCTGTTTTTGCAGTGTATTCTTCCTGGTTTACCTCAGAACATGTATATTCAAATATTCAGGTAATCAGAATATTAATATTAACTGTATCCCTCATTGAAATGTTTAGAGTGAAGCAAAGGCCATGTGTGGGTTGAGTTTGACGCTACCTGAAAAAGAACAACGTCACTTGCAAATGAAACAGATTAAGATGTTTTTATAGATATTGTTTGTGTCAATTTAGCACAAAAAAAGCACAAAGACGGCAATGGATTAATGGCTTTAAAATATTATTAAGCCTTGGGAATGCAGCTGCTGTGTTGTGTGCAGAGGCTCTCCATGGATGCATGGAAGACTGGCAGCCAACAAATCACCAGCATGCTTGTGTGTTTTACATGATTAAGTACATGGCAGGAGCATTAAATCAACCCTTTCTTACTTGCCAAACTAACATCAGTGAGATCCACCTGCCCATACATGCTTGAGAGCATTGGCTTTTATCAAGTGAAAAAGTCTAAACTAAAGTTAAGAGAATTGGCTGTGATGGTAATTTATCAACAGATACTTAAAGTCAGTCTCCAAGAGCACTCTTTAGAAGCAGCTTTATGTTTATGCAATTTCAGACCTAATTGTTCCTATCAGGTTAATAATAATAATAATAATAACAACAATAATAATAATACAAAAGCTTCAAATCTGTCATATTACACAAAAATGGACATGGTTTAGTATGATGAACTGAATCAAAACCAAAGAACTTTACTACAACCTGATCAAAACTAAAACATGTAGAAAAAAACAATTACAGATTTCACTTATGGTCACTATCTTCTTTCTCTTTCGGCTTGTTCCCATCAGGGGTCGACACAGCGGATCATCCTCAGTTCCGAGGACGAGTCGCATGGTTAATTTGGCAATATTTTACACCGGATGCCCTTCCTGACGCAACCCTCTCAAACACTCCAGGCTTGGAACTGGCACACAGAGGTAGAGAATGGAACAGGGAGCAGCCCAGATTTGAACCCTGGTTTCACAAACAGAAGGCGCTGCAAACCAGCACGAGCTAAACCACCTCCCCACTTATAGTCACTATCACATACAAAATATCAGATATCATACAACAATTAAGCAAGAAAAAAAAAATCAAGAAAACTGAACTACCTTTTTCTGTGCATTTTTGAAAGACAAAAATGAACTTTGTATTGGCTTTTAAACCCTTTACCACTCCCATCCTGAACACATCATGTAACGAAAAATGTTTTAGGCCAAATGCAGCAGAGTACCGTATTTAGAATGAGTGACAGTAGCCGCGGTTACATGTGCAAACTGTTTTGATCGGATCAAAGAGCGGATTAGAATTAAACCGTGTACATGGGCCAAGAAAAACGTTTTACGATTATGACAAATAGTTACATGCGCCACACTTTCAGTGGGAATAAAACATTTGCGCAATACTCTCTAAAATACCGCAAGAGGAAATGAGTTCCACTGTAAACAAGCCGAGCTGCCGCATACATACAGTATACAGTATATGGCAGCTCGGTAATATACAAAATGATCCTCTAAATGTGCTTTTATTATTGTTATGGTTATTATGAAGTGCGTATTCGCTCATCATTTTATTTTAAATCTGTGTGGTCAGTGCTTTTTTTGTGGCAGAACGCAGCCGGAAGAAGGGTCATATTCATCCAACATTTAGTGTTGGATGAACATAAAATCCATGTGGGAAACGCTGCAATCTGCATCCTGGCTGCACGTAAATATGTGGGAATAACATCAGCCTTTATTTTGTCGGGACACGACTGGAAACACATATCCACGTTGATTGTTTGAACGGTTTCTAAGGACTGAGCAGCATATCTGCTTTGAAAAGCTCACACACCGGCTTTGGGGGCGGTGTGTGAGCTGACGGTCCGAGCTCTGCTCAGAGACACAGTTCTACCGGGACACACTGTTCTCCTGAATGCGGCAGCTCGTTCACCTAGAGCTGCGGGACTGAATGCAGTCCGGAGCCTCCCACACGTAACAAGGCATCCTCCCTTCCACTCAAACACAAAGCTATAAGTCCTGCTGCTCTGCTCAGAGACACGGTTCGCTCGGTCCATCGCGGACGTTGTTGGGGGGCATGAAGCGCTCCTCCCCAACTCAAGGGCGGAGTGCAGAAGCGTCCGCGCGTCGCACCGGGCATCCTTGAAGCAGCCGGTCAGTTCTGTTTGCCCTCCAAAGCCTTCTCTGGAGCACAACAACGTCTATGCATGATGTAGAATCAGTGTAGTAGTGACCCATGATTGAAATGAACTGTTTACATGCCCCACGATGGGAATCAACAATCGGCATAACCAACCTATCTCGATCAGAAAGAAATTTTGATCCGAAAGAGTCTGATCGGGGGAGAGTATTCCGAACGGCGTGTTTACATTATGCATTTTTCTTCTGATCAGGCGTTGATTCTATTACTTTTATCCATGTAAACGCGCTACTATATCTTTTCAGGTTCATCAATTTGTTTAAGAAGTAACTCTGGCCTTGAAAACATATACTATATTGATATCACATTTGTTTCCAAGTCCCAAAGGAAATTTATACAATCCAGCAGTGGATGCAGTTTATTTTTACCAGCTAGAAATTTGGTTGTAGATGTTTTATTTTTTCACGTTTTTTTTTTTTTTTTTTTTATTGCAGAAAGCTTTCTTAACACAAGTTTTTAAATTGTCAGATATGTTAATCATCTGTTTTTGAATTCACAATAATATTTTGAATGCATTAGATTAGATTTATTGCAGTCATTATCACAAGTCCAATGACATTTAAAATGTTCACTGGTTAGTGCCTCATTCATTACTAAAACATAGTTAAAATCATATTTATGCCTAAGAATTTCAGAATAAAGTACGTAATAAATACAGTCATACCACATGACACAGTAAGTAATACAAGCAAAACAAAATATGTTATAAATACACGTCTTACAACCTTGGGATACCTAAAGACAATCACACAAACAGACTTCCACACACATTTCTCTGTCATTACATGAATAAACATAAGGTGCATTTCATTTCATAGCAGCATTGAGAATGATGATTGCAGTTGGATAAAAACGTTTTTGAGTCTGTCTTTGCATTAATGAATCTATAGCATCTGCCCAATGGTGTTGTACATACAGTATATTGTTTTTGTGTATTTCGTTGTAGTGTTTTGCAATGGGAAAAAAAAAAAAACACGCTCTATGTCATACCCCGAGAACTAACCAATCAGAAGATACTGTGGATCTACTGGGGTAGGGCATCAACCAGAAGAGCTGGTTAAGGATAGAGAAATGTGTGAAAAGAGGAAAAAGGGTCAGTTTGATTTATCAAACCATTGCAAAATAAATGTTTGTCAATAAATATTTAGATGTTATATAGCTGTTAAGTAACATGCTGTCTTGAAACCATCACCTTTTACTGTTTTTGTTTTGTTTTGTTTTTAAAATGCTGACATCATACTCTTTTTATTCAAATGTGACATTTTCACTCTTCTGTGAGGTGAAGCTGCTATTTGTATTTGGACAAATTTACACAGACATATGTAAACAGACAGCAGATGGATGCTCAAAAACATCTAAAAACTACTAAAGGATGCGATTGTGGCATGAGGATGTAGAGTGTGTCATAAAATTTAGCCCTGGAGATTGAAAAAAATAAATAACCGATAAAAAAAAAAACAAATATTGAAAAATATGCTAGTTTAGGTCATTGCTTGGAAAGGTATCGATGGGTTTGGCTGAGGAATAACCCAGCTACAAAAACCCTTTTAGGTCACATTTGTTCCTTTTATTACATCATTTTAAATGTGTACAAATACTATGTCATCTTCATCAGAAACATTTGATTTAGACATCAAATCTCTGGTCCATGAAAGTGCCTCACTTTACAGAAAAACACCCTCCTGATGACACAACAGTCAAACCATCTGTACACTGTAGTATAAGCTTAGATATGAAGGTCTTGAGTGATTGCCCCTTTAAAGATTGTTTCCAAGAAAGTGTAGCAATTATGTTGTTATGTCATTACCAGCGCAGCATGGAGCCTAAAAAAATGGCAATGCGCTCACTGTTGTTTTTTTGGTGGAGTGCTGCAGAAACACTGAGGTCAACTGCAGAAGACAAAAGCCGGAACTGCAGTAGCGTCAGGAAGAAGCATCAGTCATATGTTAATCATTAATACATTTTTCACTCAGCATATTTTGACTTCTGCAAACGCATCCGCCCGCACAACAGGGCTGTGATTTTTCAAAGGCATATTTGCTTCTCGAGGCAAAAATGAGAAATAGAATTTATTCCAAAAGTGCTTGGCTTAATTAATATTTAACTTAACAGAATGTTGCATGTTTTGATTAGTAATTCCACGCTGGTGTCACTTTGCTGAATCTTGCATCAATTCAGAAGTGCTGCATTTCACAGATAAAAACCTGTTTTGATTAACCCTTTTAAATCCGCTGCAAAATTGCAGTCAGTATGAAGCCAATTTCAAAATACATCAAACTTAATTTAGGATAATTTGGCTAAAGTTCACTAATGATTAAATGTGCAAATGATGTGTGAAATAACTAAAGAAGGATTGGGTACTGTGAACTAATCTGTGGGAAAATAGCAGCCTAAAACTGAGCAAGAATATTGAATGTCCAAAAGTCCAGCTGTGAACAGTTGTGCTATGGACAAATGTAAAAGACGAGAAGCAATTTCAGTGAGTCCAATAGGGATATACAGTTTTGACAGTTCACACACTTCTGCAGCAGAAAGGCTGCTCATGTGTGTTTGTCAATTAGAGAAGCTTGTTGGGTTCCTCTGTTCCAAGCACCTACATAATTAAACCATCAGGGGTCAGATCCTATTAACCAGTGTGACTTCAGGCTTGTAATGTTGCAGCGTTTATTGGTGGCACAAATTTTGGGAGAAGCTAAACAGCGTGACAAGATAAAACATTACACAATTTGTTGATAATAACATGTTAGTAAAATTTCATAATATGTGGCCCAACTTGTGTGGAAGTGTTGTATATCGGCTCTGCTGATTCTTAAACTGCTTTAATCGCTGCAGATTAAGAAGGTAAGACACAAGACGGACCCCTGATGGTTAATTGAAGCTTAATTAACACGCAAATTCAATGGGAAGGAGAGGTGATTTGACTGCGGGGCTTGTAGGAAGTCCTCCACATTACTTTAAAAGCCATTACAGGTATTTTCCATTGTCTTCATCCAGTTGGCAGGGAAACCCATTTCATTTGACCTTGAAGGTCTCTCTGATGTTGTCTGCTCTGAGGAAACAGAGTAGCTCCCCAGTGAGAATTCAGTGTATTCTATAATTAATTATTCATCAGATCATTGCAAATGGATAGCTTGGATGGTCTGATGGAAGAACTGGAAGATCAGTAGTTTGGGGGAGTCTCTTCACTCATCCTTAATCAGGAGTTGATAGATGATTATGTAACTCTGCCACATGTATTCACCATCAATGTTTTTCCTATTCTATCACTGTCTAAATGATCTGTTTGACTATTTCTCAGAGATATTTGATGGTTTAGAATAAAGCACAATCAAGTGCCCGACAAAGGAAAATATAATACTTAAACACACAATTTAGGTGGATAAAGCTGAATGAAAGCCTAAAGCAATGACATTTCTGAGAGTTTGCCTTCTTTCTAATCTGCAGCTGTTTGTTGTATTGTGCTTTTCTGGAGTGAGAGGTCTGAGGTCTTTCCAGGTATCTGTTGTAGCCACTCCTCCAGCTTGGGGGTTACTGCCCCGAGTGCTCCAATTACCCCAGGCACCACTGTCGCCTTCACTTTCCATGCTTTCTCTAGTTCTTTTCTGAGTCCATGGTATCTCTCCAGTTTCTCATGTTCCTTCTTACTGGTACTGCTACATTCACCACAATGGCTTTCCTCTGTTCTTTATCCAACACTACAATGTCTGGTTGGTTTGCTATTACCTATCAGTCTGGATCTGGAAGTCCCACAGGATCATTGCCCTCTCATTTTCAACCACCTTTGGAGGTGTTTCCCATTTTGACCTTGGGGTTTCCAGTCCATATTCTGCACACATGTTCCTGTATATTTATCTAGCATCTTACACCCTGCAGTTATGTGTTGGATTGTTTCAGGCGCCTCTTTGGTCAGCCTACACCTTGGTGTGGTAGATCTGAGCCTCTATTGCTCTGGTGCTCAGGGCTTGTTCCTGAGCTGCCAGGATGAGTGCCTCAGTGCTGTCCTATAGGCCAGCCCTTTCTAGCCATTGGTAGGACTTCTTGATATCAGCCACTTCAGATATGGTCCGGTTGTACATCCCATGCAGGGGATTGTCCTACCATGAGCATGATTGTATACTATGAGAGCTTATGGTAGAGGATAGCACTATGAAAAATCTGTTGTATTTGCATAAACTGCCTAAATGTATTGTATGTTTGTAAAATTTCAGTTATAAAAAATCAAATTTATGCTTTCAATTTTAACACAAAACTTCATATATAAGTAAATTGTTGATTCCAACATTTTACTTTAGCGTGCTTTCATTTAACCCCTTTAACTGCCTGCTCAACCGAACATTAAAGCACTTTTACAAACCTTTTAAAAAAAAGAAAAGACTGATTTTGTGTAATTACTCCTCCAATTGCAATAAGTAGCAGTAAAAAAACATTGTTTTAATTCATTTTGTCTTGGTTTGGGTTGATAAATGGATACGTTCAAGGCAGATCCCATGCTTTCTGCATAAAAAAAAATGCAGTTTTAGCATATTTTACCAACTTTTAACTTATGTTATTATAAAGCAGGGGTCGGGAACCTATGGCTCGCGAGCCACATGTGGCTCTTTTGATGGTCACGTATGGCTCGCAGACAAATCTTTATTTATACCATTTTTTTTTTTTTTCATCAAACCAGTCCTTCTCATGCGCGATGCGATGCCAGAGGCGCGCAGTAGTAGCGGTGCTTGGAGAGAAAAATCTGCGCCAGCACTCAGTTTACTATTATCTATTATTTCACAGAGTTTATTCCAGCAGGAAACCTATTAATTGCCGTGCCTAAACCTGCGCGCTCCCGTCTCTGAGAAAGAGCGCGCAGATGAGGGGACGGGATGTGAGGAAGAAAGCAGAGGGTGGGGGTGCCCCACCCTCTGCTTTCTTCCTCACAGGCAGCAGGTGAATCGCACAGGGATTGTAAAAACGTAAAACCCGCTGCCCGTCACTCACTGCAGTGTGTGAGTGTGTGTTTGGCTCCACGTCTGCATGTGAGTCTTTGTCACATCTCCAGAACATTCAGACCTACGATCACGTTTAAAGTCTCAACACCTGCATGAAGCTGAAACTCACCACAGCACAGATCAACCAGACTAGACCATCAGCAAAACCACCAGGAGAAATACTCATCATTTATTAGCAACAGCATAACGATGTTATTAAAAAGAATCCACAGACTTATTGTACTTTAAAAATGTGGAAATTACATCAAATGCTCACATTCACTTGTATTTTTAGTTTTAAACATATTGTAGTGGACTGAGTTGGGTCCGCTGTTGCGCCGCGTTAAAAGTTCTGGAGTTCTTTAAACGCATCAAGCAGAGATCTGATTGGCTCTCAGTTCTGTCGCTCAGCCTGTTGTTAGGTAGTTTGGACCAATGGGGTTCAGCTATGGGCCGAATAAGAGAAATAGGAGGACTGGAGCGGGAGGAGGGGAATATAAAGTGTGGAGAAGCGCTCTCGTGTCAGCGGGAGAAATTGAGGAGTTACTGTATTAATTTTACGGCGTTTGCTGCGGTCTATTGTAACCAGAATAAAGAACCTTAAAAGAGGTTAAGTCTCCGTGCCTCAGTGTGGGACAGGGACGCTACATTATTGTATGGCTCTTTCGAAATTACATTTGAAAATATGTGGCGTTTATGGCTCTCTCGGCCAAAAAGGTTCCCGACCCCTGTTATAAAGGATGACAAGGACATTAGCCATTTTTAACTTTGTGTTTGTATTCTTACCAGAATCAGCCAAAGAATGAAGGTATAATGGCACTTTTTGATGCAGTTCACAATATCTGTGGATGAACTGACACTTTTGCAAGTGGATGTTTGTGGTGTAAAATAAATTGCTAATAGGCAGCAGTAGTTGTCATAAGTGTTATCATCATGGTGACAGACAGTTTTGCAGCTTTCTCAGCTGGAGTTTTTTTTCTTCTTCAGTTTCCAGTTTGCGCACATGTACTTCCATCAACACCTGAAAGCTCAAACAGAAGACAAGATGGCATTTTGCCTTGTTTCTCAGATGGGGAACTATGATCGAAAACACGTCTTTAGTTTTGGTCTGTCACATTTATTATTGTTACCTGATCCACCAACTGAACCAGATGGCCATTATTAATTTTGATCTCGATTCTGGTTACATGATTCAAGCATCTGTAAATGTATTAATGAAAGTTGCATGTAAATCTAAAGTCTTGCAATTTTGAATGTTGGCATCTTTATTTGAAAGACTAAACCCCAAAACAGTTAAACATATATACATTTGGATAAGCAGTAGAAATGAGGAAGTGACTTCCACTTGGCCTAACGTTCTACTGTTTATAATGGCATGGATAGCTAAGAGTAACATTTCCATTCTGTGCCCCAAGTTTCTTGAATTGATGTTATGTACTTAACTTTTATTTTAGTAGATTAAGCAATAAGAATATGACATCCATCTAACACCATATCTTTCAACCAGATTCCTGTGCATTATGCTGGTGCATGATGCTGTGAGATACTAGATGTCAGCAGGACATTTCTTGTTGGCCGTGCATGCCGTCTTTCAGACTCGAAAGAAATTGAAAAGAAAACTTCCTTCACTCTGTCCAACATTAATATACATTTTCTTGGTTTTAATGAAGCAGACGGAAACATAGGGTGCCCTGGGAGCTGTGCGTTTAGCATCAATGGAGATATAGTCAAACAACCAAACACAGGGAGGAAGCTGACTGTCTCCTTCCCCTGGGTCACATATTAATGAGACAATGGCACACTAGAGCCAATTACAGCCACTCCCACACATATGCCTTTAGTCTAAGACAACCTACTTGTGTAGACTCAACCTTCCCCCCCGTCACTGTTGAAATATTGTGGATTGGTAAAAAAAAAAAAAGAAAAGAAATTAAAGTGAAAATCTATTTTTTTTCTTTTTTGCAAATTAAATGCAATAGACAATTCACAGGGATAAATTGATTTACCAAAAACTTGCTTGTCCAAGAATTTGGGTTCATATTTATTAAAGGGATTTGAAGCTGTTCACAGTTTTATATTCAAGTGGGTAACATAGCTTGTATCTAAAAGTTACTCAAAACTAGATTTTTAATTAAATTGTATTTATTTAAAAAGGATCCTGCTGAAGAGTGGTTCAGCAGTGCTTTCATTTTCAGTACAGTGCAAATGAGTAACTGCTGTTTACTTGTAAAACTTCAACATTGAGTTCTTAAGCCCCTATGAAAAACACTGCTTTTTTCAACTATAGATGAGTCAATGAAGGTATACCATGAAATTCTGGTTATTTTACAAAAACAAATTAATTACAAATCCACGTTTTTGGTAAACAAATATATATATTTATTCAGATTTAAACCTTAGTGTTTTTTCAAATAGAAATTAAATAGAAATTAGACTTTGTTATGCAGGAACTGCAGCCACAGAAGCCAAAAGTATCCTACTAACATCCAACTATGTACAATTTTTTAAGCCAAAAATTTGCATGTATTAGTCATCAGAAATTTTGTAATGATTTAACTAAAAAGAAGCTAGTTACTTTTTTAAATTTTGGAAAGGAATGACAACCCTGTTTTAAGACAAAGTAATTAGATGTTATTATTTTAAGTTACTCAACTATGAAAGCATATTACATTAAAAAAAAAACAAACAAAACAAAACCTGGTGGTCTTTGTTCAGTTCCCCCATTTTCGTTTTTAATATATTTTAACAACTATAAAACCAAAGAACTCCAAACTGGCTGGGCTGTGACCTCATCTGCTCATGAAAACTATAAGATGACATGTAAATAAAAGTTGAATAAGCCACAGTGTGTCTTTGTCATAGACATAATCCGTTTTGTTCTTCCTACTTAATCCACAAACATTACAAAAGAAAATGTTGGGGAAGTTATAAATATTGAGCAGTATGAACTGTATATTCTGTTTGTGAGGCAATCCTGGCACAAAACAGCAAAGGCCATAGGTGACCTGCTGATGCTCACGTTGTGGGTGTGGTCAACTTTAGTATAATTACTTCTGAATTCACGATAACGTTTTAGAGATAAAGATGCGTCTACAACTTGCATTACTCGAACATGCTGGATCACTCTGAGAGAAAGAGTAAGGATATAAGGGATTTCTGGGGAGTTTTATTTATTTATTTATTTTAACAATAATGAGTACTTGTGATATTTTTAAGATTATTTATGCTGAGTTACTGAGAAACTGCTATTGTTGGTTTGGGGTGTTTTCTTCTACTTTATTTCCTAATAATTGCTCCCACAGTTGATTTCAGACTTGGCAAAAACTTGTGAGAAAATGCATAAATTTATGAAACCCAAAAAAAAAAACAAAAAAACTGAACTTTAACAGGATAATTAAAGAAAAGAACACAGAAAACAAGCAGCTGAACTAAAAAATAACTGATAGAAACAGAAATAAATGACAAAGGATCTGACATCGAGCAACCAAAATCAAAGACCTTATTTAACGAGGATGTAATTGAACAAAAACAGGTGTGGATGATTAGTAATTTAATGCAGGTCTTTTCCATAAAATGAGGAAGGGAAGCAGAAACAGATCCTACATAATTAAACAGAATAACTGAACACGAAAATCTAACAAACAAGAGGTAAATGAAAACAAAACTACTGCATGTGGAGATTTCAGAAACTCAGGAAAAACAACTTTTAATAAAATTCATGTAAGAGTGATTGCAGCTAGATTACAACAAGGAACTTGTGTAGAACAGCTGTAAATATCTAAAAATCCAGTTAACAACACACACTAGCAGCCAGGTGTTGATTTGATGACAAATTTGATCATGGTCATCCAATCATTCATGCACAGGATCTCTAATAAAACGAAAGCACCAGCTACAAATGGTCAAATGCCAACTTGTCATATTAAATCACTGTCCTATTTGTGCAAGCAGGATTGTACAAAAATTATTTAACTCTTGTAATGTTTGGAAAATTGTGTATGTCTTGAAAAAACAGCCATAGATATATGCAATTCAAAATACACAACAGGTGATATTAAATTACAAAAACTGAACACAAGTATTTACAGATGCATACAGTGTTCACACTGGACTGTTGCTGCTTGATACTAGCGCATGTATCTACATTTGGAAAAGGTCTGGTGCAAAATGTCGAAGTGGTGCCAAGTCTTGCTCCAGACTTTTTCTTTCACAGCTCTATTCTGATCAATTTAAAGACTTGGTGCCAATTAATACTGGTTGGGTAAAAAACACAATTACTAATTTCTCCTCCATGATCAATTTAAAAATTTCAGTGTTTTGAAAAGGACCTTACCCATCTGTTAGTCCCTGATTGGTCAAAGTTAAACTGGTTTAACTTTCAATACAAATGGCTGTTTTGTACTTAGACCCAGAAAATGGACTTTAAATCATGTGTACCGACGTGTGAACATGAAAGCACAAAACACGTTTTATTTTCTTGTTGTTTTACTTTGTTCTGCACAGTGTGCTTGGCTTTTTTGAAAGAAATTTAGAAATTTCTAAATTGGCATTTTCTATATGCCAGTGTGTGTTGCCATCAAAAGTACATTGTCTGAGCAACAAGGGAATAATCTACAATGAAGCCTGCGGTAAAGTAGCCTTACAAAGAGTTTATTTTATATTTACTGTTAAATGTATACAGTTTTTATGTGCTTTGTTGATTTAAAAGATAACCGGAAACTCCAAAAATGAATGGATCCTAAGGTACGAGAGTAAGCATAGAGTGAAATTTCCATGAAAACAGTATATAGAAGACAACCATTGCCACATCATTAGAAGCAGGTATTGTTTTACCAATAAACATCCCTGCCAATAGAAAATACATCTAGACATATGGACCAAAATAACAGTGGGTCATTGTGTTGAGTGAATCCCTTTAGCCCCAGCATCATCATCAGCATTTGAGGTGTTGTTAAGTGACAGCTCTAGTGAGGCAGATGAGATCATTCTTCTTGCTAGAAGTCATGACAAGACAGGGAAACTGAGCCACTTCTGGACACATGGGGCCTCATGTGTCCAGACATGATGAGTCTTGGGGAACTGGTGTGGGACAACTCATCATTTTCAGCCAGGATATCAGCAGTGGCATCCTGAGAACTCACACTGCACTGACCCCGAAGGCAACCATTTTAAACAAGAAGTTGACCTTTTTCTGACTCCCAGATGGATCTGTAACAAGAGAATGCTTCATTTAATCAGAAGGCCATTTGGATTTCAGTGCTCGTTCTGCAAGAAACACTCACTGACTGTCATTGCGTCTCTGGAGCTCAACCTGCTGTTGTGGAGGCATTTGAGAACTGGATGTGTTTTAATCTCACAGAAAAGGAGTAAAAC
Source organism: Oryzias curvinotus (assembly GCA_023969325.1). Classification (NCBI taxonomy): domain Eukaryota; kingdom Metazoa; phylum Chordata; class Actinopteri; order Beloniformes; family Adrianichthyidae; genus Oryzias; species Oryzias curvinotus. The sequence goes on along the minus strand of CM043715.1, from coordinate 14,038,733 downwards.
CGTTAGGTTTAGACTTGATTTCATCAAATTGCAAAGCCAGGCATCTATGGTGTTTGTGTGTTGTGCCATATTTACAGGATGAGTGTGTGTTCTATCTGTCAAGACTGGTTTTTCTCTGACTTGCCTGAGCTGCGTGGGAATGAGCATTGGTTCTTCTCTATATGACATTATTTTCATATGGCTGTCACATTAGCCAATTATCATGCTCTGGGGCTGCCACAATTGCTCTGTGACACAGTGACTGTATTAGTAATGTTATCAGCAGTAGTAGTAGTGGACTTCAGCAGTAGCTTGTCAGCTACTTATTTTAATGTTTCAAGCCTGCTGTGGTCTAAGCTTCACTTATAAGGAATTTATCAGCTGCATCTGTGCTTTGCTTATTAACATCTGTGTATTCAGATTACTCTGGAGCATACTGTGCGTCAACAGTAATACAGAAAATATGTTTGTTTCAGAATTTGCTCCTCTAAAGTTCAATTAAATGCAATGTTGTTGTTTTTTTGGAAACAGTTGTCAGCTAATTGAATCTCAGGGCACTGCACAAAGGAAATAAATATGCATATAAAAGACAATTCAATTCAAATTAATTACAATGTATTAAATCATAGTGGGTAGGAGAACAGCTACTCGAGAGGTTAAGAAAACCATTTGAACCACAACAGCCTGATCTGTGTCGTGCCTATACATGCTATTTATCATTTTAGGGCGAGGGGTCTGCAACCTTTTACACTTATAGAGCTATTTAGGTCAAATTTTCACTGACCACAAACCAGTGAGAGCCTCCAAATCTTACTTCACCTTTAAGAAAAGTACAGCACTGCTTTGTATTTATGTTGTTAATATTATGATAAAAAATAAATGTATTTTTGGCATGGATAAAAATTACGAAGAATTTTATCTTTTCAAAATATGAAATAGCTCTTTTTTAAAAGGACTGTTAAAATTAAGTCAGGGCCAACTAATTACCTCTAACCATGTTTTTTGAAACTTTAAGGCCCACTTAAAATAGACAGTTCCTCTTATAATCTGGCGCACCCAATGTATGAGTTATAGTTATGCTAGGACGATTTTTCTGTGGTACAATCCGCTTAAAAATCAGTAAAATTTTTTGGGTATGACTTTGATCAACCACAACGCCACACTCGATGGATTGTTGGAGCATTAAGAACCAACTCTGATGAAAACTTTGATTTTGGTGTCTTTAACAGGTTCTTGTGCCATTTTTCACATGGCGAAGGACATGTATTAAAAAAATCAGCTTAAAATTGAATTATTTGTTTAAATCTTTGTGTATCAGGAGCCGACAAAAAAAATACAATTTGAAAAATCTTGTAATAGTGACGTATAATACAATGGGTGAGCCACAAGCTCCCTGCTCAGCTCCATTCTGCTGCATCCACTTGTGGTGACTACATTCATGTCTTTGTTTTCCTCATCTGAGCTGGACTCTGGCCCAAAACTGCACGGCTGGATATCTCTCATCATTTTTGTTGAACTGGTTAGGTTAGTCATGTAAGGGGATATAAGTTAGTGCGAGAGTGTGTAAACAGATGGATGATGGGAAATGGGGATGAGCTTACTCTGCACCAACAGTCCCCCCCACAACTCAGAGTCACATGTTGTAATAAACTCTCAGTTCTGAAGACACTATGTCCTAGTAAACACCACAGTTTTTTTTTTTGGCTAAAAATGCAGTAGTTACAGAAAAAAAAAAACACTGGAAACACATTTAAAATAGGTCAAAAGATGATCGAAGTGGAACTTGGCAGAGTTTTTGGCAGAGTGATCCGTACTGTGCTTCAACTATTTGTGAATGAGTCGAATAAAGTTTGTGATCGTCTGCCTGTTTGTTTTGCCTAATGCGTCTATATCGAAAATGCGTTCCTTTTTAAACATATAATTATGTTGCATTATTTTTCAACCAATAGAGGGGTAAAAGAGCCAAATGTGGCTCCAGAGCATTAGGTTGCAGACCCCGTTTTAAGGGAACCGGTGTGGCACCCAGCTCCAGATATGACGTACCCGTGTAAATGTTTATGACTTGCCTTAACTCTGAGGTCACTTTACTTCTGCCTGGGGAATGGCATTTAGGTAATTATTTGTAAAATAGGTTTCAGTTTCACAATGCTATGTTTATTGTGCTCCTCTCTGTGTTAAAGTAAATGATGAAGAGTAAACCCCTGTGGGGTCCAGATGACCTCACCCTTACATTGACGTGTCATCCCTCCCATGACAAAGGTGGTTAGGATTTCTTGTCTGCCATGGATACCAGTGAAGTTAAGAAATCATTGGACAAAAAAATGTGGGTTCCAGATAACCCCACTCCTAATGTTAGCGTGCCTTGGATAGCACACACAAAACTAACCAGCCCCTCTTTTCCCCTCCTCAACATGTTTGGAGATTTTACATACATAGAATCAATAGTTTTTCAGCAGACTCCTGGCTGGACAAATGTTGTGGTATGTCCCTTCTGATACACAAAAGGCAAGCCATCAGTCAAAAGTTAAAGAAACAAAACTTTTTATCTTTGCATCTTAATATTGGATAAACTCAAAATAATTGTCATATAACAAATCCAGTTAAAAACAATAGATGTTTATTCTGAACGTAGCATTGGTACAGTATTACCGTAGTACAGTATTAAGGCCGACATCCAAAATTACAAAGTAAATTTGTAATCATGAGTGAATAAGGATCAGTTATCTGGCATGTTTGGAGAAATGCTGATTAAAACCAGGGCCTAAGACCACATCAGTCATGTCAAGTCTTTGATTTCTGTCACTTAACCCTCCTGTTATGTTCATTTGTGAGGAACAGAGATGATGTTCCTAGGTCAATTTGACCCAGTGCATGTTTTATTAGTTTAAAAATGTCTGAAACCCAAAAAATCCTAACAAGCAGTGTGAATATTTAATTACTAACTCCATTACTAATTATTCTATCAATATTTAGTGAAATGGTGATCCTTACCTTTAACGGGTAGTGGTTCAATTATTAGATAATTCACTCGTTTTTCTTAAAAATATACATGTTCAAACTTTTTTTTTATTTTTCACTACTATTTACTTTTGAAAGACTAACATGTAAAATACAATAGTTTTACATAACATTGAAACATAATCTTGAAATTTTGTTTGACATACGATGCTCTGTGAACCAGAAAAAAGCAAAATCATAATACAGCAGACAAGCAATTGCAATATGAAGTTGTGTGTGTGTGTACATATACACAGCACAAGAGTCAGAGACCAGTCATCACACTGTGCTTTGTGCAAATTAATTTTGCACATTTCGCACAGGTCATGCTTGTCTTGACCTGGATCCTGTCTCCGGCTCGACTCGCGCCCCCGACCGTCCCCCCAACTCCATCTGGATGAAGCTCGTCTGCTGGACTTTAAATATGTAGTTGCAGAGTTAGATTGATTAATTCTTCTCTATGAGTTCTGGTAATTCGCCTGTCCGTCCTGGGGGAGGATCCCTCCTTCATGTGGGCACCAATGAGGTTTCTTTGTTTTTTCCGGAATCTGTTTTTTTTTTTTAGGAAGTTTTTCCTTACCGAAGGAGGGTCTAAGAGGGCAGGGATGCTGGTTTAGCTTGGTCAGTTTGTTAGTTCAATTTAGTATTCTCCTATTGAATTCTATGTATTCATGATCCTTTTGATTGTAAGTTTGACTTTTTTAAGTACCGATACAAAGCCCATCGAGACGACTGTTGTTGTGAATTCTGCTATACAAATAAAAATTGAATTGAATTGAATTAAATTGAATTGAATTGAATTGGCATGGTCACATGAGTCACTGCCATTCTAGTGGGCCCTGGCACTGTCTTTATTATGTTTTCTGCAGACAGGTTTGTCTGACGCATATTAGGGATGAAGACCCATGTATTTCACCATTCTTTGATATGAATGTCTTTCTTGAAGGAACAGGAATAACAATTCCCTCATCTGGTTCAAAATCAGAATCTTTAGCATCAGAGTTTAGCTCAAGATAGTCTTCTTCTGATCATGATGACTTCCGGAGCCTCCTGGACTGTCATCTTTCTGCTCCGGTTATTCATTTTCTAAATGTCTGCCTAACAGAGTGTGATGTTGGAAGGACTCCCATGCAGAGAATCTTTTATATGTTTTGCCCCTCCCCTTTTGAGTGTCCACTGAATGTGGGTTGAGTTTTCCCACAAGAACATAAATGGTTCCTGTCAAACGTCATAACACCTATGCACCTGTGTGTGTGCGTGGGTGTGTGTGATCGGGGTGAAATATGTCTCACAGCTTCAAATAAATGAATACTAATAATAATAAGATATCCTTGTACGTCTAGTTTGACTGCCGGGTCAAATTGACCCGAACAGTATCTTTGTGATATAAACATGCAGGGGGGGGGCTTGCAAATATGTGAGATGAACCATTTTCATAATATACTTTAAATACACTAATTAAGGCAAGCAGAAGAAATTTCATGCTGAAAAAATACTTTAAACTACATTTCCTAATTGTTCAAACTTTAAAACGGATCAATTTGACCCATAGACATTAAGCAACTCTGTTTAAGATCAAATCTCTTCATGGCTAAGCACCAAGGTACATCTCTGAGATGTTGGTTCCATATGACACACCTCCAACTCTGAGAGGTTTAGGATCAAGAGTTCTGCTAGAACCTAAAATCTGGTTTGAATATTAAGTAGTAAAGTGGTTTTTCGATTTTATGCAGTTAAAATTAGGAGCAGTCTTCCACTCTAATGGTTAGGATCAGGCTACAACTTTGTTTTTGATTATTTTAGAGTGGAGATATCATTTATCGTCACTCATTTCTGCTTATTTTAAAGTGATTTTGACCATAACTTATATTTTTACTTTTTTTTTACTGTCATTTGTGTTTCTCTGCTATTAGTTTGTCTTTCTCTGTAAAGGACTTTGTGATTCTAGCACAATTCATGGAAAAAGTTATTAAATCTTGCATTGGAAGTGGGAAAATCTGAGTAAAAAGCACAGTCTGTCTTTGACGCAGGATTCTTAGTGAAATTTGGAAAACAGCCACTTAGTGTGTCGATTCAAGCAAACATTGTTGCTGAAACTTAAGTAGCCAAAGTGCATTGATGTGTTGCTGGTTCATGCCGGGCCTTAAAATTAACCTTTTGGTCCCCCAGGTGCTAATCAGCTAAAATGAAGGCAGATGTGTTTTGCCTTACAATTAGAAAACAGTAGATTCCTTCAAATCTGTCTGTAAAGAATTACATCCTTTTAGTCATTTATCTTCCTAATAAATGAGTGAAGAATCTGCTCCACGATTAGAAACTAAATCTATTTTCTTTACTTCAAAAAAGTAACAATTAATGGTTTTGATTTTAAAAGCTAAAAGGTTTTTAGATCAAAGACCTCAAAAGAGGGAAAAACATGCATCAGTTCGATTCTACAGTCAGATCAAAGCTGCTTGTGAAGCAGTTAAACGGAAATGGTCTTTTTCAGGTTCAGTCACGGATATCCGCATAGGAACAGAACACATATACCAACAACAAGTTCATAACAAGCAGGGTGAGCAGAGTTAATGAGCACTTTAAGTTCTGAATGTCATTTGAAATTTATTGCACATATAGCAAAAGTAAATATCTTAAATTCCTGTACAGCTCAATAAACACCTCTCTCTTGTGAGTTCACAATTGCCCTTTGCATAACATAAAGCTAAAATCTCCATATGGCTTCCTTCCCGTTCTAATTGATCTTACTCTAGTCCCCCAGCATCCGCAGTTGGTTAATCAATACTTTGGAAAAAGTCACCAATTGTCTGGGAGAAAATTCAGTCAAATTATTGAGAATTATACCGTGGATAATGTTTTCTAGTGCTTATTGTGGAGTAATTGTGGCTCACAAAGAAAACTTATTAAGGGCCATAACGCCTCCCATCAAAGAATTGACGACCATATATATATATGTGAAATAAACTTGATATTTGGACACACTGCACAGGGCAGCTGTTGCACTAATCTACGTTAGCCATTGGAAATTCAAAGGAAAACTTTTAGTCCAAAGAGTTCTATAATTAGGAAACACTATAAAGCCCTTAAGCTACGTTTACACCGCCCTCAGCAACACGTTCAAGCTGCCACTTACAATGAAAAGTCCATGTGAACATGTGTTTCAGGCTTTCGCGTTTAAAACCTGTGTTCATATGTGGCTACACACGTTGCTATGACCATTTTTAGGCTATACATACAACACGGTGGCCTTTGAAACCACGTGGTTAAAAGTTCAACCTGTTCAAATCTTTACCAATCAGGGACTTAGATTTGGTAGTGACGTATGGGTAGTATCAACCGTTTGAAAATTGATCATGGAGGAGGAATTAATGATCAATCTTTGTACCCAGCCAGAATTATATTTTTATAATTATATGACACCAAGTCTTTCTAATATCGGAATAGAGCTGTGAAAAGAACAAGCCTGGACGCATGTTACATGCCCGGTGTGTCTATAGCATGACAATCAAAATATAAAGCAGCAATCACTTTAGCTCACACAAATATAAATGTGGTGTGCTCACAATTTTAGTTTGAGAAGATGGAAACTTCCATTTCATGTTGTTGATATGCATACGTACATACATATATTCTATAATATCTTTAATATTTAAAATGTCCTCTTATTTTTCTAGAGCTGAATAGAATTATTTTAATCACACTTTCAGATTCTGCACAAAAGCTTTTTATCTGCTACGGTTAAACAGCAACAACAGCCTAATTAACCCATTTTAAGCTAATAGCAGCGTAAAATGAATAGAAAATTAACTTAATCACAATTATCTGAATGACACTTGATCATCAAATCTAATTTCCATGACTGAATACTCTTTTGTGTTTTGCTTGAGTGACGCATTATGAAAAAGTGTGGAAAGCAAAAGCATTATGATCCAACTTCAGCACATTTTATTTAGTCTCCTTTAGCTTGCTTGCAGTTTTCCTGTCAAGTCGCCTATCCCTGGCCAAGAGTAAAAGAAATTTCATACAAAATCAAGTTCTTTGTCACCAGTAAGGTCATCGAGTTTTAAAGGCATTTACTTTGGAAATCTATCTTTTGCTAGTATATAGGTGCTTCATGTGATCACAACTCTGGTGACAATGAGATCTAGAAATAGTGCTATCTGGTTCAGTCAGGATTGCTCTGATCTGTTCATTGAGGACACTAAACAACCTAGTTCACAGAAGAGCCAGAACATATGTCCAGAAGTCAGCAGTTCATTTAAACCTGAAGGACAGAAGATGCTGTTTACAGACAATAAAGTGAAATAAAGGGAACTTCCTGAACAGAGATGACAGATGTTTTGAAAGGGGAACATTTGTCCAAATGGGGAAACCTTCTTCAAACAGGGGTGGGGATCTGATGCAACATTCACACCACCTTCTGCAACAGGCGTTCAAGCGACCACTTTCAGTGAGCAGACTATGCGTTTGCAACTCTTGCGTTCATGCATACCTTGGCACATTGTTGGCACACTGTTTTCGGGCTTTACGTAAACATCTGATGAAAATTTAACCAGGTCGAGTTTGACTAGTCAGGGACTCTGATTTTGTAGTAAGGTGTGGATCAAATTAGCGCTTTGAGATTTTACCTAAAATGTAAAGCCCATTCTAAATAAAATGTATTATTATTATCATTGTTATTATCAAATTCATGAAATTGCTTGAACTTCCTTCAAATACATGAAATTGCCAACTGTTTAAAAATTGATCATGGAGGAGAAATTAATAATTGCCGTTTGTGCCTGGCTGGACTTATGTGACATCGGAAATATGTGATTTGCAAGATTTCTGCAAGATTTGCACAAATTCGACATGTGCAATTAAACAGTAGAAAAAGAAGAAGCCTCTCCCTGTTTGTCACTAAATGTGCAGCGCGGTCATGAACAAGTGTCCGATGTCTGGTGTGAACACAGCATCCGATAATTTCTGCCTTGAAATTTGCACAAGAGTCTAGGATCCTATTCCCCTTGGCCACAATATAAAAAATAAACCACTAGAGAGCCTCCACCAAGATCCACACCAAGTAACGGAACATTAGCCGACCATTCTGATAAGCACTGGATCATTGACGTTTGCATCTTCCCTGGAGCAGTCAGCACATAAATAAAGTGAATTACCCATCGGCAGTTAGAAGTAAAGAAGCTACTCGGATGAGCTGTAAAACATTCTTTAGGTCAACCTTTTAAAGTCCATTTTCCCTAAAGAAAAAAAATCAGCAATAAAAGGAACTGAATAACTGAGAATCTTCACAGAACAATGCTTATATTACTTTTTTAAAAGAAAAGAAGATATATATTACCCTCCCAAAGAAGTGAATATGTCATTTCCTTACGCACAGTAGAGAGAGATGAGAAATTGGGTACAGGGAAAAATCAAGGGATCCATATGATCTGCATATTTTTGTGGGTGTGTTCTGTACACTGCAAAACAGCGTCACACGCCACCCTAACCCGTTGGGTTTATATGTGTAAAGCGATGGAGCTTTAGACAGATATAGCCACACGTTACTTTTTTCTGAACAAAATCCTTTACTCTGTATCTCCTTCAAGCAAGAGAAGAATTCATTTTTCCTGTTTTTACCCGCAGAGCACAAACCTGCCTTTCAGATAAACGAGGGGAGAATGGAGCATTTCTGGAGGGGAGGCTTAGATGGACATGACCACTCCTGGAGACGATCCTGCTTTAATGTGTGCTTGGTACATTAACTCCTATCACTAAAATGCCGATGAATGCTGAGCTAATATACTGTACATGGTAAACTTTCTTTTTTTTTACTACCCAATGAGATTAAATTAAACAAAATGAAAAACTGATCTTTGATTTGAACAAAAATAAATAAATAAATAGAAAGGACCAAAAAATGTAAAAAAAAAAACTATTGGAAAATTAAATAACAAATGTCCCGTCAGTTGACTTTTCTTCTAATTGTGTGAATTTATTTCTATGTATTTAGAAAATATTTGTATAAAGTCATTTTACCCAAAGATATACTTTTAAAACCATTGTCTGGAGCGGTGAAAAGGTTGAAAAACAAGTAACACAAAATAGCTGAACTAAAATTATGACCCTTAAATTGCCGAAGGGATCTGTGATTTATTTCTATGGTTTTCTGTAAATTGTATAAAGTCATTTGAACCAATTTATTTCTATTGTATTTAGAAAATATTGTATAAAGTCATTTTACCCAAAGATATACTTTTAAAACCACTGTCTGGAGCGGTGAAAAGGTTGAAAAACAAGTAACACAAAATAGCTGAACTAAAATTATGACCCTTAAATTGCCGAAGGGATCCTGGTTTTCGAATGAAAACTGAAAACCAGAAAACAGAAGATGAACTAAGACCAACATAGTATAAAATAAACCAAACTAAACAGCATAATCCTCAGAAATCGACTGTGTACATAGGAGTTTTGCTTGTATGCACTCCAAATACATATAGTTACTATAACAGTTTCAGATACCATAGGTTGATACTGGATTCTGATTGGCTGCAGGTTGTCCAATAAAACAGTATAATGGTGACCTAAAAAATATCCTGGTCACATAGCATCGATGTTCTACATTATTGCACTGACCTAAACGCTAGCTGGTAACCAGAACAACTGAAACCTGGAACATACTGTAGGTAGACATACGTTATTCCAGTTTGTCCTTCAAATGGAACTATGCCAGTATCTATCAAATTTTACAATCACCTGCAACGTTGTCTTTGATTTAAATAGTTTGTCTGGGTTTCTCTTTAGCTTACCTTATTGCTTAATAGAGAATAAATAAGTTAGTGTTGATAAATAAATGTATCATTAATCATAAAATTACCGTAATTGTCTGTTAATTGATATACATTTAATGATCAGAGTTAATGGTGGATATCTATTTTATTTTTTTGCACTAAAAGCAACGTAGGGAACAACTTGTTGACCACTGATCAGAAGAATGAAGGTTCGATTCCCGCCTTGCCATGGGTCGAAGCGTCCTTGGGCAAGACATTGAACTCCTCTGGTGGCAGATTGGCGCCAGTGTTCGGCAGCAGAGCCGCCACCAGTGTGTGAATGTGTGTGTGCCTGGGTGAATGTGAATGTGACTATAAAGCGCTTTGGTCCTCCGAGGAAGGTAGAAAAGCGCTCTATAAATATACACCATTTACTATACTTTGAAACAAAGTTTTCCTAAAAAATAACAAAGTTAAAGTAGGAATTATTGATTTAATTGTTTTTCTTTCATAACAAATAAGTTGTATAAGTGTAATAATAACCTTTTAGGTGTCCCTCATTAAAAATGAATGGACTTTGTGGAAGCAGCTCTCCACTGCTTTGGGCCAGATGGTTCCTGCTTCACATTCTCCATTCATTTTTGACAATGGACACCACGTCAGGCCTCATCCCATACATATTTTTTTTAGATAATTTTATTGCATAATTTTTAGTCAGCATTAAAGTAAACCCAGATATCTAAACCTTTTTTTATTTTGCTTCATTTTGATTTAAATTGAATCCTGGTTCAATTGTGAATCAGTTTAGGAAAGGCAACAGCATAACCCTAGTTTTATCTGTCACCAATCCACATGGGCAAGGGTAATGCTCTCCTAGATACACCATCCAAATGTGTCTTCCACAATAGAAAACTACAAACATATCTATTCTCATCATTAGATTAACTCAACATCTGAGCATTCTCTTTCTCTTGCTATAGTAAGAATATAAAATGGATAGAAACTTTTCTTTAGGTGCTCTCTTAAAAGAAAGTTATTTAATACAATCCGAAAATACCAGTAATGCTGCAGGAAAAGTATGTGATCATGAATTTCTGTGGATTAGGGGGGGTGAGCTGATGTAACTTCATTTTTTGTTTGCGTCACAGGAAGAGGGAGGTTGAGAATATAATTGACTGTTCACAGCTTCCCAGCATAAGAGGAGTAATTTTTTAGTTGCTGGTAGTGCTGAGATGATTTGCTTTTTTTTTCCTCTCCAATTTGGTCTCGCAGATTATTTTAAGAAAATTATTTGAGGATAATTGATCAAATTTAATATGAAACTTCTGTCCAAGAGTTGACAAGCTTATAAATAACAGGCTTCATCACCTAAATGACATAGAAAACAGCACAACGAGAGCCACTGCAAAGCTTTGGGCCAATTTCACACCTAAAAAAAAAAAAAGGCCACATCATCTAAGATTTATGTGCATGTAGACCATAAAGTATGGTGTTGCTGGAATCGGCTCCCGTTGGCAATGACTGTCCACCCTTTGAGAGGTCGCTTCTGCCTCGGTCCCTGAAGCATCTCTTAGCCACTGAGGTGTTTTCCATAGTGACAGTATGCTGTTAGGTCTTAGTAAAGCAATGTGGGCAGACAGGGGCAAATTCTGCCCTCCATCATGCGTCGCACACGGCAAAGAGAAGCTCTTGTCTTGTCAAGGTCAACTTCACTTTCAAGCACACGGGTGCCTTTTTTTATTTTATTTTTTTAGGGGCAGCTATGGCTTGGGAGGTATGAAGGTTGTCTACCAATCAGAAGGTCATTGGTTTGATCCCTGATGCACTAGCTGGCATGTGTCTGAAATGGGGAAAAAAATAACAGGCTTTAAAAAGAGTGTGTGTGTGAATGTGTGTGGTCAACAGCACTAGGAAAGGTGCCATTTAAATGCAGTCTATGGGGACTTGAGTAGCCTCTTAGCTACCTCCATGCCTCACAGAGATGCCCTTTTATCTCATGTCTCTCTACGAAATTTCCCACTGTTGATTCAAATGCTGCTGCTGGTTAGGAAATGAAAATATAGAAGTGGATCCGCTCTACTACTGACTCTTTTTGACAATGATTTCTGCAGCCTCAAAGAAGGGTAAAGTCTGGAGTGAACAGCTGCAGATGTTCAGTACATTTCTTTTGCTGTGTTTCCCTTCTTGCATCCAGGATAAACAGAAGGTGTTCAACATTTATGTGAGTGTAAACCTGGCATTCAAAATATATTTTCCCCTGTTTAAAGTTTGACACAATCTTTGGCGGGAACCAAAACACTAACAAGAAGCTTGTAGTGTCTGAAGGTGACATTCCCTGTTCTCTGCTTCGGAGAGATTTAGATTGGCTTGGGGTACCTTGTCATGTAACACTTGTGCCAGGAAAATTACAAAGAAGTCTTTTTAAAAGAAAGAAAAATAGAAAAAGAAACAAAACAAAAAAGCAATGTCGTACAAAGGGCAGTACCTGTTTCTGCAAGGTTTGAATGGTGCTGTTGTTTTTTTTTTTTTTTTTTTTGTTTAAATCACACATAAGCCAAAGCACACACACTGCTACAATAATCCATGATGGCGGGTGTGGAAAAGGTGACTCTGTTTAGGGCATGTGCTCTGGGACATTTTTATTTTCTTTAACCTCATGTTATGGAGGCCTGCAAGAAAAGATGAATTGCGTGCAGTCACTGTGGACTTTAAACCACGACTGAAAGGAATGCTATTATTTTTTTGTTAAACCTCCTTTTGTTTTATTTTACAGAAATACATTCTGCACAATGGCTCTGACAAATATGAATCATTTCAAATTCCTTTCAAAACACAGTTTTGTCCAGAAGGGTTCACGGAGAGAACTTTGCTCTTTTTAATTAAAGAGCCACTCCAATGAAAAAACATCCAACATTATTCTGAAAATTCATAATTTCAACACAAACCTGCTGAAACCTTTTTGACTTTCTTTTATGGCTCAGTGCACTGTACAGTCACAGTCCCATTCACCCATACACATTCACACACCGATGACGCCAACCTGTAACCACCAGAGGCAAAGTGGGGATCAGTGTCTTGCCCAAGGACACTTTGACATATGGGTAGGCAAGGCGGGAATCAGACCCGCAATATTCGGATCAGAAGTTGACCACTCTACCTCTGCGCCACAGCCGCCCCAACCTATGTAAAATGTGCAGAAATTACGAAAATGTAAGATGACATGATAGTATGCTGTTTAGAAGACGGGCGTATCCAAAGTCCGGCTCATGAGCCAAATGCTATGAAGTTCACAGCAGTTTTGGTAAGAATGTATTTAGATATAATTCTGTTGTATTTGAAAAAAATAATAGTATCCCATTGCACAAAAAGAAGCAAAAATGTGTATTTGCATTTAATATCAAAAAGACGAATGGTTGACCCTCAAACAATTTCACCTCACCACATCTGGCCCTCTTTCCCAGAAAGTTTGGACATCCCAGACTTGAACCTTTTACATTTAAAAGCAGAATATTCAGAACATAGCATTATCTAAAGAAAGGTCTTTATTCAGAACATGGTGTGCATTAAATATAGTGCTTAGAATTAGGTGTTGCTGTAAACAGAAAGGAAAGCGTTGGCCTTTACATAAGGAATCTGAGGAAATACTGTATGTACCTTTCATTGCAGAGTCAGCTTCAGAGGTTTTCACAGTAAGTAAAGTTTTCTTTATCTGCTTCCTGATTGTGCCCTGTGAAGAGTGGGCTGAACTCAGCCAAAGCAGTAAAAAGAAAAAAAAATGTAGTCAAAAAAAAAAAAACAATCTTTACAGAATTGTCATGGCAACTGGTCTTTAGTTGTTGCAGATAGACAGATGGGAACTGCAGACTTTTCTGCCGTTCTGAAAAAAAAAAAGGTACCATGGCTCATTGAGCACACCCACCTCCATCTGCAGAGCTTCTTCAACTTCCTGTGATCACTTCCTCATTGTTCTCTAGGTCCAAGGTTACCTCTCAGCAATCAGTGCGGAGCTTAAGGTCAAACATGTTGGACTGTGAGAGTTTCAATGCACCTTCTTAAATGTTAGTAATAATTATATTTGAGAGCATTTTTTGAAACATTCAAATCTCCAGAAACCATTTTTAAAATAATCTTGCAATTCTGTTTTTAGCAAAGCCGAGCTTATAATGTTAAATGTTGTGATGGAAGCAATTAAAGCCTTAAGCAACGTTGACACCGGCCTCGGCGACAAACATTAAAGTGGACACTATTAATAAAAAGTGTATGTATTTGTGTGCATAGGTTCAGGCTTCTGCGTTCAAAACTCTCCTGTTCACGCGTCACTACACAACCTTCTGAGTCTGTTTAAGGCTCTACGCACAAAACGGTCATTGAACGCACATTGAAATTTAACGCAGGTTGAACTTTGACCTAGTTTGGTAGTGTCTAACAGGTAGCATCCTTTTTCAATCATGGAAGTGCCAATTGTTTAAAAAAGTTATCATGAAGGACAAATTCACAACCGCGGTTTGTGCCTGGATGGAATTACAGGACACCAAGTCTTTCATGTACCGGAATAGAGCGGTGAATTAAAAATCTGTTCATGAGATTCATGAGATTTGCACCACTTTGACATATTGCACCAAGCCTCTTTCAACTGTGAGTATATGCGCTAGGGTCGGTTAACGACAGACCTCTGTGACACCTTATGATAAAGACACGTTCAAGAATCCCCGTTTAGCTAGTACGTTCTTGAACATGCTTCGCATGTCTGGTGTGTACGTAGCATAGGTAAAATTGGTCCTACCCTTTGCTAGTCAGGTTTTCCAGGCTTCAACTGACACTTGGGGATTTCTGGCTTGTTTACTTGAAGCCAGGCTGCTGCTTCTCTGTGGTCAAAATGCTTTTTGTGAAATTTGGACTGTGCTGGTGTTCTAGTGTCTATGCCTGTTGACTAAAATGAGTCTTATTAACAGATGCCCTGCAACTGCATCACGATCATATCCAGTGTTGGAACCTCCACGTGTCTCAGACAACATCAGTCATTTTGAACAAGCACTCCATTTATCAGTTCTCATTTCATCCTGCTGCTTTCCCCTCAATTTTGTCCAAAAGTCCAGTTAAGGGCCCCCTTATAGTTTGCTGTCAAATACAACTCCAAAAGTGTACACTCTTTTTTTTAATTTTTATTTTATAAAAAAAAAAAATAAAAAAAAAAAAGTGTACACTCAACTAGAGCTGTCTGCTATTGCACTTACATCTCCACATTAAGCTGCATGTTTAGTGGTTTGTTCAACTATTTTCTTAGTATTTGACTTTTTTCTCATCTCACTGAAGAATGAAATGGTTGAGCCTTCTTTTTACTTCTGGTGTACATCTGCAAAACGTCCTCTGTGAGGGGATTTAAATCCTTTTGCAGGCATTAGTTGGACTTTTGATTACTCAATCAGCTGCTTTCTTGTGGAAGCAGCTCTGGCTTTTTCCTATCGCCCATTATTTATCATGACAGATTTTAATGAGAAGAGAAATTCTTGCAAACTATTCAGATAAGCCACGAAAGATCCAAAACAGCTTGAAAAAAGATGCTTAAAAGTCGGTTTTGAAAATTAAAGCAAATTTATGAAAAACTGGGTGAGCAAAGAAGTAAACACTGTGCAGCAATTGCAAAAGACTACCACCTAAAGGATCTTTTTCAGAATAATCTGTTGATATGTTCTTTTTAAATCACAAGACGATTTATGCATTTCTTTGGACAATGCCTGTCACTATTTTGGTACTATTACCATGACTTTACTTTTAGGCGAGGATAACTTTTTTTTGCATTCAGTTGCCAACATTGGGGATTTTTATCTTGAGAACTTTTAAATCTTACATTAACTTTTGCCAGTGTACTAAAAAAATGGTAATGAGAAAAATTATTAACTCAATTTTACAAAATAGCACCAAAAACATACCAAAACCACAAATCTGTACAGACATAGGTAAAGTTGTGCAGTGTTTTCCTATGTATTATCTGGAACCAATTTGCAGTCTGAATACACCTAAACGGCCCCTGTTCTGGGAGCGGGAATCCCTCTCAGACCCATCCTTCGAGGTGGTTTCCTATCAGACTAAGCTCTGGTTAGCTCCAAGTTTCTTCAGTCTTGATACAATCCGTCCTCAGAGTGGAACAATCGAACCAAATGGTCCCCGTAGTTGGGCATTATGGGATATAAACATAGTAGAAATGAAGCAACTGATGAGCCTCGGAGAAACGTGAAGCAACGATAAAACACAGCAACTCATTGAAATTTGGTCAGATGAATGCAGGCTCATTAAAACAACTTTGAACGTGACACACATTGCTCCTCACTGTTTTTCCCGCAATCTATATGTCATAAACACATATCAGCGTACCTTCTGTCGCCTTCCCAGTACCACCTTGCAGCATACTGTACCAAAGTAGCAAGTAAAAAATGTTGTACCTGACACTGATAGACATTCAAAATTTCAGCAAAATATGAAGTTTGAATTAGTGAACTATCCCAACAAGGATTGCAAAGCACAGGACTCCCATTATTCTTTTTCTTGCTTTGCCCCGCCCTCGTATTTCCTGGCCAGTGAGTAAAGAGATATTACGTTGCATGTTTTTGTTTACAAGCTTTGGTATGAAACACAAACAGTTGAAAGCAGTGTAAATACAACCAAAACGCAAGGTTCAGGACTCGATTAAATTAAGCACACTTGGTCCAGACCAATGGACTTTTCTCGTCTGAAAATACCTTAAATGAGAGACAAAAAAGAATGTGTGTGTTAATAAAGTCTTTTTAATTCCTTACTGTCTAAATGCATTGACCTCTCTCAGAAACAGTCTCAACTTTCAACACATGGCTACAAGGACCAATAATCTTTGACATTGGAGTTTTCAAGTCAGAAAAGAAATTGCTAAAATAGGATGGACTAATTTTTCTGAGCTCCACCCAAATTAACAATGCTCATAAAATGGAATTTGATTGGGACAAAGGGAATTTTGAAGCTCAGTTGCACCAGTGCGAGTGTCCACCAGCCTGCTTAGTGAAAAATTCACCTTAAATAATCGACAAATTTGAGCTCTAATATAATCCATCCATCCATTTTCTGAACCCGTTTCATCTCTTACAGGGTCACAGGGCTGCTGGAGCCTAATCTGGCTACTGTTGGGTGATTGCATGGTACACTCTGGACAGGTCGCCAGTCTGTCGCATCGCCACAATCACACACCCATACACAGTCACATTCACACTTAGGAAAAATTAAAGTCATCAATTTATCTTTAAAGCATGTTTTCGGACTGTGAGAAGAAGCTGATGTCCCCGGAGAAAACATGCAAACTCTCCACAGAAAGGTCCCAGCTGGGACTTGAACTAGGGCCTTCTTGCTGTGAGGCGAGAGCGCTAACCACTGAAATCAAAATCATACAATTAAAAATGATCCTTCATTAAATTATGTTTGAAAAAGTTGTCATCCTTATAAAACAAAATCAGCTTAACCTTATGATGACACTTCTTAGCTTAAATATACTTCACTTAAAACTCTAAACCCATGTTTTGATCACACTGATCACAAAAAAAAAAAGAGTAAATGGTTAATTAACCTCAGTGTCTATAAAAGGATATCCTTTTATTTTGTCCACTATTCCTTTCAAGTGATTATTCCAAAAACAAACAAACAAAAAACCTGTAGGAAGAATCTCTGAGGTTGGGTGAATATAGAGGATCACTGCTTGGTGCTCTCATGGAAAAGGGCAACACTGTAAAAAAAAACACAGGCAGAACTGACTTGTGGTAGTTTGCCTGACAGATGTTACATGTCTTGTGGTTAGCCTTGCCACTCACATACAGCAAACTCTTTCACACTGGTTGGCTGGATGACTTCATCCTTGCCTGAACCATCAAATTCCACTGTGATGATTGTCTGTGCAGTTTTATAATTTTGACTTTGTCTTAAGGTCATGAAATAAGCTGTAACACTAAGCATTGAATGAGAGTATTTAGAAAAAATAATCAGGGATCTCCTTCTTTAACTGTATGTGCTTGTTTCTTTTTCTCCATTTATACAAAACAACTCCAACATAATTAGGTTTCCCAGGTAATTATGATATACTACCTTTAGTAGAAACCACCACCCAACTACACCCAGTCTTTTTCTTATGTACACAGTACGTTAAAGTTTCTTTGGTGTCTTCTTACCGGATCAGCTGTGATGGAAATCGTGAGACTTTATGGTGAAGGAAGACCTTAGGAAGGGTGGCAGAAAGTTCTGGTATATTCCTCATCTTTTTTTAATCCATAGAACCATCCGTTGCTAATCCATCCTTCAAGTGGCAGTCAAACGTCGCCCCAGCCAGTTTGTGTCTCCTTCCTCTTCCTCTTCCTCTTGGCTTCCATCCCCTCCTTGTGTTGTACTTAGCTGTAATCAGCCACACACCTGAGAGACAGGAAGTAACCGGCAGGAATCATATTTGTAGTCCCAAAACACTTATTTACAACATAAACAGTCTAAACACAAATACATAAAACTCAAACCATAATGTGCTCAACATTATAAAGAAAATGAAATACTGGACCATTAATAATACTAGTGGCTTTGGAATGGAATGCATTTACTGTCTATTATCCCAACAGAAAATGACAATCCTAATTTTATGTGGCATTGCTACAAAGCTTTTTAAAAAGAAAATAGTAAAAAAAAAAAAAAATAACAGTAGGCTCAAATAATTTTGGGGGGAAATAGAAGTAAGCAACTCAAACGCAACATGCATATTGCATTATCTCATATTTTAATTCATTTTTTGTTTTTGTTTTTTGCTTTTCTAGTGGTCATCTTTCTGTGGTGAAGAGGGCGTGTATACAAGCCCAGCAATATCAAAGTAAAAACTCTTACTCTGTATAACGTGCAACCAACCCTTCACAGTCACTTTCACGGTTACATGCAGAAATGTAAGAACGGCTGCGTACATCTTTATCACACTATTGCATCACACGGGGGTTTTCACAACATCCTATGGCATACACTGTTGGAACAGACAAGCTGGAATAGCAGTTATTGCCTTGGGTGGAAAAAAAAAAGTAATAAAAAATCTTCAGCAGTGCAGGAATGATTAATATTCCTTCTTTTGTGGGATATGAATATAATTAAAGCTTTGGATTAGCAAAAACAGAACATATAATGTTATATTTTGGGGGGAGGAATTAATGTGCAAAGTGATTAATGAGTAAAATCAGACATGCTCTATATTGTTCAAACTGGTATATAAATACAGAATTCCATGTGTAAATTATGTAAACCCCTATAATCATATTATTGTTTAATTTCAATGAAGGTCAAAAGTTGGAATATTGCTTTACAAATTAGGGTAGTCCTTGGGCCTGCCTTGGCGTTTTAAAGCAATACCTTACATGCACTTTATTTTTTCTGATCTCCTTTTTTTAAGATTTATATACGATATACATATACAGTTGCACTGATTGTACACAGGGACAAACATGATAGATCACAGGTTACACACTTGAGTTTGCCAAATTTGTACAAATCTTTAATTGCAAGCAGGTTTTGGTTTTCACTCTGTTACTGGACTTATGTTTCTATAAAAAAATGTAACTTTAAACTTAGAGTTTAATACTTATCCAGATGAAAATTGTGTTTTTAACATTATTTTGTGGTATTGTTGTCATGCTGGAGGATACATATGAAGATCGTTAAGGTTAAAATTGCATTTCTGAGAATGTCTTCATTCAAACCGTTGTGAATCAGGAGCAGATAAAGAAAAATGGCTGTTGGAAAAAGCTTGAAGCTGCATGTAGAAGCTACTCCAGAAAGCCACAAGCTCCCCGCTAGGCTCCATTCTGATGCATCCACCTACAGACAAATAGATCCATGCAAGTCTTTGTTTTTTTCATCTGAACTGTAAACTGCACGGCTGGATAGCTGCAGTATTGCTTGCCATTTTTGTTGCACTGGTAATCTTAGGTTGATTGGTGAAGGGCTGCCAGCTAGCGGTAGAGCATGTAAGATGGACATTGGGAAAGGGACGGGCTTCCGCCTCACCAACAGTCACGTACATAACTCGGACAAATTTCTGCAGAAACTATGTCCCGAAAAAGACAGTTTTTTTTTAATTTTATTTTGTCTAATAACAGCATAATCACAATTGAACACTCTTAAAATCAATCAAAAATATTATCGTTGTGAGACTTTAAGAAAGAAGGAAAAGTGTGAAAATGTTTATGTGTATCTGAGAAATAAAGTGTATAGTGAAGAGTTTTACAACAACAAACTACTGTATTTCAATAGAGGTATTTTGTTCAGAGCACCAGCCACATTGTTTCAGTTTTTTATACAATGAAATCTGTTCCAAAGCTGAACTTAGGTGTGCATTTTCCTTGGTGACCACCACAGATACTTTAATCTTAGCTACCTAAAAACCAGGAAGAGTTTGCAACTGCATAGGCAAAGATGTTGCCACTAATATAACTGCAAACTGATATAAACTCATTCAATCACAAACTGACTTCTCCCACTTTTGTACTCTACCTCTTTCTGCAACACACGCAAAGCATTTTATGGCAGTGGCTCAGGTGGTAGAGTAGGTCGTCCAATGACCGAGGGGTTCGATCCCCGCTCCCCCAGCCAGCGGTCATTGTGTCCTTGGGCAAGACACTTTACCCGCCCTGCCTCCAGTGTGGCTCCACTGATGTGTGAATGTGTATGAATGTCCCGATGATGGTTAGAGGTCTATAGGCGCAAACTGGCAGTCACGCCTCTATCAGTCTGCCCCAGGGCAGCTGAGGCTACAACAGTAGTTACCATCACCAAGAATGGTAAGGAGTGAATGAATATTGGACACATTGTAAGAGCTTTGAGCATCAAGAAAAAGCACAGATAAATCTAATCCATTATTATTGTTATTATTATACTCAAAAATGAAAAAAATTATCAGCTATTTTTTTCATCTCATCACCAAATTCCATCTCTTTGTTATCATTCATTTATTCTTTCCAAGCTGTTCTCAACATTCCCTTTGCCCTCTGTTACTGACGATATTTAATTCATTATGAAATTCAAACTATCAACCTGCCGGCTTGCCACTTTTGTTATCTCATTTTTGGCACCTGTCATCCCACTAACAAGCCACTTTTATCTTATTTCTAGAACTGTTTCCTCATCTTTCAAAGCAAGAGTTGTTCCTCCTGTTTTGAGGAAAACTGGGTGCTGATCCCAATGACCTCAACAATTCCCTTCCCATTTTCGACATCCCTTTCATTTCTCAGATGTTTGTAAAAGTAGCAAGTGCTTAGATTTAGTTTTCATGTAATAATCTTTCTGAAATGTTTTAACCTGGCTTTTATCCTCAACACTGAAACAGCTTCAGCATTTCTAATAGCAGTTGATGCAGGTCTATGGATGTGCTCATCATGTTTGATCTGAGTGCACCCTTTGACACCATCTCATACCACATTCAACCATATTTTTTGCTATCTGTGTTGCACAAACCTCCCTTTCCTGGTTTAAATCTCATTCCACTGGCCATAGTTCTTTTTCTTCTTCTTTGCCTTTTTTGGCTGGGCCCTCCATCCTCTGTATGATCCTCACTCACACAAACGACCCACATGTCCTCCTTCACTACTTTCATGAACCTCCTCTTTGGGCTTCCTCAAGGCCTCTTTCCAGTGAGCTCCAACCTCAGCCTCTTTTACCAACATGAATACCTTCCTTCCGCTAAACATGTCCCTTTTAATTTGCTTACTTGCATTTCTTTTCAAAATATCTATCTGAGTTATCCATGTAATGAATGCATTCCTAATCCATCTTCGTCATTCCCAAAGAGAATCTCAACAACTTAATCTCTGCTACCTCCAGCTCTCAGACCCACTGTCTCTCAACCAACAATGTGGCTGCTCTCACCACAGTTTTCAACATCACTCCTCCATTCTTGTTGACACTCTTTTATCACACATCACACCTGAAATCTTAATCTACCCATTCCAGCCTGCTTGCATATACTTCTTTACCTTTTCCATACACTCTCCATTGTTTTGAACTGTTAAAGTACTTTAATTCCCTCCACCTTCCTCAGCTCTGCTCCCTGTAACCCAACTTAAAACATTCTCATTTACACTGATACATTGTCTTGTTGCTTCTGACCTTCATTCCTTTTCTGTCCAGAGCAAACCTTCACCATCCATCCATTTTATAAACCCGTTTAATATCCTTTTGGGATTATGGGGTTGATGGAGTCTATCCCAGCTACTGTCAGGCAAAGGTAGGGCACCCTGGATAGTTTGCCACTCCAGGGCGACACTTCCACCTCTCTAGATGTTCCTCTACCTAACTTCTTGCTCTAACTTGAGATCAAAATGTCATTACCAAGATCTTGGTCCAATGATATTGCTGTCTTACCTCATCTTGCAGGCTGTCCATCACCCCAGGAAACAGGTGCAGTCTCACTTCCATTATGAATGTATCTGTCCCAACTACAGTACATCGGACCTGTCTTGGAGTTCTCATACTTGTCCTGCACAACTCCAAAGAACCTCTTGGCCATATTCATAAAAAAACACACCTGCTCTCTATGTATGGGGCTTTTTATTGATCTATAAAGACACAAACAAGATCCTTGTGACCTTCTCTGTACTTTTCCACCAGCATCTTCAAAGCAAATTTTGCATCTGTGATATTCGTCCTTGGCATTAAAACACAGAGTTGCAAACACTGTCACTTCTCACAGATATTCACATCTCTGGCCACATTCAGTTCACCAGACTGAAATCTTTGGAATAACATTATCCTCCAATTAGCTTAGGTGTGCCCCAAGGTTCTGTACTAGGGCTTCTACTCATCCATTTATACATCCTCCCTCTGTGTCTCATAATCTGTGTTTCATTATATTTCCACTGCTATGCAGATGACACCCAGCTCTGCATCTGTGAAAACTCTCATCATCTAGGATGGCTCTTTAGCAGAAAAAGTTTTTAAAAGGGTCATCTGGAGTTTTTAAGTTTTTTTTTAAGTAGAAGACATTTCACCTCCTATCCAAATGACTTTCTCAATTCACACAAATCTCACAATTGTTCAAATTCTTTCACCAGTCACTTCCTTCCTACTTATTCCCTATCTCATTATAAGGAGGCATGACTTAAGTCTCCTGTCTTCATTGTGTGTGACAGTAAACACATGATCTCCCACATTGCAGATAAACTGAGCAGCAGTGAGTACTTCAATAGTGTTGCAAGATGTAACCTATCCACGTAAAAAAGGAGGTCAAGTGTGCTAAGACAAACAACGATGGGTACATGCAGACTCTGAGATGTATTTTCACTCAGGTAATATTAGGTGTTTGCTGTATCTTACTAGTATACAATTGTAGCATTGGACTGCATTTATACAATAATTGAAAATGTAGAAAAATAACAAATAATGCAAAAAACATGTGAAATATGAGCATGAATTAGAAACAAATAGGCATGGTCTAGTCATTTTTTTCTTTAGAACTCGGTATAGAGTGGTTCATTTTCCATAAACTATCTTGTTTTTCTTTTTTATTGTGCCTTAATAAAAGTTCTTTATCATTTCTAGCTTAGCAGCTTTCAGACTAAGCTTTTTTCTGCAAAAAGTTTGGCCTATAAAATGCTCCTGTTGAGTTTTTTTTTTTTTTACAAACAAAACTTCATTAGAAAATTCCAACCTGTTTCCGCAGGTCACTACACCCATTCAGAGAGATCTCATCTTGTCTTTGTAATTTTTTCTTGGCTTCCTCTTGAAGGGATGCAAAGGTCAACGTAAAATCGAACCGCAACGATTCTTTTCACACGGAACAACAGCGGGTAAAAAGAGGTGCAGAGGCAGTACTGCATGTGCAACTGCAAAATCAATTTTCTTCTAAAGCAGGTTTTTGACTTGTCAGACAATAAAATGTTTTTTTTTCCTTTTGATTAAACAAACTACTAAAATTATATACAATCCATCATGGTCTAATTTAGATCATTATTAATGTGGAAAAAATAATTACTAAGGAATAAAAATATTATTGTTTTTTCCGAAACTGATTACAAGTTGCAATGTCAATGAATGGTCTATTTTCGAAATGATGTCATACAAGGCGCATCAAACTATAAGCCACATTTAGCGGGACAAAGTGTCTGTCAGTCAGACTTCATTAACTGTGTTAACAAGGATTTTAGAACTTGTAACACGCTACACGTTGGAAGCGTTAACCGCATTAGAATCGTTAGCCGCATGAGAAGCTTTAGCTGCATTAGAAGCGTTGGACGTCTAAGTCCCAGCGTTGTTTCCAAAAATAGACTGATACCACTAAAGCAAATTTTAGTGTCTATGCTAACTCCCAACGCTGTAAGTAATTAATAAAATAATTATATATTTATTAAGAGTTTGCATGTTCTTCCCGTGCATGCGTGGGTTTTCTCCGGGATTTCCGGCTTCCTCCCACCATCCAAAAACATGCTTCATAGGTTAATTGGCAACTCTAAACTGTCCATAGGTGTGAGTGTGTGAGTGAATGGGTGTGTGATTGTGAACATTCTACCTTGCGACAGACTGGCGACCTGTCCGGGGCATCCCCTGCCTTCGCCCACAAGTGGCCGGGATAGGCTCTGGCAGCCCCGTGACCCCGAAAGGGAAAAAACGGTTAAGAAAATGAATGAATGAATGAATATGTTTATTAATTAATAAAAAAAGGGGGTTTTATACAAATTTACACCCTGGTTATACGAAGATACATAATCTCTTTTTGTAAAAGTAAAACTTGTCTAACACAAAAGGTCTTCAGCTCTCATCTGTTCGCTCAGTTGTTGGACAGAACAAGTTAGAGAAGAAAAAAAAGTAATTCATAAAAAAAGAAATCACAGTCCCGGGTTAGTACAATATTTTCACAATAACACCCAAACAAACCATTTGACAAGGATGTTGTGTACCTTTCAAAATCACTTCAATATCTGTTAGCACGACCATAATTAATCCATATTTAAGGTGCTCCGTATTATGATGCGAACTGTTGTTTTTGGAAAAAACGAAAGCTTTATAAGTGGGCCTTATAATGCGGAAAATACGGTATTAACACAATATATTGCCTTATTAATGTTAAGCTGCAAATTGAATCTGCTTGAATAAAATATATTTTCTTCAAAGGATGTACAAGAATTTATTGAATTAAAAGTACGATTTTTGACATTATTTATTGTAAGTTACTGTTTTATAAGTGAGAACATGACTTTTATGAAGTGAATGAGTAAAAGGAAAGTCCTAAGAGGCACCTTAAAATTTTTCACGCTTTCTACCTAAACCTCATTTTTGTCTCATGAATTATCTTTCAAGGGCACAGGGTTTCCACAAATATTTTACTTGGTACACTGGCCCTTATTTAGATTATCGCTTGGGCAGCTTCATTTCATCTTTTCTCAAAGATGAAAGTTATATAGAAAGAGGAAGATGAGTGAGATTGCTTTGTGCTATTTTTTTAATGGTGTTAGTATCTGGACACAGACATTATGGAGGTGAAGATGTTTGGCTCTCAGATTGTTTTTTTTTATGTTAGCGGACAATACACATTCTTAAAATCCTTTACAGCATAAAGTTCAAGTAAAAGCTTTGTAATTTATTAATGAAATAGAGCTGTTGCACCAAATTTCAAAGGATTCCCTTCTTGCAGTTGTAATAAATAGGACAATTCTTGTTGGAAATAGAAAAAAAGAAACTGTATGCGCAGTATAACTATTTTATTCACCCCAAATTGGTCTATTTTTATTTGTGCTTGTCTCGATTAGTTTGCTCATTCATCATTTTTGCTGATGCGAGCAGTGTGGCAGTTCACCTACAGTAGCATGAGTTTCAAAGGGAAGGTTTATTTTTAAAACCAGAGAACTTGCAGTTATTCAAATTGATTGTCAACCTACAAAGGCTTAATAAAGAATATCAAAGAGTAAACAGAAGCATGTTGAATCAATGCGCTCAATTTTCTCTTCACATATTGGATCCTCTGTGCATAAATTAAACAAGATGGGCCCCATCATGGACATTTGAACCTAAATAGTTTGTTTTGATAACATATGTCAGTGTGCAAATGATGTTTTATTGTCTCTACAGCTGAAATGGAAATATTAACAGCCAACAAAAGTACTTGACGTGGAAAAACAAAAGCAAAGAAGTTATTATTTTTATTTACTTACTTATTTTATTGAAAGTAAAAATCGTTTTTAAGTTTTGGACATCTTTAATGGCTGCTCCCAAGAACAATTGTAGCGACAACAAATGCAAAGTGGTGTCTCTCTTTTTTTTGTACCACTGGAAGAGTAGGAAGGACTGAGCAGATGAATACACAAGAGCATAGGTTACTAATGATAAATACATTTTATTAGAACTTAAATGAAAAAATAATAAATAGAAAATTGGGCCCCTGGAAAAGACCAATTAGGCCAATTTGCTCAAACGTGATCAGCATCAAGCAAAACATCAATTCAGTGAACCAGGCCTTACCATAGAGACACGCATGGAAACATTTATTGGTTGAATGCTATAAGGCATTCAACCCATTGTTTTCCTGTTTCTCTTTATGTCTTTCTTTACTATAGTATCTTCCGCCATTTTTTGCCACTATTGTAACCATTAAACTATTAAAATGTTCAGCTCTTTCAGCTTTTTCCAGCTATGACTTTTGGTCCTTCAAATCCTTAAACTTTTCAAGATATTCCAGGATTTTGGCACTCCTTTTAAATACATGGGCAATTCTTGGTGCAGAGGCTTGCTGGTTCGATGCCCGGCTCTGGGATTTATCACAAAAATATCTTTTGAGCAGTTTTCACTTTATTTATGGTAAATTTTGATCATTTCTTTCTTTGTGCCAGTTATTACTCTTTAAAATTCATTTTCATTCAGCAATGTGTGATTCAACCCTGCATTTTCTTCTGGAAATGCAGTTCTTGTATATCTTATAAATATTACAACAGAGGTACTGTAGTGAGGTAAACCTCTGATCGGGAGATTGCAGTTTCAGTTCTTGCCATGCCCCAAGTGTCCTTGGGCAAGACACTGATCCTCACATTAGTAAAACACTACATAGGTATATGCCATTTACTGTTTTATGCAATTTCTGATGATCAGACTATTCTACATACCCAGGGGTACACATAAAGAAATTGAACACAATAGAAAAGAAAGTTCAATTACCCCCATAACGTCACACCCCATGGTTTAGTCCCTGTGTTTTATCTGTTTATTTTCTTAACCTGCTTAATTTCTTTCTTGGTCATGGAGATGCTGGGGCCTATCCCAGCCACACGTAGTATTAGTTTGCCAGTCCCTTGCAAAACCACACATTCAAGCACACACTCACATCACACCAAAGAGACAATTTAGAGTCATCAATTAACCTAAGAAGCACTTTTTTGGACTATGGGAGGAAGCCAGTGTGCACGGAGAAAACCCATGTTGCAGCAGGAAAACATGCAAATTCCACACATAAGGACCCAGTCCGGATTCAAACCAGAGGGTTCTCACTGGTGAGTGTGCTGACCACAACAGCTCCGTGCAGCCCCCAACTTCTGCTCATGAACATAACCAGAACACAAATAAGTGGAACTTGACCAAACTATATAAACTAAACGTTCTCACTTCATGTGGAACACACTGTCAAACGCGGATCAATTAATTTCCAACCAAAATATAAAACCAATGTGTTGTATAGTGGAACTGAATACTTCCCATGAAGAAACTTCCAAATGATTTCATTCCGCTTTCTCTCAACTAGCACACAATGCACAGATCTAGACACATCCAAGGTCGCAGCATCTATTGATTCACCGATGTTTGTAGGTTCAGGCCAAAAATTAGTATTGATTAGAAAAGCAGTTGCCACAGGCACCTTAAAAAGTCAGCATTATCTCTGTTTGTGTCTGTGTTTTTTAATCTTCTATATATTTGCTCTCAAACCTTGTTGCAGATTATAGAGTGTAGATCACCAGATCTTTCCTCAATTCTTCTGGGAGCAAATTGAGACATTTCCAGTATAATCTCTTCTTAAAGAACAAAGACGCCTGGAGGAACAATTCCCCCAAAAAACCCAGCTGTTTCTGTCCGATGCAGCAATACATTTATATATTATTTGTTTCCATTGTTATCTCCTCTTTTTATGTTCACAGGGATATCTATTTTAATTTCCTACTTTTACTAATCTTCTTGGTTTCATTTCTGACCTCTATGTATTTCTGTACTATTGTGCAAAAGGAAGGACTGTCTTTATGAATGCATCCCGAGGGATTTATTCAAAACATAGTGACAAAGAGCAGAAGAGAACAAAAATGCTGCCAATGATAAAGGCATTCACGAAACTTTGTTATAAAACCTAGTCATTCCAGTTTACCCATACAAAACTACAATGGCCCTAAAGTGCAAATTACACCAACAAATCACTGGCACAAGCACCGGCAGATGGCTAGTTCCAATTGCAGCAGGTCTATTAGCTTAGCTAAAAGTCCACAAAGGTAAATCAGGGTCAGGCAGGCAGGGGTCATTAAGAGGCATGAGATCAGAGGAGAGACGGGGTAGTCAGGATCCAGGCGAGAGTCGGGACAGGCAAAAGGAGACAGAAACAGGGTCAGGAGACAGAAGATCAGGTCCTAATAAACAGCTCATTAAGAAAGGCAGAGTGACAAACAATACTTCGCACTGAGCTTCACTCAGTCCAGAGTTTAAGTATGCTGTGGTTGGTGAATGAATGAGAGTCAGGTGTGCGGCATCCAGGAAGTGTGTGCTAGGGTTGCTGGGAGCTGTAGTGTGGCTGGAATTCTGGGGACATCTCCCGCGTGTGATCAGAGGAGGAGACAGAACTCTAACTTTTGACACACTCAATACAAAAACAAAATAAAGATCATAAAAATAAAGGCAAAACAAATAATTAAAAGCCAAACCATTAAAAGCCAAAGCACAATTCCTAAAAAAAAGCTAACAACATAAAAACGAAATGTTTTGAAAAATAAAAAGGAAACATTTTGAAAAATAAAAGTAAATTCCAGAAATCAAAAAGAAATGTTATAAATGAAACACAATACACCAGATTGATTGGATGATGGCATTTGATTTTTGATGTTTGAGTTTTTCAAATGCTTATTCAAAGTCTGCAAACTGATACAAGTTTTATGATGAACGAAGATCATCATCCAATAAGCGATATCCCATAATACCTACCAATTCCAGTTTACATTAAAAAAAAATTTGAGCAAAACATTTCAGAAATCAAACGGTACTTCCAGAAATCAAAATAAAATGATAAAAATTGAAACAAAAGAAGAAACAGTAAAAGTTTTTTTTAATGTTTGCATAGTTTATTAATTGTCTTTGTGAACTTTAATATGTTTTTGCATCAAGAGATGGGATTTGCACAAAAGTGAGCTTATTCTTTACTTTGAAAAACACCGTACAAAACAAAAATTAATGCAGCTTGATACTATAGATAACCCTATAGGTCATATCCCCTAAGTGATTCTCAGTGAAAGTTGTCTGTTGAGTGGGGGTGGAAATAGGGATGTAGAGGTCAGTGTCTTGCTACTGATACTTTTACTATGTTGATACAACAGGCAATGGGTCAGGTTACCTCCCCCCCGCCACTTCTCAACCGTGTTTTAAAAAGAGAACACAGTGCATTAGTTGCTCTTTGTTCCTTACATGCATGGGCTTTTCGCTCCGCTGCTGTTTCATTGTCCACAGGGCCTCGGTGGGTCGCCGGTTTTCGGGTGAAAGAGCAGGTGGGGGAGGAGAATGCTTTCCAAAGGTCGGTGCCTTCGCCTCTCATACCCACAAGCTATCGGTGGGAAACAACTGTTGCTCTGCTATCGCAGTACGGGGATATTAAAGCTATTTATCTAGCCAGCCTCCTCTATGGAGACAGCTCAGAGGAGCCCTGATGCAAGCTTAATACACTAATCACACTTTAAGACCCCAACTGGATGCCATGATCACTTTTTACTATGGTTTTCCTGTTTATGTAACTTTGATAACCCATCCCAACCAAACACTGATATACAAATAGTTCAGTCACAAAACATTTACTACACAAACGCATCAGTGATGACTTGTGTGCAGTTACTCTATATCCCTTATATCCCCCTATATCTATATCTATATAAGTCTCTATATCCGCTGTTCAGTTCAGTCGGATGTTTGTCAAAAAATATAAAAGTTGTGAGGCCATAAAACATAAGAAAATCATTTTTCTAAGACTTACAAAGCAAATACAATCATCTAACTAGCTAAGTTCAAATACCCTCTTTACAAAACAATTTTTGGTAATGGTTGTGTTGAAATCGAGTTGCTCGGATTGCCTGGTTGTTGAGTGCATCAGAGAACAGTGAGTGCTCTTTGCACAATTTACCCAGTTTGACAGTTTGAAAGTTGATGCAAAAAGACGAAAAACATGTTTTTGCATAAAAGTTTGATATAAAAACAGCAAATGGAAAGTCACATGGCTCTACAAAACAACATGGAATTTGTTGTGTTGGCATACAGTGGGAAAACAATTGAATGAAAAATTAAAATGTCTAATTTTTTTATTAATGAAATGCTGAAAACACAAATAATATTATATAATAGAGAAATCTAACACTAAAAACGGAAGAGACAAAAAGGAATGGTTTGTATGGGTTTCAGCAGGGTTTTTTCAGCAATCAGTCTCCTGAGGAAAAATTTACCATTATGTAAAAACATTTAAAAATAATCAAATAAAAATAATAAAACTACAAGAAAAAGATATTTCAAAGGGTCATCTGTTCTTTTTTTTTTCAGTTAAGACATTTTGCCTTCTACTCAAGCTTTTCTTTGCAATTCTGAGTTGAAACGGTAAAATTTTTTCGACTTAAATAACAAAGTCTAAATAATCCTTATGTTGAAAAACTTTTTTTCTATGTAACCATTCTAGATACATGAGAATCTTCACAGATATCTATATATAAAAGGCATTAAATAGAAATGATTCATCTGTTCAATCATCCATCCATCCGTCCATCCATCCATCCGTCTATCCATCCATCCATCCGTTTTCTTAACCATCTTCGTGTCTCTTGGGGTCACAGGGTTCCTGTTACCCATCCCAGCCAGTGTCAGCTTAAGGTGATGGGTCCCCAGTCCATCACAGTCAAAAAACATTTTTTTTTAAGTACAAATATTAAAAAGTTTAAATGTTTTGGCTGAAGGATTTAAATGACTAAGACAATACATTTATTTTTTTTTCTTTTAAGGGAGAAGTAGCTTTATAAAAATGTACGTTTTTATTTTAAAGTCAATAGTTTTGTTGCTTGAGTGCATTCTTGCTGTAAAGAATCTCCATTGTTTTTGAAAAGAATCATGGTAAACATGAAGAGAACTTTTTGGAATGTGTGACAAGTATACAGGCTAACTAAATGTCAAGGAGAACGCAAATTGCTCTTAAAATAACCGCTTACAAAAAGTAACTAATACATTTGAGTATATTTCAGCAGATTACTTTTTTATTTTTACATTTGGACCATTTTTCCATCTTCACAGCCTTTCTTTTCATTCCTGCTGACACTCTTGTTATACATCACACCTGACATTTCCTCCACTTGCTCCAACCTGCTTGCACACACCTATTCACCTCCTTTTCACACTTTCTGTTGCTTCTCACTGTTGAACCTAAACATTTAAAATCCTCCTCTATCTTCACCCTGACTTGTGGCAACCTGATTATTCCACTTTGGATCTCTCTCATTCACACATATGTATTCTGCCTTGTTGCAGCTAACTTTATTTCTCTTATTTGCACAACAAACTTTCACCTCCCAAGATCAGGATTTTTACATTTACATACATCAAACAACACACACTATTGTACCTTTTGTTTAGTTTAAATTGTATTGCATTGTGCCAGTCAAGCCAGAACTAAAGTTATTGCCATGATAACCAGTTGGGATACCATACAGGTCGCAACACTGCTCAAAAGAAACAAAAGGTAGCAGGTGTACATTCAAACAGTAGACAGATTCAAGAACCTCTGAAAACTGTAAACATCAGGTTTTTTTGTTTGGTTCAAATTCCAAATGACCAACTCCAATCAGGGATGCCCAATATTATGAACCTGATGGATCGGTCGACCGTAAATGAAGGGTAGGTAGGTCACGTGCCATCAAAAATAAATATACCAAAAACAAAGATATGTGTTTTTGTTATTCCGTCAGTGAATCATTATTAACACTGTAAAGTGGCACTTAATCAAAATGCAGAAGGACCAATTGATCATCCTCCGATCTTTCCCTCCACATAGTAGTTCCCACTAAACTGAGTGCCACGCCCCGCTAGCAGATGTGGATTTTTCTATCCCCCTAAACTTCAGAAATGTGTGAGCGTTCAGGGTCAGACTCTTAACTGTGGATGTAGCTGCTATTGCGCCTTTTTTTTCTTGATTGGCCTGAGGTCAGTCACTCAAAACGAACGTTAAACAGGACACACACGGAGCGTTTCTGTTGATTGTACACCGTGCGCTGTAGTGCTTTGAATATGAAAACTACGAACACACGGGTCCTTTGACAAAATGCTGAAGGAAAAAGGATAAAAGAAATTTTTAACGTGTTGTAAACTTCATCTAAGAATATCAATGTGATATAAAACAGTGGTCCCCAACCTTTTTCAGGCCACAGACCGCCTGAATGTCAGACAACACTTTGACAGACCTGTCTGAACAATGATTCTTTTTAATATTGTAAAGCTTCTAGTTTCTAAAAAAAATATTTTTTAAACTGTTTTAAACTCTACAAGAAATTTAGTTTAAAAATACAACTTTGGTTTTTGTAAAATATCTTTATCTTTGCATAGACTGCCATTATAACATTGAGAACTCAACCCAGGCTCAGATAATCTTTCAGAGCAAAAATATTTCTTTTATATTTTGTTATTACATAAATCCTGATTCATTGTGGATTTATTTTTATCACAGGAACATTTTCTGTTCAAGTTTCTAATGCACCCTAGATCTCCCTTTTACAAGTTTCCTCAGATCAGAAACATCTTTAGCAGGTCGGCTACTTTATTTGATTGAATCTCCATTCTCTTTAAAATGTTTGCAGCTGGTTTAAATGTAGACTTTGTGATGAAGATGAAGACGTCAAAGTGGATGCCAACTGTCGGATGCTAACTTTAGCTGTGACCAAATTTTAAGGTGTGATGGAGAAATGAAGCTAAAGAAACACAATTGTCATAAATCTGATATTTTGAAGATATAATCATACATGTGAATCCACTGTGTCTGCATCTTTATTATCTGCATTTGTGAAGCATTCAAGATTCATTCGCCACGTATTAGGTAGAGCGGAGCAGCTGCTCCTACGTGGAGGAAGACTCCTGGTTTTGTCTGTAGACAGCAGCTTTTTCTTTGATGTCGAAGGAAGGCCCTTCTTCGGTTTCCTCACTGACTCTTTTCTTCCCAAAAAACTTTCCAAATAAATTTAATTGTTTGGTTTTTGTTAGCTTTTTTGGCTCTGGGCTATTAACTTAAAAGTCCAAGAAGCTGCTTAAAGTCACATGACGCGTCAAGACAGATGGATCTAGTACTTTTCTAAAATAAACCATCCTTCAGTATCAGAAAATAAACAAAACGGAAATAATCAAAGTTAGTGAATGCTTTATTTTTTTCTGTCAGCGGCTCAGTACCAGAAAGCCCACGGCCCGGTACCGGTCTGCAGGCCGGGGGTGGGGGACCACTGATTTAGAATATATAATCTGATTCACTTTAAAATCAGCTTTTCAGAACAAGTATGTGTATCTAAGCACGTTGTTGTTGTTGTTTACCTTTGGGCATATCCCTACAGGGGTCGCCATAGCCAATCAGCTTTCACTGACTTGCACAAGTAGTTTGGCAGATGCCAAATGCCCATACTGTATTTTCAAGGCACAGGGAAACCCAGATAGGCAGTAGCACGAGGGGTCTTGCCTAAGGACCCTCTTTAGCTCATTGCGACCCTGGGAAGCAAACACACATTTCCTGCCTGCCAGTCCCACACCCAGCCAATTGACACTATCCTATAATGGTAGAATTAATCCAAAACCATCACTGTAAAGTCCCAATGATTCTGTATGCAGCAGTCAGACATAGAATACATCTACTACTCAAAGTTAATTTCAACAAAAAAAAGTTTTACAAACTCAGTTGAGTTTGAAGCCCTTCCAACAACTTTGACATTCCCTTTGAACTACGATAACAGCTGAAGGTAAATGATGGACAGTTTGTCAGCATTGTGAGTAGCTATCATGAGCTTTATGATTTTAAAATGAAAAAATATCAAAAGTTCTAACACATTTAAGGTAACATCACATACTTGTGCCAGTCAGAGTCACCAGTTTGCAGAAATGTTCACTCTTCACCTGTTTGAGGTTAAGTATTTCAGGTCTAAGAGTATTTTTCTAAATCTTTGAGCTTACATGGAGTCTCCATTAATCAACTGGTCTCCCTAGAGACTCAGAATGGGGAAAATGTATTTGGTGAGTGGCAGACTCGTGCTGTTGTTGGATTTTTGGACATGTTTCAAATAGTCACACACATTTGCTTTCAAAACTCATAAAGTTGTCCCAAATGCACCCCTAACTGCACGTTTCTTTCATTTTCTGTCACTCTCAAATACTGAAAAAGAAGAAATAGCTGTGAGGGATTGGCAACCAAAATGAACTAAATTGTCGGTAATTGGCCTTCAGGTTTTTCAGCAGCAGCAATGAGACATGCGGCAGCCTCTGCACTTCACTGATATGAATCGTTAATGACATCATATGACATGTAGGGAGAGACCAAATATATTAATTTTTAGATATAATTGTTGTCAAACCTTTTGCGCAACACTTATGTAATGGGTGTACCTTTACTGTAAGTTTTTAAATAATTTTTTCCAAAAATTGCTTTAAGAATTTACACGTTTAGTTTGTATATATATATAAATATATATATCTATATATATATATACACAGTAAAGATCCAAAAGTATGGACACACCTTCTCATTGGGAGAATGAGAAGGATATGAAGGAGAGCTTAGTGAGAAACAACTCAGAGCGTTTAGGAAAAATATACAGATACATTTCGGTATTATGCTCAGCAGAAGAAACTCAGGTTTTTCTAGATTCCTAAATCTTCTCCATAACTTCATCAGGCATTTATATCTAAAGTACTTCATAGTGCAAATACTGACATTTTCAAAGAGACCTATACGATGTATACAGTTACAGAGGGAAATTCTTTATGGGCCGAAGTCAAACCTCCTGCCACCAATTGGTATTTAGCAACTATTTCCACAAGTGTGATCTTAAGATGTTAATTATGCCACCTGATGAAATATCAAGGACCTGAGGGAAAAATATAAGCATTAAAAAAATGGTGAGAAAGAAATAATGATTATATACGATGGGATGTGATGTGCCAGTAAAGAATCTCTTTCTGGTGGGGTATTTTAAATATTTAAACTGATCGTGTCTACTGTACTTCAAAAAAATTATTTAAAAAAATGATATTTTAGCCAGGTTTCAGTCTAGTGAATGGAATTTTTATCCTGAATTTAAATGTGATTTTAAAGGTTTTGTGTGATTACATTATTGCGGAGGTCAGGTGGTTTATCAAAATGGAAATGAATTATTTTATTTATCTTTTGTTCCTAGTAAATTAAAAAACATGGTGTAAGGGTTTGTGTACGTTATTTTAAAGCTTCTATACATTTATAGGATGTTAAACAAAACTTGTTCTGCTACCTTTTTTTTTTACATGTTCTTGCTAATCTTCATTTGTTTTTCACAATATTTTTTCTTTATTGCAAGTTGTTCAAGTTATAAACTGGCCAATCAGATGCCTCTATAAAAGTATGTGATGCCCTCTGGCCCCCACCTCGAACATTTGAAATGTCTGACAGATTCTCCCGACCAAGTGGTCGGGGGGTGAACTTTGAACAAGTTCCCTCCTAATTGGCGGGGAGAATGAAAAAGACTGACTTGATTTGGTTGGAGCCAGACAAAAGTCATTTTTTTATGGGAACACTCCAGTTTTAATCAACATTCAATGCCTTAAACTTGTGTGTGTGTGTGTGAGGTTAAACAAAAGAATTAACTAAATAGCCATTTTTTTTGTTTATACCATCACAAACACGATATATAAGAAAAAATAACTTAAAAACATCATGATATTGATGCATGATACGACTACAAAAATAAAGTATGCATTTCTTAGTCAACATTCCATTTTTTTTTTTTTTTTTATGTGCTTACCTCACATTTTGGATCCCACCCACAGTGATCCAAAATTCCTAAGATTTGAGTAAAGCATTTATTCTACAGCTCATTCAGACATTTGTTTACTCTATGACTGGTTTGTTGAAATGAAGTTGGACTTATCCAATTTGTAAATACAGAGAAGAACAGACTCTTTGACAAGCCAGTGAAGGCTCACAGTCAAAAGGGGAACTCTTTTTCTATCACACGGTTCTTTTTTTTTTATTGCTCTGTGAGGATCAGGCCTAATTTGCCTGCATTTGCGTACATCAAAGTCATTCATATTTTATCACCTTTGTCACTGTGACGTTGTAAAAAATACATTTTGTTGTTAGATCACTCGTGGTGTTTCACAAGCAGCTAAATTAATAAAAGAGCACCATGAATTGTGTGAACAGCCCCCGCCTTGCTGTAGGTGATTTACAACACTCTAAAAACCCTGGAGGTTTGTTCCTAAAGGAATATTTTTGGGCGTTTTATGCAACACCAGAGAGAGTAGAGGTATGGCATGAGAAATTGGAGAAATACAAGCCGGCTCCTACAAATGGTTCTTCGTGATCTTTATTTCAGGGAAAGAAAACAAAACTGGTTAAAATGTTTCAGGAATTGCTTATACTCGACAAATTAGGTCAGAAAATCTGCCAAGTCCTGCAGTTCTCCATACTGCAATTAAAAGTAAAAGAAACTAAAAAAAATCAGTCTGCATAGACAAGAAAAAAATTAATTTTCAATGACAAAATATAATTTAAAGTAAAGGTAATTTTATGTAATGTACACTGAACAAAAATATATTTATATATTTATTAAGTATATATCTATTTAATTATCGCTTACAAATCTGTCTAAATCTGTGACAGTAAGCACTTCTTCTTTGTCGAGATTCTCCATCCCACCTCACAGATTACAGCATAATTGCACAGGTGTGCCTTAGACTGGCCACAATAGAATGCCCCTCTAAAACATACCATTTTGTTTTATTGGGAGGGGGTCGCTTCAGGAAAAGTCACGTTACCAATACAGACACTGTGTCGGTGTGTCACAGAGGAGCCAAACAAGAAGGCGCATCTAGCAGCAGTTTTGCCAGATTCTGCTGTTTTTGGAATCAGTGTTGAGTGTTGAGTGACACAGTATCACTACAGTATCGCTTCACGAGGCCTCATCTACCCATCCCTAGTGAGCATTTGTCCACTAAAGTCGGTAACAACGATGAACAGGGTCAAGACCCTGATGAGGATGAAGAAAATGCAGACGCGCTTCCCTGAGACAGCTTCTGATAGTTTGTGCAGAAGTTCTTCGGTTATGCAAACCGATTGTTTCAGCAGTTGTCCGAGTGGCTGGTCTCAGATGATCTTGGAGGTGAACACGCTGGATTGTGGGGGTCCTGTGAGGCTGGTTGGATTTACTGCCAAATTCTCTGAAATGGATTTGAAGAACTTATGGTAGAATAATGAACATTTAATTCAAGAGCAAACGCTCTGGTGGACATTCCTGCTATCAACATGCTAGTTGCACGCTTCCTCAAAATGTGCAACATCTCAGAAATTGTGCTGTGTGACAGAACTAAACATTTTAGGGTGGCCTTTTATTGTAGCCAGCCTAAGGCACACCTGTGCATTAATCATACCATCTAATCAGCATCTTGATAAGGCACACCTGTGAGGCGGGATGGGTCATCTCCGCATAGGAGAAGTGCTCACCATCACAGATTTAGGCAGATTTGTGAACAATATTTGAGAGAAATGTTGTTGTTTTTTATGTTTTCAGAAAATGTTTCAGATCTTAGAGTTCATCTCATCAAATGTTAATAAAAACAAGTGTAGTGTTTATATTTTTGCTTGGTCTGTGTTTAAGAAAACCTAAGTTAGTTGCTTGCATCAGTATGTTTCTTAAATAGTTATTGTTTATACTTTCACATTCATTCTCTCATCTTATTTTCAAACATATCGCAGGACGACTCCTCACTAAAAGGTCAACATTCATTGATACACTCTAAAACACTGATGGTTTCTGCATCTAGCGGATACAGCTTTAAATTACTTCTGAAATAGGTATTAAAGCATATGTATTTTAGCCACAAAACTAACTTGGCTCTGAAAAAAGGATCGATATTTTTTAAATGGATTTGAATAAACATTTATTACCTTTGATCCAAAAGAAATATGAAACAAATCCAACTGGGTTAAAGTCTGTACCAGACAAAATGTTTATGCTTGAAGATTCTGCAAAGGTTTTCAACCTTGCAACTGATATTCATTTATTCATTCATCTTCTAAAACCTGTTTTGTCCCATTCAGGGTCACAGGGCTGCCGGAGTCCACTTGTGGGCGAAGGCAGGGGACATCCTGGACAGGTTGCCAGTCTGTTGCAGGTACAACTGATAATGATTTACAATTCAATAAAGAAAACATTAAGGATATAAATTCTCTGCAATTTTCAGAACCTGCTGAATCCTTTTTGAGGTCACGTGATAGCTGGAGCCAGCCCAGCTCCTGTTGAGCAAAGGCAGGATACACTCAAGTCACCAGTTTGTTGCAGGGCCATACAATTATATACACACTTAAGGGCAACCTAGAGACACCATACAACCTATGAAGCATGTTTTTGGACTGTTGGAGGAAGCTGGAGTGCCCAGGGAAAATCCAAGGATGCATGAGGGGAGCATGCAAACTCTACACAGAGAGGCCCCAGCCCGGATTCGAACCAGGGCCTTCTCACTGGGATGCGAGAGCGCTAACCAATACACTTATATGATAATAATAACTAAGATAATAATTTAAAACATTAGCACATACTTACATAAAATCATCCATGAGAGTGCTAATAATACATTTGCAAGACTATTTTGATACAAATGGAATAGTGTGGAAAATTTGAACTATAAGTGATGATCGGCGTGGTAGTTGCTGCACAATTTCTTTGAATTCACTCGATGCAACTTTTTTTATGAATTATACATTTTAAAACTTGCACACAGTGAGCCAGCAGCTTCAGTTTCTTCAAAGGCATCTTGATAGCCTACATTTCCTATAATTCCGCAAATGTCATTTTGTCATGGCTGTTCCCATGAAAATGCAGTCCTGAGGGATAAGGCCTAGATGACTAAAGCTTGAGGAAAAAGATTGTGTCTCAAGTGAATAGAGTGAATACCTGGTTCTAAGACCAATGTGACAGAAACACAACTCTGAGACTGATGACACCAAAAAACTGTGAGAGAACACGTGTTGGAGACATGTGGTTGCTGATACTTAGGAAATGTCTGTTAGCCTTCATCTAACTGCTAACCGTTAACAGGCACAAACTAAAGCTATGTTTGGAGCCAAGTACTGTGTGCAGTTTCATGTTAAGGCATTTTTTGGGGTTAAAGTTTTTTGTTAAGGCCAGCTTTAAAGCCTAAGATGGGTATTGCATCTGTATCAAAAAGCTTATGTGTTATTTAATGCTTTTGCTAGCTGTTACAGTTTTGTGCATTTTTCTCTAGGTGAAGGTAGCCGAAGAACCACTGCTAGAAGAATATAAAGCTGAAAACCTGGTCCCCTTATCCTGAAAAATGAAATTCAGTGGAATAAACGACAGGCCAAGGGGACCACAGAAGATATTTTTATTTTCCTGTCATTTGTTCTTATAGGTATAAAAAATCATATTAATGCTGCATAAAAACATGGAAACACCAGCAACATGACAAGAATTTGGCAAGAGATAAAGTGATTCTTATGTTCTTGCATTCAATGTTCAAAGCATATTTAAATATCAGGAGCTAAAGAGTTTTTTATAAACAAACACCAACTGTGAAAAGGGCTTTTGAGACAAAATAAAAAATGCAAACTCAAAGCCAAAAAGTCCTACAAATGTCATTTCCCCAAGTCCTGGGATGCCACACAACCTTAACCCACCTGTCAGATGTGACCTATGAATGTGATTGTCTGT
Source organism: Oryzias curvinotus (assembly GCA_023969325.1). Taxonomy (NCBI): domain Eukaryota; kingdom Metazoa; phylum Chordata; class Actinopteri; order Beloniformes; family Adrianichthyidae; genus Oryzias; species Oryzias curvinotus. The sequence goes on along the minus strand of CM043715.1, from coordinate 13,998,838 downwards.
GTGGGTTTGGGTGTGGTGATTCATTGGCTGTAAAATGAGCACAGAGCACAGAACTAACACAAAAAGTGGAATTAACATCTAAATAACTCAAGTAAAAACTACATCACATTTCAATACTAGAGCTGCAGTTTTACTCGAGTCCCCACAGCAAAACATGAGTGTGATATTTTGTGATCTGGATGGAGGTTTACGACCTTAAAAAGTAAGCAAATACAATAACAAGTAAACTACCAAGAACGATGACCAACCTGCCTCTAAGCTTGCAGGATCACAGTGAGGATTGTGCCAGTTTTCAGGTTTGGGGTGTCGTATTATTTGGTTTTGTGGGTGAGAGAACAAGAAAGAGAGAATTCAGTTTCATGCCTTATGAATTGATTTGCATAACAAGCTCAAGACTTATTTGCAAGACTACCCTCAAACTTTGCATTAAAACAAAATGGAAAGCAAACAGGTGACAAACAGCATTAATACAAAGAACAAACTGAACATTATGTAGACATTTTGATTTTAATCATCTCTTGTTTGGCTTTTGTTACATTTGAAGACTTTTGGATGTTAAAAACCTAAAAAGAAATGCTATACAATCCATTTTTTGCTGCAGTTTGTGCCTAAAAGTACAAGCAAAGGTCTTTCTGGGAAGTTGTAAATCATAAAGAAGTGAGATTCAGTTGGGATTCTGTTCTCTGTGCACAAGACCCAGGTTTAAATTTCACTTTATCTTTCTATGGTTCTCTATCTAAATTCCTCTGCTGGCTGGCTGAAGTAAGAGAGGTTCACTGCACTGCCCTCTCCTGTATGAGAACAACTATGAATATAAATAGGTGAACTCCTCTAGGTATTACAATTCATCCATGCTTTGCAGCTGGATGAGAATGTCAATACCCGCATAAAACAGGAAGTGTAATTTCATTCGATTTCTAAAGGTTATAACGGCTTCAGGTGGGGTTTGAAATATGATGTTTCTGTAATCTGCACCTGCAATGGTCAGGGAAATTGTTAATCAATGTGCTATTAACCCAGACTAACTGAAATGTTTCTGATATTGGCTACATTGGCTTAATGATAGCTGATACGCAACTACGTTTTAGAAAGACGTGTAGAGTTAAACTGAAACTTGGGAAATTGCTGTTTAAAAAAGATGGGTACACATTCATGTTCATAATCTGGATAACTTCGATCTTTTATTTAAAAGAAACATATCAGAAAATATTTTTCTTTTGGCATGAAGGTTTGCTTTTCTAATAAAAAGATATCCTTGAGAAAATAGGCTTTGGGATGATTTTTAAAGACCCACTCCAATGACAAAGAAGTTTTTGGCATTTTCAACATGTTCTTGTAGCATTTTTCTCATAATGGAGGACAAATGTAGGGAAAATGAAGATTAAAACTAAGATTTTGAGTAATCCTTTATTGAAATCGTATGAAACAGGAGCAGACGAAAATGTGCAATCTCAAATAGCTTGTACTGTGTGTGTGTATGTGTGTGATGTACAAACGTAGGCGTCCGTGTACGTCTTTGTTTTCCTCATTCAAGCTGGCATCCAGCTCAAAACTGTACGGCTAGATAGCTCCCATTTTGTTCACCATTTTTGTTGCACCGGTATTGTTAGGCTGGAGCTGTGAGGGGCTGTAAGCTAGCAGGACAGCACGTAAACAGATGGATAATGGGAAATGAGGGTGGGCTTGCTTCACAGCAACAGACCTGCCCACAACTCAAAGGGTGAATTTCTAATAAACTACTGTTGCTCTGCAGAAACTATGTCTTAGAAAATGACAGTCTTTTTTTCCTGTATTTCGGTTAAAAAACGCTATAATTGGAATACCATCTTTTTCATTTGGGTTTGTGGCTTCAGTGGTTTAATAACTATGTTGAATTTGTGAAATTAGCAAAAAAACGAATGCTAGGTATCCTGAAGATCAATCTCCAAACAAAGTGACTAAACATGAAGAGCACCAACAAGTAAAAAAAAAGCCCCAAGACAAAGAGGAAAAGACAATTATATGGTCTTTGGTGAATACGCTATTAAAATTCAATTTGAATCCTAGCGGTATACAGTATAAAAAAAAAAGGGAAAAAGCAAAGCTGAATACACGTAGAGCCTGATGCTGGGATTGTGTGACTCAATCCCTGGTGGAATTCAAAAATGTTCCTTCTTCCTGTGATCAGTCAGCCTGGGGCACTGCTGGCACTGCTGGACTGTGCCTGATCAAGGGAAAAACGGAGAGCAAGACAGAGTGAGAAAAAAGGAAGGAGAAAGGAGAGCGATGTCTGTGAGTGTATGTAAGTTGGGCTTCAGGCCATGATACCAAACTTCCTTTGAACCAAGCGGCTGTAGGATGCTAGACTGATATAATATTTTAAAAAATAACATATGATATACAGGGAAAAAATATGCATCGTTTAGGCAGTGTACCTTTTAATACGCAGAGGATCTGAGAAATTGCAGCTCTAACAAACAGGATTTGGCTTGTTGCCCATGTCTCTGTTTACCCCTCACACTGATAGTAAAACTTGTGCAGATATCCAGGATGTTAAATGTTGATAAAATACAACTGTTCATTTGATTTATTTATCCTATAGAGAAATTTCATTGCCAGCACTCTCTGAGATTTTATTTGAGTCCAATTCAAATCAGTTTTTGATCAATTTTTCAAAATCAATCCTAATGTTCTTTTAATTATGATGATGCAGTTTTTAGTCAATATAAAAAAAATAAATGATATTTTTTATGAAATAGTTTCTGCAGAGCAGCAGTAGTTCTTTAGAAATTTTACTCTTAGTTGTGGGCGGAACTGTTGGCGCTGAATAAGCCCCCCCCCCACATACCGTTATCCAACTGTTTACATTCTCTCCCACCGGCTTACAGCCCTTCACACCCCCAACCTAACATTAGCAGGGTAACAAAAATGGCGAGCAAAATTGGAGCTATCCAGCTGTACAGTTTTCAACGAGATACCAGCTCAGACGAGGAAAACAAAGTCCTACATGGATCTATTTGTCTTCAAGTGGATGCCTCAGAATGGAGCGGAGCAGGGAGCTTGTGGTCTACTGTAGTTTCTTCAGTTACAAGCTTTTTCCAAAGCAGTTTTTTTCCTGCTCCTGATTCACAATAAATTGAATCTAGAAATACTCAGAAATGCAATTTAAAGCTTTATTTTCTTTATATGTGTCCTCCATCATAAGAAAAATGCAACAAAAGAATGTAAAAACAGCAAAAGCATGATTTTCATTAAAGTGAGTCCTTTAACTTTACACTTAGGAAACAGTGGGAAGCCAACTTTTCTCCTAAAAGTGTAGACTATAAAGCTGGCTTCACATCTTTTCATATTCATTTTTGGTTGTTTATGCATAGTTAAAAAATATGACTGTGCACACAAAATTATTATCTACTACTTAACATTGAAAAAAGATCATCTAAAAGTAAAATAAAAATTTACAACACGTTTATAAAGATAGTTTACTGTCAATTTTGTGAAATCAGTCATACTAGAGTTAAAGTAGCAATAATGAAGTACAGACTTTGTGGCATCCCAGCGTTTTGTGTGATCCATAATCTGTCAATGCTCTCATCATTTCTGCTTACGCCGCATCCCCTGCAGAACGATGCATACATCAAACCCTCACAGAAACGCATAGATCATCTTTCTTTGAACAAACTACAACAAGCCCTGCACGACATGGAGTTTCACAGAAGATTAATCTCCTAAATCAACTGTGTCAGAAAACTAAAAAGGTGCTCTTACACCTGCCCTCCTCGGAAACACTTTGTTTTCCCCAAAACTTTATGTATTTTTCTCATCTCACCATGTTTCACTCCCTTTGTCAGACATTTTCCTAAATAGTTTGCTGTCACTGAAGAAAACTATGATACCAACTGTTGTTTCAGCACATGTTGAGTTTATATGAGCAGTGATTTATACATATAGGGTAATGGCAACACCAATACTTTGCTCAAAAACGGATAAATGGTGTTGCCTAGCAACTGCTGAGTGCCGTAACAGTGTACCTGCTCCTGGAGGCAGACTCCATCTTGTAGGTTTCTCTGTCTTCTAATTGGCCAGGTGGGTAAACAGTGATCCTTTGCCCCTCCATCCTTCCATTTTCATCCAGGGTCTTAAGTGACAGATAGCACCAGCTAACACTCTGACTATGAGGGCTGAACTGCTGCTGGCATCAACTGAGCTCAAATGAAATATGGGAGATATTTACTCCCCTAACTGAAAAGCACAGAAATTTATAGCCAAAAAGTATCTCATATTTCAGCAATGCATCAAGGTGTGTTGCCCTCATTCCCAATCAATTAAAAATGACTCAGAAGCTAAACTGCATGAAATGGGCTGGTGGCACCTCCAGTGCAGAAGAGTCAATAGGCTGCAGGGCCTGGTTGGTAATTATAAACGAGTAAACAAAAGAGCTGAGCTGGATGCAAAACATAATGTGGCTTTTTAAATGTGTCCTACTTTTGAAAAATGAGTACTGTGGTTAGTCTTGTGTAGCATATGACATTAAACCAAAAGGAGGTTATGAAGGTGGCTTCTCTGGTTTAAACATTTGTACCTTTGTTCAATTAAAAAGGTAGGGATTGTGAGCCCTTCAGTCCACAATGTCACACAGTTTACACAGTACATCCTTAGGTACAGTGGTCCCTTTATGTTCTAAAAATAATGTGCAATAGACAAAATCCATGATGTCTTTATTTTGTACAAATTTAAACAGGCTGTAAAACCCCCTTACTGCATGCTTTCTACGCTTTTCTCAGATAAGCATAAGCATTTACACACTTTCATGTTCAAATCTTCATGGAGAAATGAGTCCAGTAATATACAATGAAACCAAAGTTCACCTTTGTAACCTGAATATGTACAGTGCAGGAGTCACAGTTGGAGGAGATCGGTTAACAACAATCTACAGCCAATCTGAACATGAATGTGTGATGCACTAGTCAGGACATGAACTTATTGTTTTATCTTTTTTACAATTATTATCATCTCAGTATTAGAGCAATGTGTAATGAATGCACATAAAAATAAACAATAAGTGGTTAAACAAATTTAATAAATGGTCAAATGGTGTATGTGTATATAGCGCTTTACTAAAAGGCCCAAAGTGCTTTATAGTCACAGTTCCATTAACCCATTCACACACACATTCACACACTGATGGCAGCTGTCGAACACTGGTGCCAACTTATGGAGCAATGTGGGGTTCAGTGTCTTCCCCAAAGACCACTTCAACACATGAAAGGCCTTGGTCTACCACTCTGGTAAAAGAACTCTAGATCCCGGCCGAGGTTTGCACTTTTCTTTTCCTTTACCTAGAGAGTGCACTACTCTTTACCTAAGAGTGCAACATGAACTTGGTTCAGCTGTCTGTGTCAAGAGATATTGGAATGTGGGAGGGGCAGAGTCACAGACTGCAGTGTCCATGACGTGTTTAACTGTGTAAAAGCATTGTGTGCTTTATATCACCAAAAATAATCTGTAGCTGTATGACTAGTTTCCTTTTTCAAAAATAGAGATTAAAGACAAGTTTAAAAACATTTAAATTCACCATCAATGCATAGTCGACAAAAAGAAAATTAAGCTTTTATGACCAGAATTATTTATATGAAAAACCTAAATCTTGTAGCATGTCTGCCTCAAAAAGAGTAAAAACAGAGTTGTAATCAAAAGCGCTCAGCTTGAACCTGATATATGTGCTTCAAAGACATTTTGTGCCAAATGTTTTTGACAACAATGACCACTAATGTGTTTGACCATTGAATTAACTTGAGGTTAATGGAGAATTTGACTCAGTTACTTTAGTTATAGAGAGCAAACAGAGAACAGCTTTGCATTTTTATACTTTTAGGGACAGAGGGCAACTATTGCACTGACTTTCTAACCCCTTTGTAGACTGACGTCTACCTATTGCTCTTCTAGTAGCTCAAGTAAAATGCCCAGTACAACAATTTGGACTTACATGATAAGAAATGTTTACATAATACATAAACTGTAAGAAAAGTAATGAAAAACATCATCAATAGCCATCTTTAAAATGTAATGAAAACCTGGATACTTCAGTGGCATTTTTTCCTTGGAAATAATGGTATTCTAAGAGTGAAAGTGTCAATTTCTTAATTTTTAATGACACACACTGTTGTTTTTTTAAACAAAAAGGAAAGTTTTTAAGTGTGCCTTATAGTGCAAAAAATATAGTTGTACAGCTTATGTTAGATGTTTTGGAGGGAAAATAGATAAAGATTGAGATAGAAGGAGGGACAGTGATAATATTGGCAAAAGGTTGGAGTTGCCAGGAAATAGATGGAAAAGCCCAAGGAAGAGGTTCATGGATGTAGTGATGGAAGACTTGAGGGTGGTTGGTGTGAGTGAGGAGGATGCAACCCTTCATATTTTTAGCATTTCACATTCACAAAATTCCCCCAAGCAGCAGCTTTTTATAGGTGGATTCAGTTTTCTTAAAAATCTCTAAAATATCCAGTATCGTTTTTCTTCCAAGCTGCAAACTATTTTGTCAAAACCCCCTCTTGTATATGTATGGAAGTTTATTTCTGAGATATTGAGGTCATAAATGAACAAGATATTTTTTAAAAGTAGGTCCCAAAACTACAAATATGTTATGTTCGAGTAATTAGAATGAAGAAAAAAACGGTACAATAAATTATTAAGTGTGATATGATAAATTCATTATTCATTTCAGTATATAGCTCAGCACTTACTCACTGTCCCTTTTTATTTCAACCTCAGGGAGCCCTCCAGTTTTTTTCTTCGTTTTGAATGTGTTCGTAACCCGTAAAACTTTCCAGTTCTTGCTGTTACTTGGAATCTCAATTAAGTAAAGTCTTGGTGTGACGCACAGAAAACTTTATCTTTTAGCACCTGGTTTGACTTTTATTTTAAACTGCTTTGACTGTGTTTCAATGAATAATTTTACTTGAGCCATTTATTTATTTATTTTAATCTGGCAAAAATATTATTTTTTCCAATATTAAATGATTCTTTTTTTCATTTATTCATTAATGAATTAAATGATCAAAGCATATAATTGTAAAGGTTGCAGTATTTATTTAGAATAATAAGTATTCCAGTAAACAAAAAGAGTAAAAATTGGTACAGTCACAGTCCCATTCACGCATGCACACACTGATGCCGACTCCGCTGCTGAAGACTGGTGCCAACCTCACCAGAGGCAAAGTGGGGTTCAGTGTCTTGCCCAAGGACACTTCAACATATGGGCGAGCAAGACGTAAATCGAACCTGCAATATTCTGAACAGAGGTGGACTGGCCCTACCGCTGTACTGCACTGCTCCAAACCATTAAACAACAATGAAGCAACTTTTTTACAATCGGTTAGTCCTTTTCTCACAAAAGCAATATACTGTAATTCATTCATATTGATATATAGCATTTCCTTTAAATTTACCCTTAATGTCCTCTTTTACATGATTAAAGATGACACAAATGATTTTTTTTGTGTTTTTCCCCATGTTTTCCTATAACAACACACCATAAAAAAATAGAATGTAAACAACAATTATGTGTGGCCTCTAATAATTGCTACTCCACGTGATTCAAATACTATATTTTCAGCATATTTGTATATTATTATCTGTAGATCATGACCTCTTCATGTCAGTTTTCAATCAAGCGCTTTATTTAGTACTGGTAAATTTATATGCACCAGTAAATGATTCCAATTACTCTGAAATGACAGCAAGATAATTAAAAGTGAGTATTGCTGACTGGCAACATGTTCAGTGAGGGTCCTGCCTTTACCCCTTAGCATTATCTGAAAATGCTGGCATCCTGCTTGTAATGTGTTTTTGTTACTTTTTTATGCTGCCTGGAAAAGTGTGCCACTTCAGCTCCTACCAATAATCACATTAAGTTTGGAATACGATACAAATAAGAGGATACAATGAAAAGTCAAATTAGTTTTCCAATTTGAGCTATGTAATAAATTTGCTAAATTGTTGGTCCTTGAATTAATCTATATTTCTAAAAAAAAAATATCTTCAATGGCAAGTGAAATATTGTCTACATTTTTATAGTTTCTGCATGGCATTGAAGATTAAGTCTTAATTTATAATCATGAGTTCCTGGGATAGAAGCTCTGTTCAGAAGTAATTGCTAAAATTGTTCCCAGGTTTATACATTTTGTGAAAATGTATGAGACCATATAAATGTGCTGGTTTAACCAAATCGGAAAGCAGTCTGCTTTATTAATGCTCTCATACTGTATTTTAGATTGTGGCATTTCATTTGCATGATTGTTGTTGTGTGGGTGAAATTGTGTGTATACATAAACATGATGTAATAGCCCTTGTTATGATATTTATCAGGGTTTAACACATAAAATAGATGGTTAATAGGTTGTTAAGAACGCAATGATTCAACATGCTTTTCCCCATTGAAAAATACATGACATTTAGCTCTAATTAGTATTCCCTCATGTGTGCAACACACGTAGTAATTCAGTCACGTTTCACTATTTGTCATTGGCCCTCGGCAAGCGCTTGTGCAAGTAGGAAGATAGCCATGTGTTACTGTTCAGACAAGGATGAGTTGGGCGTTCATCTCAGGAGACTCAGAGGAGAGCTAATTCATTTGCTGTGGTGCAGATGATAACACGGGTCATCTCCATGCACAGTCTGGATTGTGGCGCCTCCAGAAGAGAAGAGGAGAGGAAAGGGAAGGGAGAGAAATGAAGCATGGGAAGAGGGTGGATGAGAGAGGTGCAGAGGTGCATCCAAGCCCTCTTACATTGAGCTGGGAGGCGGGACAGAAAAGAAAACCATAGTGGCTGATAAAAGAGCCATTCAGCTAAGAACATCAAAGAGCTAATCACCAAAAGCAGTCTTAAAATGGAGCCAAATCCCACAGGAGTGTAGAATAGAAGGAGAATGTCTACAATCCTTTTATTAGTTAAGCATATGTATGATCTGTGATATTATATCAGAAGATATTAAACTCAATTGTATCTAAGTTAGAAGAAGATCTGAATAAAGAGGTAAAGGAGTAACAGTAAGGAACATAGTGTAAGCCAGCTTTGGCTGAATGTATGCAGGAATACAAAAAGCCTATGGACATGTCATGAAATGCCACTTTTCTGCAAGCCCTGCTGTGACAAAATGTGTTGTTATTTTGAATAATATTCAAGTGAAAAAGGCATTTTTTTAGGTGAGACTGGATGAAGCATCTACTGTGAGTTGAAGCTGTACCCCTTGGTGGAGAGAGGTGGATGTGTTCTATGTTTGTAGAGTCAAGAAGGAATTCTGTGAGGGGACTCAGGCTAACAACTGCACACAGAATGGGATCTATCAGAGGAGCAAATGCTTTGCTATTTATGACAACTTGTACCTCATAAATTTCAAAGTGGCTGCAAACGTCACATCTGCGGATGTGTCCACGGGTTGCAGTACAGTAGGGTTTCAATTTAGCACGGTCCATGCTGCAATACTATGTCACCGTAAGGACTATTTTACGGGGAACTCGTGTGTCTGATGCAAAAGTGTCAAAATACACTGTGTACTTCAACTGTTAGCTTGGTTTCTTTTTCATGTCTTTATCCCAGACACACCTCAAAGCTGTTGTTCAAATTGTAGACAATGATTCAAAATGTTCACCTGAGCAAAAGTACAAAACTTAGCAGAGCTGAAGGCAATAGCTATCTAAAAATTGCGCAGGACATTTATCAGTTTGTATTTTAGTTCAATTCTGAGCAGTTTCATGGGAAATATACTGGATACTTTGTGAATGATTGTTTTTAAAGAGAGTTTAAGCTTTTTTTTTCAAATTTATTTCAGATTCAGCTCAGTTTACACGTTAACTTTATTCTCACACCAATAGAGACTTACAAAACAGCATGTTGTTAAGATGAAAAATATGATTAATCATTCATCATAAAGATGAAGAAGGCATGCCCCCCTGATGTCAGGGGTGCTTAAACTGTAATAAACCAAGCAAAGGGTTCATGCCAAGGGAGGTGTTCTTGGGCCGGACTCTGTGGGGGTGACCAGCACCTAATGGGGGTAGAGTGGCCACTTTCTGTACTATATATGTTATAAAACAAGGGTTCAAAGAGTACATGTCTGGAGTGTCAAGAAGTAGCCTTTTCGTCCTTGCTACATTAAAACTGTCTTTGCGCAATAAGGCACACAGCTTCTTACATCGGTAGCCAAGCTGCTGGTAAAGACCATCTGCCTGACAACTGAGGCCCAGCTGAAAAGGGACAACAGGACAATAATCCCAAACACACCAGCACATCTACATCACAATAGTTGAAAAAAAAAGAATAATTAAGTGTTGCAATGGTCTGGTCAAAATCCTAATGTCAACCCCACTAAAATGCTTTGACACAACCGAAAGGACTTATTTTTTTCCACAAAGACAGAAGCTTCACGCTTTTGGATTTGGTTGTCATTTATCCACAGCCTATTATTTCATGACTTAGTCTTTCTTAACATTTTTCTAGTAAACTGGGTTTGCTGGGATCCTGCAGGTCAAATGTGCAAAGTTATCTTGCTCTGAAGCAACATGTTTCCGTTTAAGCTTCCCTTTATTTAAAGATCAACTCCGATACGAATTTGTGTTTTTAACGTGTTCTTATTGCATTCTTCTCATAATGGAGAACATATAAAGAACATTAAGATTTAAATTGTATCTCTATGTATTTCTTCATTTATTCAAATCGTTTTGACTCAGCAGCAGACGGAGAAAAAAAGCAGTTTGAAAAAAGGCTTTAGAACTGATTTAGGTGCTTCAGTCGGCAGGCAACAAGCTTCGACCCAAGTACGTCATTGTTTTCTTCAAAAAAGTCCAACCCACAACTCAGAGGAGGATTTCTAATAAACTCCTGCCTGTCTGCAGAAACTATGTCCAAAAAAAAAACATCATAAATATCATTTTAAGACCACTGGGAACACTTTTACAAAAGATCAAATAATTATCAGACTGGAACTTTAAAATGACAACCATATATTTCACATACTACATATTTTACACCACAAATCCATTAGTCTGTGCTTCAAAACGAATGAAGTGTTTGCTTGTTGTAAAACACAGTACACTTTTTAGGAGACTGAATTTTTTTGGAACAACTATATCTGACTTCTTTCTTTGTGGTGGTAAAAAATAATGGCTGTCAGAGTCTATCTACAAGCATGAATTACAGTTATTTACATTCCTTATCACAGCATTGTCACATGACAACCCTAAGCATTATTTAGTGTTTCACTTTTATTTACACTTCAGGCTAATTATATGCAGCCAGCTCGCTGGGTTCCTGCACTGCAAGGGACAAACAAAGGTGACAGTGACATAACTGACGGATTTAGATTAAACTACTGTGAGAATTAGTAAAGGTAAAAGGTTAAAATAAGCACTACAAATGCTGAAAGTGCGCCACAATCCTTAAAACATTAAAAACTGATGATGGATATTCATTTGTCTAAATTTGATGCACGTGTGATTTTGGAGGTGCTTCAGATGAAAGGGTCCTGCCTCACTCTTTGCACATGTGAGTACATTGTAATGTTAGATTATGTGTGTTTATGGATGTGATTTCTTTTTATATGGTTTAATCGGAATGTAGGATAATCACTTGCTCATCTGCAGCTCGTCCATGTGGTTTTATTCTGTACTGTCTGTCAAAACAGTGGGTAAAAAAAATAATAATGATGATTTTAATTCCTACAAGATAAAATATTTTTAAATGCAACTGGAGTTTAATGTCAATAGCTTTTTCAGTTTTCTTCTTGAGCCTTTGATGTTACTGTGGCGTTATAATTAGATCTACTGATGAAAATAGTGTTTATAACTTGTTCGTGTGGCATTTTTCATGATGGAGAACATATACAGTAAGAACTATTTAGTCAGCCACCAATTGCGCAAGTTATCTCATTTAAAAAGATGAGAGAGGCCTGTAATTTTTACTAAATTATGAGAGACAAAAAGAGAACAAAAAATCCAAAAAAATCACATTGTCTGATTTTTAAAGAATTTATTGTGAATCATGGTGAAAATTAGTATTTGGTCTCCTACAAACAAGCAAGATTTCTGGCTCTCACAGACCTGTAACTTCTTCTTAAAAGGGTCCTCTGTCCTCCACTCATTACCTGTATTAATGGCTCCTGTTTGAACTGGTTAGCTATATAAATCCGGCCCGGGAAATTTTTGCCACAAGAAAAAGAAAGAAAAAATAATTTCCCTTTTATGTTTTTTTTTCCGACAAAAACTTTAAAAAGTGGTGATTCACCTTGTTACAAAATTGACACTTAAAGCACCAAGTCGCACACAACCATTAAACACTAAATTAACAAACAAAAAGAGCAAAAAGAACTCAATTGCGATCTTACAGAATTATAATATTATGTTATTATATTACTAAAGCACAACCACAAATTCTGACCTCACAGACCAGTAACTTCTTCGTTGTACTGGTCCTCGTCATAAAAAGGTTGGGGACCACTGATATAAAAGACACCTGTCCACAACCTCAAACAGTCACATTCCCAACTCCACTATGGCCAAGACCAAAGAGCTGTCTAAGGACACCAGAAACCAAATTGTTGACCTGCAACAGACTGGGAAGAGTCATTTTTAGGAAATTAAAGATATACAAGCCCACTTATAATCTCTTTCCATCTGGGGTTCCCCGCAAGATCTCACCCTGCGGGGTCAAAATGATTCCAAGAATGGTGAGCAAAAATCCCAGAACCACCCGGGGAACCTAGTGAATGACCTGCAGAGATCTGGGACCAAAGTAACAAAGGCTACCATCAGATACTACACATTTATTTTCCTTGTTTGAGCTGGCATCTGGCTCGAAATTGTACAGCTGGATAGCTCAAATATTGCTTGTCAGTTTTGTTTCACTGGTAATGTTAGGTTGGGGTTATGAGGGGCTGTAAGCTAGTGGGAGAGAGTGTCCCCAGAAAGATGACGGGAACTGGTGGCCGGTTTGCCCTGCACTAACAGTCCCACCTACAACTCAGAGGTGAATTACTGCCGCTCTGCAGAAACTGTAGAAAACGACACAGATTTTTGGATTTTGGCTTAAAAACGACATGATCATAATTCAAAGACCACTGGGAACACTTTGAAAATAGAACAAAAAATGATTGGAGTGGGACTTCTGTTATGACAGTCATTTGGATTGAAGACCAGTCACTGTTTGTTTAAAAATAGGTTAGCTGTGGTAAACATTACCCATTCCCATTTGTTTCTTTATGGGACACCTTTAGAAATCGTTGTATTTAATTTATACTGAAAAGGAGAACCTGTAGCATTTGGTTACATATAGGGCCTATATTATAGGCAGTCTATAGTTTATACCAATAGTTTTTGCTCTGAAATTCCTTTTTTAATACAGGGTGGAACATAGCCATGAACTGTCTCAGGTCTCTGTTTCTCTGGGGTGTGAATGATTTATTTGTCTCCCAAAAGCCCACACCGTGACAGCTTGTCAATTAAAGTCAGGATCATGGCTACTGACACATGACGCTTTTCATTTCATTCACTGCCAAGCCAAAGCCCTTCTATATTTAATCATGGTCATCAATGAGAGCCTCCAAATGTTTTTTTAATTGTACAGTGCTGTCATACAGTGCTATGTTACCTTTTTCATTCCACAGGGCTTTTTTAAGCCAAAGGTTCACATTATATACAAGGTGATTTATATTCCTTAGCAGAAATATAACAATAAAATTTAAATGAAGCACAACAATGTCTGTTCCCATTCAAGGAGTAAAACTATTGCTGAGTGCCTTGATTATATCCTACTGAAATTATTAAATGAGAAAGAATTTACTAAAGTACTAGATATGTTATCCCAATTTATTTTTTTTATGCAGCATGAGATATGCACTTCCACTGACAAAACTCATCAATTTGTGTGTCCAAATGTTTGCGTTGATTATATGGTAAGCAGCTTTATAAATACATAAATTTACCCCCCAAAAAAGTTGTAAAAGTTTACATAAAGATTGAGGATTCTTTGTTAAAAAATTTATTTCTTATTACATTTCTTTACTTAGGGACCATTGTTAGCTTATATATTGTTTTTTAATTTATTGCACTAACTTTTTAACTAATTTTACTGCTTTCCTTTTCTTGTTTTACTACTTTTCTCTGTAAAACATTTATTTTTGTAAACTCCTTTTACTACCTTTTTTTTTATTTATGTTTCATTTCACATTTTCGTATGCCTTTTTATCATTCTCATGCAAATGCAGAGGACTTACTTTTAAAGTCTACCAAGGGGTCACCTTCAGTCATACATTATGTATACAACACATTGAATTCCTCAGCCTGCTGTCATTAGATCTACCTTAATGGTCCAGTAAACTAATGCAAATAAATGGGGAAGCTGCATTGTTGGAGAATTAAAAGGAGAATGACATTTAAGCTCTTTTCAGACAACCTTTGGTCAATAAAGACACAAGTTAGTCCCCTCTTGTCTACATATCGACTGTCCCAATGTCAATTAGCACAGCCCCCTCAACATTACTGCTTTGATACAAATGCTTTGTGATTATTAAAAACATAGATGAGTATTTAAGCCTGACGGGTTTGTAGACCTGAAGCAAAATTTGCATAGTAGCACACACTTTAGAACTCTCACTTTTTTTTTTCAACTTACAATCAGACATCAACAGATCCAGTACAGACCAAAAGTTTGGACACACCTTCTCATTCAAAGAGTTTTCTTTATTTTAATGATTGAAAATTGTAGAGTCACACTGAAGGCATCAAAACTGTGAATTATCACATGTGGAATTATATACATAATAAAAAAGTGTGAAATAACTGAAAATATGTTATATTGTAAGTTTAATGCTTTGCACACTCTTGGCATTCTCTTGATGAGCTTCAAGAAGTAGTCACCTGAAATGTTTTTCACTTCACAGGTGTACCCTAAAAGGTTTAATAAGTGTGATTTCTTACCTTATAAATGGTGTTGGGACCATCAGTTGTGTTGTGCAGAAGTCAGGTAGATGCACAGCTGATAGCTCTCCTGAATAAACTTTTATACTTTCTATTATGGCAAGAAAACAGCAGCTACATACAGAAAAACGAGTGGCTATCATTTATTTAAGAAATGAAGGTCAGTCAGTCCAAAAAATTGGGAAAACTTTAAAAGTGTCCTTAAGTGCAGTCACAAAAGCCATCAAGCGCTACAAAGAAACTGGCTCCCATGCGGACC
This sequence comes from Oryzias curvinotus, assembly GCA_023969325.1. NCBI lineage: Eukaryota > Metazoa > Chordata > Actinopteri > Beloniformes > Adrianichthyidae > Oryzias > Oryzias curvinotus. The sequence goes on along the minus strand of CM043715.1, from coordinate 13,983,632 downwards.
GCCCCAGGAATGGAAGACCAAGAGTCACCTCTACTGCAGAGGATAAATTCATCCAAGTCACCAGCCTCAGAAATGGCAGGTTAACAGCAGCTCAGATTAGAGAGCAGGTCAATGGCACACAGAGTTCTAGCAGCAGACACATCTCTACAACAACTGTTAAAAGGAGACTGTGTGAATCAGGCCTTCATGCTAGAATATCTGCTAGGAAACCACTGCTAAAGAAAGGCAACAAGCAGAAGAGACTTGTTTGGGATAAAGAACACAAGGAATGGACATTAGACCAGTGGAAATCTGTGCTTTGGTCTGAGTCCAAATTTGAGATTTTTGGTTCCAACCGCCATGTCTTTGTGCGACGCAGCAAAGGTGAACGGATGGACTCTACATGCCTGGTTACCATCGTGAAGCATGGAGGAGGAGGTGTGATGGTGTGGGGGTGCTTTGCTGGTGACACTGTTTGGGATTTATTCCAAATTGAAGGCATACTGAACCAGCATGGCTACCACAGCATCTTGCAGCAGCATGCTATTCCAGCCGGTTTGCGTAAAGTTGGACCATCATTTATTTTTCAACAGGACAATGACCCCAAACACACCCCCAGGCTGTGTAAGGGCTATTTGACCAAGAAGGAGAGTGATTGGGGGCTGCGCCAGTTGACCTGGCCTCCACAGTCACCGGACCTGGACCCAATTGAGATGGTTTGGGGTGAGCTGGACCGCAGAGTGAAGGCAAAAGGGCAACAAGTGCTAAGCATCTCTGGGAACTCCTTCAAGACTGTTGGAAGACCATTTCAGGTGACTACCTCTAGAACCTCATCAAGAGAATGCCAAGAGTGTGCAAAGCATTAATCAGAAAAAGGTGGCTACTATGAAGAACCTACAATATGACATATTTGCAGCTGTGTCACACTTTTTGTTATGTATATAATACCACATGTGTTAATTCATAATTTTGATGCCTTCAGTGTGAATCTACAATTTTCATAGTCATAAAAATAAAGAAAAACTTTTTGAATGAGAAAGTGCGTCCAGTGGTCTGTACTGTATGTTAAAGCTAATACAATGCATACATGAAATAAAAGAAACACACAAAACACACACACACACACAAAAAAGAAACACAATGGTCCCTCTGTATATTGAGAGTTTCGCAGATATCTTTTCACTACAATGTTGCATGATTTTATTTATTTATTTATTAACGCTGCACTGTGTTCCATTTCCTGATTGGCTGTAGACCTTGTCAATCAATCTCCTTCATGTCTCTCTATTGAATGTGTCCAGTTTGCTACATTTTTATTCTATAAAACTGGATTAATTTTTCTTTGAAGGTTTGAACTTTGAGAGTTTAGACAAAAGAGAAAATTGCAAAAATGTTTATGTATGTCTGAGAAAAGTGTAGAAAGTGTGTAGTGGGGACTTTTATACCCCTACAACATCTGTGATCCTACTCTGCAAATTTCACCTAACGCAGGTTATTTTTAGAATGTAACCCCTGAGATAAACGAGGGAGCATTGTACATCAATGAATGTCTTAAAATTTAACGTCCAAAAATGTTTATTAGTGAAATTTGAGAGGCAACAATGTTGATAGTATTAGTGGGATATCTGCAGAAGTTTTATCTTTGGGTGTGATGGCTTACCAGTTCAAAAACATACTGGATAGACTACTGTATTTTTATAATTAGAATTAAATGAGCATGTTTTGTTGTGGGTAATGGTGGAGGCCCTGTTAGAGGGTGTATGCCCTGCCTGTCCAGCAGACCTGTTTGACCTTGACTAAGATAAAAATGAGCAAGTCAAGGCTAATAAAAATAATTGACATGCTATCGGCAAAAAGTAATTGTGGTGTTATGGTATTAAATGAAGTAGTTCAGTTTTTGAAATGAAACTTTCTTACTTTTTTGAAAATAAAAGTTTTATTTATGTATCCTAATGGGAATAAAAGCTCTGTCAAGTGTTGTAAACTGTTTTTTTGTGTGTGTGAAAAAGCATCTTGGAAACACCTGATCAACGTACAAAAGTTGTATCCGTTTTTAGTGAAATCTTCTTGAATGACCCAGAGAGGTCAATTGGCAGAGGACTTTTTTGGGATTTTTTTTTTTTTTTTTTCAGATTACCTGTGCATTCGCCTGTGAGCCCCAACCCTGGACCTTCTAAGGTGGGTAAATCTGGATGATGAAGTGGATCTTGTTGTCCAATATTTCCTTGGGGCATTTGAACCCCTCATTTGTCTGGCTCACCACCTAGGACCAGTCTGCCATGACACCATACACTATAGCTTCCAGAATCATCCCAGCACTCACACCCCCAGGATCACCACAAAATTAGGTGAAGATTGATGAAAGGGATATTATGCTTATATCATTTTTATTGTTTTTATGCTGTGGGGAAATAGTCTTATTTAATCCATGCATCTTCTTGTTCCACTTTGTACTGTGCAGGGTCATGTGGTTGGTAGAGCCTATGCCAAGTCTCCCTGGCCACTTCCTCCAGCTCCTCCGGGGGAGTCCTGAGGTGTTCCCAGGACGTCACAGCCCTTGGCTGTTGCATAAAGGCAGAAGTCTGAGTCTCTACAGATATGCCTGGAATTGACAGAGGCCAGTGGAGGGGCTTCTGGTCATATTAGCATGGGAGCTTATACTGAACCCATGGAGCAGAAGCCCAATTATTGTCCCATGCACCCTCATGGACCCTTGGACTATGGTAGCATGAGCAACAAAAACTTTGGGTTTAGGTTACATGTGGCTGCTATGAACGAGTGTTAATAACTGTTTGTTCTGAACTGCACCAGTCTACAATCTCTAGATGAAATGTGGATGGATGAGCAGTGTGGGGAGAAAGTGTGGGTGACCAGCATCAGCGGTCCCCACCAGTGCCCCCTTCTGTGATGCTCCTTTTTAAATGGTTACATTTTGATGACCATTCTGAAGGTAAATTATTCAGTGCATAGACAGAGAATGAATACATTGCATCAGCATTGACACTTGATGAGCAACTGTGAGTGACAGTGAGTTTTGGCAAGAAGACAACAAGTGCATGAGGTGGTGGTAAATCATGAATCTGGATTAAATGAAACAATAAATTGCCTCAATCACAGGTATTGATTTTTCTTGGCTGTATCATATATTATCATTGTAGCAACTCACACAAAGAACACGGCACCTAAATCACTCTGCAAGTCGGAAAAGGAGAACAGCGCTCACAGATAAGTGACCTATTCTTTCTTGATGGAGTTTTCCAGCCCATAGCTGCCTATAAAAGTTTGAAAGACGTTATGAAGTAGTGCTTGTTACCTATGGAGTCCTGCTTTTATGGAGGATAAGACCTACAAAATTCTCATAGACATCTTTGGTCATCACTTTTCGAGAGAAAAAAGGGAATAGGTTTGCAGAATACGTGCTATTGCAGAGTACTTATACTTGACTCCTGTTCTGTTGTCTTATAAAGTCTTTCATTAGCATGCTGCTGTTGAGGTACCTCATAAATGTAGCTTGTAATTCACAAGATGACTCCCTCCTCCTACCTGGTGAGGCCTTCTCCTCTCGTCATTATGCACTCCCTCATGGCTGTCCGACTCGTCTTCACACCCACGTTCCTGCCAGCCCTATCTGCCACTCATGTTTTATCTACAACTCCCTTTTCTTGCCTGTCTCTATGCCTTACTTGCCTGCCACGTCTTTATTTGTTCCTAACACTAAGCTTAAGGATAGAGGTTAGCTAAGGTATTGCATATTATAAACATATTTGAGATTTAACTTTGTATTTTGATTGATCCATTTTATTTTCATACACATAACCTTTATTAACAACTGTTTTTTGGATTTGCAAAAGTGTTTTTGCCATATGGCATATAGAATGAACAAGGTCATGAACTACAAAAGATCTACGAGCATTTCTAACAAGTGCACCGTCTAGCCAAAAGCTGTCGATAGCAGTTATGTCAGTCTCTGATAAAACTGATCATTTTTTACTCAGAACAGCAGTACTGCTGGTTTAAAAATGTAAAAATTCATTTCCATTCAGATCACAGACTTTAGGAATTGTGCTCAATGTTCGTTATCTGTATTGCCTATCCCTAGCTAAGGCTGGGGCTGGGCAATCTGATTAAATTTATTAAACTTTCTTTGTGCCTTTCCCGGAAATCAAAGGTCAAGGGCAGGTCACCTAAAAAGGTCATCAGCCGGTGGCACAGCCACAAACTGAAGCAGCGACACACTTCACGTCGAAGGACCATTAAGAATTTACAAATGTAAAACATGATAATGAAAAACTATGCATTCACAGGGAGAACATGCATTTACTTGTTTGATGTATGAGAAGAAATGTGTCTTATAAAAGATCTTACTATATTTTTTGCATACATTTTTATACATTAAACAATCATTATTCACAGAAACAAAAAAAAAATGAGGGCTGAGAGTTTACTGAATAAATATTTTGCTATAAAGAAAAACAACGTACTAGTATTATAAATTTTGTTATACAACACAGCGTGGCAAAGACTAATTGTATAATGGGTGAAAAAGGATTAGGATCTCTTTATCTTACAAAATCCCTAATAGGTACTTGGTGTAATCCATGGCAGGAACATCTGGAGGAACTAGAGTTTTCAAGTGTGTGTGCTAAAGAGTGCACCTTATTGCAGTGATTAATTACATATCTTAATCAACCAAACAAAACAAATTATTAATCATCCAACTTGATTCCTAGATTTTAGATTAAATTAAGATACTGATGTCAAATTCCATTGTACAATTGCTACTTTGGGTAAAACACAGGGACAGCTGGCAACAGTGCTGTTTCTGATCTCCTGGTTAAAGCAGAGAGGAGTTTTGGGTGTAACATTCAACTATTCATCTCGCGTGGAACCCCATATTGCCTTTCAGAGACATGTTTTCTAAAGTCTTGGTGCATCATTAAGAATGCAGTGACAGGATGGATGTCAGTAAGATCTGCTGGTGTGTGAATTAGATGAATGTATTAAAACGGTAATTGCTAAGTGTCTAAATCTGCTTTCATATGTCGTCATTTAAAAAAAAAAACAACAGATGATTAGTTTGTAATGTGGCATGTGTAAATCTGAAAGCAGTATGTGAAATGGCACAGCTGTCGCCTGAAAGTAATGCTTTTCTCTTTTGCATTCATCCATATCAAGTATATGTTTTTTTTAATAAATAATGAGAATCGTACATTTACCTAAGACTGGTTTTTTTATTTCGTGTTTATTAAAATGTGTATTATTTATTTTTATGTTGCGCAATTTCATTTTTTCAGTAGTGCAAACACGATTAGTAGCCATAAAATTATGGCTGGGATTTACCTAAATATTTCCTGATTTATACTGAAGCAGAAAAGACGGCAGCAAAATGCATAAAGTGATGGCAGCAATGAGAATGTAAACGAAAGATGGTCATGCTCCCCAAAATGCTCCAGAACAAAGCTAGACCTTTTTTAAAAATAAAAATAACCATTTAAAAGCTATCCAAGGAACCCCAAAGTTCTGTGCACAACATCAAACTAATACATAAAACAATGTTAAGACATAAAAAGGATAAAAACAATTACAAAAATATTTAAAAAGTTAATAAGAGGTCAGCTAGGCAGGAAACTAGGGTAAGTTGGTGGAGGAAAAGTTTGACTTTAAAACTTTCCAAGAGGGTGGCCTCTCCAATAGCCAGTGGCAGTCGGTGACTAACCTTGAACTAACATTCAGGAATATATATGTGTACTCTGAAAGCTGGTTTTGTACATGTAAAACATACATGCATGGACTTCCGATAGTCAGAAATGCTGTATAGCTTAAAAAAATAAACAAAGCATTTTTGTTGAAGAACAGATTTAACAACTAAGTTAGTTATACAGCTAAGATTGTTACATCACTGGCATTTTAAAGCTTACAAAAACGGAAGAGTGAAAATGAACAAGTATCACATATGAATGTGTACTGCTGCCTCATTTTTATCACTGAAAAACTTTACATTTCTATTAACAAAATAGTTTTATTTTTTTTTCCTCAGGATTTCATCATGGCTTCATGTCATCTGATTCAGCAATACAGTCAGAATCTGGTGGTAAACCAGAGACATGGAGTGAAATTACTGAAAATCCAGTCAATCGATTCAGGCTGTTGATTGTTGTCTCTGATAGCCTGCTGTTTGCTCCAAAACAAAAGAGAGAAGTGTGCTTATACAGGAAAGGCTTTATTCTAATGGTTTAGCCTCTCCAAAAACAGATCCATATTTGAAACTGTATTGGTTGACTAACCACCTGAAAAACCTTCACCAGCATCCCCGGAGCTGCTAAAGCGGTTAAAATCAAAGCCGGGGCTTATGTCTTTTACAATTTCTTTATCTGTTTTCCCACGTTCATGAAAAGTGTTTCTCTCCGGGACTTTAGAGAATGATTTCACTATGAATGAAGCAAGTGAACATTAAGTAACAACTCCCACTTTTGATTGGATCAGAGTATACTTTTCCTCATCAAGCTCTTCAGCTGGGAGTATGTTATTTTTCTGGCTCCCCTCATCATTGTGATTTCCTGGAGTTCACTGTTGAGTATAATCATTGGTGCACTCACTAAAGATATGTTTCCAATACACTAAATGACTCTCAGTGATTTCACTGTTTTTAATTATATCCCATGAATTGAACAAATGGCTTTTTTGTACAGTTTGGGGTAGAGGAGGCATTGACTAAAAGGAGCTGTGTAGCACCAAGTACCATGTTTTAAGGTTTTGTGGACATTTACTAAAGGCATGCATTCATAGTGGAACTTATCACAAAAAATGTGCTTGTTGGTTCCTTAATATTTGATATTTTCTGTAAAAAACTTTTGTTGTTGCAAATATGTAATAATGCAGACTGCATCAGCGTTGGAGCCTGCCAGTAGTGATGGGCAAATGGAGCTTCTTGAAGCATTGAAGCCTCAACTGGTTCACTCCAGTGCCATGCTACCTGAAGCTTCATTTGGTCTAGCAGGACCACCGGTATGTTTGAAATGGTTCCAGTCCCTAACAGTGCTCCAAAAGGTGTTTCAAAAATGGGGGGAAAAAAACAACAACAATAAACATGCCAATTCTTTCCAAAAGCATTTTAAGGGGGACAAAACAGCATCACAGGGTGAAGGAGAGCACTTGAATGTGGCCAAGAGGCTTCATTTCATTCATTTTAACAGTCTGCACAGCTGCGCTACATCTCTGTTTTCACACATGCTGAAGTAAACAAGTATTTTACCAACTTTTATCATAAACTTTGCTCATGTTTTCTTCTGCATTTTGACTGAGTCTCTGCCCCCCCTCACGGCCTTACCCTTTCTTATGAGCCCACCCACAATCGCTGGAAGGGTAAAATGATTGGGTAGATTTGTACAGCCAAACAAAGCAACCGAACGAAACACAAAAATCCATGTTTTTATATGGTACTGGTAACATCTTTGCACAGAGTTTCAATCACCATCCCTATGTCAGAGTGGTTGGGGTTTAAACGACAATCAACAATTTTGCAACATTGAGATCAAGCCAGTGATTATTCAGGAGACACATTAAATTTATTTAAAACAACATTTTCTCCTAAATCTCAAAACTCTCTCCACTTCTATCTAAACTGTCTCCAAACTCTTACTGACCATAACTCTCTATCAAACATCAACATTTTGGATGGTGCCTAAAGGATCCCTGTCAAAACTTCAGTCACAATCCAAACCACCCCACCTCATGAATCAGTCACGTGCTCAGTACAGCTGGGCAGCCATGCTTTGGACGTCATCATTTTCAGCTCTTCCCCCATTGAAGCAAGCCTCGCTTTGTGGTTTGTGGAAACCCCAGCTCCACTACTCAGCACTCGGCTCGATACAGAACATCACAACACTATCTGCTTGATGAGATTCTGTTATAGTTGAAACTAAGACATGTGATGTCGTAAATTGTGGTATAAGTGGCATTCTGGTCTATAAACGTAAACATTTAAATTATTTAATAAAACATACTTTTTATTCCTCGAGAACAAATTAAAAGTTGTACTTCATTTTCAAATGTTCTTTTTGAGAGTCACTGCAAGTGGTAATTAGCCTCCTGTAGCAGATTACTGAAGAAGCCTTTGATTGAAGACACTGTATTTGAGATACCGTGTCTTCAGTTTAATGATGTTTAATGTTTTCATTTTTATTCGTGTACTGTGGCGAGAAATTATTTAAAGCAAAAAATATATATAACCATGCCAAATGAATGATGGAGAATGTTTTCATTTTTATTCGTGTACTGTGACGAGAAATTATTTAAAGCAAAAAATATATATAACCATGCCAAATGAATGATGGAGAATGTTTTTTTTTTTCAAGTTTTCACTCAAGAAAAAGGACCACTTTATCATGAAGCCTGGTTCCTAACCTGTTGGGACAGTCGGTGTCTGTTAAGGATGAAAAGGGTTTGGAATTAAATCAAACAACTAAGGCACAGCATACAGAATATTTTGTCCCATGAGTCTTTGCTCTCTTTACATCAAGGTGAAAATCCCCAAACCTCTGTCTCAATGGGAATAACTACAACAATCTTTGTAGGAGCTATAGTGACTTAGAGTTACAAAAGCACCTGGGGCAACCCTGCATTTGGCTTCCAGATTAGTCTCTGCTATAAGACCCTGATCTCTATCCCTCTGATACATGATCTAGCCCTGATCAGGAGTTCTGACTTTTCCCTTTTGACAAAGCAGACACCTGTGTGATTAAAGCATCTTGCTCTACTGCATAACAAAATAACTCACCCTTGTCTCTAAGAAGACCGTTTTTTTCTTTTTCTCAGAGTCCCTCAAGTATCAAGCTTTTGTTTGAAACCTCACAAGGAGTAACTCCTTCAGCATCAAGCAATCAAAATGGACCCAGGATAGATGACATGCCCATCACGCTTAATCACACTCAAATAGCTGGTGTTCATCTAGGGAGAGGAAGGTTGGGATGTTAATGCTCTTCTTCTTTTGTTCTTCTTGACACAAACACAAGACAAGAAGTCTACTTAATTTGTGCCATCCAGAGGGATGAATTGCTGTGTTTAAACAGGCAGCTGCACCTTATACAGGACAGTCTCAATTGCTTGTTTAGCATTGAAGCACTGTGGCCTTTGGTTGTTGCTGTTTCGGCACAGCAGAGCTTGTGCTTCCACTGTGATTAGCTGATGGGTAAGAGGCTTTTCTTAGCCTGCTAGCTTCAGTTCTGTTACAGGCCACCACTGACATGTCCCACTGTCTGTACTTGTATGTCCAGATCATAGGCTTTCATCTCATTACCTGCCCCTAATTTATATGCTGGTACACATATATGGTTAGAAGACAACTGAGACTAGATGTTCAACTACAATCTGCTTAGACTACCTGGTGGAATGTCTAACAGGATCTGTCACCAACTCCAGTCCTGGCATATATGGCAGATGCTTTGAGCTTGTGCTTTTTGGCCTGGCCCACTCTGGCTCCAAAGCACCCACACCAACACTTAAACATCATCTCAACTAAATAAAACTCCTGCCTCATTTGTCTAGAAAGTTGTACTTATGATTTATTGAAATTAAATATTTTGCCATAAAACCACATTTTCTCTAAATAAAGTTGTTCAATCAAATTCTGGTTTTATAAAACTTTTCTTTTATATATATTTATATTACACAATTTTTTATATATGATATTGTATATTTTACTATACATTACTATTAATATAAGTAATATTTGCCGCTTAAGCAGGGAAATTGTTACTTTTAAGACAACTCATTATTTGTTTACTGGTCTGTGACTTCACACAATTTTTTATCCACTGTCAATCTTCTGCTTATAAGGAATTTGTTAATATAACAATTGTTTACAGGAAAAAAAAGAAAATATTTCACCACTTGCCATTGCTCCTGGTAAGAGGCAGAAACCAGTGCTGCTGTTTGCGTCTCTACATTTGCTCATGGCTGCTTTTTCCTAAAGAACAGGCCATGAGACAAAGTTTAGAAGTTCTTACTTGGTCCTCGAACGTGATGCTACGATCACCCTGGGCATACAACCCTGTAATGCTGAGCACACGTTCTTAAACCCGCTTTTAGCATTTGGTGTTCACACTGGACTGAAGCTACCCAATACTAGCCCATGTCTGCCACCTAAGGTTGGGAGAGGCTTGGTGTGAAATGTGGAAGCGGTGCGAATCTCATGAATCTTGCTTCAGGCTTTTTCTTTCACAGCTCCGTTACGACATATGAAAGACTTGGTGTTAAAGAATTCCGGCTGGGCACAAACCACAATTATTCATTTCTTCTCCATGATCAGTTTTAAAACGGTTGGCACTTTCGTGAATTAAAGGGGACGCATCCATACGTCACTACCAAATCCAAGTTCCTTTTTTGTCAAAGGTCAGCTAGTTTATCTTTAAATACAAGATTAATTTACGCACATTTTGTATGTAGATCCTAAAAACAGTCATAGAAACTTGAGTAGCTATGCGTGAACAGAAGAGTTTCTAAAGCGAAAGCCCGAAATGCACAATTGAATAATGGGTGCTTGAATGTGTGTTGCAAAAGGCGATGTGAACGTAGCTTGGCAGTCACATCCCTGTTCTTGAATGCCTTTAAAAATCCCCAGATGTCAATCCACCAGCTTTGCCAAACAGTAGAACAGAAGAATTGCAAATTATGAATCTTCAGCAGACAAAGCTGCAACAACTGACCAATGCTTTCATGTCAGCATGGACTTAAATCTTTGAGACACATGCAAACATGTTAAATATCACAAAAGACACAGTCACTTGGGTTTCCTGCTTAAAAAAAAACAAAAAAAACCTGGTATATCAGGCTGCACAGATTCAAATAAATACAGCTTTGGATTCCATTTTTCTGCTAATACATTTTGTGTTTTTACCCAGTGTCTCAGACTGGTGATCCAACTTTTCCAACTCCTTTGTACTTTTAAATTATAATTTTTTTTTTTTTCAGAGATAATTTTCTTTGCTTCTTCAAAACAAGATAATTACAAATGATTCAGGAATGTTAGTAGTTGACTTGGGAGTGTTTACAGCAGATGTTTGGTCCTAATGCGACTCTGGAGTATGAGTTGTCTTTGCTGAAGGTCTTTTCATTCTTTTAATGTGAAAGGAACCTGCAAATGGATCTCCAGGATAAAAAAAATCAAACCCCTTGAAATCCTCCATAACAACACAGCGCTAACTATCCTTGTCTGAGCAGTCATTTGTTCTCGCGCACAAACACACACAAGTGCAAAACGGGCTTGTGGACATATTTGGGCCCTAGGAGTGGGATCTGAGCGCAGTGGGCTGTGAGGATGGGTAATGGAGGACAGTATGTGTCCTGGGATCATGGCGGACAGGATCCTCCATTGCGAGGGCGATGAGACCTGAAGGGCGACAGGGAAATGGAGGCATTGAGGGAGAGAGCAGCCCCAGCCCAACGCTCTGTTAGGTGCCTAATGGGGAGACAGCACGAAAGCAGCAAGCACTATAGGGCCCAGTGCTCACAGAGGAACACTAAAAGAACACAAACTCACAGAAAGGGAAGAAAACGGAGTCAATCTTGGCTGCTGTAGGGCTCGTGCTTCTCTGACAGACAAAATCCCTTGGCTCTACAATAAAACTGTTCTTTAAAAAAGGTGATAAAGTGAAGTGGTGCAATGAGGACAACATACCTAAAATGTAGATTAATTTATTAACTTTTAGGCAACTTTTGCGCATTGTCATTTTTTTTGCATGTTATTTGTTTGGATTTGTTTCTCAAGTTTTAATTTAGAGGTCTGAGTCATCGCAAGTCTGTGAGCCTGATTGACTAAGACGCCTTATAAAGGCCTCACACAGAGCCAACTAGGACTTACAAATGATGCAGTTCCTTAAGTGACCACTAAAATCTGGTCTCAATTTTCACTGACTTCCATGCTAATTTAAAAAAAGGACATTCTTGTGTCAAAAGTATTTTTGATAATTTTATTGCTGTTTTAGCTCTTTGAGAATCTGGAGGGACCTCTTTCAGCAATTTTTAATTTAATCAAAGCTGTTTTGAGCACACAAAAGTGCAGAAAGTTCTACACTGAAAGTGAGTATCAGACTGCTCATTAACATAAACAAGTGAACAATGTGATATTGTCAAAGACAGGAAAACAATACAGCCCTCCATATTCATATCTAAATGCACACATCATGTCTGGTTGTTGTTGTTGTTTCACTTTCGGATTCTCCCATCAGGGGTTGCCACAGCGAACGAGTCGCATGGGAAACTTGGCAATGTTTTATGCCGGATGCTCTTCCTGACGCAACCCTCTCAAAGCAACCGGGCTTGGGACCGGCACAGAAGTAGAGAAGGGAACAGGGAGTAGCCCGGATTCGAACCCTGGTTTCATGGAGGGAAGGCACAGCAGACCAGCACGAGCAAAACCGGCTCCCTACACTTCGTGTCTGGTTGTATTATTTATAAGTCACCTTAATTTCCCTTCAGAACCCAAGCTGCTTGAGGTCTCCAGTCAGGCATGACTTTGGCCACAATGTCCGGTGGTGGGGTTAGTAAATGCTGCGTACTTCAATCCAAAATTACTGCAACGGTCTTGGTGGCAGACTTCATGATTGCTTCTCCTGAGGATCTGTATGAAGATGCAGATTTGGTCTTTCTGCAAGACCTGGCCCCTGCCTGTACCACCAGAAGCCCCTAAACCTGGTTTGATTGATTTGATACTATCATAATCTTTGTCTTTATCTTTCTGCAAAAACTGAGAAGCAAATGGTACAGTATTTTAATTTTCGGAAATCTTGAAGACTTCAAGTGTCCTCTTTAACAATGTAATTTAGCTGATTAAAATATTTTCATAAACTATATATCTATATGTATATAACTATTATTAATCTAATAAAGATCTTTTCAAATCCTTCAACAGATTGATACATTGCTGTAGCAGTTTTTTTTCTACCATTGTGTTCCCAGAGAGTAAAGTGTTCCCAGTCCCTTTTTAAGAAATTAAAACAGACAGACATTTTGACAGAATCCTGTCCAGCGAGAGACAGGATTCAAGGGGTTTTTAACCCCTTGCATTTTAGTAACTTCGATTCTTATGTTAGTGGACTGAATGTAAAATAAATGTAAACTGAATCCTTTATGTCTATAATTTGACCCTTCGGCTGGTACTGTCTTTTCAAATCTTATTTCCACACACAAATAAACAAGCAAATGAACTCTTTGTGGTATTTGTTCATCTCAGTCATTAGGAAGGTAATTGGTAATTTGTCAAATACCAAACTCTATAGTACAAACTCTCACTGGTTCTTATTGATTCTTTGTTTTTGTTCTTAGGTAAAATTTTATTTCTTTATTTGGTGACCAATCCAAGCTTTTCATGCTAAAAGATTAAGTAGAACCTTCTTTTCAGAGCCTTTTTCTAACCAGCTCTCAGTTGATTTGTGAAGGACATTGATTACTATACAGTTTGTTCAAATGGGAAAAAACTCAGGCCACAAGTAATCCCATTAATAATTAATGTCGATAAATAGTTCAATCAAAACTTGTCCAAATACTTTTTACTATTTGAAATGGCATGTTTATGATTTATGATGGTAAATTTCACTTTCTGAGGGTAGAGCAAGTAGCTTATAGTGATTATAAATTTTGTCACAGAAGTGATTTAGTGTGTTTTTAAAGGCCTAAAAAGCTTAAAATAAAACATCACTAAAAAGTAAAATAAAAGACGACCCATCGCATCTAATTACTTAATGTCATAATTGTGGTTTGTCCTGGTTTCTGTTGAGATTCTCTATCTTCTGTAGATCACATCTTTGTGTAAAATGCCAAAACACAATGGAGACTTTGGTTGCCCCCTTTTTGTCACTCAGCTTTCCTCATCTTAAGAATGAGGCGTGGAGCATGAGTAACATAAAATGATATTAATAGAAACATAATCTCATTTTTCATGTTTAATCTTTCAAGATCACATCAGAGCAAAGTGGCACTCATCTTCCTCTTAATTAGCTGTCATAATATGGCCGAGAGGAGTTCCAGAAAAGACGCTTCCCTTGACACAGGACGATTAAGAAGTGTGGTTTCTAGGATATCTCTGCAGTGCAGTCAGTCTCTTTTAGGACTGCAGTCCTTGGGTGCTGGCTGTTTCAGTCCTAAGTGGAGTTGGAGGAGGTGAAAAGGTGCTGCTTCACTGGACATACAATGCATCACACATGACAGATGTCTGGTCATGTCCCGCTGCCAACAGCCTCTTCCACAGTTATTACCTGTTTCGCAGTAATGCCCAACACCGAGCAGGACAAGTCATGCGTGGAAGCATTTCCAGCACAGCTACGAGAAAACAAAAACTGCAGCAGATTTGAGACAGCTGTATCCTGTCAGTTGAAATAAATTGCTTTGGTTACATGTATAATTTAGCGTATGTACATTTTCAATCAAAGGATCATTCTTTATGCTTTGGTCATGTTTATATATACATTGTCAACTTTAATTTTTTCAGGTATTAAATAAAAAAAGTAGTTTTAGTTTATTTCTATCATTGTGAACACAAGTCACTGTTTCAAAGAGTTGTATAATTTCCTGACAGAAAAACTATAATGCAAATATAAAGCTGTTCATCATTTTCATACCACATAAATGAAAATGACAATACTACACCATTAAATCACAATGCATAGCACTACAAGCTTTAATTTAAGGCATTTAGTGAGGCTGTGCGTGTTCATGTAACGAAATACACAAAGGCTCGATCCTTTTTCCTCAGTACTATTTTGTGTGAAACAATTCAGTAATCAGTTTCTAGCGTGCAGGTGTCTGAAGAGTCCCCCCTCCAGAGTTCAGCCCATTTCTTTTCTGCTTCATTTACAGCCTGATTGGAGTTTGAGCAGCAGCAAAAGCCTGGCTCTAATTTTTGCTCATAATAAATTAGTGTCACAATTAGTAACACGCAGCACCCCCTTTTTTTGCACAAAGCACAACTCTTGTGTGGCTATGTACTGTTGTTTTTTTGCATATTCTGCTGAAAGTGATTTACGCTGGATTATTGAGGATACTTTTCCGTTTAGTAACCGTTATAAACAAGATGATCTAATTTACATGCAATTGTGGATTGAGAACTTTTCATGGTCCTCTTAGTTCATTTAGCCTTTTCTTTTTTCTCCTGGGTCTGATCACCAATCACACTATGTACTTCGTGGTAATTGCAGAAAGTGTTTAGGGTTAATGCCATAGGTATTGCTATAACTTGATGTGAGAAATAGTACACTGCTTGACAGAAGAGCTTTAAGGATCACACAAATGTGGAACCGTCATGGTTCAAAGCCTACAAGAGGAAGTTTTGCTGTGTTTGCAAGCTCTACTGGCATATGTGGTTTCAGTGATGTCCATTCTGCAGAACTTTACGCTTTAGTCACATGCACCCATATGGGAGTTGATCAATACGGGTGTTGCGGGTTTCTGGATTGTCTGGGTCCATAGAGGGTTGCACACAGGAGCAACTGCATCTTAAAGGTAGGTCCCTTGTGGGTTATGCAGCCACCATAACCCTTGTGCTATCCTATGGTGTCCAAATGATCCAATCCTTACATTGACATGTTATCCCTACCATGACAAAGGTGGATAAAGGGGAAGAAGGTTTTCATGTAATAAATGGACACCAGTCACATATCATTATCATTGAAGAGAAAAGGTTCAGCGCACAGTCTTGTGGGGGCTAGATGACCCCACTTCCAATGTTAAAGTGCCTAGGATAGCACAAGGGTTAAAGGTACGTACGGTTGCCATGTGTGGGTAATGTAAGTCATCACATGTCATCACATGCCCGATGTGAACGTATTATAACACCCTTGTGTGTTGTTAAAGACTTTTTTATTACCCGACACATGCAGTATGCCTGTAGAAAATAACGTGCATCAACATTTTCATCCTACGGGTTTACTGAGCGTTCTACGACTTTGATATCTCCTGCGTATCGGTGTGTGCTCCCTACAGACAGATTTTGTGTCCCGTTTTCCGCATACAGACAACCCATATCCTAAAGGAAGGGCAATTGTGACTAAGGCATGACCTAAAGGGGAAGTACAGAGTCCGCATGTGCATGCTTGAGCTTTATCAATAGTCAAGTGGATTTTTTTTCCTTCCTTTTGTTCCATTCAGTTCCTCTGGCTTCAATGAAGACTCCCTGTTTGCTCATGTAAATTGAGACTAATGGAGCTTAAAGTAGAAATGTAATTTTGAAATAGACATTTTTCTTTGAAATGTCTATTGTTATGCATCTCACTGCTCTATAAATATACATGCAATATGTTTTTTTTAATTTGTTTTTTTGCTTTTTTTTTATTTAACTTGTATTAAATCAACTTTATGTCTGGTGTCTTGCGCAATATTGTTATCTAGTTTGTTGTATAGAGTTGTTAACCTTAGTCAGTTAGTCTTAAGACACTGCAGTTGTTGCACAGAAAGGATCTAATTTTTAAATGAAGGAGTTCAAGTACATTTTGATATAAATCCTAATCTTACAAGTATAAAGACCAGACACCTGAAACATCCCCATATCTCAAAATATGAAAACTGCCATGAGGCTTTTGTTCCACTCCTCCCCGACAAAGCGCAGGTTACTCGCTCTACAAAGAATACACAAAACAATCCAGAATATAGTTGCAGTCTGTTGGTCTCAGTTGCCATAGTCTCTGTGAGTGTATTAAAACTTATTTCTCATTATAAAAACATCTTTTCAACTAGACAGCTTGGCTTAGGTGTGACAAATAGACCAACAAATTTTTGTTAATGACCTTAAACAAAAATGCAAGCATAGCCATCATCACAGCAGTATTCCTCCTTATTTTTGGATTCTGAGAGGACGAGCACACGCTGACATGCGGCGTGTTGACACATCCGCCAATGACCCATAACTGGAAGTGCATAAAGTAAACTGTGTAACTGAATATTCCTTACTTGCTGTTGAGCAGGAACTTGATTAAATCACTTTCTTGTTATGCTTTTATGAATACATATATCTACTCTAACCAGGATAAAAAATTGTTACTGAATTCAGAGAGAGATGAAACTTGTCTAAATGGAAATGTTGTGGAGTGATTGATAAAACCCTGCTACAGTTTTCAGCTGGAATTTTGGTTAATGAAAACAGACAGAGTGGAAATAGGATCGGTGGAAGAGGTAGTCGTCACAGGTTTGAACACAGAAAATTTGTGACAAATATATTTGACGGTATGAATTAAATGACAGTATGAGGGACACTGGATAGATAAGTGGAACATAGACTTGGCTCCATTTGAAATTAATTGTAGTTGCAAGAACTAAGCATAAAATAGAATTTGAGAAAAAAATGTATTTGACATATTAGTAATGTCTTATTTAATCTTTGGGAATGTTGCTCCCCAAGGATACTCCCTGCCCCACAGTTTCCATCATAACTTCACTTAAAACAGATGTTATTTTATTTCCTCAGATATGAAAAAATGTCTGTCAAAATTGTTTTTTTCACTATGGCAGCTCATGATAGAAACAAGCTTTTGTCTCTTCATACTCTTACAACCATTGACTATATAAGAGAACTGGACAGAGTGAGTATGACATCACCCATCTTCCAGCTCCAACCAAATAAATTCAATCCAGTCGCCATTTTTCCATTATATGGATCCGCCATGTTGAAGCCAGACGTCATCAGTAAGTAGTGATTCCCCCGAGTCGGTTTGAGACAACCACTCTCACCAATAAGGAGTGAACTTGTTGAAAGTCCACACCCCTTCCACTAAAAGTAGGCTTTGGAGAATCTGTCAGATGTTTTGAATGCTCAGCGTGAGACCACATCCTTATGTTACAGCCTCTGATTGGGCAGTTTATAACTTGAATAACTTACACTGCAGAAAAATCATAAAGAAAAATGAGGATTAGGAAGAACATTGTCATGATCCGGTCAGTCTCCTCCCCCTCCAGTTCAGTTCCACTCCTAACCACCACCAGCTGTCCCCTTTCAACCTCATCAGCCCTGCAGTTCAAAAGGAGGGGGATATCTCAGTCTTACTAATTGGAGTGATTATTGTCTCGCTAACTGTCTACAGTCCGCTATCCCCGCCGTCAACACTCCCACCGTATTCAAGCCCGAAAACATTGATTTTTCCAACGTGCCTGAGTGCTATCACAATCTGGTCTTTAGTAAAGCTAAAG
Source organism: Oryzias curvinotus (assembly GCA_023969325.1). Lineage (NCBI taxonomy): Eukaryota > Metazoa > Chordata > Actinopteri > Beloniformes > Adrianichthyidae > Oryzias > Oryzias curvinotus. Next base: position 13,965,485 of record CM043715.1, on the reverse strand, counting down.
CCAGCTCTCTGCCTCCCCACAGACCGTACGATTGTTCTATCAACCTTTTGGATGGAGCTTCTCTCCCCAAGGGCAGATTATTTAATCTCTCCGGTCCCGAGACAGAAGCTATGGAGAGTTATATCCACGAGGCACTTTCCTCGGGACACATTCGCCCCTCGTCTTCCCCCGTTGGCGCCAGTTTCTTTTTTGTTCAAAAGAAAGACAAAACCCTGCGACCCTGTATAGACTTCAGCGATCTTAACCAAATCACCATCAAAGACAATTACTCTCTTCCCCTGATTTCCTCTGTATTCGATTCCATTCAGGAAGCCCGTATCGTCTCCAAGCTCGACCTACGTAATGCTTACCACCTCGTCCGGGTCAATTCAATACCCCCCTAGGTCACTACGAGTACCTTGTCATGCCTTTCGGGTTAACCAACGCACCAGCAGTGTTCCAACGTCTAGTCAACGACGTCCTCCAGGACTTCATCAATCGCTTTGTGTTCGTATACCTCGACGACATTCTCATATACTCCAAAGATACGGTCCAACATCAAGAACAGGTCCATCAGGTGCTTCAAAGATTATCCGAAAAGCAGTTATTTGTGGAGGCAGAGAAATGCCAATTTCACACCTCCGTTATTCCTTTTCACGGCTATATCTTCGAGGCTGGTGGTATCCGTCCCGACCCCGCAAAAATCGAGGCCGTGTCTTTATGGGAGCCTCCCACCACTCGTAAAAAACTCCAGCAGGTTCGCAGATTTTTATCGACGGTTCATTAGGAACTATAGTGCTATCGCTGCCCCGCTCACCCAGCTCACGTCTACCACCAGGTCCTATCAATGGAATGCCACAGCCCAAAACGCCTTTGACACCCTCAAGAAACTGTTCGTGTCTGCTCCTATCCTAATCCAACCTGACCCCACCAGGCAGTTCATGGTCGAGGTTGATGCTTCCGATTCCGCCGTTGGGGCCGTCCTCTCACAGCGAGAAGAAAAGTCCGGAAAACTCAAACCTTGTGCGTTCTTTTCTAACGTCAGCCGACTACGATGTGGGGAACCGGGAGCTTCTCGCAATTAAATTGGCCATCGAAGAGTGGCAGGAGGGAGCAGTTCCCCCCTTTATTGTCTGGACTGATCACAAGAACCTCGCATACTCAAAAGACTCAATTCACGTCAGGCTTGTTGGTGCCTATTCTTCGATCATTTCAACTTCACTGTTTTTCATTTTCTTTTTTTTTTTCAGGTTTATTTGTCAATTTCTTCACGTGCTTGACATACAAAGGAATCGAAATTACGTTTCCCACAGTCACGTGCGTAGACAAACAACAAACAACAGTAAAGTGCAGATGCACTACAAGAAACAGGCCTATTCTCTAAGTAATAATAAATAATAAAATGTGAAGACAATAAATATGTTAAGAGAGCCTGTCGACTGTACCTGTATTTCGACGTAGACTGACAAAAACTTGCAGACAAACACTTATTTGACGAACAAAACATCGCACTGTCGGGAGAGCGTGAGGTCGCTGCGTCTACACGCGCCGCCATCTTTTCTCTTTACCTACAGACCAGGAAGTCGCAACGTAAAGCCTGACGCAATTTCCAGGAAGTACTGCTCCGCTGACGATTAGGACGCCACCACCACGAACATCATCCCCGACACCTGAATTATCTGAAACCTTACTTGGGACATTGAGACCAAGGTCATGCAGGCCCAAGGTGAGGAACCTAACCATCCTGATCCTCCCGCTGGTACCCTGTATGTGCCTTCTTCCTTAAGGTCCGAAGCCATAACCTGGGCTCACGCCTCATGCATTGCCTGTCATGGAGGCGTGGCATGGACTCTCAACCTTCTCCGTCTTGCTTTTTTTCTGGCCATCCATGGGCAAGGACGTCAAGGAGTATGTTGCTGCTTGCTCCACCTGCGCTCGCTCCAAGTCCTTCAACTCTCCGCCTTCAGGTCTCCTCCATCCTCTATCCACTCCTAGCCGCCCATGGTCCCATATTGCGGTCGACTTTGTCACCGGTCTCCCATGGTAACACCGTCGTACTTATTGTCATCGACTGTTTCGCCAAGTTTGTGCACTTCATCCCTCTCTCTCAGCTACCCTCCGCCTCTGAAACGGCTGAAGTTCTGGTTCAGAATGTTTTCAGACACCATTGGATCCCAGCCGACATCGTAGCTGACAGTGGGCAGGCGGAGCAGGCTAACCAAGAGCTGGAGGCCTCCCTTCGTTGTCTGGAATCAAACCCTGGTTTCCTGCAAGCCAGTCCTTCACTTTACCAGGTGAGCTACATCCACCACATATCAGGTAATGGAGAGCAGAGAATGCAGTGCTGAAGGACAGATCTACATGGGAGGATAAGTCCCTGCATGGGATGTTCCACTGGACAAGTGGCCGATATCAAGAAGTCCTACCAATGGCTAGAAAGGGCTGGTCTACAGGACAACATTGAAAGTGGTAAAGAATGAGACTGGGAGTGGGACTTTCAAAACCAGACTGATAGAATGGTAATGGCGAACCAACCAGATATTGTAGTGTTGGATAAAGAACAAAAGAAAGCCGTTGCGATGGATGTGTCAAGCGATGGGAACATTAGGAAGAAGGAACATGAGAAACTGGAGAAATACCAGGGACTCGGAGAAGAACTGGAGAAAGCTTGGAAAGTGAGATCTCTCTCTCTCTCTCTCTCTCTCTCTCTCTCTCTCTCTCTCTCTCTCTCTCTCTCTCTCTCTCTCTATATATATATATATATATATATATATAGCAAGCAGAGCACTCTGATGGAAAGTGGGCTACTGGAACAAGACGGAAATGGACTAGATGCGAGAACAAGGTTCTGTTAGAATGCTACTACTCAAGTAATCCCAACCAGCGTGGTTACATGCAGAGAATGTGGAATGAATGGATGCTTCGAAACCCACAATCAAGGCTAGCTGCCAAACAATTGGTAGCCCAATGCTCAAACATCCACAAGCGGCAATTCCTATCACAGCTTGAGGTTGAAGCGATACAATACAATGGCAATACCAGGGGAGAGCCAGAAAAACAGGTCAGAGAGGAGGCTATACCACACTCCCACCCTGAGATTGGGTACACAGCCCCAACAACCACTGTTATGCTGAGCGAGGCAGCAACTGACCTGAAAGACAAGATCATGTCTAGAATAAACACTTGGCAACCCCTCCACCAGCTACAACGGTTAAGTGATGTACCGCCTGAAAGTCTACTGGAAACTGTGAATGATGCATTGAGGGCAATTCCTACCACAACCATCACAGAAACCATTGAACTGGTATACACTTCAGCAGCAGTGATCCTTGAGATGCTTGGCTATAAGAGTAACCATGGGAGAAAACAATACCCACCATGGAAGCAACGGTTAGAGGCCAAAATCAAGGCAACTCGGAAGGATGTGAGTAAGCTGACAGATGCTCAAAGAGATACAATGAGAAAGCAAGAACCTAAGAGATACACCCAGATGCCCATACCTGAAGCACTGGAAACTGCCAAACAAAGGCTCCTAGCCTTGAGCAACCGCCTAAAGAGGTACACAAGAGACAATGAAGCCAGACGGATAAACAGGCTGTTCACAACTCAACCTGCGAAAGTGTACGCTCAGTGGCAGGGTCAAAACAGCCAAGCAGACCCACCAAGGCTAGAAACTGAACAGTACTGGAAAAGTGTATGGGCTCTAAGAGCATTCATAGGAAACTCAATGAAGCTGTGGAAAACCACTCTTGAAGCCAATGGCAAGCCACTTGCACAAGTGTCCATTAAATATGGGATATACCAAGGTGATTCTCTGCCCCCACTGCTGTTCTGCATAGGTCTGAACCCCCTCAGCCAAATAATCAGCAAGACTGGGTATGGATACCAACTCAGAAATGGGGCCAACATCAGTCACCTCCTCTACATGGATGACATCAAGCTATATGCTAAGAGCGAGCGTGACATTGACTCCCTGATCCACACCTCCAGGATCTACAGTACTGACATTGGAATGTCATTCAGGCTCAAGAAAGGGCTGGCCTACAGGACAGCAGTGAAGCACTCATCCTGGCAGCTCAGGCACAAGCCCTGAACACCAGAGCAATAGAGGCTCAGATCTACCACACCAGACAAGACCCAAGGTGTAGGCTGTGCAAAGAGCCACCTGAAACAATCCAGCACATAACTGCAGGGTGTAAGATGCTGGCAGGTAAAGTATACATGGAGCGCCACAACCAAGTGGCTGGAATAATATACAGGAACGTGTGTGCAGAATATGGACTGGAAACCCCAAGGTCAAAATGGGAAACACCCCCGAAGGTAGTAGAGAATGAAAGGGCAAAAATCCTGTGGGACTTCCAGATCCAGACTGATAGGATGGTAATGGCGAACCAACCAGACATTGTAGTGGTGGATAAAGAACAGAGGAAAGCCGTTGTGGTGGATGTGGCTGTGCCAAGCGATGGGAACATCAAGAAGAAGGAACATGAGAAACTGGAGAAATACCAGGGATTCAGAGAAGAACTGGAGAAAGCCTGGAAAGTGAAGGTGAAGGTAGTGCCTGTGGTAATTGGAGCACTCGGGGCAGTAACCCCCAAGCTGGAGGAGTGGCTACAACAGATACCGGGAAAGACCTCAGACCTCTCAGTCCAGAAAAGCGCAACGGCTAGGAACAATTAAGATACTGTGCAGAACCCTCAAGCTCCCATGCCTCTGGTAGAGGACCCAAGCTTGAGTGAGAAACCACCCACGGAAGGGTGAAACGGGCAAGTTTTATATCAGATTTCAGTGGCCTTTTCTTGTGGCCAGTCTAAGGCACACCTGTGCAATAATCATGCTGTCTAATCAGCATCTTGATATGGCACGCCTGTGAGGTGGAATGGATTGTCTTGGCAAAGGAGAGGGAGCTCACTGTCAGAAGTGCTCACTGTCACAGATTTAGACAGCTTTGTGAACAATATTTCAGAGAACAGGTTATTTTGTGTATGTGGAAAATGTTTCACATCTTTGAGTTCATACCATAAAAGATGGGAGCAATAACAAAAGTGTTGCGTTTATATTTTTGGTCAGTGTATTTTCTCTCTACTCTCTGAAGATGCTCTTATTATTTTTGCTGTATAAGTGCAGATCTACAGAGATCTCATTAACATAATAATTGCATCACATTAAGACTCTCAAAGAGCAAACTGTCTTTTGTTATCATATGATAATTAAAGAAAACTATGCCAATTTGCAAATGGAAATGGCAGCAGTAATATGGAAAAGCTATAATAAATTAGGCTCCATGCATACTTCCTCTATATGAGTTTTCTTAGATGCTTTTGGACCTATATGCTGCAGCAGGATCTGCCATCAAACCAGCCTCACTTCCAAATAAGAAACTTTAATGTGTGCTGTTGCGGTTTGTTTTGACCTCCTTCACCCATCAGTTTTAATTCATTTGCTGCTCTTTGAACTCTCATCTTTCATCTTTTAACTCTCCATGCTTGCTGACAATTATGTGCCATTTTTGTTATGACAAGACATCAAATAGATGCTTGGTTTCGGCCATGGAGAATTGCAAACACATCAAAATGCTTCCCCCACCTACGTTGCCTGCTGAAACTTGAATTCAAAATAGAGACTAAGGAAACTACCTGGCTCAAGCCCCTGCATAATGAAGCCATGTGCTCTTAATTATCTGGCAGGACGTTCTCTGAACTCCAAAACTCGCCTCAAGTCGGGACTTTGAATTATAAACAAGCAGGCTTTCCTCTTTTTGGGAGTAATTGATGCCTCATGTAAAAAAAAATTAATCCCCATTAACCTTCTTATAAATGTTGCCAAATTAAATAGTTGATGAGATCACAATTAAGATAGGCTTTATTAATCCTTGAGGCAAATCTGTAACAAAAAAAAAGTATGTTAAATAAAACTTGAGGGTAAACAGTCTGAGCTGCAAGAGTTAACAGCAACAAATGCAAATGTCTATATTTATAGCACTCATTTATTAAGAGCTACGAAATAAAGGATTTCAATTACAGATTAAAATAATACCCACAATCAAAGGATCTGTATGGGGATCCAACTAAACCTTGAAAGTCAAGAATAAACTTAAGCTAAAAGAAATCTCTGATGAGGGCCAAATACACCATATTCTTTGTGTGTGTGTGTGCTTTCAAGGCTGTGCTGCCTTACTTGTACTTGTTTTAAATATTTGCCTCTTCCCACTCTTTTTCAAGATAAAAAAAGATGTCATTTTCTTTTAAGACTATACATGCATATTAATGCTTGCGAGGAGCAAAAGTAAAAAAAAAAAAAGAAAAACTTTTCCCAAGACCAGCATCAGGGAATGCATTCGGACCCTAATGCGTACAGTAAAAAGCTCCAAACGGTAGACGCAGCTGCAATAACAGATGTTCATGTGGAATCCTATTCCTCGTGCAGTGTGGCACAATATGGGAACACCAGGGGGATTCTTCTTGCATACAAGGATAATTGCTGTATCCTCATAGCCTGCTCCTCCTAATCTGTGTTGTCTGTAACACTTTAATCAATTGAATTGGCTTAATATTAAATTACTAAGCGCTAATATAATAATTACCCCAAGTAAGATTAAAATTTTGCCCATCCATTAACTATATTTATGCAGTCCTTTTTTGTTCCTTTGACTGCTTGGACTGTTTTAAAGTAGTATTCAAATTCATTCAAATCACACATTTAGTACATCTCACTTCAACAATTAAACCGTGTGACTGTTTTAATTACCTGCAAGACACCTAACAGCTCAAATTTATTTGAATTCATTTAAACCTCAAAACAAAGGTAATGCTGCATGTTAGTTGACTTAAGAATAATCAAATAAATGTCATTTTTTAGTTTTAAACGAAGGGATTTCTGCATATGTTCCAACTTTTAGAGATTTGATTTATCTTGTGACCATAACGTGATGTGTTAAAGTAAGATAAATACGATGAAATACAATTAAAAAAAAGGTTAGTTTGAACCATTGAACTTTGTTCTGTCACCAAACAAAATGTTTGTCTTTTATTACATAATTTTTAAACTGAATAACATGTTTGTTCATACGTTCCCTTCTTTATTGAATTTTTTGTCTTTTTTTATTTAAATTGTACAAATCTGTCAGCCTGTATAGATTTTGGTAAGAAGGGAAGATAAAAAACTAAAACTGTTGAATTGATGCTTTGTTTTTGGCATTTATTCCGCAAAATACATGAGGTCAGTTGTGTTATTATGGACTGACCTTTTATCTACTTGAGTGTGTGATTCTGAAGATAGACTATGAAAGATACATGTTTGTTTTTGTAATTTGCATTTCTTTTTTTAAATCCTAATGCAGGACGGGAGGTCAGAAGACTATTAGTAGATTAATATTGACTCAAAAATTGGGAGGTCGCAAATTTTTTCTTGGGGGGGCAGCCCCTGCACCTGTAGCTCTTTCCCTGTACTAATGTGATCATTATAATGATCAGAGTCTACATAACTTAACACCTCCCTCAAAAAGAAAAGATTAAGTATTGCAAATGTGTGTTGCTTACATTCGTTGTTACAGTGCTGTTTACACTCATAATAAATACTTCCTAATGCCACTCAATTGTGCTGACAATCTGCATTTTTGCTGGTAGATGGGAAGAGCAGAGAAAATCACAACAGTTCCATCTGGGCTAACAATGTCAGGCCTATTCTTTACATCTGGCAGACAAACACATGCATCCTGCAGAGGAGTCTACAAACATAAGCTGGCTGAACAGAGGCTATTCCCTAGGTGCGTTGTTTACTTGAGGTTGAGCTGCAGCAGCTGAGCTTTGTTCATAAAATTACTCAAAATAGTCAATTATCTGTCTTTTGCTGTGTATAGAACCACTTTTAAACCCCAGAGGAAGCTTGCAGTCCTGGCACTGACGGAAACAACTTATGTCACACGGTCTAAATTTAGGGGTCTATTCTTTTAAACCTCCCTGTTCCATCTAAATTCCGGTGTTCTGATTTGATCTATGCGTCTGTCTGCCCCAACATCTGTCACTCTGTTTTTGCGTCAGGGTAAGCGATGATAACTAATGTGTGAGCAGTTCCTCTAATAGATGGGAGACATCAAGCATAAACACTGAAGCACCAAAGCAAAAGAATGACTCAAGTTTAAGGGTTAGTGATCCAGCTGTTTACATGTAAGGCAGAGGCACATTTGGGTTAATTGTTGGACGTGATTATTGTCTTTATTAAAACTGTTTCATCACGTTTACTTGAAAGATGAGATTGTAAAGGGAACTGATGGTCCCCAAGCACAGATGCAAATGTATTCAAAATATTAAATGCTCAAATTTAATAAATATAGTGCATGTTTATCTACAGGAAAGGCATTCCTCATGAGCATTTAAATGGAAAACAATTACATATATATAATGATGTATTGTGATATAATTCACAAAAAATGGAAAAAATGTTGAGTTGTTTTCAGTCTTAATTATAACAAAATATTTTTAATCCATTTTTTTCACTGCCAAGTGTATTGAGGGGACATCATTTTGAGAAACTGACTATATTTTCTAGTCATCAGCATAAAGTTTGGAATATAAAAATATTGTAACCCTTCCATTCAAAAATGTTAAGAGAATTTTTATCCGTATTTAGAATTTTATGATTTTTTGTTTGGTTAAATTCCTAAAATAATGAAAATGTGAAAAGAAACCTAAAGGTGGGTTTAAAACAACCAACCAACTAAATAATTCTTGAATACAGTGGCCTCTCGATAAATCGCAGTTCATGTTTTGTGGTTTCACTGATTATTTCAGCAAAATGTTCCTTTTCTTTTTTCCTCAGAGCACTGTCCTCTGTGTCCTGATTGGCTTTAGACCTTGTCAATTAATTTCTTCCGTGCTATGTCTCCTGTACAGAATGTGTTTAGTTTAAAATTACATACATTTTCAATCGCAAGCAGACCTTTGTTTTTATTCTATAATACTTTAATTATTTTTCTATGAAGGGTTAAACTTTAATGAGTTTTAACATGAGAGAAAAGTGTAAAAATGTTTACAGCTGTCTGAGAAAAGTGTAGAAAGTGTGTAGTGAGAAGCAAAGACATAGTCTCTCCAGTGTGTCCTGGGTCTTCCCTGGGGCCTCCATCCAGTGGGAGATGCCTGGAACACCTTCCCAGGGAGGCGCCCAGGGAAGTCACCTCAACTGGCTCCTCGCTACATGGAGGAGCAGCGGCTACTCCAAGCTCTCACCGGGTGACCTAGCTTCTCACCCTATCTCTAAGGTAGCGCCCAGCCACCCTATGGAGAAAGCTAATTTCAGCCGCATGTACTTGAGATCTCATTTTATTATTTTTTTATTTAACCTTTATTTAACCAGGTAAGATAATAAGAACATGTTCTTATTGACAATAACGACCTTTTGGTCATGACTGTTTACCACAACCAGTGATGAAAGCCAGGCAAGGAAAAAATCCCGGAATTTTTCTTTGACAGATATGGCGGGCGTGGAGAGAAATTTTTGAAAAATACATGGTCTTAGATGCATTCTGGTACATTCTGGAAGCTAGTTATTCACTTCTTAATCAAGAAACTAAGACTAATTGGAGCATCATGATTTGTCGTTCAAACCCCTAGTTTGACTTGCCATGAAGGACTTGCTGGTCCTAAAAAAGAATTTGGATAATTGCTAAAAGTAGCACAATCCTACAATCTAAGCTTTTCCTTAAAGCTGTAAAACATACACTTGCTAGAATATAGTAACATCAAAGCCCCAAATGGCAAAAAGAACACCAGTAACTATGAAAGTACCTCATTTATTTGTACATGATTTCCGCTTTAGAAATGACAGATCTACAACATCCACTTGCACTGTTTTCTCAAACTATAATTACATCAAAATATGGGATCTGCTTTAAACTATCTTTCTATAACATAATACATCAATTCTTTAACACCAATACTAAGTAATCAGGGAAATATCAAAACAAACATACAAACAAAATAAACATTGTAAACATTCTTTTTTAAGGGAGTCTGAGTCTAAACCACCAAATACTTATAATTAATGTCAATAATGTTTTTGAGCAAAACTAAACTAAACCATGGCAATTAGGAAATACAAATAAATTAGAGAAATGTGTTCAAAATAAGAAAACTAAAATAATTTCAAAATTTTGTTTTGAGATTTTACACAAAATGTATTGGACCTACACTACCTTAAGAATCTTTTTTTTGCAGCCAAGACCACTTAAATTTGTTTTTTATCCACTTCTCACAACTGAGGTCGTGACCACGCTCAATAATGACGATGCCCGCCATTATTTTAACACATATTTGATCGCAAACTCTTCAGATTTGTTTGTGAACGTTTAGCGTGGGTCCGCCAGTTTTGGTCTCTAGGGAATCCGTCACGCTGACCACGTGGTACAGACAGAGTCCAATCAGAGCCAGTCGAGGCATCCGAAAGCAACTAAAACGTCCCGTCATTGGTCCATTAGGCTGGGAAGAGGAGCGATGGAAGCGATCGGCGGAGAAATATAGAAAATAAAGCTAAAATTCGCCAATTTCCGACAATTTTTTCATCCGGAACGCGATTTGTCCGTAGAGATCAGGTCTTTATTTCCCGGAAGGTACGATCGGTTTGCTCAAAAACCCGGATTTCCGGGAATTCCCGTAAGACTTTCATCACTGCACAACAGATCGGTACAACAACCACATAACAGTGGACACTGCTAAAATCTGTCTGTTGATCTTATGCTCCGATCTTCCCTCAATCATGAACGAGATCCCAAGATATTTACACTCCTCCACCTGGGCAGGAGCACTCCACCCACCAAGAGAGGGCAAAGATGTTGAGGTTTATGGGATACTGGGTTGATAAGGAGAAGGTAGTGAATGGATTGGACATAGTGGTGAAGGAATTCCACAGGGCACTCTACTAATTACTTTTTTGGCCTGAGGCGGTCTCGTTCTATGGGACTTGTAGCATACTAAGTTCCTACATTGCATGATTGACCGTTGCTTTGAAGAAACTGATGATGGCTATCATAAGCAAAGTGATTGCAGTTAATTTCCCTTGAGCTTCAAATGCATGATAAACACAGACATCATCAATAATTGGGAGGGTCGTGTATTAGCTGAACGACCATGTGAGACCTTTTTTTGCAGAGTCATCATAGCTGGAAACTCCTACCATGTCAAACGCCTGTCAAATCTTATAATTCAATCTTTTGGGATTGCATCCATACAAGTACTCTGGTGTGACCTTTATGCCCTGAAGTACTCAATAACCTGCTTAATTGCAGGTGGATTCTTGATGTCAAGGACACACTCTTTCCAAGAAAACTCTTTTTTTCGTTCAGAGTTTGCGACTAAGCGCTTGATTCCACTTTGGGAAATAAAACAGGAGTATGACAACAGCTAACTTACTCGGTGCTTCCCCTTAATTGGCCAGCAAGGGAAATCAAGGGAAATGGAGTCACAGTGAATGCGTGCTATCCCAATGAGCAAAAAAAAAGAACTAGTCAGAGGCTAGCATCAGCAGGCAGAGACAGTTTTTTCCCTCATCAAAGACCATTTTAATGGATGGTGGTATTAGAAAAAGAGAATCAGACATAACTGCACATCATGTGTCATTATACCAGGCTAAGCCATGACCATAATGACATACTGAAGAGTGCTGCATGATAAGTGCAGAATTTCGCTCCCTCTCAGCCAATGCCAGAGCATCAGGGAAGATATTAGCAAGAAATGTCATTTGATCACGAGAATTGGAGAAGTCTGTGTAAGTCTAGTGTGAATATAACAAAAGTGAGGTAAATGTCAAAAGAGAAGAAGTTCTTTTAGTTCTTTGTAATGCAAGCTCCCCTACCGTCCCTCTCAAAGTGTTCTTTTCATGTGGTTTGGTCTCATTAAGTCGCATAGCATCTACACTTTTCAGAGTTGTTTTCACACCCTGTCGTTAGGTCACCTGACTGAATGGAGAAACTCTGAGATTCGATGAGTTGGATATACTGTATATAAAATATAGCGGTGTAGCAATTCTTTCAACAATTTGATTGATTTCCTATTTTGTAGTTGTCATCACAATTCATAGTCGATATTCGTTCATATTGAACGATCCGATTTGATTGGATTTAGTGATCTAAAATTGGTCCAAAACATCTTTAGCCAAAAATTCAACCAGTCTGATCCAGCCATAAACACCTGGGTACTGAACAGTGCAGGTGAAGTTTTCCAGATTCTTTGTATTTCTTGCAATATAATTAAGTGTAAATATGTGTACAAACAAAAAAATAAAACAAAATATTTCAAAGTAATCATCATTAGAACATTCTAGGACAGTGTATGGTCACATTTCTTTGCTAAATTCAAAGTGTTTCTACACATTGGACTGCAATGATAGACTGATCATTTTTTGATAGCATAGAAAAAAAAATGTTTAAATCTTTTCTTTCAATAGCAGACATATTTTCTGCTTTATTTTTAGGGATTGGTTGACACTTGTGACGGTTAAAACCCGAAGAAGAACCCCAGTTTGACTTTTTTCATGTAACATAAAGGAGTTTTATATGGCGTTTTTTTAATGAGTTTTTCCTTTCTGAGAAGGAGGGTCTAAGTGCAGGGATGCCCAGTTTAGTTTAGTCTGTTTTGTTTAGTATAGCAATCAGCTATTGTATTTTATGACTGACTTCATGTTCTTTGAAAGAATCAAAGAGCCACAACATTATGGCTGTGTTTCCTAAGGTGGGATGGCACCCCATTTTTCAACCAGCATTTGCCGCAGGACAGTATTTGTTGCAAGAGAGCCATTGTGGTTGCATGTGACTTCATCAAACAACAAACCTGAGCTGAACACCACTTCTATAGGGCGTCGTTCAGAATTTTTTTTTTCTTTCAGGCTGTCACCTTTTCCGCTCCTGAATTCTGTACATGGCCTTTGATGATACTCACTTTGTTGGATAAGCCATTCTCCAATGTGTTTATGTCCAAGTATTCAAAAATTATGTAAATATAGAAAAAGCCTGAGCAATTTAAACAAAAATATAAAGGGCTGCTCGAAATACGTCATTTAATATTTTGAAGAGTGCTACAGGTATTCATGAAACTGAGATTTGGAGCTCAAATAATAATAATAATAAAGCTGCAATCTTATAGAGAGAGTTTATGAGTGAAACAGTCAAACAGAAATACATTTGCAAATATATATATATATATATATATATATATATATATATATATATATATATATATATATATATATATATAAAATCATACAAAAAAGAAGTTCAAAATAAAAGAAAAGGTAACAGGTTTATTTATTGAAGAAAAAAAACTATGCACAATATTCCATCCATCCATCCATCCATCTTCCTCCGTTTATCCGGGACCAGGTGGCGGGGGCAGCAGTCTAAGCAAAGATGCCTCAGCCAATTCCTCCAGCTCCTCTGGGGGGACCCCGAGGCGTCAGGCCAGTCAAGAAACGTAGTCTGTCCAGTGTGTCCTGGGTCTTCCCGGGGCCTCCGCCTAGTTGGACAGGCCTGGAAAACTTCCCCATTCGAACCAAAGGCATCCGGACTAGATGACCAAGCCAACTCAACTGGCAACTTTTAATGTGGAGAAGCGGTTCTACTCTAAGCTCTCCGCGGGTGACCAAGCTTCTCACCCCATCTCTAAGGGAGCGCCCAGCCACCCTACAGAGGAAGCTCATTTCAGCCATTTGTATTCGGGACCTTGTTCTTTTAATTACAGCACACTGTCTAGTGGGGTCTAGATGACCTCACTCCCAATGTCAAAGTGCCTAGGATAGCACAAGGGTTAAATTGTGACTTTGCACTGACGGTAAACATACAAAACTATAGGCATGCCTACATCAGACACAACTGTCATAAGATCAGTTTAAGATTTCACTGAATTTGAACCTCTAGAATTCTGCTGGATCACATCTCAGGTTTTCAAATAGCTGGACCTGTGTGACTGTCCACCACTAACAAAGCAACAACTTCAATAGAGTCCCTAAACAAGGCATCTTTATCATAGTCCCCAAAATGGAAGTGAAGCTTTGGCACAATTTTAATAACCCCGTTTTCCTCCTGGCTCTCTGCTTTGGCAAAGTCTAGCCTCCACCACTATCAAAGTGTCTAGGCTCTGGTTTTTTTCACCATGGTCTGAGGTCATCACATGCATGCAAGACATCACCTGCCTAGAGTCTAACCGCCAAAGACTATGGACTAATTTTATGCACATTTTCTGTTTCACATATAAGTCTTTCAGTCATATTACCAAGATCTCTCTTCATCGAAATATCTATATGAACTTTTTAAGCACCATTTTAGTTGTCATGCAGATTAGGAGAAAAGGTCAAACATGTTGACTTGCACTGGATCGCAGTTTTGATGCGGGACTCGACTGACAAACCACATTACACTAGAATTACAGAGTTCGTTGCTCTAAGTGTCCTTATTCAAAGTAATTAAAGTGGTAGCGTGGGGAGGACACAGACGGGGGGTTTTGAGTGATCTTATTGTCCACTGTTCCATCAGTGTGAGGTGCTGATGATTCCCTGCATTTGGTGGAATTGTTGCAGAAAACACTAATCAGCTTTGGCCACACTCCCTAACTTAACTCTCATTAAAGTTGGCAAGTGACATTTAACTGCGCGCCAGGGACTTCACAATGCAAATAAATGGCAACTTCAGTGTAAGAATTATAATGGCCCTCTTACTCTACTTTTAATGACCCATTTTCATTCTCAAAGTCACCTCCTCAAGAATCTGTAGCTTCTCTGCTCCTACAAGCCTTATTATTGGCTAATAGGGAGCAAACGATGTCAGCTTAACCATTGAGGGATTCAGTGGGGGGAGGGAGAGGCTAAAAGCTCAATCAGTTTTTAACTCCTTCACTTTTCCCATCTCCAAACTGGCTTTACCCATTTGGATATTTTCATGCTACATTTCATACAGGGGTCTGTCTAATCCCCAGGTCCACTTAATGAGGAGGTAATGAAAAGTTAATCCACATATCTCGTCTCCACCTAGCCTTTAGCTAATGCAGCTTTTAACTCCAGTTCTCATTAACTTTTAAAACACAAGCCATTAACAACAGGTTTGTAGACTAACCATCATGCATTTTCCCCCCACCCCACCCCAACCACTCACTGTGTATAAACTTTAACACACTCTTGGGTGAGCAAGAGACAGAAAGTCCCGCTGCAAATGGGCCTCATAATTAGGATACAGTGGGGATTTTCTGATGCTCAACTGTCACTTTATTGATTCCTCTACAGGATTCTAGTGCTCACGTAGTGCTTACCTTTGGCACAAACCCCCGCTGACATGAGTTTAGAGAATGCAAGTATGTTTGGCTAAAATCCTTTAGATTTTTCAGGGGCCAGAATAAAAAACCTAATTTCCCGCACCTGAAGTCTCATCTTTAAACTGAATTTTAAAAATATTGATTAGTGCCATCTATTATCAGCAGCAAAATATGAATTATTAAAGAGGGTGATTAAAAATGGATCACATCATACACACATCATAGACTTTAGGGGGAGGTCTAAGGAAATGAAAAGGCAACCCTCTTCAACACACCTCCCCATTTTCTCTCAAGAGTTTAATGTTGTCTCTAATAAGAACTGTCATCTCCCTGCCTTTATATGACAATGCTCCATCATAAAACATCTCTAACTGATGCAACGATAAATACTGATTTGATTACAAATGGTTAATGCAAGGGCAAACAAGTGCATACATTTTGCATTCCTGGGGCTTTCTTGACAGCTCTCAACTGATTACAGATTCATCATTTCTGCAGTGTGGTGACAGTTAGTTCTACGGCACTGTTGCTCTGGAGAATGAGAATGAGGTTAATGAATGTAGATCAGGCTAATTCCTCTGTCCTTGCCAGACCGCAGGACTATAAAATACCCATATATAAAGGCCCGAAAGGATGAGATAGTTTGTTGCAAATTAGAAATGCTCAGCAAACTCAAGGGACATTAATCCAGAATGAGAAAACAAAGATAAACACACAGTGCTGTCAATGTACTTTCTGACTGAGATTATTTATTTAAGATGTAGAAAGAATAATGTTGCAAAAATGACATAAAAAATGTGGGGTTTTTTTCATTTTTATTTTCAAGCAAGAAAAGTTGCAGGACATCTAAGTAACAAAAGAAAAGAAAGAGAAGAAAGTTAGATGGCGTTAGATAAAAGCTTAAATTGCCCAAATACAGAAAGGTTTGCATCAAAGTTCCCCTATGATCATCTTCTGATGTAGTTCAAAGTGTTCCCAGTGGTCTTTTAATTATGTTCATGCCATGTTTAGCCAAAATCCAAAAATTGTGCAGACTGGCAGCAGTTTATTAGAGATTAACTGAGTTGTGGGTGGTACTATTGGTGCAGAGTAACCCTCATTTCATCTGTTTACACGCTCTCCCACTAACTTACAGCCCCTCACACTTCCAACCTAACATTACCGGTGCAACAAAAATTGCGAGCTAATCAGAGCTATCTAGCCGTACAAGTTTTGGGCCAGATGGCACCTCGAACAGGGAAAACAAAGATGTACATGATCTAGTTGTCTGAAAGTGGATGCATCAGAATGGAGCAGAACAGGAAGCTTGCTGCCAGCGGATTGGTAGATTTTACATCAAATCAACAAGCATGATTGCAAACTGCATCCTGGTTTACAACAAAATACTCAGAAATGCAATTTTAAGCTTCATTTTCCTTATAAACATCCTCCATTATGAGAAAAATGCCACAAAAACATGTTAAAAACAACAAATACACTATTTTCATCAGAGTCGGTCATAAAAGATTTCTTGAAGCAGAGTACATGTTGCTACATGTACAAGCCCAGAGTAAGTCTAGGCTCCGTCGGTCGTGATTCACGCGGGCAGTAACACGGAGACAATCAGAGTTTCTCAAATTAAACGTAGCTTCAGTGTGTAAGCTTGCTAAGTTGATGTCAGACTGTATTTTCTCTGGTCCCCTGCCGAACCTAGTCAGTGATGAAATGTACAGCTGCTTTTCATCACGTAGCTGCTGGTTAACTAGGTGGTGCCCAGAAAATTGCGATGGCTTTGTTGACAAGCGCATTTTGGAGAAAGCCCGGTCTCATGCGGAGAGATGGCATCCATCCCACGTTGGATGGAGCCGCTCTTCTTTCAAGGAACATTTCTGCTAGCCTTAGTCATGCAAGTCGTGCCCCACTTATAACAACTATCAGAAATCCAGGATTTTTTCAGGGAAAGGAGGTGGTTTGGCAGTAATTTCACAGTCTAGCTTACTTCTTACCACCGAAGTCAAGATGTTTATAATTCCTTTGAATACATCATATTGTCTATAAATCACTCAAACAGGAAGACTCAAAAACCTGCTTTATTCATAATTATTTATCGCCCAGTTTACATTAGAACATGCTACTGCCCCAGTGAATTAAACAATAAAAGCTTAGAAGAACATTATCTGACCGTTGTGTTTCTGAGTTTAAACTTAACCAATACTTAGTAGCATGCTGAGCAAATACTCTGACACCAGCCCCCACAGCTTCAGTCCCAGTAAAAATGACCAGTTTGTCAATGACGCCTTACAAGCCCTCAGGAGTACACCTGATGTCGTTGCCCTTTTGAAACCTAAGCTTGTTAGACAAAACAGAATACTACCGTGGTTAAATGCTGAAACACGCTGAAACACATCTTAAGTAAGTAACCCGTAAGCTAGAAAGAGAATAGCACTCTCTGAATACCTGAAAAAATAGCCTTTTTAATTTTTAAAAAGCTTTGTGTCGAGCCAGAACCCACTATTCAACCTTAATAGCAGAGAATGGAAATAATCCAAGATTTTTTTTAGCACAATAGCCAGACTAACCAGCAGTCGGAGCTCAGTTGAACCAGATATTCCTGCCACTCTCAGCTCTGAAAATTCTCTTAAATCTTTTGATAGTAAAATCTCAACTAGACCCTTCTTTACAAATATCATTGGCACATTAGTGCCATAAGTCCCAGGCAGTTATAATTTGAGGCCTTAACCTTAATACAATGTTTTCCCTGGCTAGCAAAAACAAATATCCTGTTTATTGGTGTAAATAATTCCGTTTGAACAGTCAGTGGTCCCACGGTCCACAACACGAAGCATTCCAGAAACATCAAGATGTGACATTCTACATCCTTATTAAAGTACTAGTCATGTTTTTGCCAAAAGTAAGTTTAACTTAACTGTAGATGCCACCAGCAATAATAAAACATAAAATGAAAAAACATTTTAACAGATTTTAGTTAAACTTATAGTGCTCATTAACAAAGCTAATTATTTACTGAATTTTAAAAGATCAAGTCACTCAAGCCATTAGGATGCTAGGGGATAGGTTTATCTTTCTATGAGAGCTGGGACTCTGAAAACCAACATTTTCCAGATAATTATTAGTTTATTTCTAAATAACTTTAAAATAATTGAATTGTGTAGGGTAAGAGTATTTCAAGAAGCATGTAGGAACACTGTTCCTAGACACCCAAAATAGTCCTTGCCTTAAAAGATACTTTTAATGCAGTTACCAAGTACCCCGAAAAGACTACATTTTGTAAATGTACAACAAATAACTGCAATTTGCATATGTGCAAAAATATAGCTCTAAAGGCAAGAATCTCTTTCAGAAATAGTGATGTTAATTACCGCTGCAGTGGTTCCAGCTGTTGCAGGAAGGGTATTCGTCAGGATGTAGAGAATAGTTGTCAAGATTTAATTTAATTTTAGATAAATGGATATTTACCTTTACATCAAGATGGACTAGTTTTGAAGTACCAAAAAACATGTAACAGTCAAAGATTTAAAATGAGATACAATTAGTTTGCCTTTGATAAGTATTGAATAAAGCTGTAAAGCTGTAATTATCAAACGTAGAAAACATTAACCACAAAAACATTTAAAAATAAACATGTCTTGAATTGGCTTCAATAAGCATCCCTTATAAATTTCATTTACCTGTTAAATTATACCTTCAAAAAAAAAAAAAAACATAACATCAGGGACCGGTCTAATTATGCAAAAGCACAAACTCTCCTTTAATCAATGCAACTATGTTCAATGACACAACCTTCACTGATGAATCGAAGCTTGTGTTGTAATAAAAAAAAGGAACCAAGGGCTTGTGATGATAACCTGGATCCTACGTTAAGCATGAACAAAACTGGATGAGTTGTGTGAACAGAATCTGGCTGTGATGATTAGCAAAAGAGTTGCGTAATCGTGTGAGCTGCTTGCTGTATGTGAACCACGTTTGCAACAAGTCATGAGGCAGAATAATATATAGACAGGGTGTTGGCAGGATGGCCTCTGGAGACGATAGAATACAATCCACCAAGGACTTTAAAGGGTGTTATAACCCTACAGCAAACGCTCCATTATATCTCCGAAAGAAAAGAGGGGAGGAAGCTATTCATGTGCATTATGTTGCCAGACAAAACCATTTGCTATGTGCACCATTTAAGAAACATGACCTCCATCAGACTGTTAGGTTATGTGGCAGCATCATTTAAATGCAGGAGGTCAGGAGTATTTTTCCCCATCAGTAATCAGAGCAATGACCAAACAGCTGCAGAGTAAACAGGACTCATTACAGACGGATGATCTCTATAGTTAGTGTGGAGGCCGGCTAGAAAGAATTACTGAAGGGCTAACAAAACCGGGTTTGTCTCGCACGTCATGATTAATTATTATCATTTTTTTGCTTGATGGCTCTCTGAGGGCCATAGTGCATCGCCATTACAGCGCCGTCAGCATTTGAAGCTTACTACTTTTGCCAACCCATGTAAACTTTGTGAAACACCCGGCAAATTCAAATCTCAATCCCTTTTTCACAGTGAAATGACTAATAGTACAATCCTATAAACTAGAACAGTTTATAAAACATTTGCAGCTCCATAATTAAGGTTTATTTGATGGGTTTCATCCTTTCATTGTTCAGGTCTTGACAGTGTCTCTCAGAAGGCAGGACTTAGGACAATTCCCATAACTGTACGTCAAGCAGAGCAATTAATTTAGCTGAACATAATTTTTGAGTCAGAACAGATAACACATCGACAGGGATTTAACTTTGAAAACTGTAATTACTGAATAGAAAAGGGAGGGGGGGGGCAACAAAAAAAAGAAACAAAAGAGCACATTTCATTTTTCACATTTTGTTTATTTATTGAACAGTCTCAGAGGAGTTAACTGTTCGTTCATTATAGCAGAAATCAGTTTGATCTTTCCAAACTGGATGTCTGAAACGCGACACATGGCAACGTGGCAAAATCAGAGCTTTTTATAATTTTGTTATGAGATATTTGTCAGCACACTTTTCATTTGTTACAGAGCCGTGAAATGAAGTCCTCTGTGAGCTTCTTGCCCATCTAACAGACTGGATGAAATATTGGAAAAGTTTCTTGTGGCCAGATTGAAAGCTGTGCTTGCACATGCGCTCATGCATGGCCTTTGGGGGCACTTAGGCACATAAAAGCTATTCTTCTAACAGCCTAATTTGGGTCATTTCACTGGACTGGTCTCCCAAACAAGCTAACAGGCCCACTGAGGTCTGCTCACAGCAGCTTCACTGTTTCCTCAAACTAAATTTGAAAGAGTTTTCCCTTCTTACATTTCATAGTATTTTTCGGAGACTCAGAAAGTCTACTTTCTGGGTCTTTCTGATTGGAAGCCTGGGTGTCCTGCAAACTTTCTAACTAAAGTATTACACAATATAAAGGTTTTTGAAGTTTTGACTACAAACTACACAGGTCTATAAAAATTCCTTATACGGTGTCTCTAAAAGTTTTAGGACAGCTAACGCCATCCATCCAAAAGGTTCAAGCAGTCATAAAGTTGCAACATGTACAGTACATGCATCAAGTTGGTTTAAGTTTGATCTGTATTCAAACTAGGGGTGTCAAACTTTGCCTTAAATGTGATTAATTAATTGCAGACAATTTAGGGTGTTGACGGAGGCCTGGTCTAAGGTAGGGTTGATAAAAGCAATTAATCGATCAGATTCGATCCAAGCTTAATAAATCAATATTCAATCTATCTAAATCCTAATGCTATCTCATTGGTTTATTAATTTGTTAAAATTTTTACAGTATGTAAACCGTATTAGATTATTATGAATGTAAACATATATAGATTATTATTGTACTTTATACAAATATGTCTATATGTGTAAACGACGTAAATTTAAAATTGAATCGAATGGAGTGAATCAAAGGAATCAAGAAAAAATCAAATTGATCCAGG
Source organism: Oryzias curvinotus (assembly GCA_023969325.1). Taxonomy (NCBI): domain Eukaryota; kingdom Metazoa; phylum Chordata; class Actinopteri; order Beloniformes; family Adrianichthyidae; genus Oryzias; species Oryzias curvinotus. The sequence continues at coordinate 13,944,268 of CM043715.1, read as the reverse complement.
CACTGCTGGATCGAATCAAATCTGGAAGTTTTGGTGATTTCCAGCCCTAGCTTGATCATGTCAGATGGTTGCTTCCCTAAGGTCCATTCATTTCTGATAATGCACACCTTGAAGGGCATTATCTCTCTTGCACCATGGTCACTTACGAAAGAAATACATATAAAATTACTTATTGGTACTTGTTATTTTTTAGGATTAAATTGTTTTTCACAAGAAGCAGACAATTTAAAACACATTGCAACATGTCATGTTAAAGGCTACGGTGTCTGCACCAACCCCACTCTGCAGTTCTTCTAAACATCATAAGTTATAATCAAATAATGAAAATAAGGCTTTTCACAGCATTCATTAGGTCAGTAAGTCAGATAGGTTAATAACGAGCATGGGAGCATCAGAGAAACAAAGAGAATAGTCAGGATCCAGACAGAATCGGGGCAGGCGGCGGGCAACCAGAGTCAGAGACAAAACAGGGTCAGGACATCTGAAGATCAGGTCTGGTTGTAACGCTCGATAATGCAGGCTGAGGGAGACAAACAATACTTTGCAGTGAGTGAGTCTCAGTGCAGTGCTTAAGTATACTGTGAGTGATTGCAAATGAAAGTCCGGTGTGTGCCATCCAGAAACTGTGCACTGGGGTTGCTGGGAGATTTAGTGCATTTAGAACTCTGGAGACAGTTCCAGCTGGTGACCAGAAGGGGAGACAGAGTTCTGACTTCTGACAAGGTTAGAGTAAAAATTAATTAACTATTGGTCATAATCTATTAGTTGCACGAAAAAAATAATCATCTGACAGCACAAATTCAAACAATAAGCAATGATCATAAATGCCTATTTAGATGCTGTTATGTCTGTGCTAAAATATTACTATCTGATATTTGTGGATTGCGGTCAAATAAACCTAAGACTTCTGGCATTCCATTACTTTATGCAATTATTTACTTCATCAAGATGAACAGTGGGATAACGTGAGCATACTGAACACCCCAATGATCAACATATTTTGTAACTTTCTCTTGAGCTGGAATTTCCAGTGAGACTTCCAGAGTATCTCAATCACTGAAGGAATTTTGACTTTCTTGAAATAAATTTTTAGTTTAAAGTCTTATTCTTTGACTTTCAGCAACACTGGTTAAAGGCTGTGTCACACAGCTCACTACGTACATTCTGCCCATTTTCCTTGTTTGAAATTTTGATTCTTTAATGGTACATGCGTAATATCCGTACTTGAATGTTTCTTGCGTTTGTCATTTGTCAATGTGTGTAGATGTCAGTCAAGGGTTTCAGGAGACAGGTCTTTACGTTAATTTTACTCATGTCACCAATGTATAGCTTTTATATCATGTATACAGCGCACAACACATTAAAATTATGTAATTGATGCACAAATCACTAATGAATAGCATATAAACATCACAATAATCGTGCACTGTTCATATTATATGTTGATTTATGTGTTTTGCCTGATTTATTTGTACTCCTGTGATTTTAACATTTTTCATTTGTGATGCACCTGTGAGTATTTTAAGTAAAGACCACGACTTTTCTCACATAAATTCACGTATGACTAATTTGTGCAATACTGCGCCAAATTTAGTAGTGACTGTGTGACATGGCCTCAAGGTCTTTGCAGTACGTTATCCTTTATCCAGTGATTAAGAGTGCAAATGATCCACAAAGTTTATTTCCAAACATAATTCCAGGTGGTAACTTTAGCAAACTCCTCTCTGGTTTGTTCTGACATATTTTAGCAAAGTTGAAATTCTGTGTTCTTTTGAAATCAAAGAGACTCTCTTAGAAACAGTTTAAAAAAAAAGGGCTCTTGTTTTCAAATGTAACAGAGTTTTAACTTAGGGTACATTTGGAGCAACATTATCTCCTAAGAAGATTGGTAACGCTATTAAAAGTTGTTCTGTGTTAGACATCTCCCTCACTGCAGAACAATGGACTCCAGGCGGCTTCTCAGCTTGATAAATGGAAACAATTTCTCCTTTTAAGACGATTGCTCGACTTACACATACCTAAATGCTTCAAAACAACCCACTGGCCAATTGGTGCTTTTAGAGGGGTCTGCAAATCTGCATGAAGATAAGAATAAAGGTATAGGTACAAATCAATGCAAGCGATGTAGCACAATAGTAGCTATTCTATTACACAGCTTCATGCTCCTTTAGTGAAACAGTTAACTAATTTGTGACAGTGACAGCACTGAAGATTCGTGTCACAGTGGTCAACTGGAAAAAGAGAGCTATACAAAATCATAAGTATCTGCTTTAAAGTTGCGGTAACGTGGCTCTGCAATGGACTGACAACGTATCCAGGATGTAGTCTAGCCTCCTGCTTGATTGCAACTTAGTCTGAACCACCAGGCTGAAGGGACATTAGAAAATAAATGGAAGTGTTCAGAGATTTTATAGTTTTATTAGCTCTGGTACATGATCTTGTTTTCTTAGTTCCTGGCACATCTTGATCCCTTGACTTGGCAGGTTGTGTAGTGATAAAAAGATTTTAATCAGGCATGCACAAATTCTGTGCATGCAAGCGAAAGACAGAAGGTAAAGTGTGAAAGGGAGATTGCACCTAAAGAGAATCAAGGCAGCAGGTGAGGATTCTCTATTGACTGTTGAAAGGGGAAAAAATCCATAATGCAATGAGCACTGAAATCTGCAAAGAGAGAGTGTGCAAATGCATTTGGAATGCCTGTTTTCAGCATTTTGAGAAACAAGACAGCAATTGTGGTTTTTCAGTTGGTGATGAGTGTAGTCAACACTGGGAACTTTACTTGTCGAAATTCGAAATCAATATTGCAATCTAATCCAAATAATCTCACATCCTGGCTTTCCTGGTTATTTCAGCTGGATCATAATGTTATTGAAGCAATGCTGTGGAAAATAAATGCAGATAAGTCTGATTTTATGAAGAACGTTCTAGAATGCATACATGTTATTCAGAGTAATAACATATTTGAAAGACACAGAGGTGCAGATCTGACACTTTTTTATTCTTTTTCTTCAGTTGGCTGTCTTAACAAAATAAAACTGCAGATATTATTTCTCCACTCTGTATTTTTGAGCTATTTTCTGAACATTTCTCTGGAATATGAACAATACTAAATCGACATGGCTCCAATTTAAAAAATAACCAAACATACTTTGTGTATATTTTCTTGACTAAAACTCAAGTTTCATTTAAATAAAAGTAAAATAAAATGTGAAAAAAAACAGCCCCATCCCCTCTACACTTCATGTTTTATATTTTTAAAGTAAAGAAATGTCATCACTGTTTTCTGCTGTAAAATTTAGCTGGAAAATCTCAGGCTTAAGTCATTCTGCACTGATAGGAGGCATTGCTTTTGAGTTTTCAACCACTAAAGTTTCAAACTTTTAATAAATAACAGACAAATCAAAAGGTATTGACACAACAACAAAACTGAAGTGCAGTGTCCCATTCAAGCAGGGGTGAGTAACTCCAGGCCTCAAGGGCTGGTGTGTCTGCATTTTTTCCAGATATCATTGCCCTGATTACTTGAATCAGGTGTGTCCAGCCAGCTAGAACATGGATATGTTGGAAAATAAGCAGGAATATTTCCCTCAGTCCCCACCCCTGATTTAAAGGGTAACCTATCAGAAAAATCTCATTACTATTCAGAGGAAAAAATTCAGTCTCTTCACGTTTTAGTGGAGAGTCTTCACATAGATAAGTGTCTATTGACAGGCTGGATGTTGTACTCGGCATAACACTAATGTGATGTCAATTAGCCATTAATACAAATGTCTTGCCCTTTTCTGTAAATGTCTGATTTGACTCAGCAGTTAATATGCAGTCGCTATGAGCCTGCACACAGAGAGCTTGTTGAGGACATTGACTTGTTCTGCATGACATTAACAGCAAGCCAGTGGCCAAGCTAGAGGCACAACACACTTTTTTTGGGTTGTTTTATTTTTTGCCTGACAATCAGTGATACCAGACTTTGTAAAAGGTGTTTTCACTAGAAGCTAGCCATCTGCTAATGCCATAAATACACTGTCCATCTTTGAAAACACCACTCTATTGCCCAATAACATTGTTGTCCACGAGCTTGTCAAATGCTTGTCACTTTTAGTTCTTGTGGTGTAAAAAAAGCCATTCCCATGCCAAAAACACTGTATGGAGGACAGGTGGCAGCTGTGCTCATAAAGTGCTGCACAATGGCGTGGAACAATGATAGAAGCAGAGTCATTGACCATTGGGGAGTGCCATGAAATAGCTACCATGTCATTGCACAAAGCCATTGGCCCATTCAGACTTTATAGCACCAGGAAGGGCAATCAGCTTTTTACTTGCAAACAGAACCTGAACTCAAGAAACTAATACTCATAAAAAAGTCATTTGTTGTGTTATTTCTTTTAAAAATAATTGTTCTATGGTGTTAGCGCTACTGAAACCAATACATTTTGAAATAGTTTGAAATTTCACGACAAATATTTACCAACATAAGGTCATGTTTGGGATGGTTGCTATCAGCACATGGTAATGTGCCAGTTGGAATAAAGGTCAGGATTTGGAAAGAATGAATAAATTACCACCTCTATTATCTCCTTCTTGCCAGCTGTTTGTAGATAACTCCAAAGGCTTTTCACTCCTTCAAAGGTATTTTATACAGAAATATTGGACTTTACATATAGGTGGAGCATTAATTCCTGAAAGATTGCCCTTCATTAAGGCCAATTAACCTTCACTGTACATACAATTAATTCCAAAAGTAGCTTGAAGCAGCAGGATGTCAACATCTGCACTCTGATTAAGATATACAGAGCAATTAGAAAGCAATGTGGTTTTCTAGAGAACTCCGTTGTAAGTTTGAAAAGTTGAGGATGCTTGTCCAACTGAAGTGGTGTACAGTGAAGCAAATGGCCAAAAACACAGTCTGTGTTAGCTGAGCCAGCATCCCAAAAGACTTATGTCAAACACTGAAATGTTTACATCCACAAAACCTTTGGAAGCTTACAGTGTCATATTTTCCCTATCAAAGGCCAAGCACAACGAACCGCAGCTTGACAATAATCAAAGACATGGCCTGTCTAAGTTGTTGCTAAACACAAAATCCAAAGTTCTTTAGAGCTGTGTCTACATGGAATGATATGCTTTGGCCTTTCCCATTAACGTTTGCAGCTTCTTAACTTTCTAATAGAACACAATGTTGAGCAAAACTGTAGCCTCTGATGGAAGCTTAGGTCATAATAACAATAAAAAAGCAAGTAGGCCATCTCATTAATCATAATCTTTTTCTGTCCAGACTGGGGTGCAATGATAGAGGAATGTGCTGCTTTACATCAATGCATCAGTAACTCCAAATTGCAACTGAATTGGACATATCCCCCTTTGGTAGTGAACTTATTCACCCTAAAAGTGAATACCCTCAAATCGCATGATTCATTCTGACAGTGGGATACAGTCACTGTCATAAGTCACATATTCCAGTTTCTCTCCACTTTCACTTTGTAGTTTAAAATCTGTCTCCCTTGTACTTCTGCCACTGCATTATAGACCTTGTGCTGGTGTAATTTACTATCACAGGTCCAATCAACCATGTTGTTAAAGCATGTAAAATATTTATGCTAATAACATGATTAGTCGCTTTTAATCCCAGTTTTACAATAAAAAGACATTCACTGTGAGGAACGAGAAAGAATTCAGAATTGTTAGCATCTCAATAAAAAATTACAATCATTAAAACATTTGAACCAACGAACAAATCAGACACACAAAAATACAGTTATGCTACATTTAAATACCGTGTTTCCTGCTGCTTACATAAGAAAGGATATTATGTGAGAAAGCAGAATCCAACTCTTTACATAATAAGTGCATGCATAAACACCATGTGTGAGGTTGGAAAGAATGGATACCTGGTTACTGTATAATAACTATCTATGCATCTTCTACCCACTTTGTCCTTTGTTGGGTCATGGGGATGCTGGAGCCTATTCAAACTATTTTTAGGGGAAAGGGGGGTACAACCTCAGGGTTCCAGTCTTTTGCAGGGCCACACCATTCATACCTATGGAGAAATTTAGAGCGACCAATCAATCTATGATTCATGTTAGCTTTTATTTTTTTCAGAAAACAAACTTTCTCCAGGAAACATTTTAAACCCAAGTGCATGGAATTCAACCTAGCTACTTTATACTTTGGTCCAGGAGTGAATGGGACCTCAAATTTGAGAGCTTTAAAGGCCTAATTTATCTGGCTTAATTTTATCCATAAGCCTGAAAATCAAAACCTTTTTCGTCCCTTTCAAGTTGAAACAGTAAGCTTCTATGACTGAGTTCACAATAGACCACTGTATCCACACAAGATTTTCTTTTCACAGATTTTCAATATTGCCCCAAAATCAGGATTTGTTTTAACTGTGTCACTTTCTCCAGTGGGTTGATAAAAATAAATCAAGTTAAGATATTTTGACATTGTTAGCCATACACACTAAATTGACAGTAATATTTTATTGTGAGAACTGCCTTATAGGTCTCACATAAACCTATTTTCAGATGGTGCTCTTCAGATTAGAACACCTCCAAAATTTAGATGCACATATTAAACATGTATAATTTTTCACAATTTCTTGAATAAGCATAAACATTGATGCCCGTGTTTTCCACTCTACCCAGAGGAGTACATATTATGTATATGTATTTTATAATATGAGTATAACAAAAAAATGCCTTCCAGTCTGTGACAAAGCACAGGGTGTAAATGTTCAAATGCTTCAGCTTGGGGTTACGCAGCAGCTGTGCTGATATTATTCAGTTTGTGATTCAAGGCAGGCACTTAACTTACACACTAAATTAGGGGCCATCAGTGAATTGCAAAGCACAACATGGCAGAGGACACACTGTACATCCTGTGATGGGGATGTAAGGCTCTGACCAAATACTTCAAAGGAAACGTTTTTGAGAAATCTGAGGCTAATTAGGTGGCGGTAGAACTTGTGAGACTTTTGACCACAAACCCGTACCGAGAAACACTCTGGAAGGGCGAACATCTCAGAGAGAAGGCATTGTGATCCATTTCCTTGGAGTCATTTCTTTCTAATTCAAATGTAATTCAAGTTTATACTTCACTTTTGTATATAATAATAAAAATGATCTCAGACTATTATAGAAAAACATGTTCATGCATTTGTTACTTGAAGATTGTGCAACTTAAATTCCTTATATTCCAAACTGTCAGGCTAGAAAATGGTTGAATCATGAGTTCTGATGAGAATTGGTTGAAAAGATTGTGCTAGAACAATTTTAACTTCTTTCTATGATAACTTGTCAAGTCCAGACTAAAACTGTATTGTCTTACTTGTAATGCATATCCTTTATCATGTCTTACAATAATTCACATATATTGCATATTTTTTACACTGTGCATGCCTTATTGAGTCTGCAGGGTTATTTATTGTTCCTAGAAGTTTTTAAATGTAGATTGGAAGGTAAAGCCTTCAGCTATTTGTCTCCTCTCTTGTGGAACCAAATTTCATCTTGTGTTCAAGAGACAAACTCCGCCTGTACCCTTAAGGTTCGATTTGAAACATGACTTTTTTTGACAAAGCTCATAGTTGTGTGATGTCTGTGTTATTCACTTAAAAATATCTTTAACCTCATGAAGCCTGGCGTCGACATATGAGGACATCACATTGTGGGGTTTATTACCACTGTAGTTAACTCTGATTACCTGGGTCCCTGTGAGGCAAATCAAACAAGAGCTCTGTCTCATGAGGTTAATGTTGTTGTTTTTTTCACAATAACTTAGGTTAAATAGTTAATGTATCAATTCAGTTTGATGTATTTCTGAATATGACTTTGCCATTTTTGTCCAACCCTAAAACAAAAAAAAAAATCTTTTAGATTCAGCTTATTTCTCAGTTAAAGGACATTCTAAACCTCAGATGTGAAGGAATCCCAGACTCTAAGAGACAAGCAGGCCACAGGGGAGCGATGTAGCAGTGCACTATCAAAATTGCTTGCTGTGGCTATTGGCCGGTGAAATTTGAAAGTTTTTGCTGTGCTGCTTAAGAAAAGTAACATTCAAATTCAGATTTCAAAACCCTTGAGATGAAGTGTATAAGATGAGAATATCGTAAGCTCTGTTCATAAACTGTCACAACAGTGTTTTAAGCCATCTACTGTACATGGAATCTACATGTGATCTAGAACTTGTTTGTAACATGCTTCACGCTACCCACGTCAGAAGCGTTGGTGTATTCACAATACCTGTTACTCCCAACCTTGTTTGCAACATGTAAAAAAACAGACTGATGCAGGTAGAACAACGAACTGCCAACCTTTTCAAGTACAGTACAAAATCAGTCTGACACTGCTACACAATAAGCGTATTCTCGATAATAATCAATCGTATTTGCAGTGGAATTAATCCACATATAAGACGCTCCAGATCTTAAGGCGCACAGAGGTTTTTTGAAGAATTAAGGCTTTTATGTGTGCGTTATAGAGGGGAAAATCAACTGTTCAAGGAATCAGCTCAAAGTAGATGTTTATTGACATTATCTTGATTGTAATTTATCCCTTTTAAGTCTTTTTATACATAGTAAAGCTTACTTTTTAATTCAATTTCTTAAAAAAAACTGCCTCATTGCACTGAGATTTATATTGAATAGGGACATGATTTCAAAACAAAAAGAAATATTTAAAAAAGGCATATTGACCAGCCAGTCAGCTCTACTCAAATCTTTTACTGTTTTTGCATGCAATGTTAAAACCTTTTTTTTTTAAGTTTTGATATGCTTTGATGAATATGTAATTATTCTCCAGACTTGAAAAACACTGTTTTCTGATGTAAAAAATACAAAACTACAAGAGAAATAGTGTGTTTAAAGCTTTTTGTTTAAGAACATTTGTTTTATGTTGTGACATTGACTGAACATTATTGGGGGGGTTTTCGGATCCTTATCCTGTTTGTCATTTTATTTTCTTGGGCCTTAAAGTTAAGCTCTCATAAGCTGTAAGCCAACTTCTTTTTTGCCAACTTGACACTTCTGTATTTGTTGTACTTTGCTGCATTGGTACTTTTTTATTCACATGGGATGAATTTTACAAACCTAACCAACTACAGACACTTTTCTCAAACTTGACTGCCATTCTTTGTATTTATCTTTCATATTTGAGTGGGGGTCAAAGCCTGGTATATTTTGTTGAGAAATAAGAAATAAAAAAACACTTTTAAAGTTTATAAGAAACTTTTAACAGAGAGAACAAGAATTGTCCGTGTTACACCTGACTGAAGTTAACAGCTTCTATCTAAAAAATGATGAGCCACAAATCTTTTGTTTAAAAAAGAACGAAGATGCACAGTGATTCTGCTGATGCCTCTAAATGACTGTGGCAGAATTTCATCCAAAAGCAGCAGTGCAGGTCAAGGCAATGCAATAAAGAGTGAGTGGACAGCCAGGCAGACAAAAAGGCAAAATATCAAAGAAACTATACATTAACAACAGAAGGTATTCATATTTTTGACAGGCGGGTTGGAGTTCCACTGCTTGCAGCAATCTGGATAACACCCCATTTTTAAAAAATGGCAGTAGTAATTGCTCAGAGAAGTCATGGCTAGGGGTTTTGAACGGCATCAAAACACCAGCTACTTCCCCATCAGGCTCACCATCACACTTGGCAACCTGTCTATTTGTAGGGAAGCGCCATTTCCAACGTCTTTGGTTCACTCAACCGTGAGGCCTTTTTGGAATTGTTCCACCGCAGTTTTCTTTTCCTTTTTCTCAGCAGGCCTTCAGATCACCTAAATGTTTTCTTTTGTGTGTGTGTAATCAGACACGTAAGTGTGGTTATACTCACATCAATTTTCAAATATGATGTTTGATAAGCTCTGCCCAGTCTATAAATGCTGAGATAATTTCATTTTTTTCCAAATCCAAATCCAGTATTCAATCCTCTTAAAAAATGAGAATATTTTAAATTCCATATGGAATGTCACGTTAAGCCTTTATCATTTGGCAAAGTAACTGATGCTATAAAAAGCCTTTTTGAGATTTGGTTTGTGTCCACAATAAACTGACCAGATGTAGGCTAGAAATAATTATTGTAGAGAGTAAATAAATGTGTTTCTAAAGAAATGTCATTTAACGAAAGCAGCCGCATGCAACATTAATGTTTATTTGTTGTAAAGAAAATGTTTGTGAGCAAAATAAGACATTAGGCAGAGCTTCAGATATCAATCTCTGTTTAAGCATTTTTTGCAGTTCTGGGTCAATATTGTCCCAGAGAGCAAAACATAAGAGAAGGCTGTGTTTTTTTGTTGTTTTTTTTTGAAGTGTATTTTGGAGTCTTGCATGAATGTCACAATGCATAACTAAGACCAGATTCTCTATATTTGAGAGATCTCAGGTCATAATACATTAGTTAAGTTGATGGCAGATGTCTAACCGCAAAATAATTCTGTATCCTGCAACAGCTCATTTGAATGTAGTATATTTATAATAACATTTGTTGAGTTCTTTGAAAGCAATGAGGGCAAAGTATTCATCTGGTATACATCAGAAGTTTAACTAGGACACTCCCATATTTACATGCTTAATATTTTTCATTTCTCCAGAGAAATGTTGCAACTCTGCTGAACTTCAAAACAAAGTTCATTTGCAGCCAGAGTGATGATCTCCGTCAGAGCACAGCAGAGGGCTGCCTGCAGAGAGCACATTAACCAGCAGACAAAGGTCCTTGTGTGGAAGTCACAGAACATAAATCAGGTTCAGCTCAACTAAACTAAAGCTGGGTAAAGTAACAATCTGTGCCACATGAACTCTAGAATCAGGCGGTATTGGCTGAATTTTTAGGGGGTACAGAGGGAGTAAATATATGCCACAAGCTCTGTTAGTGTCAGAGCCAGTGTTGAGACAACCAATCCAACCCATTTAACCAATCTCAATTTAACTTAGTTTCAGTCAGACAACTCTTGCAGTAAGAAATATTTATTTGACATTTTCCACATACTTTAGTTGGCATTCACAACTTTTGGTTTGGCATAAAGCTCCGTTCAATTCCATGAGAGATTTCCATAAAACTTTTTGGGTAACAAAAACCCCCAACACCAAGATCATCCAGAAGAAGAAGAAGAAAATGTGAATGTGAATGTATAATCAGTGTGTAAATAAGATGAGGTGTGTTTTCGGCGGCATTCCATTTTCACTTCATTTCATTTCATTTTCCAGTATGACTGCTATGTGTTTACCCGGTACCATTGACCGTTGGGCCGCTCCCTTCGAGAACCACTCTACGAAGGGAACATACTATCTAGTGTATCTGCTATGTGTTTACCCGGTACCATTGACCGTTGGGCCGCTCCCTTCGAGAACCACTCTACGAAGGGAACATACTATCTAGTGTATCTGCTATGTATTTACCCGGCACCATTGACCGTTGGGCCGCTCCCTTCGAGAACCACTCTACGAAGGGAACATTCTATCTAGTGTATCTGCTATGTGTTTACCCGGTACATTGACCGTTTGGCCGCTCCCTTCTAGAACCACTCTAGGAAGGGAACATACTATCTAGTGTATCTGCTATGTGTTTACCCGGTACATTGACCGTTGGCCGCTCCCTTCGAGAACCACTCTACGAAGGGAACATTCTATCTAGTGTATCTGCTATGTGTTTACCCGGTACATTGACCGTTTGGCCGCTCCCTTCGAGAACCACTCTACGAAGGGAACATACTATCTAGTGTATCTGCTATGTGTTTACCCGGTACATTGACCGTTGGCCGCTCCCTTCGAGACCACTCTACGAAGGGAACATTCTATCTAGTGTATCTGCTATGTGTTTACCCGGTACATTGACCGTTGGCCGCTCCCTTCGAGAACCACTCTACGAAGGGAACATTCTATCTAGTGTATCTGCTATGTGTTTACCCGGTACATTGACCGTTGGCCGCTCCCTTCGAGAACCACTCTACGAAGGGAACATACTATCTAATGTATCTGCTATGTGTTTACCCGGTACATTGACCGTTGGGCCGCTCCCGTTCACCAGGGGAGCATACTATCTGAAGAGAGAGGGAAGAATGAAGGGGAGCCAACATAAATTACTCATACCTGATCTTAGAACGTAGCTCACTTCCCCAAAACAAAACGCCGTGCAGAACTAGAATTTAAACTGCCAAACAACCCGTATGATACACTAACTTAACATCCAAACCAAAGCTTCCGATGGCGCAGTAAGACAAGCTGAACAGCCATTATTCGAACTACTATTAAGCGAAGAACAAGCTTTATGGCCATAACTTCTTCCATTGAGGCAACTAGATATACACGAGCTTAAGTCCATCCATTATTTTGAAGCTCCCAATGACAGTACAACGAACGAGCTTAATAGCCATAATTTTCTCCATTTGGCATAACAACTATAAGCGCTCAAGAAACATCATTTAATTGAGAGCCCATCCAATAGTAAGACGAGTTCAACGCCCATAAGTACTAGCGTCAACGCCCATAATTACCATGCTTCATTGGCATACTACAAAATTGGCTTAAGAACCCAGCTCCAGCGCATACAATGATACAGCTTAGAACATCCTAATTTTTTAAGGCTTCCACCTGGCTATAATTTTTTCTGTAACATCTATAATCGAAGAATTTACATTCATTCTGCTGTTGACATTGATTGATTAATTCAGTCAGAAGTGTCATTGGAATGCAGAGGAGGTCCACCGCCCCGTCACTTTCAGTGCAGCAATAGGTACGTCGAGCAGTCATCGGTGCAGCACCAGATCAAGGAATGCAGGGGAGACATCACTTCCTGGAAACGGAGAAGCTGATCGGGGCGTAGGGGTGTGCAAGCTCAGGATGTGGTGCATAGATAAAAACAAAGCAGTATTAGTCTTGACAAGAATATATAAAAATCCCAGATACCGATCAGATTCAAAATGCTTGAGATAAATGAAATAACAGTGCTTCTAAAGAACAAATCTGAGAAGTGAAATTTAGTAGATAGTTAAGGTAAAGACCCATTGTGGATTTATCGCACCCTAGAAACCATCATAATTATAAATTCCAACAGTGAAATGATAGTGAACTATATAACCTGCACAAAGTCTTAACACCAATTTTTTTATATATTCCAAAGATAAGAAAAGTAACCTTTGACAGTTTCAGAGGGACGCACCTTCAGGAGGCCATCGAGGAGTAGGTGATGGGAAGAGCAGCCAAGGGGATTGTATATGAGGAAGGTCAACATCCCACGTAGCAAAGGATTACAGCTTGGCTGGATTTGATGCTTTGTACTTGATATCAGTGGTCCTCAAATTGGTGGACAACAAAGTACAGACTACTGAATTTGTAATTAGCCAAGGGCGTCTGGATACTGAAAAAGAGAACTTAAGAGCCATGAGGGACCATAGTTTTTGATAGCATTCTTTTTCTAGACTGAACCTTAAGCATTTAGAGGCGGAGTATAACAAGCCACTAATGGGGAAGCATCTAGCAGACTGTCATCTGCTTAAGCAAGGCAGATAGAAGACTGACTTGTGAACACAAGATTTAACTCTTGAACTAAGCTTGAGAGCACAAGTGATATATTTCCTACGGTCAGGGTAGAAATTGCTCAAGGTGGTATTTAAACATTAACCAAGTCAACCGATGACACAATACTATCATTCACTATTGAAACAGCCTTAATATAATCTCCAAGGATGAAATAACTGGACGACACCTTATAAATCATCAGAGCTGTAGATTCTGGCGGCCAGACAAACACAAAACACTCTTAAATCCTTTCCCCCAAACCAGAAGGCACAGCCTCAGAAGAACAAGTGGAGGGAGCCTGAACACACGACAGTCATCATAACATAACTATGTCAAGCATGGAGAGGGAAGGAACAAACGCAAGACACGAAATCCAGAACAGGAACACAGGGCCCAGGACGGAACTACCCAGAACAAGAATACAAGATGAACGGATGACCATAGGACCAAAGCCACAGCAAATGTCAGGTGGCCCAATCAGTGACAAATCATATTCAAACCAAACAATGAATAAACACGCTGCACAAAAGCCAAAGATGACATAATGGGGAGAGACAAGCAGCAATGAACCATCCGATCCATTGAATAAAATAAATCCGGAAGGGTGGAGGACCATACAGTATAGACAACGCGGAACCCAGATCTGAAAATAAATCCCCCCCCACAGATATCCAAAAGACCAGGGATACAGAGGAAAACCATCAATAACTCGCAAAATGAGGGGGACCCATCGCCTACAAATAAACATTACAGAGCTTCTGCTAAGAATTTGGAAGGTATGAGGACTGCCACGGCAGCTGAAAAGTAAACCGGCAAACGTGTCGAGCGCCAACTGAATGCCAAAAGACGCCGAGAGGCATATAGGCAGAACAGGGAGAACCTCAGCGATAAGACATCCACAGCCTATATTGTGCTCGGAAGAAAATCGCGGAGACAGCATGGGCAGCTGAAGAAAATATATACTAATCCTGAAGGCGCATGAGGAACTAGCCACTGATGCCCAGAAAGATGAACTGTGAGGCGCCAACGGGTCCAGATCACGTCACGAGAACCTGAACACGTCGAAGGGGCCACCCTCAGTGGTGGCTTTGAAAACGATGCCCCGGAAAAAGCCATCACACAGCCCCCACAAACCTCCAGACCAAACCAGAGAGAGAATAACAAATTAACTGTCCAGCCGAGAAAAAAGGCAGCGACGAGACTGACACACTCACTAATGCGACCGACGCAAGTCCCCGAGCCAGGGCAGGACCCACTGGGTACACAGAGCGGGGAAAAAACAGGCGAAGCAGAACCAGATGCAGAACGTGCAGGGGCAACGAATGAGTGATTAAAATGAGCCAAAGACGCTGCATAAAGAGACCAAGCATAAGGAATTTGTCCACAGAGGAGAGACAGGACCAAGAGAGACCAATTCACATTCAGACTAACCAGCAGCTACAACAACGAAGAAAATAAACAGAAGAACCGCCATAATAATAAAGCCAGCATCTAATCAAAGATAGTCAAGAGTCACCTTCAGCACCTAAAGAACAAAACAGCAACAAAGAAAATGCAAAAAACCACAAATGATTCAGCCAGCATGAAAAACCAGGCCAGACGAGGACCGCCAGCCGTCACAACCACAGAAAAGACCCCACAACCCCTGAAACAATAATCGGACGACGCAGAATAACAGCAGAAAATGAATCAGAAAGGCCCCATGAACAAACCACGAGTCACAAAAACTACAATTCCCAGGGTCCTTAGGGGCGCGACGTCACCATACACGGAAGTAAACAAAACAAGACTCAGCCCAGAAAAACTACACAGAAAAATCCGCACGCCGCTCACCTTAGAAGACCGTCCGACCACGGCAGACGATAGACCCGGACAGCTCCAGATCCGGGCCCACGGACAACCCGAACACCGCGGAAAGCGCACCCCCTGCAGATGCACGCGACCGCGGCGAAACGAACGCGCTGGGCGCTGTTAGCCGCCTGGCGAGCGCCGCTAGCTGCCCGGCGAGATCCGCAAAAAGGGCAAACGCGGCGAAAACGGAAAACCCACATCAGAAACGGGGATCATCCATCCAAAGGACGGGGGGAATACAGCAAGACGTCGAAGAAAAGGAGATCCGCCGGATCCGCGAGCACGGGGAACGGCGAAGAATGAGCGCTGAAGGTAAGAAAGAGAATGAACGCCTGCGCACCTGGCTTAAATAGGACGCTGAGCAGGTGAGTTAATTGACTGAACCGCCCTAGGGTATTAGCTAAGAAACACTGCTACGAGTATCTGCCCGAAAAACGATTGAAAAATCGTCATTTAATAACTAATAGTAATTTCTTGGTGTACAGAGGGAATCCCAATCCACCTGTAAATTGCGGTACAACAGTTAAAGGAAAAAGGGTTTCTCTTCTGAAAAAAAAGTTGGAGAAAAGTAGAAGGGCACTTCAGATGTAGAACTCTAAAGAACCAAAGGCGTACGGTATAGTTTTCTTTAGAAATCATAAATACCGTTTGGCACTGTGCAGCCCACTAGAAAGAGTTATGTTATTTATTAAAATCATACCAAAAAAAGTTAACCTGTTCTCTTTTGATTAAAGATGTATTCTTACAATCAATAATAAAACCAGTCGTTGTACTGATTGCTCCATCTTTTACACTGAGGCTTCAATGACCAGATTCACCTAAAGTCAAGAACTAACAAACCAACACAGGGCCACTGGTCATTAGTACATGGTCTATTCTTTCATTCAGTCTCATATCTGACCATGTACTCGATTTTTTTAAACCTTTTTTTAAAGATTGGAACATTTGCTAATGTTAGCATTTCAGGATAGGAAATTAGTTGTATTTACTGTACAATGCAGTAAAATTACCATTTGTTCACTGATGAGTGTCGGAGTGTCGGGTCACTTTGCACAGAAATGATAGTCATCAGCGTTGCTGGAGATAGAACCATCATCATCCCCCAATTCTACCAGACCACCCCCATCCATGAACTTTCTGTTCATGGATGATGATGATGATGGATGGTGATGCTCCACCGCATTATGCCAGAATTTTCACAGCTGGAATTCAGCAAGTTGAAGTGCACCATTTGGTATTTGGCTAGCAATGTCCCCTGACCTGAACCCCATAGAACACGTCTGGGACCAGCTTACACAAAGACTGAATGATCATACCTCACCCTCAAGTGACCTGGCAGAACTTGTTGAATAGTAGAAGACATTGCCTCAGAACGTCAAGAGGCTAGTGAAGAGCATGAGGTTGCAAATGGTTTTAATACCCACTATTAACATGGGCAATTTTTGTTATTTACGGCTATCTTTATCATTGTCTTCCTTTTTGAGTTATTAAACATCAAACTAGGAAAATTTGTTTTTATTCTATATTGGTAATATCAAAGGGAACTTTTCTGTATTTCACTAACATTTAGAGCAAAAAGGAAAAGTACTCATGTAAATAACAATACCCCTAACTTATTGTAAGTACTGTACTCGTAAATCATGAAAGCCTGAAGGTGGATTCATTTCTGCAACAAAAAAGGCTAATTCTAAAGTTCTGGTCCTTCCATTTCTAATTCTATATCAAGGACTAGTGTGTGTGTGAATAGAGTTTATTGCTTCGTAGAGACATTACCATCAGATATATAGAAATATACCAAGCTAGACACTATCCAGATAAAAATGCTATTTTTGACAATGAAAGATTAAGCATTTTAAAAGGAGTAAATGCTTGAGCTGTGCATTTCTTATAAACTGATACTCAGATGACATTTTAAACATCAAACCACAGGGTGGACACCTGGAATGTTCAGTCCCCTTAAATGAGCTCACCTGCACCTCTCTCTGATCTTGACCAGTACCTACAATTCTTTAGAAGTGAAGATTTTCATCCCATCTGTCTTGGCCAACGAACTGCTAAACTATTTCATCACCTCTGCTAAGGAGGTTCTCTTGGCCAGACAAGCTGGGATCAGTACAGTTTCCTGCCCCTTACTTGTGCATATGCATCTGTGATATGGATTTGTGGAGCAAAGGATGAGTATAAGGGACCATTAACAGGACAGTACCGATGTAAAAAGAAAAATCTGCAGGTGTTTTTCATGTTTTGTGGAGTCAAACATACCGCAATTTATTTCAATGTCCACAAGTTGCTCCTGTGTTGGTTAGGTTATGAAGTCTACTGAAATGACATATGATGGTGTCTATGAACAACCCTGAAACATTGGGATGGATGATGACATAGGAAAAGTTGGTGAGTTGACAGCCTACTTAAAAAAGAATAAGCCTAGAGGCTACAGACAACCATGTTGATATTCACTGCTGTCAAACTGACTCATTTCTGTTCATGACACACAAAAAAGGAAAATAAAGTCAGAATTCTTTATTTCATTGCTTCATAATTTAGTGATTATTCTAACAATATTTTTTTCACTTGTACAACATGATGAAAAGTTAGACATAAAAGCTACAACTTGAATGAACTGCATGTTGGGCTAAATTTTTGAGAACATTACAGAAGGTTTTTTTAAAATAATGTTGGACTATTGCTATTCCCATCCTGTTTTTGTTTCTTGCTTAACCCCTTACTTATTGGCATTTTGGTTCTTAATGTTTTCTCTTAAACCTAGGTCACATATCCCTAAATGCCACTTCACTGTGGCATTTAGGGAGTTTTTAGTCTAAGTTTTTAGGGTAATTCGGCAGGTATCCGCATGGCAACATTTGTAATTGGGAAGTGGCAGTCACATTTTTAAACGCTGCACGGCAGCTGAAGAGGTTTTAAGAAAAATACCTCATACCTGACCATTACTAAATTTTTTTACCTTTTTTTTTTACAAAGATTGGAACATTTGCTAATGTTGGCATTTCAGGATGGGGAATTAGTTGTATTGGGGTAACAAACACATCTCATTTTGTTTTTTCCACATAATGGTTTCACTGTGTACAGTAAGTTCTACTTATTGGGGATAAACAAAAAGTTCTAAAAGAAAAGCCTTTTCAATCAATTTCAAATGTCTGTGGGTATAAAAAGCTGATTTTGTCAGTAAGTCATTAGAAGTTCACCATTCAAACTTCCATGAACCCACAACATCACGTAACAGACAGGCAGCGGCACCTGGCCACAGTGCCGTTGGGTTGGTAGTAGACAGTCAGATGTTGCAGGTGAACTTGGTGAGTCTAAAAGTGTCATCAGCAGACTTGGACCAAGACACAGAACTACGGCGGCTGAAGAGGTTTTAAGAAAAAGTTACAATTCAATGTCCACAGGACGGTTTTTTGTCATAGGTCAGTGGACACCCGGGTACATTTGGAGGTTGCCCAGTGGCAGTCCAGTAACAACCAACCCCGCAATAATGGACTGATAGTAAGGTCCCCAAGGTCCTAGTGGAGTTTTCATGCTCAGGTTGTTTAGCTTAGTTCAGACTCCTTCTTTTGGAGTTGTGTTCTGGCTCTTATGTTCTGTGTTTGATTCATTGTCCGTCTGTACTCACACCTGGTTTTTGTTAACTGCCTCAGCTGTGTCCTTTACTTAATTACTCCCTCAGTGTATACAGTAAATTGCGGTTTAGTTTAAGTTAGTTTTAGATGTTTGTTGTTTTCGTCTTTCTGAGTTTTCTCGCATGCTTTCTTGTTGGTTAGATTCAGAATTCCAAGTTTAGTTTCATATCTGATAGGAAATAAACCAAAGGTGGTGTGCATACCCTGTCAGTTACTTTTAAACTATTTCAGTCTCCATCTGTCTGCCATTGAAGATGTCCCCCTGAACAACATTTCACATGTTCCGTGCTTGTATTTTTTTTCCTTTGTTAGGCTGTAAGCTCTGTGGAGATACCGTGCAGGTGCTCATTCTGAGGAAGGGGACTTCTAGTTTTCCGCCCAGGGAAGTAGCTTGAAAACAATGGGGCTTCAAATAGTAAGCATTGTAGTCAGAGCAGCACCATCAGCCACAATAGGGAGAGTCTCTGACACTCTGTGTCCTAGTACTTATAATTTGCTACCGTTCCACTATACTATTTATACTATTTCTAACATGAATATGAAAATTATAGGATTAGCGATATCTTTATATTAAAAAAATACATAAGCACACACACACGGACACACACTTTTTAAACCATAAGATGCCACCCAATAATTGAGTTTAAATTTCAACTGACTATATGAAATTATTACATGTATAAAATAGTAATAAAATGTAAATGCAAAATGTTAATAAAATGTGTAACATAACAAATAATCAACTCAATCGAGGAATTGATTTATATTCCTGCAATCCAACCAGTTCAATCTGGTTGTTGATCAAATCAACCTATACCATTATAAAAACATTTCAAAATGAAATTAATCAAATATATCGATTCTGGAAAATACTATTTGGATAGAGGTATGGTAGGTTTATTTTACTATAACATAAAAACGACCAAGTACATCACATTGGACAACATACATGTAGAAAAAAAAATGATCAAGCCATCATTCCAGTCTAATGTGGAAACACTGAATTTAGCAAAGACATGTGACCACACAGTGTGCTAGAATGTTCTAATAATGTTCCCTTTGGATTATTTTGATGTGGAAAAACAACAGTGAGCTGAACTTTATGAAACTAAAATGTGAATGAATTTACCATTAATAATAACATATTTAATTTGCACTTGATTATTTTACAAGAAATACCATGAATCTGAAAAACCTCACCTGCACTGTTCAGTACCCAGATTTTTATATCTGAGTCACACTGGTTGAATTTTTGGCATCCAGGATCGAAGTTCAGTGAAATGGATGGTTAAGAATAAACCAATATAGACTATGAATCATATCATCAACCACAAATTATGATATGAATTGAATTGTTGAAACAAATCATCACACCCCAAATATACAATATACAAAATAACCACTCCCCAATTGCTGAATTGAAGTCACTGTGGAGTCACATTAAAGTCGAGTGTTTATTTTTTTCCATTCTTATCTGCATTATCTTGCGAGTTCAACGGCCATTGTTATTTTAAAAATACTAATAAGAAAAGAAAAAGATTAAGCTTTACATAGTTCCACTCATGGTTGAACATTGTTGTCCTCTTGGAGATGGTCTCAGAGAACTTCAACAAATAGTATTCAGTTTACATCTACACAACTTCAGCAGAACTGGGAGGTAAGGCCAAAATGTGAGTAGGGGTTAGATTAAGGTTGCGTTGTCAAAAAACTAGTTGTGGTTTGTGTTTGGCTGTAAAATAAATCTAGTTGGCAAAATTAATACAAACAGTTTGTTTCTGTTCACAATTTTGAGACACTTCCGTGGTGGTACAATTATCAAACGAGAAAAAGTGAAGTTTTTAATACACCAAAGTGATTAAAAGTGTGAATGGATTTTGATTGGCATGTATTTCCCAGAATTCTTTGGATGTAGCAATTTACTTTTATTGAGAGACATTATCAATGTAATTGCTTTATGAATTCTTGAATTCTGAATATTTCTTTCACCCACTCATCTTTTCAGAAATCCCTGTAAAAAGCAATCAGTTTACCTCATTTGATACAATCTTTTTTTCTCTAATAACACAATGTGGATAAAAGTCCCTCTTTTTTTCTGAAATGCTGGCGGTGGCAAATGTAATTAGATGGAGAGAATTCCTCCAGGTGTTAGATGGCTGCTCTCAAGGTCAGCACAGTCATGTTTAGGATGCCATTCATGCGTGAAGAGGAGGAGCGAGCCGCAGTTGACTACGGGTGTGAGCACTGCCGTCCCCTCAGGTGACATGAGTTCCAGCCTCTCCCCGCTTTATTTATGTAAAGTTTGACAGAAAGTCACAGGAGAATGCTCTGTCTGAAGGCATTACAGGTCCACAGTGCTGGTTACAAAGAAGATCTGCCTTTGTGCTTTAACACCGCCTGTGAGATATACGGTCAATTTTCAAGGCTTATGGGTGCATCCTGGCATGGACAACCAAAGTGATTACCCTCGACGGCTGGGGGCTCAATTCTATTTTAGGTGAAAGAATGAAGAACAATGGTGTCAAAATGTAAATAAATCAGATCTGGTGAGGGGACCAGGAGAGGATCAGGTCTGTAAGTTGAATTTAGAGGGAATCTTATAGCAAGTAGTGTGGTTCGGCTTCATGGAAGTCACTCTTCCCATCTGTCTAATTCTCACCTTGGCTACTGTCTGCAAGCTTGATACACAGATCACATTTGAGTTGTTGCCATGAGACTGGTCCACCGAGACCCTGTCAGAGACCACAGGGGACCAAGGCTCTATCATCAATCATACACCACACAGACCTAGAATGTCTCTTTAACAACCACCAAAGATCTGTGTCCCTATCACACGTATATGAATGCTGGGGAGAGAAATATTATTGTAACTAGGGAACGAGGGGCCTCTATTTCAGTGGTCCCCAAATCCCCGGGCCGCAGACCGGTACCGGTCCGTGAGTCATTTGGTACCGGGCCGCACAGAAAGATTAAATAACTTACATTACTTTCGTTTTATTTATTTCGGAATCTGAAAGATGTTTTATTTTGAAAAATTGTACTTCTAAACAATCCACCAGCCAATCAAAATCCTTACAGAGAAGTACAGGACTTGATTGACATGCAGAACGGCCAATCGGACATCTTTTAATACATATGTCACTGCACATGCGTGTTTAAATACACTGAGCGCAAATTCTGTCTGTCATCAGAAATTGCTCTCTGACTGCAGCGCGTCAAGTCCCCGGCAGAAGACCACTCTGGACAACCAGATTGAAGCCGTCCCGCAGTGTGTCCTCCTGCTACCAGCTTTGCAGTTCTCGCCGGATAAATACGAGCTTATTAAGGAAGCTGTGTTTTACGTGGCACGCCCTTCGTACGGAGCCAGCAGTGCCTTAAAATGCCATGCTCCCCTCATTGCACAGTTTACAACAGAGCCTGACATACGATAGTCACTGCTTTCTGTCTTTGTAATAAAACGCCTCATATGTTAATAGAAAAGTATCTTTCTGTAATCTTACTGTGTAGTTTTTAATCATCAGTATATAAACAACAATGTACAAATAAAAATGTAACTAATAAACATTTAACGGTCTATGTCATTTTTGACACATTCCAAGGCGCTCCTCTCGGTCACGTGATAAGTTACTGCTAAAATAAAACCCAGGAGCTAGCAAAATGAGTAAAAAACAAAACGTCTTTGGAAAGTTTCTTTGCCAGGGGGAAAAAGGCCCAGCCAGGAGACAGAAGAGGAGCCTTCCACTTCAAAAAAAGAAAGCTACATTTAATAGACAGTACCTTCTTTTTTGCCACCATGAGTGTAGGAAGGGGGGAGGATGATGACACCTGTGCCATGTCAACTGTTAAGCTTGTCAAAGTAAAAGCACAAGGTTCGTCTGGTCACGTATTTGATCCTCCATCATCCTAGTATTGCTACAATAATCACCCGCCTATATTTGAAAGACCGGTCCGTGAAAGTTTGTGTGACGTCATACCGGTCCATGGCATGAAAAAGGTTGGGGACCACTGTTCTATTTGACATCGTGCAGGAAAGGCCTATATGCTAAGCTCAACTTTATTTAAACCTTTCTTACAGAACAACAAACCTAAATGCCTTTGAAATGCTGCGGTATTACATTTTAAAGGTTGTCACAAACACTGCCTCAAAGATATATTAAATTAGAGCCACTATTCCACAGTTGTCAATCTTGAGCTTTGACCCACGTTCTTTGAGCTGCAACTACACACATTGATGTTGTGATGTACAGTACAGACCAAACGTTTGGACACACCTTCCCATTCATTTGAATGAGAAGGTGTGTCTGTACTGTATGTGGACTAAAAGTGTGTCAAACTACTATTAATTTACCCTTGTCAAAAAGGTACCTAAAATAAATGTTAGCTTATGACACATTTTTACTGAATGACAGCAAGTTCAAATCAGTGTTAACCCTTGTGCTATCTTAGATGACCCCACCCTTACATTGACGTGTTCTCCCTACCATGACAAAGATGGATAAAGGTGGAAAGATTTCATGTAATCCATGGACACCAGTGACGATCACAAATCATTGAGGAAAAAAGGTTTAGTGCACTGTCTAGTGGGGTCTAGATGACCCAACTCCCATTGTTAAAGTGCCTAGAATAGCACAAGTGTTAAGGGAAGAAAAATCACATTTTGCTGCTTATTTTAAGCAAATCCTTTTATTCAAGTAAAGAAATAAAGTACAACACAAATTTACATTTTAACCTCTATTATGTCACTATTCCAAATAAAAAGATCAGTTAAAATGATCCTATGTTGCTTCTTTTGCAGGAATTTGTTTCTTCAATTTGTGAATTCAGTGGTTTGGAAACCAACCAGAGGCCAGAGGCCATGAACTAAAAACACAGTGTTCCAGCTATGGAACTAATGGAACTCATGCTGAATCACCTGAGAGCATGGTGAGATAATTGCCATCTAGGAGTCACTAAGACCATGTAAAGATAATAAAATCTTGAGCTTGGAAGGTTTGCTTCTCTGTGGTAATTGCAGAGCAAAATGCCACAGGACTTGGCCATGTATCAGGCAAATAACCCAAAGATTTTATTCACAGGAACCATTACAGGAAGGTATGAGCTTGCTTGGTTTAACAGGAGGTCAATTACAATGGAGCAATGCTTAGGTTGTCTCTGCAAAGTGCATAATCAAGGGTTACCGCTAAGCTAACCTCTAATCCATAGCGGTGCACTTAAGCGTGCAGGACTTGCAGCCATGTTTTGTTACTCAATGTGCAGTCATGGTTTTGGTCTACATAATAGAGCTCTGATTCCTCAAACTGTGGCTGCACAGATGTGTTTCTATGTATTAATGTGCAAGTTTTAAAGCATGCATATTGAACACCAGCAGTCGATAGATCAGACTGTGAGCACAGTGTTGGCCTACAACAATTATCAACGATGACTAAAGAGCATTTTCATAAAAAAAAAAAAAAAAAATCAACAGAGTTTCAGAACCATAAAAGTAGTTTCAGAGATAAGCTATAGGTAGAATTATGTAAAACTTTGTAAGAACCACTTAAAAAGATAGGATCAGCTTTAATTTTGATAATAAAACATCTCTTTTAAAGATGCAATACGTTAATTTTTTTTTTAATATTTAAGATTTGCCTATGTAAAATATTTAACATGTCTTTTAATCAATAAAAGATGAAAATCTGTCATCTGAACATTGTCAGCTCTGAATTAAAATTCAATTAAAGCTGGAAGAATAAAAACTGCTTTTGTGGTTGAATTTTTTTAACGATCATTACTAAATGTTTAAAGATCTCTTTGGTAAGAAGCTTTTTTATTTTTTATTTTTGCTTTACATGTCATGAGCCATAAATTCTTTACAATTTCCCACATGAACCAACAGATAAACTGAATTTATTATGTCTTCTTCCGGTAGACGTAATTAGTCTTACTTAAACACCATAGCAACAGTTTTCATCTTAAATGGATACATCCATCAAGTAGGGACCAAACAAATCCAAAAACAGGTTTCAACTTAAAAATATTATGATTTTCTTTCTTGTCATGATTAAAAAATCTTACTATCAGAAACATTCCAACTTCACTGATTATACTACATAGTATGGCAGAGGTTAAAAGTACAAGTTTTGTGCCATCTCTCAGTAATAAGGCTGCATTGTTTGTGTGTAGAGTTATTGGCACTCTGTGCATACAGTTAAGCTTTTCTTTGAAAACTCTAAATGTTTAACGTTTTTTATGTTTCTGCAAGTTCCATCGGCTCATCTGGTTGTACGTCGGCCATGTAGGACTGTGAAAGACAAAAAGGAAGCCTAAAGCTACGCACACACCAGGCATGTGATGTGCGTTCAAGCACGCGTTGAACTCAGGCTCTTCAACACATTTTTAGCACACAGTCCTCACATTGGGCTGTCGCTACCCGATACTAGCGGATGTACTCACAGTTGGAAGAGGCTTGGTGCGACATGTCAAAGCAGTGCAAATCTGGTGAACCTTTCTCCAGGCTTTCTCTATCAGAGTTCCATTCTGGTTTATGAAGGACTTAGTGTCAGAATTTTTGATCGGGCAAAACCGCGATTATTAATTTCTTCTCCATTACAAACAGTTGGCACTTCCGTGTTTTTAAAAGGACACTACCCATATGTCACTACCAAATCAGAGTACTTGGTTGATCAAAGTTAAAAAAAATTCAGAGGGCACGTGTTTTTACAAAGAGCCCAAAAACGAACTTAAAAATGTGTGTGGTGACACATGAACAGGAGGGTTTTGAATTCAGAAGCCTGGAACGCCAGTGTGATCACAGTATTAGGTAATAAGGTAATAGTTATGTTAGGTAATAACATGGCAAAATGGTGAAATTAGATGGGATAAAGTGAGAGTTACACAGAGTCACCCATGGATCCAATCAACTAACAGTAAAAAATTATAAAAATAAAAATAAATCCTCTTTTTGCAGTAATGAATAAAAAAAAGCAATAGATTTTTTAAAACGTCGGCGCAAAAACAGGTCACACTGCTCAAGGAACCCTACACATTGATCTGGGTCTCTGTCAAACAAGTCCGGAAGCACCATTCCCAGTCCCGGTGCATGAGTAGAAGAGCTAGGCTAAGTGCGCCGCCGTGGCAGTTGTTGACAGAGCAAGATGATGACAGAGAGAACGGAGGAGTCGCGGCAGATGTGTCACTGACAAGTGGGTTGATTCGCAGGCGCAACCTGATGGCTTCAGTCGCAGAGGTTAGACGTTGGAGATGTCGACTGTGCAGCTCCAGCAACAAATAAGCAAACCCCACCGGGGTACCAGAGACAAAACAGGGTCAGGAAACAGAAGATCAGATCCAGATATAGGTGTATGTATGTCTAAGTATGAGTGATTGCAAATGAAAGTCAGGTGTTTGACATCCAGGAATTGTGCAGTGGGGTTGCTGGGAGATGTAGTGCATTTGGTACTCAGAAGACGGTTCTCGCCGTTGACCAGAGGTCAGACTTAAATAGAGTTTTCTAAAAATAATAAACAAAAAGGAAGATTTTCAAAATCCACAAATAAAAAACTGACATGAATTTATTAAAGGAAGCCAACTAATTAGAGTTATTCTACATGAAGTGATTGCTGTGACGAGAGTGATCTGTACTGATGTGCTGCACACACAACCCCTCCTGCAGTGCTGTCTATTAAGTTGTGCATTGCATGCATCACCTTTTTGTGCACTATCTGTTCCAGAGCAGTTATCTAACACATTTCTTATTTCTTGCTTTAAAAAAATGGTATACTGTGTTAATGAGGCAGACTTATAAAAAGATGTCAGATGTCCTTATTTTGCTTTTCTTTTCAATGAAAATTATTCAAGATGCTTTCTTAAGGTCACGTACAAAAGGGAAAAAAATG
This sequence comes from Oryzias curvinotus, assembly GCA_023969325.1. Lineage (NCBI taxonomy): Eukaryota > Metazoa > Chordata > Actinopteri > Beloniformes > Adrianichthyidae > Oryzias > Oryzias curvinotus. Next base: position 13,917,398 of record CM043715.1, on the reverse strand, counting down.
ACAAAATAAAATGTATTCAAAATATCTGAATGTGATAAATTTGTATTTCCTCACTAACAGTAAACAAAGACTGTTTAAATTGTAGAATATAAATGATTTAACGTGCTAATAGATCAAATCAACTTATTTTTAGTCCACTTTTGTAAATAATGCATGAAGGCATTCTAAACACTCTCAGATACAGATTTTTTTTTCTAAATAGTCAAATAAAAGGTATTTAATTGTTTTGTTTAATTAACCAAAAAGCAAGTTTCAATTTGAGCGTGTGCAAAAGCTGTCTTGGAGGATGCATCTGCATAATCTACACAGAAATTGCTCTGATTTTTCTCCATTTTCAATCTCCACCCTGCAGACTGGATTACAATGTAAGTCTGTGCTACATAACTTCCTATCTCTTCCAGACTGGCCACTAGATTTTGTACTCCTCTTTCTATTTTTACAGAAAATCTGTCTCCCTTCATCATCATCATCATCATCCTGCTCATGCTCAGGAAGTCTCTCCCTAAATCTGACATACATATACAGTCTAAATGGGTCACCACCCTGCCTGAGTTCAGGTCGTTAACGGTGATGATAGAAAAACACCAGTGTTTGAAGAATATTCCTTAAAGGTTTTAAATATGTCTAAACACAAAGGAGGTGAGCATTTTTATAGGATTGCATACTGAAAAGAAATTTCTCAAACCAGCTTTCCAAGGTCTCTATGTGAATGTGATGTTGCACGGATTTAGGTACGCTCTTAGAAATGCTTTCTTTTATTTACTGTTGTGTTTAGTCAGTAGCCTCTGGTGTTGCCTGAAAATATATTAATTTCATATACAGATTCTCCAGACGTTACAAACTTGCTGGCCATGTTGCATCATTTGGATTAGGTAGCAAGAGGTTTGTGGCTGTCAACATATAACTTTTCACCAATTCCCTCTTTTTATGGCAGAACACAATTTTCAGGTCAATTTCTTGCGCTGCTGCTGAGTCCCATAAGGCATGGGTGTACTGGATATGTTGATTCCCTATGCTACTTTGACTCAGACACATCGTGACCTATTTCTTACCATGTCAACAGTATTGATTTTGCTGTTCACCCCAATGAGTAGGATTTGAGCATGTCGGAATTTGATTTACAATTGCTGTGGTTTACTCTCAGCATTCGAGACTACATGAAAAAAAACAAAAACAAAAAAAACTCTTACTATTATCAAGGGGAGACGCAAATATAAAATCATGACTTCATAAGACAGACATATGCAGAAATGACATAGAACTTGTGTAAAGAAGAAGGTGTTTGTGAATAAAGTTGTGGAAAAAGTACTATATTTTTTGGACTAAAAGTCACTCTGAAGTGTGGGTCACAGTTGCCAAAAAATCCTGACTAAAGAAGAAAAATATAAGTCACACTTTGGAAGAAAACTATTTTAACAGAATATAGGACCAAGATCAAACATTTCATGTTCAAAGACAAATCATAATAAAGTAATAGAGAGTAATATTAGATGGAATATACGAATGTTTTGCCACCATCACCTTACTTACGACATAATATGAACAATTATTCTGATAACCAGCATAAAGAAAATGCTAGAGCCACAGTCCTGCCTGTTTTCCAGCTCTCCTTGATTATCTTTTTGCTGACTTAGGTGAGTCCACATCCTGATTGACTGAACACACCTTGTGAACATGGTCAGCATTAAGCAATCCAGGGAGGGATGGAAACCAGGTAGGGTTGAGGCTCTTGAGGACCAGGGTTGGCCAGCCTGTCATGATCTCTTTAAATCATGTAATGTAAGTTCACCCCGGGTCTAAGTAACATGAATTTGAGCAACCACTTCCATTGAAAAGTCTATGCAAATGAGCATATGTGCTTGTTTTGGGCTTGTCGTTCAAAACTCTTATGTTCATATGTCAGTACGCAAGTTTTTACGTTTGTTTTCAAGCTCTACATACAAAATATGCTGCTATTGAATGGGCGCTGAAAGTCAAACCAGTTGAACTTTGACCAGTCAGGGAAGGGCTATTTGCAGTTTGTGTCCGGCCGGATTTCTGTGACAACTATTCTTTCATACAGTATATCAGAATCTAACTGTGAAAGAAAAAGCCTGGAGCAAGATTCACAAGATTTGCACCACGAAAAATATGCCTTATGCAGTTTGCCTGAGAGTATTAATTGCTACCTAAAAATATTTTTATTTCCAAAGCACAAGTCAAAAATATTGTTTTTGTGAATTCTGTTTGGGAAATTGTTCCCTTTAACATATTTTTCTTCATCTGAACTATATTTTACTTTACAGTGTAACAAATAGCTTCATCACAGGTTGGGTTTTCTGCTTATACACCAATGAGACTGAACTGCTGCGTGCTCTAAATTTGAGGAATATAGCAGTGAGTAGAAAGCTAAGCCAAAGCTGGTGTTAGTCTTCTGTCTTTCCTCTCCCGCCGTGTGCTATTAAAATCTCAGACCCACAGATCTAGTAATCATTAGTTTCTACAGGTCTCGCTGTAGCACCTTATCAGATTAGCTGAACTATCTCTTGACCAATATGGGGTCTCAGTATCTCCAAAACCAATAATGAGAAAACCTAGATTGAATTCGAAACTCAGTGTGACCGGAAGGATTAGTGTGCTGCCCAAGACTTCTCCTGCCTCAAAGATGTCAGTTGAATTTGAGCTGGAGGGGGGTTGAAGGTTTGTCAAAGGTGGATTTCCCATGATGACCTACATTTTTCCTAAAGCACTCACTGTGACGGGACTCAGAATTTGGGTGATTCGACCGCCTTCAGAAATGAAACTACTCGTATTTGGTCAGCACTAATTTTCCACAGCTACAGGCAAGGAAACAATTAAGTTCTGTTATCAGCCTGTTTGGGTCAGCAGCAAAAGCTTAATGCCAGTGAAGTAGTTAAACCTAATTATACAACCCATTTGTGGAAACAAACTTATTATTAGAGCTGTAACGAACAATTCGATTCATGTCATAATTTGTGGTTGAATAAACAATTCATTGTTGATATTGTTTAATTTTGAACGATCCGATTTGCTGGCACAAAATCGAACCAGGACGTCTGTAGCCAAAAAATTCAACCAGAGATAAATACCTAGATACTGAACAGTGCAGGTGAAGTTTTCCAGCACCCTTGTATTTCTTGCAAGGTAATCGAGTGTAAACGAAATATTTTGAAAATTTCTCTATATTAGTCGATTAGAAGAACATCTTGCCTCAGACAGATTGATCTGGTTGAATCATAGGAATGTAAATTGATTAACTGATTAAGTCGATTAATTGTAACACCATATTAAATATGCAGATGCTCCCACAGAGTGACAGATACCAGGTAACAACTACAGATGAAAAGATTTTTTTTTAAAATCATTCATTACTTACTTAGGGTCTTTTTTGTGTCAGTGGTCAAAAAATGTCAAGGTAATAAACATCTTTACATTTCAAAAAGCAAATACCCTTTGTATGTACAAGGAAGACAAAAAGAATTGGATTGCCCCGCTATTCATTACGTCTCGGTCTGGCCTTGAGCTCTGTCAGCCCTGCAGCACATCTTTTTGAGAAGCACAAGAACGTTCCCATCAAATGTCCCTATCTCCTCCTCAGAAAGAATATGAAAAATGGTTCATCTTCATCAGTAATTGAAAGTCTTCCATACACACAGGCATACTTCTTTATATTGAATAAATAATCAAGTAGTTAGCGTTGCCTAGCAATCAATATCATCATGGACTGTGTTTTTACAAACTGAATGGTAGATGACTGGAATCTGAGCCCATAGACTGTTGTAGATCGTGATTTCAAGGCTTGTTCAAAACATTGTTGCCAGGTATATTTTTGTATTAGAAATATAAAAATATATGTTTGATTAACACTGTGATTAGCAGAAGCAGCAAATATGCCTTGATTATGTGGCCTTTTGCCATCCACACTTCAGCATTTCTGATTAGTAAGATCTCCAAGATTAAGACACATTAATCGGGTAATAATTTGATAAGCACATCTCTTATGGCGTTGTGATTTTCACCAGCTTTTCCATGATGCCCAGTGCATTAGTACCAGACTAAATGATTGTTAATTTGCAGTATCATTGTTTTTCTGTGTGAACAGCAGCACAAGGAGAGGACCTTTGGCAGTGTCTCAAATACATCCTGTGCCCTTGGAAAATCAAGAATGGCCTACTCCCACAGCAACTTATCTCCCAAAGTGAGGCTGACGTCTAATCAACACCTGCAAGCCGCTCCTTTGCAGCGTGTCCAAGTGAGACTTCAAAACTTGTGCCAAGCATCACGATCCCTGCTGCGTGCGAGGCAGCGGTGACGGGAAGGGAAAGGAAGAGCGAGATTTCTTATCAAAGCCCCCCAGAAGCTGATGTTATTTGCACAGAGTTCAGTGGATAGTACCTGTGATGTGATGCTGAAGCTTCGTGTTCTTTTGAATTGTGAGGTGGCCCTTCTCATGCCTTTCCCCCCCTGATTGATTGAGTCCCACAGTGTGAGATGGCTCAGATTTAACAGTGAAGGAATCTTTTTTATGCCTTTTTATACAAGTAAAAGGGAAAGGTGTGCCTGTTACATGTCTGATCTGACCCTTGATTCATTTTTTTCATTGGCTTTACTGAATAAAGACTCGCTTTAAGCTCAATTGACCACAATGAACTACTGCTGTAATTCTGAGTCGATGTGTTATTCATCCAGATATATCAGCGTGTTCCTTTATGTGTGACTTGAGATTTCATGGTAGATACCTGCTGTCATATCATTTGAGGTGGCTTTATTAATGGGCTAAACGTCTTTGGTCAGAAATCAACACTGAAGTGAGTTGAAATGAGGAAAATGGCTTATCAGCCTGGTTCTGCTCGCTTGTAATAATCAATTACAGATATAAGTGACCTTGAAACATACTGAATCTGCAGAAACACAATGAGAGGATTTGAATTGCACACACACACTTGTGTAATACCACCAAGGATTCTTGACACACTGTGCTGGAAGTGGACTCAATAGGATCTGTGTGGATTTGTTTTTTCCTCCTTACCAAACCTAATATCTTCCTGAAAAGCCTCGCTTCCCCGGGTGCTATCTCGCTCGTCTCTCTCTGCTGTAATTGTCAGTGAGATGCTTTTGGTGTTGCTGTTCCACCAGCTATAGCATGCAGAACGTGTATCCATCAATCTGTTCAGTTCTCCCCGAGCAGCTCCCTCACTAAAATCCGTTTAGGGGTTTTTCATATTGAGTGGAGTGTAGTGGAGTCCTTCTGAGGCTTCAGCTCTCTAACCTCGTTCCCCCCTGTCTCTTCAATGAACCCATTCCCACTTGTAAGGACATGTGATTTGTACACAGAAACAGACCAGTGATAAAGGATATTATTAAATGTGAATATCCACTGTCACACACGCTAGCTGTAATGTATACACAAGGGTTAATTTGGGATTTATTGTGCCTGTGTGTATGTTGGTCTAAGAAGTGAGTAGGTGGGGATTTAATGTGCTTTTGGTTACATGTTTGTGCATGGACAGCAAAATCATTAGCTAGAAGAAATATTATGCAAGTTATTATTCATCTGCCTTATGCTACATACACACCGCTCTCTGTAGCGTGCATTCAAGTGGCCACTTCCAATTAGAAGTGGATCTAAACGTATGTACATGCATTTAGATAGGCTTCCGTGTTCAAAACTCTCACATCCACACAAAGCTACACAAGTTGTACGGCCAATTTTGGACTCTGTGTACAAAACACGAAGCCATTGAACCTGCGATGAAACCAGGTCAAAATGTCACCAATCAGAAATTAATTATCGTGGTTTGCGCCTGGCCAGAATTCTATAACAACAAGTATTTCATCTATTGGAATAGAGCTGTGAAAGAAAAAGCCTGGAGCAAGATTTGCCAGATCTGAACAGCTTTGACATTTTGCACCAAGCCTCTTCCAACTGTCGGTACATGCTGTATTATTGGGCAGCCAAGTCAAAATACTACATGTTAAATGTGTGTTCAAGAACCCCCATCCAGCGTGTTCTTGAACACAGGCCCAGTGTGAGCTTAGCATTATGTTAAATGTTCAGCTTTAAGCTACATTCACACCGGCCTCAGCAATTCGCATTTAATGAAAAGTCCATGTAAAACCCTGTGAACCTACATTTTGGGGATCTGCGTTCAAAACTCACACTACACAAGTTTTTAAATCTGTTCCCGGGCTGTGTGTACAAACTGGGCCTTCAATGAACGCACGTTGAAAGTTCAGCCAGCTGAACTTTGGACTGCTTGAATGTCAAGCAGCTGAACTTTGACCAGTGAGTCAGATTTAGTAGTGACATTTTGAGAGTGTCTTTTACTAAACACTGAAGTGCCAACCGGTTAAAACAGTGATCTTGAAAGAGAAATTAATAATTGCAGTTTGTGTCCGGCCTGATTTCTTCAGAACAAAGCTATACAAAGCTAGTAAACAGTAGAAAAACCAAAGAAGAGGAAGCCTTCCCGCTTGTCTGGTTCTGGTCCGGTATGAACACCACCAAATGAATGCGCGTTAATGAAACCTCTTATAGCGCGATTTTGATTGTGCAACACATACCCGGTGTGAATGTAGCGTTAGACATGCAGTTTGCTCTGTATCTTCAGGACACAGCAAGAGTCAAATGTTAGGGTTGTTTTTACCTAACATGTTGAAAAAAATGTATGTAAAGCTGAAATTCTATGAATACAAGTTCTGATTGGGCTTCCCTAACTGGTGTCACTTACTATCATGCCTTTAAACAGGTTGAGAGTAGAGCCTAAAAAGCCTTGAGATGCACAGAGATGCCCCACACTTTAAACAACTCACAGCCCCTTATGTAACCATCATGCTCTAACCCACTCATTTGGGTATGATACCTGCATTTCTATTATTCATCTGAATTTATTCCCTGTTCAGTTGGGATATAATGTTAAAATATGAATGCCTTTGAATTTGGCACAGATTTGAAGTGTTTGTGAAAGTGCACAAGCTGTCCCAAGGAATTTAGAAGCACGGTAATCTTAAATAATTGAAAACATGGCAGGATAAACACATGCTTGCCGAACACACAGTTTGTGTTTATATTCATGGAAAATTAAGTTACTGTAAGTAGATTGATACACAACTTTTTGTAAAATAGATTGTTTTCAGTTTCTCATATGCAGGAAATACAACAATGGAGATTAGCTGTTTGCAAGGTAATGATGTTTAAAAGGAGATCATTAAAAAGGCTCCACCACTGAGGCAGAACTGTTGTAAGTCTTGTTTCAGTATAAGACTTTGATCCAATTAAATGCAATACCAGCAGGTAGAGTTGGGAGCTTTCTTATTGATAATAATGTTATCTCTGTAAACTGAAAAAGATGAAAAACTGGATCCCAGTATTTATATTTGTCTCAGTGTCTTTAATCAAGAGAAGTATTAGACATAGTCCCCATTTTTTAAAACCAATTAGTCAGACCTCTACCCACTAAGTCACATTTTCAAACCAAACTGGTCCTAAATATGAAGCCAACCCAACAATTTCTTTGTTAATCATTTGTTTTGATTAGAGATTGAGTTTGTTCTTTACTGGGTGTGGTTCATTTTCAAAAAGACAGGTTGCTGTCATTTCCAGAAAAGATGGTTTCAAAACTGGCTTTAAATGATACAAACCAGTCGCAATCTGTAACATGACAATGGAATTTACATGGGCCTAATTTACTTGAAGTGTAAATTGTGTGCATAAAAATAAATTGCAAAGACAAAAACATGTCGTCCTAATTTCTCAACCGTGATCTACCTTTTAATTTTCCAAATGGTCCATGCCTACCCAGTGCTGGATTCTTGGAACTTCTGGGGGATAAAGACACACACAAATAAAGTATAACTTTCATCTGTACCCTTTTCATTTTCTAAATAAATTCAAAACAAATAGCAGATCATTTAAACCAATCTTTCTTACATTTTGCAGTCTTTCTGTGTGGAAAACTAATTAAAACTTAAACATCTCACTGCCAAAAAGAGGTAGAACAGAGTCACTGCACTGGGTTTTTGCTGACATTTTGTTTTATAATTGATATGATTATTTCAAATTGAACTGAATTAAAACATAATTGGATCCCAACTAAACGAAACGAGAAGATGTTTATAAAAAACAGTTTTTGTGAAGTCTTGAAAAATGTCTTAACATAACAGTAAATTAATGTTGGGAAGGTTTCATAATGTAGTAAAATTTGACAGTTTGGTAATTTTTGAAGAACAAGTTAATTACAAAGTTAGAACACTTAATCAAAAGAGCAGTATTAAGTTTTTATTCTGTTGCCTGTGAATACCTTTAAAGCTTATGTTTAGAAAATTACACAATTTATTTTAAGTACAATTAGCTTTCATCGAGAAGAAAAAAAAATCGTACACATTTCTGTTTCTGAGGTTTCACACCATATCTAGATATCTGTGAATTTTAATGCAGAAGTTTTATAAAACGGTATATCTGCGCAATTCTCTGACATAAAAGCAACAAAAAAACAAGAAATAATGGGATCATATTGGTTCACATTTCCATGGAAGGAAGAGCATTATGGGTAAAAGACTTTCATATGAAAAACAAATCAGGTTTACATGAAACAACGGCGCCTGCACATTTCAATGGCTCTCTGCTGAGGTGAAAACGTATTCTGCTGAGTTTATGTGAGCAAGATTTGTTTTACAGCAGCATATTCTGATATCCAAGCATACATAAGAAAATCTGTAATTTCGGAACAATTTAATTTCATGACTACCTATAGCACCTGCATTTTTTCTAGCGTGTTGTGCATGTTTATTGTTTTGTGCTCATATTGCATTGTTCTATATTAAAGCTGAAAACTAGACAAGTACAAGTTGACTTATTAAGTTCATATCAACACAACTGTATTTCATGTAAGAAAATACATTTTTTTTCTTTTTCTTTTCAGGATCTTTTTTTGTGTCGCCTTTGGAAAACCTGCACACAAATAATTAACTTTTAGACCCTGGTCTGATACTGGATAAGCAAATGTAAAAATCAAATTCAGCCAAACATTTAATCAGTTGGGGTTTATTGCCCAGTTAGTTTGTCAGATTTTACTTTTACATATTACCAACTCTCTAAACTCTGGAAAAAAATAATTTTGCATACTGAAGGTCACAAAATGCGTCATCGGATTTCTAATGTTTAAAATTGCATTTAATATGATGCACTAAATAATACTGCACCAATGTCAACCATGGAGGATTGGAGAGATGTTTTGGCACTTTGATATTTTCCTTTATCAAGCAGCCTTAACATGAAGAAAGACTAAAGGTCCATGCTTACAACATACACTGCACTGTTTGGCATTACTATAAACTCATTAAACAGAACCAGCAGGAATGTATAAGTTGATTGTAAGGACATGTTTAATGAAATGTGTCTGTTTTAAAAATTCTGCTAATTTGCAACACAATGAGTATTTAAAACTGTTTAGTGGTTGACAGTAGAATTAGCAATTGAATCACATTTTTTGTCTACTATATCAGCGATACTCAACCCCCAGGCTGCAGAGAAAAAAAACATGTTTTTTTTTCCCATTGTATTTATAATCTGATTCTAAAGAAAGTTTTATTTTGGGAAAACTACTGGATTCTCCACCACATCAGACTCTTTCTTGACGCATTTCAAGTTGCTTGGTCATGTGTCCATCCAACTCCATCTGCTTCCTTCTTAAAGTGGATGCACTGACTACTAAATTGACTCTCCCCCCCCCCCCCCCCGCACCAGCTAAGTTAACTTAAAAAAATGTATTTGAAAAGTTTCTCCTAATGGAAGAGAGCCAATGAGGAAAAAGAAGTTGAGCAAAAGTAAAAAAAAAACATGCATTTAACAGACGAAACCAGGAGTCATTACTCTAAATATGGATTTACTGTGACTGTCATTCCCCACAGACCATAATAATAATGCATCATATTCAGCAATCTGCTATCTAATGTAACAATGATGGTACTAATAAATTTTCGCAAATGCTGGATCCAGTTTTAGTAAGTTTTTTTTTTTTGTTTTTGTTAATTCTTCACACCTTAAGAGTTGGACGAGGCTGAAGTTGGCGTCTAGTTTTTTTTTAGCTTTAAGAGAAATTCTATACCACATTTTAATGGTTGAGACACAAAATCTTGTGTATGAATAAAGTTTAAACCACCTGCAGATATTTCACGGAGAATGGACACTTTACCCTCAAACATCCTAGTTTTAACTTTTTGAGTTGTATAACTGACGAAATGCAATTGTACAGACTATTTATGTGAAGCAACGATGATAATAAGTTAAAGATAATGTAGTACTGATTTTACTTGAAAGTAATAAAATGTAAACGTTTTTTCTTGTGTTTACTATTTGACCAATACATTTTGTTTTGGCTTAAGGAACAAGACATGTATGTACATTATAACTGACTTTTCTTTCAGGTTTTCTTCCAAAAACACATACATTTATCCTAAAAAAAAAACTGCAATTGAAATTGTTCCACTACATGGTGGGCGTGGATGATGGTCTAAGGTAAACTTTGAAAGTCACTTTCAGTCAAGGCTACCTTCAAATGTTATTTGAGGCTTGGCAGCAGACTTCCATGACAGGTTGTGCCCCTGCTGCCCTGGTTGCTACTTGGCCCTCCTTTACTCTGTGTGCTGAAATCACCGCTTGTTACTGGCATGCCTGCAGAGAGGCTATATGTGGGGGGTCATGGGAGGGTGCAGGCTGTTATGTTTGCTGTGGGTGGGTTAAAAACATCCAATCAAAAAACACTGTTTACGTTTTCTTTTTTCCAACTTTATAGTGAAGACATTTCTAATAGATGCATTTGTTAGTGATAGCAACACCATGTTCAAACAGCAAAAAAAAAAAAAAAAGTAAAAGTTCCACAACATATTTGTTGATCAATTCTGTAAATGATCTGTATTTTTAAGGTTTTGTTTTTAGCTTCTAAACACTTAAAAGGAAGTATTTTTAAATCCATTATAATGCACCCTCGCTATTTCTGCCCAACGGGGGATGACGGCACAGCTAGCGCCTGCCATTACTGCAAGACATTGCTGATACTGAGGCTATTAAGCCTCGTTCTGAAACCAAAATGAGGACTGACACTGTAACAGTGCTACATGCTACTGTATGACACACTGCATCTTCATCCGTCCTCTCTGAATGCCCGTTTCAGATAGGAAACCATAAGCCTAACAGACTTTGTCACTTCAGGGGTGGATTTAGGATGGGGAGGCATGCGGCCCCGTAGTCGTCTTCCGACACATAAAAATCACACCTATATGCTTGTCATGTGTGTGTGCACTTGCTGACAGGTTTGCATGGCAGAATGCATTGGCAACAGAACGACAGAGACGGTGCCAAGTGTTTTCACCAAGATTCAGTTACGTTTTACTATTCTTGTGCCATCCTTACACCACAGCTTTCCTTAAACGGCTTAGATACACATTACATTTGATTCGTTTTATTTAACTTTTACTCAACCAAAGAAAAACTGGTTTTAAATGATTTTACAATAGCAGCAGAGCATTAAAATATAGTCATTATTCAAACAAAGGATTTTTTTTTAGTTTAGCACAAGGCAGGAAATGATAGCTAAGGCCTGAAGCACAGTGGTGGTGCTAGAACATTTAATACAGGGGGGTGGAAGGTGGCATTACAAATTATAGGTTAAAAAAAGATGCATTTCAAACAGTTTTATTGTTTTTGATATTAAAACAGCAGTTCTCCTGGCTTAGCTGGTATTACTAATGTAAAGCAGTTGCAAAACCTAAAAAATGTGTAGAAATTCTAGAAAGCCCAGATGGGTCGGCTTACACAATACAGGGGAAAAGCAAATAATTTAAAAATGTTGCTTTTAGTTTCCTGTAATGCTTAAAGAAGCTTGTATTGATTTCTTAATCTTTGTCATTTATGATACTATTTCTGACCCCAAACTTGGGGGACAAGGTTGAGGCTTTTTGCGGGTGAAATCATTGACTGTACATGAGAACTGGACTGGTTTTTATATTCTGATATATAAAAACCATAGAAAATGGTTTTCTTCTGGCTCCAACAAATGAAGTCAATTCAGTCACCATTTCTTTTGTGGGGGGGATACAAACGCCGCCATGTTGGAGCCAGATGACGGGAGTGAGCATTGATTAGTTGAGTTGGTTTGAGTCAATGCTTCTCTGGCAACCTCCCTCGCCAATCAGGAATGAGCTTGTTGGAAGTCCACACCCCTGAGGCTCAACAGAATCTGTCAATCAAACATTTCAACATTCGGGGTGGTGGCCAGGAGGCACCACATTCTTTTGAGGCATGTAATTGGTCCGTTTATACCTTTAATAACTAGGAATAAAGAAAAATATTTTAAAAAAATAGGCTTGTCAAGAACATGTTTGAACAGTTATCAGAGCAAAAATAGTCAGAATAGTCTGTAATAGATTTTGCCTTCTTAAAACCAGCAGGTACTTCCTGTTGAGAATGTGACGGGGAGGGGTCACTCAGTCCAGTTCTCTTGTACATTTATTCCGAATACACATATTTACATATTGATAAATAACCTGCTAGCATGTACCAATTAAGGTTTAATTACTTTTATGGCATTCAGTTGGCTGTTTTGTTGTCAGACAAACTTCCACATGGAGAACTAAAGGCCTGAGATAAAAGCTCTTTGAATATAAATGCATTCTATGAAACGAACTAATGAAAACCAGCTGTGGTTAACACATTCATGCATATTTAAAGACTTGCCAACTTTAGTTGCTGACACAAAAACTGCACACGCAGTCGCTCACAGGGACAGAGTGAGCACCTGCTGGGGACGTCTGTGGGTCTGGATATGACCTTGTCAGAAGTCTGAGGAGATTAATTTTCCAGGCCTGTTTTCTTAGATAAAATGTTGAAATTAGAGGCAGGAGACACAGGGAATAACTCGGAAAATGATACACTTTTCAGAGGGATTAAATAAATCGGCCCATTTCTCTCTCCCTTCATTTGCCCTTTGTTTCAAGCCCATGTTTTTTATGGAAATGAGACTGCTAGTCTTGTCGGAAGGTATGGCTGCCGCGAGAATATCCAAAAGAAGACACTTGGTAGGGGGGGAAAAAAGTCAATGCAAAGGTAATCAGGGCAAAAACAGGAAGCTATCTGAGTAATGTATCCTTCAAAGTAATTTCAGTATTTATGGGATTCACCTTCAAAATGTAATGTGGCGTGCAGGTAGAAAAACATGGGAAATGAGAAATCCACTGAGGACAAGTGGAAGGCAGAGAGACAGGGAGAGAAAAATCCAAGGAGGGAGTCATAAAGTAAGTCATCTCTGCAGCCCGTCACCCAGACAGGTCTTCCATGACCTCCAGCACCGCTGCCCTTCACATCTGACATAGCTAGGAGGACACGCTGGAAATAGGAGGCTGTTTCAACCCTCTCCGCATTTGAATGCGCTTATAATGTCTCTGTCTGGATGAGAGCATCTGTTAAATGACTGAATAGTAAGTTGTGTGCTGAGGACAGCGCGGTAGCAGGGCAGATAAAGGAGCTTTGTCTTAGTTACATTTCAGCAGGTAGCAGCATGGCTTAGACTGCCAACAGGTTTTGCTACTGTGCAAGCCTAATGGTGGATGACTGAGGGGAGGAGAGGGAGTCGCTGGTGGAGGAGATGCGATTTTCCACTTGTCCAAACAGTTTTCTGTGAAATCATGACTTGCCTCTGATGTTTTCCAGCAAATGCATTTCCACACACAAAAATATGCATTATTTGTCAAATGGCAGTTATTCTTCTGATGACTAAAAATTCATGCTTTCTCACAATGACGGCTGTGCTTATGCTTTGTATGTACAATAATGCGTCTTTGTGCTTTTCCTCTCTAATATTATATGACATGGTTTGGGAAGATGGATTTATTGTGCTGACAGAAAGACAGAAATGGAACACGTGTTAAATGTTTAGTTTAAAAGCAAAATGATGCCACCTGTCAACTGAATGAATATGTCACTCTTCGTGGCAGGTGGAGAGGTAATTTTCTTTCAGCGTAAAAAAAGATTTCTGATAAGTGGCTGCTGAATGGTACTTACTTGAAATTTCTTGTAAACAGTAAAGAGGCAGGTTTACTTTGAGTGTCACCATTTCCACAAATCATCCTCAGCGCTTAGAACGTTATGGTTACTTTTTATTTCTCAGATGTTCTTGCATTTGCAGTGCTGTTGAAATGTAAGTTGTTGTTCTTCCTAATTTCTGAAACCATCACTAAGCACTAAGTGCCTCGACTGATATCCTAAATGATGGATCTTTGTTTTTAAGTAGATGGATCAGCTTTATAGCTACAATGTAAGCTTTTGAAAGCACTGTAATCCTCCTGCAATTTATTTGTCATTGTTTGTTCTGTAAGTGATCTGGATCCCAAACTCTAACTCATATAAATGACATGTGGAGAGAAAAATTGGACATGAAGCTCTATCTGTGGACAAAGAAAATTCTGCACTCACCATAAATTCTTGATACTTTTATCTTGCATTATTTGATGTATTGCAAAAGTGGTCTTTTTTTTAAATAAGTATGCTGTTTTTTGCACAAACCAAACAACCTGTGTGGTTTTCTAGGACATAGTTTCTGCAGAGCGCCAGTAGTTCATTAGAAATTCACCTCTGAGTTGTGGGTGGGATTGTTTGCATGGAGTGACATTATTTCCTGTCAGGCTGACAGCTATGTCTGGGAGACTCATTTCTTTTTCGAAAATATTGTTAGTTTAATTTTGCACCCAAAAAAAATGCATATAGGGGAATAAAGATGGAAATTAGCTTAAAAGGCTATAATTCTACATATTTGCATTTTTGAAAGCTCTCTTTATATGATCTCCCTGTCTGAAATAAACAAACAAACTATAAAGCACTAATGGTGAGTCTATGGTCATTGTAAATTACTTAGTAGTAGAAAATAGTACATTTGACAATTTTTTGTAAAAATTACCCATCCATTCATTCCTTTTCCTGACCAGTTATATTCATGCGGGGTCACAGAGTGGCACAGCCTGTTCCCGCTACTATTGGGGGGACGGTGGGGTACACCCTGGTCAGATCAGTCTGTTGCTGGGCACACAGTCACTCCCACACATTCACACCTAGGGAAACTTAACCAATCAACCTATGAAGCATGAGTTTGGACTGTGGGGGGAAGCTGGAAAAAAATCCACACATGCATGAGAAGAACATGCAAAATCCACACAGAAAGGTCCTAGCCGGGATTTTAAACAGGGCCTTCTTGCTGTTAGGCAAGAATGCTAACCACTGCACCACTGTGCAGCTCCCCAATACTTTAGCAGAAAAATTATATGAAAAGTTTGCATTTTAATACATGTTGCACCTTTTTCCCACCTCAAGTAATTAGAGTTCATTGATTTTTTTCCCCTTAAATTTCTCTCAAATAGGTAAATCAAATGAAGAAGGAAAAAAAATTGCAATAAGTTGTATGCACCTAAACCAGGGGTCGGGAACCTATGGCTCGCGAGCCACATATGGCTCTTTTGATGGTCACATCTAGCTCGCAGACAAATCTTTAATTATACAATTAATTTAATTAGACCAGTCCTTCTCGGGCGCGATGCAATGCCAGGGGGCGCGCGGTGCTTGGAGAAAAAAAACAATATTACTATTATCTATTACTTCACAGAGTTTGTAACAGCCTGAAACCTGTGAACTTCCGTCCCTGCAACTGCGCGCTCCCGTCTCTGAGAAAGAGCGTGCAGTTGCAGGGACGGGATGTGTGAGGAAGAAAGCAGGTGGGGGGTTGTGGGCACAGGCAGCAACGTGAATCGTGCAGGGATTGTCAAAAATTAAAACACCTTGCCCATCACACAATACATCGTGTGAGTGTGTGTTTGGGTCCACGTCTGCATGTGAGTAGTCTTTCTCACATCTAAAGAACATTCAGACCTACGATCACATTTAAAGTCTCAACGCCTGCATGAAGCTGAAACTCACCACTATCAACCAGACCAGACCATCAGCAAAACCAACATGCAGCACCAGAAGTCGTAATAATGGTAAGAAATACTCATCATTTATCAGCAACAGCATAACCCTGTTATTAAAAAGAATCCACATATTTATTGTACTTTACAAGTGTTGAAATTACATAAAATGCTCACATTCACTTGTATTTTTTGTTTTAAACATATTGTTGGGGACTGAGTTGGACTGGGTGGTTGTTGTTGGGTCGCGTTCTAAATTCTGGAGTTCATTGAACGCATCAAGCAGAGATCTGTTTGGCTCTCAGTTGTGTCGCTCAGCCTGTCGTTGGACCAATGAGGTTCAGCTATGGGCCGAATAAGGACACAGGAGGGCCGATGCGGCAGTGAGGGAATAAAAAGTTGGGGGAGCGCTCTCGGCGGGAGAGATTGAGGAGTTGCTGAATTAGTTGTACGGCATTGGTTGCGGTCTACAGTAACCAGAATAAAGAACCTTAAAAGAGCTTAAGTCTCCGTGCCTCAGTGTGGGAAAGGGACGCTACATTATTGTATGGCTCTTTCGAAATTACATTTAAAAATATATGGCGTTTATGGCTCTCTTGGCCAAAAAGGTTCCCGACCCCTGACCTAAACTAAACTACAAGAAAACCAAAAGTTCCAGGTGAGGATCAACAAGAGTTGCAAAAGGAAAATAAGATTTTTGTGTTTTTTTCTCTTTGTTACTGCAGAGAATTTGGGGTTTGCATTGGACTGGCATCCAGAGCAGTTTTCTTGCAGCTGATCAGAATTCTTGGCTCGACTTTCCCACTTTTAAAACTGCTATTTAAGGATTGCATCCCCTCCAAGCTATTGTACCAGTGCCACTGTGCTAATCAATCATAGACTACACTGTGTGCGGCAGTGAGCGCCTGCGCATATGCATGCATGCACAATTTTGAATGGGTTTTTAGTTAATGCTAATCAAATGATTTTGAGTCCTTAAACATCAAACCTATTGCCAAATTGCCCTCGACACAGACACACAAAAAAAACTTGTTAGCAAAGATGTATGCTATGAGTTTATATCCAACCATAACAAGACCCAGCAGAATCACTACTCAAAGTGCTACTCTTATTGATAATATTTTTACAAATAATATAGAATACACTCATATGAGTGGATTAATGATATGTGACATAACTGATCATTTACCAGTTTTTGCACTATTTGACATCAAGGTGAAGACAAAGAAAATTATAAAAGAACCAGTCTACAAAAGATTAAGAAATGAAAAAACCATGAATGATCTAAATAATGACTTATCCAAACAAAACTGGAACTCTCTGTACAGAGAGAAAGATGTCGATATCGCTTATAAATGTTTTTTAGAAATATTTAGCTCACTTTACAATAAGAACTGTCCAATTTATAAATTCAAAAACAAATTTGCCAAATGCCCTTGGTTAACTACCAGTCTACAAAATGCTTGTAAAAAGAAAAATAACCTCTATAAAAAATTCTTAAAACAGAGGACAAGAGAAACTGAACAAAGATATAAGTCATATAAAAATAAACTAACTGAAATAACACGGTACAGTAAAAAAGTGTACTTCAATAATCTACTGAATGAAAATAAATACAACGTAAAGCGAGTTTGGGAAATATTAAATAACATCATTAAAAATGGGACAAAAAAGCGAACTTATCCAGATTACTTTACAGATGAGAAGGGTCAAACCTATGACATAAATGAAGCAGCAAACGGTCTCAATAACTACTTTGTAAACGTGGGTCCAGATTTGGCAGCAGAAATTCCAAAATGCAAAACCAACAAAGACAATAATCCACTTATCGAAAGGATCCCACACTCAATCTTTCTCTCTGATGTGAACGAAAATGAGCTGATATCAATTGTGAATAATTTCAAGAGTAAAAACTCAAAAGATTGTGAGGATATAGATATGAAGGTGGTGAAAAAAGTAATTTATAGTGTATCTAAGCCTCTAACATACATATGTAACTTATCATTACGAACTGGGAGATTCCCAAACCAAATGAAAATAGCCAAAGTGATTCCTATCTATAAGAGTGGAGACAAACACCAATTTACAAACTATAGACCTGTTTCTCTTCTTCCGCAATTCTCAAAAATTTTAGAAAAAATATTCAATGATAAATTAGCTTTATTTATTGAAAAACATAACATTATAAATGAAAACCAATATGGTTTTAGAGAAAATAGATCTACCTCATTGGCTATCATTGATGCTGTGGAGGAAATCACAAGTGCTCTGGACAAAAAGAAATATGCAGTTGGAATTTTCATTGACTTAAAAAAAGCATTTGACACTCTCAATCATGACATCCTACTTGACAAACTGGAAGTGTATGGGATAAGAGGACTAGCGCTAACTTGGGTCAAAAGCTATTTAACGGGAAGAAAACAGTTTGTCAAGATGGATGAATATACATCAGAAACCAAAGAGATAAGTTGTGGTGTCCCACAAGGATCAATTCTGGGCCCGCTGCTTTTCAATATTTACATAAATGATATATTCAATGTTTCAAAGCTTATGAAACTCATATTATTTGCTGATGACACAAATATATTCTATTCTACAGACAATTGTAGGAAACTTATCAAGGTGGTGAACACAGAGTTAAACAAAATAAAATCATGGATGGATTACAACAAATTATCTTTGAACCTAGATAAAACCAAAGTGATGTTTTTTGGAAACTACAATGCAAATAAAGAGCTCTCAATTGAAATAAATAATGTCTTAATGGAAAGTGTTACAGAAATCAAATTCTTAGGGGTTTTTATCGATGACAAACTAAGTTGGAAGCCACACATCAGACACATACAAACTAAAGTCTCAAAAAGTATTTCAATCGTAAATAAATCTAAACATATATTAGAATACAACAGTAGATATTTATTGTACTGCTCCTTAATATTACCATATTTCACCTACTGTATAGAAATCTGGGGGAATAATTATAAGAGTTCACTACATCCTCTCTTTTTACTTCAAAAACGAGCCATCAGAATTGTACATAAAGCCGGATATCTTGATCATACAAACAATCTATTTTATCAATCAAGACTTTTAAAACTGCATGACCTTGTGGATTTTTACACTGCGCAACTTTTATACAGAGCCAGTTGGAAATCGTTACCATTCAATATCCAAAAACAGTTCTTAGAAAATGAAGGAGGCTACAGACTGAGGGGATGTAGGAACTTCAAGATCAAATTGATAAGAACCACTAAGAAAAGTTTCTGTGTGTCTGTGTGTGGCACTAAACTTTGGAACGGTTTAAGTAATGAGCTCAAAAAATGTTCAAATATTCAAAAATTCAAGAAAATGTATAAAGAAACTCTTATATCAGGATATGAAGATAAGAGGATTTAAGGATCAACAGGTGGTGAATAATTCCAAATACATGTGTGAACTTGATTGTGGTGAAATAATCAAAGCTCTTTTAATTACAACCAATGAGTGTTATATTGTAATGTGCAATAATGATTACTGAAAGGGTTAAATAACAACCAATAACTATTGATTTTGTTTACTTGATCTGCAATGTGTAACAATAATTACTGGTTTAATGTGATAATGTGTTCTAAAGATAATCAATTATTATTACATATCGGTATCGTTACTGTTTACTGAAATCATGAATGAATGTTTTCTGAAGATCATCAATCATTACTAGGCACTGGATTTTGTTACTTCAAGAGAATCTATCGGATCAGAACCGGAGTTAAAACACTGTAAAACTATCAAATGAATTAACTCAGTAGGGGTGGGATTATATAAGCTTGCTTCTTCCCACTCCTTTTCAAGCAATAAATCAAACTCTACTTATACTTCAGTTAATGATCACTGTATTTAATTAAGCAAATGTGATTTAAGTGACATTTTTGTTTTGTTTTCTGTCTTTTTAATCTATGCATTTCATCATTTATGTAATGAGTTTGATAAATATGTGTAATTTCTTTATTGCTTTGACTACAATGCTTGAAATAAATTAATAAATCAAATCAAATCAAATCAAATCAAAGATAATGTGCTGCCCATTATTTTAAACAGCAGTGGTTTGCCAGAATGCAGGATTATCTGCTCCTTGTGCAGCAGATGCACAGCATAGAACAGGGTGAATCTTCACTTCTATGCTGCCAGTTATAGAGACACGTCTTTGAACTATATATCAAAATTTAAAGCTGAACAAAATGTGCTTTCTTGATGCAATATACAATATTTTGACATATAAAAGCTAAACACCTCAAGATGGACTTTTGTTCATTCTGGCCCAACAATTTCTGTAAACCTTTGATATTGTAGATTTCTGTTATTACAAAAATGATAAAAAAGATTTAATAATTGCCGTTCACGTTTTTTCATACATCCATTGGAAAATAATTCTCTGCTTGGTTCTTTGTGTTTAGATGGATCTTTTTTCTTTTAGTTATTCTTTAAAAAAAAAATCACATAAAAAGTTTTATTTAAACACAATAATTAAAGTAGGTGGAATTCAAAGCTTATGTATTTAAATTAAAATACAATTCTTGCCACCTGATGACCTAAAAGGCTGAACCTGACAAGTACCAACAACAAATTAATGACTGAAAATGTTTTTATTCTTTTTTGGATTTGGTCATTATGCAAACATTAACTTTGCTTCTGTTTTAGATGCTTTTAGACACTCTGGTGCCTACATCACTATGGACTAGTTTGTCCATCTGAAAGGAAGGGTCCTTGCCTTTGGCAAACACAGATTCACTTTTTTATTGTAAAATTTGTAACGAGTAAAATCCAAACATGTGTAATACATAAACATCTGATAATATGCGTTATGGTACTTGCAATTTATTTATTTATCATGTATTAATGAGGTAATCTTTAATTTAGGCTTTTTGTGACACTATTTAAGTGTATTCAAATTAAGAAAGTGAGTTGAGGAATTTCTGATGAGGGATGGAGAAAAAGCAGTTTGCGATCAAAATGTTTCTAAAATATCAGATCAGTTGTAATCTGTTGATTAGTGTCTCAGTTGTTTGACGTTTGGTTATTTTTGCACTGACATTATGCATGCCCAAAATAGAACAGCTTTAGAAATAAATTTAAACATCCTAAAAATTTGCATGCATCTGTTCTATAACTTTATGATGAGACTGTGGAATAAACTTGCTTTGAAGTGTCTCTCTATAAAGATGATTTGGACGGGCAGCTTGTTTTTCATTTCAAACACAAATTACACAGAGCAATCTGTTACATATCTGTTGTAGAAAGCTATAAAATGATCATAGTGCATCATCAGATGTGAAGGAACAGGCAGCGTTTGAAAAATGTATTGTTTTTATTCTAGCAGCCAAGCACTTTCAAGGCACCCCCACACAGCTGTTTTGAATGCCCCTCGGTTGCCAGATTTGAGAATAATTATCATGGCAAATGCACAGGTGCTGCAGAGACAGAAGAGGTGAGCAAACTGGTTCAGTAGATGGCCTAACTGATTTTACTCGTCGGCATATTTCTAAGAAGGTCCGTAGCAAGAAACATTGTAAAACTAGGACAAGTATTGGAAATGCATTTTAAAACATAAACTTTTCGAAGTTGACTTTTTACCTGATCAGCCAATTGAAAAATACACACAAAAATACATGTAACTATTACTGGTTCAGTACACCATGTCCAAGTGGTGAATAACAGGTGTTTGCATTCAACTGTTGCAGTGTTATCTAACTGCTTGCCTCACCCAAGTCTTTGGAATTTTTAGGGGAAGAAAATTGAAAAAGATATATATATATATATATATATATATATATATATATATATATATATATATATATATATATATTCATCAAGGACGACCCTGATGAAGGTGGAAGACATTCCACCGAAACATGTCGGTACGTTTTACATTGCAAGACAAACCAGAGTCTGATAAAAAATAATTTAAATACGCAAGAATGGCTATGGATACCGACTCAGAAATGGGGCCAACATCAGTCACCTCCTCTACATGGATGACATCAAGCTATAAGCTAAGAGCGAGCGTGACATTGACTCCCTGATCCACACCACCAGGATCTACAGTATTGACATCGGGATGTCATTCGGGCTTGAGAAATGCAGCCGGGTGGTGACAAAGAGAGGCAAGGTAGTCCACACAGGAGGGGTCTCACTCCCAGAAGGAACAATAGCAGACATCGAGGACAGTTACAAGTACCTTGGAATTCGCAGGCAAATGGCAGCCTGGAGCAGGCAACAAGGAAAGCTGCAAAAGCTAAATACCTCCAACGAGTAAGGCAAGTCCTGAGAAGCCAGCTCAATGGCAAAAATAAGACCCGGGAAATAAACAGCTGCGCACTGCCAGTTATCAGATACCCTGCAGGAATAATAGGATAGCCAAACGAAGAGATACAGACCACGGATTTTAAAACACAAAAGATTCTCACCATGCATGGAGGGTTCCATCCCAAATCCAGCACTCTGAGACTGTATGCTAGCCGTAAGGAAGGAGGCCGAGGACTAGTGAGCGTAGAAGCCAGCATCCAGGATGAAACATCCAAGATGCATGAATACATCAAGCTCAAGGCCCCAACTGACAGTGTGCTCAGTGAATGTCTCAGGCAATGGAGAGCAGAGGATACAGTGCTGGAGGACAGATCCTCATGGGAGGACAAACCCCTGCATGGGATGTACCACCGGACCATAACTGAAGTGGCTGATATCAAGAAGTCCTACCAATGGCTAGAAAGGGCTGACCTACAGGACAGTGTGAAAGAAGCAAGCTTATATAATCCCACTCCTACTGAATTCATTCATTTGATAGTTTTAGTTTATTTATATATATATATATATATATATATATATATATATATATATATATATATATATATATATATATATATATATATATATATATACAAACACACACACAGAAAGAGAGGGAGACTGTTAAAACATTACAAGTAATTCAAAAGTAATTTTGGTGTGCTTAAGGTTTAGAAAAAGCTAATCAAAACAAATATTTCTGTTTTTTTATGACAACCATGCATTTATACATCTTACAAATTGGTTCATTCAAACATAATGTTAATGTGCAAATTTATGGAATTCTTTTCTGCTGTGAATTTGTGTTGTTCAAAGTCAGTTTAAAAACTGGCACTGACTGCAGGCTCCCTTACTGGAAAGCTGGTGGTGGCTGCAGTAATTAAACCAGTTTGTGTTTTGTGGGAAACTGCACAAATGAATTTTCCATAGATGACAATAAATAAATGTGAACAGACCAGCTGAGACCATTTCTGCATCAGAGGCTCTCCATGGTTAAGACCAAACCAGCAGATGCGTTTTACACCACCTGGCTGTTGCTTTCCACAGCACACATCATTTAATCACTGACCCTTTGGTCTTTACAGGGGAGCAGAAAGAAGGGGTTGGAGAGAAGACGATAGTAATAAATACTCTGAAACAAACTGGGAATCTATGAGATGTCACAAAAAACTTTAATTTTAGTATCTTAGTGAAGGAGAGTTAACACATTGATGTAAATACTTTAAAATTTGAGGTAAATTCTTACTTTTAACCCTTGTGCTATATAGGCACTTTAACATTGGGAGTGGGGTCATCTAGACCCACTAGACAGTGCGCTGAACCTTTTTTCTTCGATGATTTGTGATCTTCACTGGTTTCCATGGATTACACGAAATCCTCTTCACCTTTATCCACCTTTGTCATGGTAGGGATAACACGTCAATGGTCATCTTGACCCCATAGGATAGCACAAGGGTTAAGAGAGACTGTGTGCCTGCACACTGTACTTCTGTAGTCTATTTACTCTTAACCAGAAACAAAACATCAAAAACAACAAAGGAGAGGACAATATCTCCTCATTCTCGATTTGTCTCTCTATGTGACTGTCATTTAATTTTAAAGCAGACTCCTGTTCATCTTATGTGTTGCTCTCAATGAAGCAGAAAATAAGGAAAAAACCAGGTGTGAGCATTACTGAATGTGAAAGAGAAAAGGAGAACCAAGTAAAACAATAAACATCAAGTAAATAGACAGCAAATGTAATAGGCTGTACACAGCATTCTCCAGGATAATCTCAGTCATTCGTTTATAGCCGATAGCATCCTTATTAAATGACATTTCTGGTCTTATGTTGTATATGTATCTCACTACAATGCTTCCTCAAACTTCCAAAGTTGTCTGAAATATTAGTGTTGTAACATGTTAAAAGCTAAATACATATTAAATACAAATAATGTCCAAAAAATGATTATACCGCTATGCCTTCAAGACTAAATAATTTTTGAATTTTAGTTTAGACTCAGAATCTTTGGCTGGAGTCTGTGATTGGCTGTGGTCTGTGGATTATTTTTGGGGCTGCTGGCTAAACTACTTCTTGCAGGCTTCATTTGTGGCACCGTCTTGTACCGTTCAATTTTTTAAAAGAGCTCACATGTGCTTCATTCTAGCTACATCCATACAGCTTATGCTCCTTCAGATCATTAACTTTAATGAATGCTAAAAAAAGCATAACTCAGTTTTTGGGACTTTCAGCGGTACTTCTGTCTCTCTGTGACCCAGTTGACGACTTACTGTCCAACTTAGTCCAAGGAGGGGAAAAAACAAGAATAAAATTAGAGGAACTTTTTATTAAAATCATTAAGTTGAGGAGGAGAACGATCAGATTCTTCTCCATGTTGGTTTTGGACTCCACTTATTGATCACGACATCAACACATCATGGGCCAAAGCTGACTACCTGATAGGTTGATGCGATGTGTCTTCTTTGCCAAAGTTTAGATATTTCAACTGTGGACGCAACATGACACCCAAGTCGTGCTGCAGTTCCCAAAATGCGCTGCTTCCAGACTGACACACCGCGCTCTGATCACATCTGTACAATGACTTAACTTAGAAACTGGATGGCCCTAATGCTCAAAGCGTGTTTGGTGGGAATGTGGCTTTGAAACTGTCTCTTACCTCAATATGTCAACTTTTTTAGAGGAAGTGAAGTGGTATCGATCGGTTGGTCGGATAGAACCTTCAGCACCGATGGGGACAGATTATCCCCTTCAATTGGCATTGTAGACCTAAAAAGGTGTGACCAGTCAGACCCCATCATGAACAAATTGGGTAAAGTCGGACTGTATACAGATTTAGATTTCAGATCAAAAGGGATGGAGACTCATTTATAGGACATTGTAATCAATCAAAGCAGTGATACTGCAACCAATCTACTGTGGTTCTTCAGTTCCCAGATTCAAACCAGAAAGTAAACTGGCAATAGAACCTGTTTAGGCCTCCGTGCTTTGTGTTGTGTTAACCACCAAGACTCTGAACCCTATCAAGATAATTCAAGCTAAGTCTTTGGTTTGGATATATACCAAACAGAGAGCTTGGGCGAGTTTGGAAAACCTATCTGAACATCATCATTGTTCTGAGCTCACTGACTCACCTGCAGTTATGGAAAAACTAGAGACAACTCTGAGACTCTGAAAAAAACCTGGTTTATGCTTACAATCACATTGTAGCTTTGTGCTGCACCAAGTAAGAAACCAATCTAGTAATGGAAGTGTTTTCTGTCAGTCTCTGTGATGTCTTTTACCAGATCATGTGACACAGAGGGCACAAACACAAGGACACAGGATTAAACAATGGATTCTGTCATGTTTCATTTTTTTTAAATGACCCGCTCAGCCTGTGCTTTATTTTGTGAAAATGTTTGAGCTGTAGTTTACAAAGATGGCATTAAAAGATGGTAAAAATCTTTAACAGATGTGGGTTTTCTTTAGTCACTTTTTATGTCTTATGCTATATTTACCCAGCTCCATTACAAATAAATAAAACAAACCATTTAATTTTTACTACTGGACTTTTTTTTCCAGCAGAGCTCCTTGTGCAAGCCATTTTTAGTGTAAGCATGTACTTTACATAGGCTTACATGCTTAAAGGTTAACAAGCCAACATCATTACATTTACTAAACAATCCAAACTTGGGGCGATGCTCAAAATGCTTAACCCTTTTATTAACCCTTGGGTTAACCCTTTAAAAACATTTTTTTGAGATATTAAACAACCTCCAAATAAAAAAAAAAAACAATTTTCAACATTTTGAATTTGATTAATAAAAAACTGAACACGCTTCTAACTTATCATTTGACAATTTACATGCCACTATTTTTTTTACTAGAGTGGATAGTGAACACAAACTTAAAGTAATACAAGAATGCACTCCAAAGACTTTAGAAAGACTGGTGTGTAAAAGTTTTCTGAAAAAAAACGTCCACTTTGCCTCTTACTCTATGTTGACTCTGTCCTTGGCAACACGCGTTCAAGCTGTCCCTTCCATGAAAATGTAAATGTGAGTTTTAGGCTTCCACGTTCAAAATGCTTACATTCATGTGTAGCGACACAAGTTTCTTATGACCCTTTTCAGTCATAAAATGACCACATGGCCATTGAAAGTGTGTTGAAAGTTAAACCTGGTCGAACTTTGACCAATCAGAGACGCTGATTTGGAATTGGATGACATCCCTTTTAATTCACGGAAGTGCCAGCTGTTTGAAAACTGATCATGGAGGAGAAATTAATAATTGCGTTCAAGTATGCGGGTTTAGCACATGCAAAACGTGTCACATGCCCAGTGCGAACCAGCCTGAAAGTTTCATTGGACATAACATATTAATGCCAACAAGCTTAAGATAAATCCATCATATACAGAAAGAACTTCTATGGCAGGAGTGCAATGGTTCGAACCAAAATATATATAACAATAAAAATCAAGAGCAGGTTTAGGACTCTATACACAAGTTACCAAATGAAAGTCAAATACATTTAATATTTCATCACACATTTTCGCTTTTAATCTCATCAGCTGGGTGTGGTGTCTAAATCTATTTCCTTCTTTCTTTCTTTTTTTTTCCAATGATGTTGCTTTTAGTCAAAGGAGGCCACTGCAATCAGCCCTGACAGATTTGGAGCATGTTACAAGCCCTGTTTGTCACAGGCTGTACCTGCCACTCAAATAGCAACTGAGAGAAAGAGAGCAGGAGGTGGGAAAAAAAAGACCACATTGTCATTTACCCTTACATATCTTTAGGTAACCTGAAAAGAGGTAATTTTTAGGGCCCCCCTCCTGAGGCTTAAATAACATGCCTTGATTTTTTAGAAAAGGTCTGCAGCCCACACAGAAATACTGCTCTAATTCCATGCTTTCAGCTAATTGCCTATACTTGATGGAGGATACTTTACAAATAGTGGTTTGTGACTAAAATGAAAGACCTGGTCTTAAGGTAATTGTCAAAGAAGGTCTTCTTTGTGTTCTGGAGTTACACTTAATACACTGAACTAAAATTTAAATGCAACACTTTTGTTTTTGGTATCATTTGTCCTGAGATGAACTCTCATCTGATCTGAAACATTTTTTATAAACACAAAATAACCAGGTTTCTAAAATCTTGTTTACAAATCTGCCTAAATCTCTCATAGTAAGCACAGAGATACTGAGACGAGATCCTCAGATACTCAGCAGACATGTCACCCATTGAACACGTTTGGTATTCTCTGAATCGGTGTATACAACAGCGTGTTCCAATTCCTACCAATAGCCAGTAACTCCACACAGAGGAGTGGACCAGTATTCCACAGGCCACAATCAACAACTTGATCAACTCTACATGAAGGAGATGTGTGGCACTGCATGACACAAATGTTGGTCACGCCAGCTCCTGACTGGTTGTCTGAGTTCCCAGAAACCCCAATATGACATGTTTCAGAGTGGCCTTTTATTATGGCCAGTCTAAGGCACACCTGTGCAATCATGCTGTCTAACCAGCATCTTTATGTGGCACACCTGTGAGGTGGGATGGATTATCTCGACAAAGGAGAAGTGCTCACTGTCACAGATTAAGCAGATTTGTGAACAACATTTGACAGAAATGGTTATTTTGTGTTTGTAGAAAATGTTCTTTGAGTTCATCTCGTGACAAACGGTAGCAAAAACAAACGTTTATATTTTTGTTCAGTGCATGTACTCTTTAACATAAGTCTGTATTGGGTTTGTCTCCGAGTGAAATGCCATGTTCACTTACTTGCGTCTAATCTCTTGATTGTCTTCTGGAAATGTCTAAAAGGGACCGCTAATATTTTAATTTACACATATTTGGAAGTCTTTGCATGGCATTTTTGGGTCTTCATGTAAAGTAGGTCAGTTGATGAAAAAACTTCAAAGCAGTGATGCTTTGATCATCCTTTTACAGAATTTCCTAATCCAAATGTTGAAACTGTGACTTTGAATATTTAATTCCTTAGTAATGTATGTTTTGTAAAGATGATGAAGAAACTATTTAACAGAAGAAAGATTTTGCTGGAACAATGGCTGAAGTAAATCATAAATACATCATGCAACAACTAGACAGAGTTGATTTTCCCCCTTTTTGGTTCCTTTCGATTGTAGTATATTTCAAACGACATTGGTTCTATTAATGGGCACTTAGTCAAAAGGAATTCAAAGGAAAAAAAAAACAGAGGATGCAATCTTCTGCTTATTTCTAAAATTCTATAAACAAAATCACCTGCAGCAGGATTAGTTTTGGGGCTTGGGGTCTGCCTCTTGGTGCTCAATATGTTTGCCAAAAGCCCCAGCTGGCCTTCTCAATATTTGGACCAGGTACTTCAGGTCCCAAACCACCAAGATCAAGCCTTGCTTTCATTTTACTCTCTTTCCTTTCATGAATCCATCTGCCCATCTACAAAACTTGACTTTTCTCCGGTCTCCCTTCTCAGTGTTTGGTCACAAAAGAAAAGTATGCCCCTAAAGTAAAACTACTTTGCAGTTTAAATAGCTAGGACACACGCTCCCGTTCACTTGTGTTGTATCCCACAAGCGAATGCAGCTTTACTGACTGCTCTCCAATCATATGACCGAGTTTGGTTTTCATACATTCTGCTTTTTGCACTGTAATCATTTCCTGATTGAAGACCTCAAAAGTGCAATTTTTCAGTATTTTTAAATGACTTAGCTCTGTTTGCAAACAGTAAGCACGCTAGTTAAGCTGCAGGAGCTGCAAATGCAGCTAGAGGGTCTTTGTCAGCTTTGAATGCAGCACACGCAAGTAAAAAAAAAAACAAAAAAGGTCATTGCAATGGTAGTTTAACTTATGACCTACATTTTAACTCATTTTTTAACTGTATTTTTCTGTCAGAATAATATCATGCTACACAACTCCAAAAATAAAACATTTTTCAAAGTCTTGTGATCTGGATTTTAACCCTGTTTGCTGTTAACTTTTCAACACATTAAAGTTCCTCTCCAAAGATTTAGTCATTAGAAGCTGCAACTCATTTTTCTGAATGTGTTTATTTACGTCAAGCGCAAACACTGACTTGATCTGACACTATTTGCCTGTGC
Source organism: Oryzias curvinotus (assembly GCA_023969325.1). NCBI lineage: Eukaryota > Metazoa > Chordata > Actinopteri > Beloniformes > Adrianichthyidae > Oryzias > Oryzias curvinotus. Next base: position 13,888,043 of record CM043715.1, on the reverse strand, counting down.
ACTATTTATCATTATGCTTGTAGAACACATCCTACAGCATTTAATATTCATTACTCCAAACTCTATAAAATAAACAAGTAGAGAGTAAGAGAACAGGCTAAAATGTTCTAACATATTTACACATACACTGTACATGCCTTGTAAGGATATGTTGGACCTGATGAAAACCGGTTGTATAATACCAAGCATATCAGAAAACATAGTCATATTTGCCTTTACAGGTGGATACAAGCTTTCTGCAGGCAAAAAAAAAATGGACAAACCAGCATGAGGCACGAAAGTCGCCCGCACAAAATTTCAAGGTTGTAGACCGCTCTGTGAGCCTGCACAGCGAAATGTTCATGCATTTTTATTTCTACAGGTATGCCAACAGGTCGTAGCAAACACTTGTACAACATGTAGAGGTGAGTTAGAGCGAAGTAGGTGAAACACAGACCCATTGCACGCATTTTTTCCAAAGCCCCCTCAAATCCTGAGCAAGGAGTCCATGAGTGCTGTTCATGTGATGAGCACCCTCCTTGCATTCAGTCTGAAAGAAATTAGGAAATTAGACAATAACATTGTAGTTGGTTGTGGGTATCCTACAGGCATTCTACATGCACTTCCATATTACCTGCACACCCAGTGGAAGCAGCATTTACATGTGATCAGTGAGGAACCAGTCAGCACCAACAACTGCGTAAAGGCACTGTACCACAGCATCAGCTGTACGTCACAAGTACTTGCAACTTACATTATCCTTACAAATACTTTAAGATACACTTGCCACACCTGACATCAAGCACTAACGGGCTGTAACGAGTTAAACGGGTTGTCAAGGTGTCTAGGTGTGATGAGGTTTCTGTTGTTTTTGCCTCTGAATGACGTTGAATTGGTTTCCTATTCTTAAAGAATACTTGCAACAGTGGATGCAGTATATATTATCTGGTAAGAAATACAACTATAGAGCTTACTTTGCTCATTACTTTATGAAAAGCTGCTTTGTGAATCTAACTTAATATATAGTTGCATTTTCTGTTTAGCCTTCTTATACATCAGAAAGTTTTTTTTTAGACTCTACTGACCAGTGAATGCATTTAAAACATTAAATTTGCATGTCTTTTCTGTGATTGCTGCAGTGTATGTTAAATTCCATATTAATGAAATAAGGATGCAGAGGTTAAGTGTGCTTTATATTAATACTTTTCAATAAAAGTGATTGTTCTTTTAGGGGAGAAACAGGAATTAATGTAATATCTCATTTTCTTTCCATTTTTAGGTAGCAATAGAATGTATTCTAGTATTCTGGTATACTTTTTAAAAATAAGCACAACTTCATGCTTTGTCAAAGGTTGGAAACCGATGCCTTGCTAAGCATTGTCTTACTCTCTGTGCAAGTGGAATTCATCTTTGCTTTGCTGGTAATGGGCAGGGGAAGGATGAGGTAGCAGGTTCAGTTGAATACCAGGTGGAATTTGTGAAGGTCACTGAAGCAGGGAGCTAGATTCTATGGTTTTCGCAGTAATTAGAAAATCTCTCCAACAACCTCTGTTTTCCTGTTTCTGTAGGTAAAACTGTTCTTGCCAGCAATCAAAACTGATAGATTAACAGGGGTCGTGCACATGGAAGCTTTTTGTCATGGTCACCAATCCAGCATCCTTAAGATAATACAAAAAAAAAATTTAAAAAACAACAGGTCCAACGCTCACTTAAGAGCAGGGTTGGAAACATTAACAAAACTGGGTCAGCAACATGCAGACGACAAATTCTTGATTGTGGGGTAGATTGTAAAGCACAGAAGCAACAAAAATTGGTGAGGCCGTGCAGGAAAGCCGAAGCATATCCCAGAGCAAAAAAAATTGGTATGAGCAATGATTGCTTGAACATGTGGGAAAGTCACGAGTTTTTATGTGATTGGTTCTGAACAATCATTTTTGTCCTAAAAACTGTCTAAAAATCACCACAGAAACAGAATGACACCACCATAAAAGACCCAGTTTTCAAACATGCACTTTTTAAAGAGCACCACGTGACGGGAGCCGCAGTGTTACACGCCCACAAAGAAAACCCAAAATTCTAGGGGAACTGATTTACTCTGAATCTCCATTTGTAAGTTTGTAATTTTATTTTACAAAAAAGAAAGTGCTTTATTTGATCTGCTAAGAGGAACATTTAGAATAAACAATCACACCTTTGCACAATGTGTGTGCTTTTTATGTCCTAACATTTTCCAGTGTCCAAAACTTTATATTCTTTTTAAAAAAAAAAAATTCTTGAATAAGACACATTTGAACTTACTTAGTTTTGAAAATACATCCTCAAAAAAAAACCTAAATTGAACTTAATTTCAGTTTTATGACTTATTGAAAACTACGCATTGAAACAAAGTTAAGTCGAAAAGAAAAAAAGGCGAGCAATAGAAAAGCAGCTGCTGCAAATCATTAGCACTTGATGAATTATCCATTAGACTTCTGCTCTTGTAAACCTTTATGAATGTAAAAGTTTTGTCAGATCACTGCTCTGGTGCTTTCAGCCTCAACACGGTGTCAAGAGGTGAAGACAAAAACAATGGTATAAGAGAAGCAATTAGTGCTGCATATATGTTCCTCTACAATGAAAGTATTGCCTAATTCTCCTCGTGACAAAGATTATTTAAAAAGTCCGATTTTACAGTAAAAATACTCAAATTCACCCCAACTTTAGACTGCAAAAAAGTTTAAAAATGAAAAGGAGTTATGTATCAGACTCCACAGGCTTACCGACCTGGCAAAACCTGTGGAAAGACACTTACAAAAGATGGAGCAGTAATCGATTATTCTAATAGGAAGAGGTGTATTACATATAAGAACAATGACCAAAACAAACAAACCTGCATCTGCAAACAACAAGTCCTCTGAAACAATGTCCCTTGGGCAGATAAGACCAAAGTAGATTTGTCTGACTTTAGTGGCCATGTTTGTGTTCCATATTTATCTAATACATAAATATGAATTCCTTGATGTTGTTGTGTTAACTTAAAAATGCATCCATCTAGAAGTTTTTACAATCATCTGTCCTGAATGCGTAACCCTGCTCATAGTTTTGAATAATTAAGGCCATGTCAGAATTCATGCACTACTCTTGAACCCCCACTAAAATAATACTTAGTGCGGGACAATCACATGCCCTGGATGTTAATGCCATGCATAGTCACTACTTTTATTTATTTATTTATTTTTTTAATGGCAAAAAGGACATCACCTATTTGACAAATGACCACTGTATCATTTGATGATGGAAACTTGGATGATGTTCCTGACAAAATAGCCTTATATGGTGCACTAACTGGGGATTAGTGAAGTAATTCAGTTTAAGCCAAAGAGTCGGTTTAAAAAAATTAAATAAAAAAGAATAAAACAAAAGTCCAGACCTCATCTAACATAATGTGGTGCGTTGAGAGTATTAGGGCCAGATTAATGCCCAAATCCACAAAACCTTAATATAAACTTGTGGCGGAAAATTAAAATTGATTTTTTTTTATATTCATTTTTATTTAAACAAACAATTCAACGGAGCAAAGATGAAAAACTCAAATTGTGACAAATCTAAGAAAACAGTGACAGTGGCAAATCAGAGGACCTACTACAGCAGGCCACAGGCTCACTGCTCAGCTCCATTCTGATGCATCCACTTGCCGACGAATAGATCCTAGTATGTCTCAAAACTGTATAGCTGGATTGCACCAATATTACTCGCCTAATATTGCACCGTTAATGTTAGGTTGGGGTTATGAGGGGCTGTAAGATAGCAGACAAAAACAAAAGAATGATGGGAAATCAGGTTGCTCTGCGCTAATAGTGCCGCCTGCAACTCAGAGGAAAATTTATACTGAACCCCTAATGCTCTGCAAAACTATGTCCTAGAAAACAACAGTTTGGTTGTTTTTTGCTACATAATCATAATTAAAAGACGACTGGGAACACTTCTAAAATGGATTTAAAAAAATGATCAGAGTGGGACTAAAAAACTGGGATTTTTCCAACTCAAAATGCAATAATTCCCTCAGAATCAACTGAACCATGAAGGTGCGTGGTATTGCCTGAAATGTTAGACTCTTTTTTTTGCCTTTGAGTTGAAATTGACCTCTTGCCATATATACATTCACCAGATGTTTTATGTTTTTGCCAAAAATAAAGGAAGGGGGAAAACTGTTGCATGTCTCTGTACTTCGAAAGTTTTTGAAAACTCTTCTTTGCCCAAAACAAAAAAAAACTTTTAGCAAAATTGTAAATAAACCACATGAAGAAAATGTCTTTCATAACTCCTTTCCTAGTGAGCATTTTACAAAGTGAAAAGATACAATCTGCCTGAAAAGGCAACTGCAGCTAACAACTAATCTTATTTACATCAATTTTAGGTCAAGCATGATGGATTGAGATTCACACAGTTTGTAGTGCTGATAATCTCTCCGTGCTCATCGGAATGGAAAGACTGGGGAAAGATGAGAGCATCCTGCTGTTGCTTATCCCTTCACAGTATGGTCCCCACACTGATCAGAGGCAATGGACACAGGTGGAGATCTGGAACCGAGTCAAGATCAGTACTCAGACAGAAATGAAACACTTTGGCCTGAGCATCAGGAGTTGGATTTAGCCAAGGCAGGAATTGCTGCCCAAATGTCTTTTCACTGTTTTTGATTCCATGATTTCCTCTCATAACGATATCAGGGACCATTCCATAGACAGAAGGAAGGCTAATATTGGACAGCCAGGCCAGACAAATAAAAGCACAGTGTACTTAGCCACCTGTGAACCAGCTGGGGAAGAGATGGCCAGAAGATGGCTTTAGGTCCACCGAGATTCTGTGATATAAACTAAATGAATAAAAAAAACAAACAAGAGCACTGGACCTGCTGCCACACCGAAAATTATACAGATCCTTCTTGTGAATTACAAATGAATGATCCGGCAGCACAATCCCGAAGCATCTGTGACTTAGTGAGTAAGTGTTCTGTGTTAAAGAGAATCTATTGGTCAAAATGAAACTGACCAGTGAGCTGCCACATGCAGACTAAACCAAGAATTTTCAGCTTTAATTAAAAATGTCGCAGCTAAATCTGTTATTAGAATTCCTGTCAAATTTCTTTGTTTGGCTCTTGGATTTGATGCGTTTCAATTTGATTCCATTTGCATGCATCCATGCAAAAGATGAGGACAGTCAGACCCAGAAAAAAAAAAAACCTAGATGCTCAAGAACTTGAGGGAAGTTTTTGACAAACTAAAATAGCTAACAAAGAGGTTCTGTTATTTTGTTAAATTTGAGTATTTTTACTGTGAAATAGCAAATTTACTTGTTATTTTACCAATCAACTTTCGAGACATGAATTGAGGCCAGAACAGAAATGTTTTAAAAACTTGTTTAGAAGTCCTGCTTGACTGTTTTGTTGTGATTAGAACTAACCAAACTCTAAGTAAATTAATCCAAATAAAATTAAAGCCAACGGTATGACTATGATACCATAATTACAAATCTGGGGCCCAAATGCATTTGCCTCTAAAACAAAAATTTTGATAAATGAGAAAAAAGGTTAGTAAAAATCTGAAAATCAGTTTCCCAACCTTATTTCTAAATTAAGATGCAGAAAAACAATCCAAGAGAATAATAATCTGGAATTAAAAGAATATTACAGTGTATCACACAGAAAACTGGCAGTTAAACAACTAAACCTTTTGTGGCGTCTATGCATGTTACAGACCAAAAGCTTTACTTAATTACACTACTATCAGTTTTTTTTCTCTCCTGCAGAAAGTAATCCACATTTACTTTATTTTTATGGAAACTTTTTTTTTTCAGGGTTTATATCAGTTCATTCAGTGCCATTTGTTCCAGTCTAACAGGTTTAAAAGAATCCCAAATGCATGGAAACCTGCCTGATCTAGCATCACTGATTCAAGTTGTAAATGGCATCATCTGTTAGGCATGAGCCCTTTGTTCCTAACTCAGGGGTCTGCAACCCATGGCTCCGGAGCCACATGTGGCTCTTTCATCCTTCTGTTGTGGCTCCCTGTGACTTTGGAAAATAGTTAGTATTTATAAAATTCAATTTTATTTTAGTTTGTTCATTTTTCATGCATTTCAAAGGCGCTGCTGGATCCATACGAAGCGCGTGCCACGTAAAAAACAGCTTCCTTAATGAATGAGCTCGTATTTATCGGGCGAGAACTGCAGAGCTGATAGCAGGAGGACACGCGGGGCGGCTTCAATAAACACTCCTGGTCTGGAGTGGTTTTCTGCCGGGAACTTGACGTGACGCGGGGCAGAGAGCAACTCTCTGATGACAGAGAATTTGTGCTCAGTGTTTTTAAACACGCATGTGCAGTGATGTATGTGCAGGGGTGCTCATTACGTCGATTGCGATCGACCAGTCGATCTTCAAGGACGTGAGTGTAGATCGAGACAGAGAAGATTTTAAAAAAAAGGTACTTCCTAAAAATCTACCAGCCAATCAAAATCCTCACCGAAAAGTACGGGACTTAATTGACATGCAGAATGGCCAATCGGACATCCTCTGATACATACGTCACTGCAGACGCGAGAGTTGCTCTCTGCCCCGCAGCACATCATGTCCCAGGCAGAAAACCACTCATAACAACCAAAGTGTTTATTGAAGCCGGCCCACACGTCTCCTCCTGCTATCAGCTCTGCAGTTCTCGGCCGATAAATACGAGCTCATCAAGGAAGCTGCGAGGCACGCGCTTCATACGGAGCCAGCAGCGCCAAATGCCTCATAATATGCCACGCTCCCCGCATTGGACTGTTTACAGCAGAGCATGAATACGATGGTTGCTGCTTTCTGTCTTTGTAATAAAACGCTTCATCTGTTAATACTAAAGTATCTTTATGTAAACTCACTGTGTAGTTTTTAATCATCAGTACATAAACAATAATGTTCAAATAAACATGTAACTAATAAACATGACGATGAAAAGAAAGAAGTACTTTTTTTTAATCTTTTCTGGACCGTGATCTACACTCATGTCCTTGAAAACGATCGCGATCGACGTAATGAGCACACTTAATATAATGTATACATACATAATATTTATAATGATGTCAAAACAGGTTGTGGCTCCGGGTGCTTTTTTTTCATTAAGGGCGGTCCCAAATGGCTCTTTGAGTAAAAAAGGTTGCCGACCCCTGTCCTAACTGTATGACGGAAAAAAAGCAGCTCCGCAAAAAAGATTTAAATACCTTGAAACCAGCGCTTTTAACGTTTTTCCTGATTAGCCTTTTAACTATTACAAATGAGGTAATTTTTCATGAAAGAAGAGGAATAGATTTGACTACTGTCCAAATAGGTGCCTTAAAAATCCATGGTCAAAGAAGATTGGAAACATATTCCAGCGATTCAACCAGATCCATCTTTTTGAGGCAAGGTGTTAATCGAATCAACCTATACTATTCTATAATTGTTTCAAAATGAAATAAATTGATGATGTCAACATTGGAAAATACAATTAGGTTTGAGGCATTGTAGTTTTACTTTATTTAACACAAAAACGACCAAGTTCCATCACAGCAAAATGAAAAACCCATCATTACAGTCCAACGCATGAAAACACTTTGCAAAGTCGTGTGACCATACAGTGTGGTAGAATGTTCTACTTTAGAACAAAACTAAACTGTGAATAGATTTCCGTTATTTCTTGTTTACTTGTTGTACACGTATTTACTTTACACTTGATTAACTTGCAAAAAAATACAAAGAATCTTGAAAACTTCACCTGCTCTGTTCAGTACTCAGGTATTTATCACTGAGTCACACTGGTTGAAGTTTTGGCTAAAGATCAATTTTAGGTCAATGAATCTGATGGAATCGGATCACTTAGAATAAACTAACATCGACTAAGAATAATATAGTCAACCACAAATTATGATATGAATGAAATCGTAAAAATGAATCATTACAACCCTATTTTCTTCTTAAAATACTGCAAGTGCAATATGTTAAGAAAAAAAAAAGTATGATTATAGATTCATAATTGTTGTCAGAAAATCACCATTTAAGGGCCTCTCAATCTAAGACATCAAGTTGTTTCCAGAGATTTAAAAAAACTGATTGTTTTGAAAGGATCAACTCAGAGCAAAAAAGGGCCCAAAAGGAAAGACCGGATCAACTGTTGCTGTGCTGCTGGAGATAAACTCTACTTTCTGTGAACACTAAAGATGTGTTTCCAAGCAATTTTCAAAATCCTGATACAGTATTGATCCTGGTTTTATTTAAGTTGTTTTTTTCTTTTTTTCCTTTCTCATGTATCATTTATTATATCAAGTCAGAACTTCAGCAAGCAATTTCACTTTCTATCTATCGCTGCTATTTTTAGAGTACCTTCACAGTTGTTGCATCAATGCTAATGTGCCAACATTGGTTTTGTTCTTTTACTTTATTCTGTTCATTGGAACTGAATACCTTACTTGAAACATTTGAAAATGTAACATTAAAGTTCTGTATTTCACCTACTCACAATTACAATAGCTAACTTTAACCCCTTGATGCATATTGATGCAAATATCAATCCTCTTCGGCTCCAAAATTTCCTTAATTTAGGATCCACTTAAATGCAAAAATGAAAATGTTTTTTTTTTATATAGTTGTAAATCAATTCAGGTCTTAAGGGGTTCCAGGGATGATTGCAGGGTAACTCCAGGCCTCGAGGGCAACATTTCTGCATGTTTTCTCAACATACCCTACTCTGGGATGTTCTAATTGGCTGCACACACCTGAACCCGGTAATGAGTCATGAGTAGGCTTGGATATCTGGAAGTCATGCAGACGCCCTGACCCTCAAGGGCTGAGGTTTTCCAAAATCCAACACTTTGCAATGTCAGAAAAGCCCTATCACACTATCATAGACACAAGTTAACAACTTACCTTGTATCAGTTAATCACAATGGACCTGAGAGAAGTCCACTGTGGTGAAAAGCATCAAATTGTCACATATCTGATTCTGTTGGAGGAGTTATTACATTTGGCCTCATTTGGAAACAGAATTTAAACATGATTAAAACAGATGCCAAGTTTAAAATACATTAACACGCGTTGCTATAGAATTTTGTTGTTATTATGGACTATGACCTCAGCACTAATGCAACCTAACGGCTGCTTTTTGGATTTGGTAAACTGAATTGACATCAATTCACTGTATTATTGGTGCGACTATAAATTATTACTCAAACATTATGTTTCAAACTGTTCCTTATTTACTGAAAAAAAAAAAAAAACATTTTAAAAACAAAAGAAAGAAACATATCAAGTATCTGTGTTAAGTCAAGTCTTTTAAATAAGTCAAGATTATTTTATCAAATTGTCTTCAGTTAAAATAAATAATGGCTTATATAGGGGACCAACAGATTACCCTACAGGGTTCCCAGTGTAAATCCCAAATTGAGCAAGCAGGGGGCAACTTTTGGAAAGGAAAAGTACTTCTAAATGGCAGATTAGGAAGACACTTCCAGTAGCAACAGAATCAATACGTACGACCATCTGGCATGAGTAAGTTGCAGTCTGAGAGGACTGGAAAGAGACAGACAGAAAAAAGTCTTTGAACATCGGGTGCAAAACAAAAAAGATGCTGTCAGACATAGACAGTCCAAAGGAAATGGTTCAGCTGGGTGAGGAATTCCAAACAAGCTTACACCTTTACTTTTTTTCTTTGCCTTTACACTGCACTTTTAAGACGGTGAATTATTCGTTACACTTGTGCAACTATAGAGACAAAAATATCATGACGCATGACTTTATTATAGCTTTTTATCAGTCCAGGACATATTAATAAGCAACGATGCCGAGTCTTCTTTTTTTTTTTTTCTTCCCAGAATCCTTTTTTTGGGAGTTTTTCCTCAATAAGAAGGAGGGTCTAAGGGATGCCCAGTGTAGCTTAGTCTATTTAGTATAGTTTAGATTAGAAATCAGCTATTGTATTTTATAACAGATTTCGTGTTGTTTAATAATTGTTGACGTAAAGCCCGTTGAGACAACTGTGCTCTGATATTGGGCTATACGAATCAAATTTAATTAAATTTAACTGAATTGAATCAAATTGTTCCCACTTTCCCTCAAGTCATGCTTCTTGAGATTTTTTCTGTTGCCTTTTAACTCCTGCTATTTGAAATGCAGGCTGAATGTAAACGACAGATTTTATTTGCAGCTGATGCAGCCTTTTTGTTTGGGCTTTAATGTATAAAATATTTCTGAAAACGTTTTGGACTTACAAAAAAAAGTGCAAAAAACTGAGGAAACAATGGTTCCAAATGTGTTTAAGACACCCAAGCTAGGGGTGGAAAACCCAGGAAGGGCTTTAAGAAATTTTGAACAATTTGCAGTGAGCTATCTCAGCCCACTGACATACCAGCACTACTGATTAAGAAATTTAATGTCTTTGAAAAAAAAGCTTCCTTTTATCTGTGCTTTCTTCTATTTTGCATCCCTTCGAGCCTGCAAATGAATGGGAAGAATCACTATAATTGGTACACTAAATGCAAATGTTCTTTCTTCTGCTTAGGATCATTGGAAAAGTCTTTAGGGAGAGTGACCCTAATTGATACTGAATGCAGCTGTAGCATCGCCATGTTTTTACAGTCAGCGGCTCCGCTGACCTTTAGATCGTAGTATGTAAATGAGTAAAGATAAAAATGTATTGGAAACAAAAACATCTTTTTAAAACCACATACAAATCTAACAGAACAAACAAGCAGAATTAACTTTTTTTTTCTTAAGAGAATTTATGACTGTTTTACATATTTCCAAATCCTTTGATAACTGATAGCACATTCACACTAACTTACTCTATTCAATTATCCAATCTAAACTGACTTCAGTCCACCCTGTGCTCAGCATTAACACTGATCAGTATTAATCTAATCAATTACAGAATCATTTGACAAGCCAAAGGGTACACAAATCTTGCACTAACTGAGCTCGCTAAAGCATGTCTTGCATTTATAATGACTACTTGAAAATATCCCTCAGCCAAAGCCATTTGTGTGGCAAGTAGGGCAGATGATTTCACATATAGAGCATTCTATTAGAAAAAAACAGCATGGCATCGTCGCTTATTATATGTTTCTGAAAGTACGAGGTTATGCTCCCCAGAGGGCTGACTTGCCCCAACCCCAGTGCACATGCTCAGTAACATAATATCCTTGGTAATATCGGCTGAGCTGTGATTGCATTCTGCCTGATATTCTGCAGTTCATTAACCTATAGCTAAAAAACTCCCCAGACAGTTGATCTAATAGAGAGGACAGTGCTCTATCCCCTCCGCTCCAATAACTAAAGAGTAAAGATAATTAGAGCCCAGTTAACAAGAGGAGAGGCAAATTTTTCTTTCCATGATATAGTTCAATTATAATTTGCTCCCAGTGGCTTTAGCATTCTTGGGAATAGTCGGCATCTATACCCATGGGTCATCTAGATACATTTTTGTGCTCTTCTATTGGATGACATTTCCACACTGTGGCAAAAGTGAAGCCTGATCCTTTGGTTATTGCATGTCAATAACCACATCTCAAATGGAATTCTTCATTTAGCTTACACCTAGAGCAGAGGCAGGAAAACTTGGCCTTTTTAATAAGGGGGTGGGGGAGTAAAGGGGAGTATAACAATGCCCATGCATAATGGATTAGCCCTGGATTGCAAGCTGAATATCAAGCAGGCTCTCCAGTACACACAGGCCACCTGAGCTTTGCTGCAACAGAGTTGTTAATGTGTGAAGAAGGCAGTGGTTGAACGCCCACCCTGACACGCACATGGATATGAAAAAAAGATAAATAAACATGCTAATGAGCATTACAGACTAGTCCCAACAACAGGAAAGGATAAACTGGTTGAACTCTGGTCTGCTTAAAAATTTCGTTTTTAACAAAAAAAGCAAAATCCAATGGGTTAACTCCGGCTTTGTTTTCTGTCTCAGACCCAGAACGCTTGTTTTAGTATTAGTCTAAAGTACTCCAAAATAACAGCTAGCAGCTATAGGATTAAGTAGCTCATATGAGAAAAGAAGACCACCGCTGGCAAGTCTTCATTTAACTGGACAAAATGTGGATCTTCTTGACTCAATTTGGGCACGTTCAGACAATGATGGCAGACTGATAACGTGCTTGTGGGCATGCGTTTGTTTTTTTGCATTCTCAATATTCTTATGACGACGTTATTCCATCACAAACTGCTCTTTTGTTACTTAGTCGTCCATTTTCTAAAATTCGCGAGTAGGAGGAAGGTTGAACTGAAATTAGTAGAGAAGAAGAAAAGGAAAAAGAAGGGGGTGCATTTCCTGCATTTATCAAGTTTTTTAGAACGATAATCAATTCAAATACTTTACAACAAAACCCCACCTACATTTTTATTTACAGTCAAGATTTATTTTTTAAATATTTTATCTATGTTAGTGATGTAACGATTCATTTAAGGATTCAAATCATCGTGTGGTGGCTGAACTGTTTTCTAGTTATTTGTGTTCATTGTGAACAACATTTCAGTTTCATAAAGTTCAGTCCACTGTTGTTTTTCCATATCAAAACAATCCAAAGGGAACATTAGTGGAACATTCTACCACACTGTGTGGTCACATTTCTTTGCTCAATTCAAAGTGTTCTCCCTGTTGGACTAAAATGATAGACAGATCATTTTTGGGTGTTACTGCATGCATGATGTCGCTGTCATGCACTTGGTTGTTCTTATATTAGAGTAAAATAAATCTACCGTACCTCAATCCAGATATTATTTTCCAATATCTATTATAATCGGTTTATTTTAGTTTGAAATGACTTTATAATGATATAGGTCGATTTGATTCAGTTAACATTTTGAATCTGACTCATCAATCTGGTCTGATAAATCAGTTATTCATTACACCCTAATCTACATTTACTACTTTTAAAAAATGGATATTGATGAACTTGTTATAGTACCAGCATAAACAAAAATCTACTCTGCCCACAATCAAATATGCCTCTTTTAAAGCTGAAATCTAAGCTCCTATAAAATCAAAACTAATTATCTTTATTTTAAATTACATGATATTTTTGTTTTGTTTGATTTATAACATAATAGATTTGGATTTCTACCTTATTTTAGATCATTGTGTTTCTCTTGTTTTAAAACTCTCTGAAAAGCTCTGCAGTTCTTCATAAACATTTATTCATATTTCAAATGATTCGTCAGAATGTTATATCTTTTTCATAAACCCCCTGTTACTATTATTTAATTTTGAGAGGACCAATGCCTTCAACATGGCACAGCTTATCACTTCGTACTGTATGTAAAAACACTATACTGATAGAAATAATTATATATTTTTTTAACAAGTATGAAATATAAAGAAAAACATTTATTCTGAAAAACAAAATTAATTTTAAATTTATTTATGTGTAAATTAAGAAGTAAGGCTGAACAAATCAGCCTCAAAGTAGTAAAACTGGTTAAACAAATCACAATACTGGTACTTTCCATAACTGCAGCCAAGATTCTCACATAAATACACAAATGTTGAGGATGTCAAAATGAAAAGTTGCAGCAGCTGCTGCCAAAATACACGGTGTTTGGAAATGGACGCAGGTACACATAGTCAGTGCTGCCACAAGGTACTGGCACACGTTGAAGAGGACTTGGCACTCAGGTTTGCGAACAGATGTTAATCCAGGACAGATAATTACATCAGTGAGTGAGCAGACATTTTTCCACTTAATTTACGTCTCTTAAAAGTGTGACTACTCCCTGGAGGCGGTTGCAATACAGATCGAGATGCCGCTGGACCTGATAGCTGAGAAAACGCCTGAAGCACCCCGCTGAGAGTCCTGATCATTGGACTTCAGCGTGACCTGCTCCTCAGTGGGAGTCCTGTCAGAGTGTCCGTGTCACTTGCACAGATGTGCTAAATAGCGTGAGTGAGTGGATAAAATGAGTGAAGCTGTCAGCCTATTGCCTTTCTCTTCTGTTATTTATAGATGTGTTTAGAACATGGAAGCTCAGAAGTTGCCAAAAGAGGTTTTGTGTTGCAAAAAGAAGTAATTGTTATATTTGAACAAATCAACCTTTCGTCTGCAGCATTCATAAAGGTTTTATGAACTCTGTTCTGAGCTTTTCAAAGATATTTAAAGACCCACTCAAATGAAAATTGTGTTTTTAACATATTCTTCTGGCATTTTTCTGATGATGGAGGACATATGTTAGACAATTAGACTCAACATTGCATTTCTGAGTATTTCTTTATACAAATTGTTGTCAATCAGGAACAGATGAAAATAAAAGCTGTTTTAAAAAAGGGCCTATTTTCTTGCATAGAAAATACATGGATGACTAGATCCATGTACATCACTGTTGTCCTTGTCCAAGCTGGCATCTGGTTAAACACTGTACAGCTGGATAGCTCCAACATAGCTCACTATTTTTGTTTCTCTAGAAATGTTGTGTTGAGGATTTTAGAAAACGACAAGTTTTTTTTTGTTTTGGTTAAAAAGATCAGTATCCTAATTAAAAGAGACCTGGGAACGCTTTTACAATAGACCAAAAGACAAATGGGACCTTGACTTGAAGCCTAAAGCAGAGCACAAAAAAAGTCCTCGATGGCTTTTGTCCTGTTAGCTTGATTGCAAAATGAAAGTTCAACTGCAACTTTACCTGCCATGGCGAGTTAATGAAAGCCTCCCATGTTGAAGCAATGGAGCCGGGGCGCTTCCATTTATAACCTGGCCCCCGTGTGCATGTTTTGTCTAACACTTAGGCTTGATGGCGTGATAGCAAATGACTTTGGTATGCTCCACTTCAGCATCAAATGATTCTTCATTATTGTCTATCTGGAAAACAGTAAGTAGGTTAAGATGTGCACGGGGCAATTTATCAACGACTTTGGTTGTAATTTAGCAACCCAGATCCACAGAGTTGAACTCCATGACAGTGGTTCTGTGCTGCTCAGGCCACAATAAATCTCACTTTAAATTAAGTTAGCATGTTCTGCTACATTGCTTAATGAGCTGCTCTAGTAAACAATATTGTGGTACTCTCACTGATTGATCGGTGACTGAAGCTTTACTGCTTCCACAAGGGCCTCAGAAGGACAAGAAGGGTTTTTGTGGCGGATGCTTTTATCACTTATCACCAGCGAGCCCATGAGTACTGAGCCATCTCGGTTCTCATTAAAATTTAGGAAGTGGTCCTGCACAGGGCAGGTTCTGATGGTGTACATATGTGCTTGATTGTGTTTGTGTGCGCGTGCATATATTTGTTGGTAGGTGTCGATGAAGGGCGCAAAACTGCATTAGGGAAATTTATGGTTCATAAGACATTAGATAATTCATGGCGTGGAACCATGCAATAAATAAAAGCACAAGCGTGGGTAAATAGTCTGCAGCAATGAGTGTCACACTTGAAAAAGACCTTCCAAAGACCTTCTTGGCTGTGACAAGCAATCGGACTTCATTAACTCCTTCCCACCTGCTCCTGGTCAAAGATATATTTTCCTCATGTTCACTCAAATCTGCAGATTATGAAGTTTCTTTCGTTTTGAGAAGTGCATGAGCTTTAATTTGATCACCAAATGTTAGAATCTGCCCTTTGAAAAATTACTTTACTTTAGGAAATCAACATTTCTTATTTAAAGCAATGCCCTTCTGTCCTTTTCTCATTACCAGCTACTTTATGTAACTTTACAGTGTTGCAATTAAAGCCGCTCCACGAGGTATAATTAAATGTAGGAGCCTGTTTGGTGTGTGAAATTAAGTGTGCAGTATTGAGCAATGCTTATAACTGAAAAGCTCTTTCCCATCGATTCTGAGGGGAACTTAGTTTAATGTCCCTGGAAAAAGCGGCAGGTAATCTATTGAGTTATTAAACTGTGAAGGGCCTGGGAACGCCGAGACAAATTGTAAATCCTTTGGGAATTCTTTTAAACAAAACATTTGGCACATCCAAACTTCCCTCCGGTGCATGTACATTGTTTCAGCATTATTAACCACTTTACCTCTGAACTTGACAATCTGAATGTTACACAGAAATGTCTTGGCATCCTAAGGGAATTAATTTGCTGTGCATTGAGGGGTGCACATGATAGAGGGACATGCCATACTCAGGCAGCATGTCTAATATTTCCTGCTCTGGTTCCAGAGAGAAACTTTTTGGATAACACTTGTAAAAGTGCACAAGAAACCCTATGTGTCATTGCCTAAGAGCTTTCAGAAACAAGCATGAACACACACATTGAAATTGTAGCATATGTGACACAGCCCGTCTGGTAATGTCAAATGAAGGTAGCACTCAGTGGGGCCGTTCCCTGGCCTTGAATATGGGGCAAACTCATTTTCTGAACGATGCAGGTGGCAGATGAGGTGCTGCGATTGAGTTTGAGCACAGCCCTCTAAGAGGGCTGACAGGCTCTCACTGGGAATGCCAACATGCTAGACTATTTTAATCACTGATCAAGGAGCGGGGATGATACTAGGCCACATGTGGCACGTTTTATAATAGGCTAACATGGTCTCTGTGCTCTGCAGTCAGGCCGAGAAGAGGAAATGACCCTTGCTGACAGAATGAGGAAGTTTAGTGAGATGGAAGAGAGGAGGGCTGGTAAAATTGAGGTATTTGTGTTGTATATTGGGTCGCTTCGTCACCAGGGTTATCCTCGTGTTTTCCTGAAGTTTATCCCAGAAGAATACTCTCCTCAGCAACAATCTGACTCAATTGCAATGGACCCACTGCTCCCATAATACTCTAGTGACATACAAGGAGGATTAAAAGATATGCTATCTGAGGAATTCCGTCGTTTGCAAGTTTTGTCTGAAAAACTAGCTAAAGGAAGTTGCTCTGTAAAATCATGCGAGCTGTCGGAACATCCTGCGCTTCAGGGGTAAAAAATAAGAAAAAAGAAAGGATGTAAGAGCATTATCATATTCGCAGTACAAGATGTACTTCAAAAATATGAAAAGGATTTGGAAACACAGGTGTGAAATGAGATGCTTGAGGATGTCATGACGTGAATGATGCTGCTAACTGCTATTGGGGAAAAGTTAATGAGGACACACGTCTGATATTTGGAGCGCAGTTCATCTTTTCAGGAAGGGAGGAAGCATTGTGGGTTTTTTTTGTAGCAGGAAATGCTCAGATGTTAACAAACATGGATAAAAAAGAAAGCACATCCAAACCTTTATTCAAACATGGCGTACACAGGTGCATCTTTACACTGCATGACACATCTGCTGCCTGTTTTTGTCATATTACACATGTACACTGGCTGACCATATCACTTCCACAAGATGCTGATAAATGTCATACGCTGCCAATGTTTGTCCCTTAACAAATAATTGTGCCACCAGATAAGGGCACAATGCGAATTAGACCTGGGGCTCTAGAGTATTATAACAGAAGCTGTCATATCCAAGAATTAAATGCAAATCATGCACTATCGCAAAACGCACTCCCTTTCTGTGAGAGTGATGCCTTTTATGCTGCAGCGGAAGGTGCTCGGCTGTCGGAGAGGGAGAAAAAAAAGACAGGAGAAAAACAGGCCTTTGACAGAAAACTGCACTCGTGACTGAAAGAGACTTGTCAATCGCCCAAACAATACCCGTCTTTCACCCTGTAATTATGGGTTTCATTACACAACCATGCACTTCTCTCATGCTGTCACCACACCTCTGTCTATCTCTGTGTACGTACGCACACACACACACAGCAGGCGCATTCCGCCGCACACACCAGCAGTGGCACAGAGGGGGATCGGCTCTAACACGAAATCTATGACAACATTTTTCATTCCTAATCTGCTTTTTGGAAAAGTACAAATAAATACAACATTTGGCATTTTGTCTATGAGATACAAAAAAATAACACATTTGAGTTTGAATAATGCAAAGACGCCGCCACAATTAAACAGAGAAGACTGTAAACATTCACACTTTCAAAAGTTGTCAATTTATCAACAGTATGAAGTCCCACACACCCAATAAAAGTGAAAGGCGTTTTCAAATTGAAGGTCACAGTCAAATCACGAGAGTCCAGTAGAGTCAGTTCACTCAGACTCAGTTCAACTCAACAGGTTGCCCTAAGGTGTACCAAACCGTATTGACAGCATCCTGCAGTTACAACAGCTGCTGTTTGGGGGGGAGAATACTCCAAAATGACAATGTAAAAAAAATAATGAAAAAACCCAACAAATAATCATGCTTTTCAGCTGTCTTGTTCATAATTGTTAAAGTAGCTACACTATGTATTCTGATAAGCATTTTTCAATAAGCACCTGCACATCCTAGACCTCCATTACTTTGGTGACCGTGTTTTGCCATTTTTGTTTTGTTTTTGTAGTTTTCCTATCAAAAGTTGACCTAATCAAGTTTTTTCTTCCCCTGGTCTGCTAGATGGTCCGTTTACATTCACATTAAAAAAGGAATCACATCAGAAATCACTTGCAAATGAACATTTACAGTTATCATTTCTTTTTTTCTGTCCAGCAGCTGATTAATCACACAAGAGGAATATGTCCTCTAGTTGGACATATTTTGCTGTTATAAGAGTGGGATATGAAACTTCTGATTTACAAGGCGTATATATGTATAAACCCCTTTTGTAATTTAAGCTGAACTTTATTTATTTTTATATTAGTTATATTTGTAATTACTTTTTGTTGGACCAGACGGAAAAGAAGAGGAGGGAATAAGAGAGTGGGACGTTGAGGGAGGGGGGTAAGGGCACAAAAGAAAGGGGTAAAAAAGGGGAGTTAAGGAAATAGGATGATTATAGAAGTGGGGTCCACACACACACTCAAATGTAACAAACATACCTGTTGGCTCGAAAAATCTTCACATGCAAACATGTCAACAGGTACACAATACAACTACAGTTCACGCGCACATACTTATGCATACAAACCAACAAATGTAAAGCATTTTCCTTCAGTCACATATACTATTTGTGGAAAGGTGAGCCAACACCTGTGCTCGAGTGAGTGTTTATGTTCTCCTGGGGTTCTGCTAATTATCAGTCCTTCTAGCTCTTCTAGACCCATCTCCTCTGGACCTTTTAGCCCTTCTGGACCGCATAGCTCTAATAGACCTAGTCACTTTTCTAGACCTAGTTCTTCTAGACCCACTAGCTCTTCTAGATCTTCTAGCTAACAATAAGTAAATAAGAATAAGTGACCCAGATTGATCTGCTGTGACCCTACTGTTAAAAAAAGAGTAAAATACAGAACTGAGTCCTATGACATGAGATGATGTTGAGCGAAATCAACTATTAGCCTCTGGATCCATCCTCTTGAAGAAAAACCATAGAGCCACAATATGACCATGTTTTGATTTTACAGCACAGTGGATCTTCAGAGACGTTTTAGCCAAGGATATTTCAGTAACAGGTCAGTCAAATAAGCGCCCACTATCATCTTGATATACAAGCTGCATGGTTAGTTTGTCCACACATTGATTCATGGTCTTTAACTCACTTCAGTCATGTTTTGTATGATTTGGATAAGGGTTGTGTTACCACAGCAACAATCAGCACTCATCATTGGCCCCCATCATTGCTTCGTCTTATTAATGTTACAAAACTGTAACAAAAAATATTCTTGCTGCATTTCACGCATAATGGTATATGATAGGATACTATTTTACTGCAGACATGTACTTTAAAGGAAAACAGGACAAGAAAAAAGAAGAAAAGAAATATCCAGAATGTAGTTGGAAGAAGGAAAAGCCTTAAAAATTCTCACACCCATACCCCAGACCAAACTTCTTACCACACCTAGTGCACTCACTATTACTTATAGTCCTGTTCCCTCTCTAATGAGTACATATACCCATATACACACATATAATTACAGTATTCCCTCCATATTTGAGGGGGTTAGGGACCAGAGACACCTGCAAATACTAAGGACCAATTGACTGTACTATAGCGTACCTTATAACACACATTAGGAGTGTTACTCTTGTTTCTCTGTGCCTTAAAACCACAGAGACCCTGCTTGCTCCTTCATCGGTTAAGTGCGAAGGGGCATCTTTTTCCAGAAGAGACTAGTGTCATCCATCATTTATTCATCCAAATGATAATTATTCTCTGTGATTATCTTTCGCAGTGTATCAGGATATTTCTGAGTCAGCGGATGCCAATTCTCCATGCAGGAGCACAAACTTCTGTTATAGCGATTCAGGAACTGGTGGAACCAGCTCCTCCTCGCTGTGAAATATTCTTTAGCAGCCGGTGAGAAGGCCAGCATGCTCTTTTTCTCCAATCTCCTCCTCAGAAATTCCTGCTGCACCTCCGTCAGGCACAAAAGTCTCATACAAGCGTATTGAGTAGTCTGAGTTTTTGTGATGAACCAGAGGAGTCACGTGACTGAAAAAAAAAATCTGTGAATACTTGAAACCGCGACTATTGAAACGCAAATAAGCGGGGTAACGCTGTACACGTAGAAAAAACCCACATGGTGCCATCCCACACTCTATCCAACACGCAACACTCCACTAAAAAGAGGTCTTCACCATAATTAGTGACACATTTTATTTGGGCATTTGTTTTATGGCAGTTGTATTAAAATAGGTTCAAATCTTAGATCTCATCAAGGTTCACATTTAAAAAAACATGTTTAAAACACAACAACTAAAATGTCCAAAAGAGAGAAGAGCAGAGGTTTAAAACTGATGCTGACCATTTCCTGTGGGCCTGTGTCACATCAGTTAATATGACAACAACCAACATAACTGGCCATTGTGGTGTCAACCATGCAACATGATCCTCTGACGCATGACAAAAGACCTACAATTTTTTTCATAAACTCCCCTCCAATGGAAATGAAGGCCAGTGATATTAAAGAAGTCTATGCAGTCTTTCTTTTTCTCTATTATTCTCATTTATGCGCTATAATGTATTGGTGAAGGCTATTCAGTGCTAATGAATGGATGTAATTGAGAGGCTGGGGTAATACACAATTGAGGTCTTTCACAAGTTTTATGGATCTGAGGCTAATTAATGAAAAATAGAGGCTTCATTGTCTCCCATCAAATCCAATTCTTAATTCACCAGGGTCCCAATCACCCATTCACTGGAGTCTAACATTTTAATCATCCTACCTCCTGAGCACAAGGCCAGTCCTCCAGTCGATTATTGCAATTCAATTTAGCATATTAATTATGCCACAGCCAAAAGGTACGCTCTTTCTCTGTACTGGAGGTGAACCTGGTCTGTGTTTTTCTTACTTTTTACAACTTTACTCCAGCCTTCTTCACTTCACACTGATACATGAGGAAAGTTATTTAACTCGCTGCAACCTCATCTGTGTAAATGAGTGGGCAACTTGGCACAAGAGCCCTTGGTGTTCATCCATCAGTAAAGGCGAGTAGAATCAATATTGTACCCTGTTGGAGGTCAGCGGCTTAGTTTCAAATGGCTTTGAACTTTCCAAAAGATCCGGATGTCACAAAGGAAAAGAGAACAGTACAGACTAATCTCACTTTTTGCCCCACATACACCAAGGCATTTAGGTTTACTCAACATGAAAGGAGGCTTCATCCAGCTAACATTTCTTATTTTGTGAAATACTGTCTTTTCTGTACCTTTACGGCCTTAATCAGTTTCTTAAGGTTTTTTGCTTGTTAAGGTGGTACAGCATGGTTGATGGCGTTCCTGTCATTTAATTAGTCATAATTTCTCTCTTTAACAGATGAGTGGGTATGGGCTGTCTACAGGTGAAAAGCAGACAAATCTGTATGGGACCCGCAAGAAATATCTGTCATGGATCTCTCTGTGGGTCTACAGGACGAAAATGTTCGTGCACATTTTTCCTACGGGCATTCTATGGGCGTGAGGTTGTGGTGAACACTTAAACTACACGCAAGGGGGGGGGAGTAGGTGAGACTCAGGCAGGTCATACGAATCCTGTATGGGTCCTGACAATCCAAAAAACCTGCAGCATCCGTACGGGTCAACTCCTGTATGGGTGCATGTGACTAATGCTGTGTTCACACCAATCGGGATTTGCGCATCAAATTCTCGTCCACTGCCTCTTTTTTTGACAAGCGATTACTGTAAGTCGCTGCTCGAAAAATGTGTTCAGAAACCTGATACTCCAGACATGTGTGGGAGGAGCTACTGCCCAAGTTCTTGGAAGAGACAGATGGCGTCGAGAGATCAGGGTTATTTATCTTGAAGAGCGCTACAAAAGCATTGGTAATCGTGGTTCCATGTCTGGTTCCATGAGATCATTCAGAGACTCTCCCGGTACAGGAAGGTTCACCCTCTGCTGCAGGAGCTGCATCTGAATGACGGCATTTTCTGCGATACTTTTGTCTCTCTGTGACTCAGTTTGATGGATTGGTGTCCCGCATTAGTCCGAGGACGTAAAAATTAAAAATAGGACCAAAATGAGAGGACCTTTTTATTATTGTCTCGAGGAAAAGAAGAAATATATTATGATGTTCAGCTTCTCCTCCATGTTGGTTTTGGACTCCCCCCTCTGACGCAAAGTCCCCGATTGATTGACTCGACGAGTCTGCTTTACCAAAGTTTAGATTTTATAACTCTTAGCGTCTCCTTAAAGCTCAAAACGTGGTGCTGCTAGACCTATGCGCCGCACCCGACACGCAAAACACGCAGCAGGACTTCTGATAGTGTCTCTACATCGACATTGACACCAGACGCCGCTGACATGTGAATCCCACTCTGTGGGAATGCAGCTTAAGGCATAATGCTTGAAAGCCTGATTTTTATATTTGGCAACCACAGTGCATGAAGGCAAGTTGATTCCAACCACCGGTCTAAATGATCCAACCTCTCCTTGTTCATTGCAGAGGACTGCCTCCCTCCCCTTTCCTCCCCCTCATGTCCTCACCTCATCTTTGCCTGGCTCTCCCTGGGCTCCTGGCATTCCATGCCAGACCCCTGTCAAATCCCTGAGAAGAGGCAGATGGGCCCAGCTTTTTATGTACTAATCAAGGGAGAATTTGCTCCCTCACAGACACGTCACCTTTGACCCTTGTGTCTAGTCAAATTCATTATTCATCCTTGCAGAGGTGAACTGCTGAGGTTGAGAGCAGAGTGGAGGATGAGCAGACTGAGGTAAGGAAGATGTCGAAAGAGCTGAGTGCTTGTTGTGCTCTGCTCCTGCAGACAGTTTATCCCAATGCTGGAGCGTATCTCAGTTTCTCGTAGAAGACAAAAAGAAAACAAATAGTTGACCTTAAAAATCCAAAAGTTATGTTTTATTGGTGCTAATGCTGCTATTATTCCTGCACTCGCCACTGGCTTCAAATTCTGTACCTTCTTGATTGCAACAAAAGACTAAAGGAGCAAAATCAACATTCAAACCTTTTTTAGGAACTAAAGATGAATCAGCCAATAAAAAATGTTTAAAGAATGCTGTTCTACAAAGGAATACATGGATTTCTTGTGTTTCTTAAGCACACACACCAACTGGTGATTCGCTTGATTGTTGCTTATAAGCTTCACATCGACTGGGAAATCTTCAAAAATGTAAAAGTTTGTTGTCAAATATCAAAGAATAATAGATTATTTCCACACATAACCTGGTCAGTTGGTTAGTTAAGCAACTTTTTAGTTGATTTGATTTAAAGAGACAAAAAATGATTCAAGTTTGAAAAAAAAGCTTAAGTGAAGTTTTATAAATGTTTGATCTTTGCCATCTAACTTTTGCCCACATCATGTCTTTGCATTTACTCTTCCAACTCTTTCATTTGCTCTGCCTGGTTTTTGCCTGCAGTCGTTTTTCTCCTCACTGTGTGTGCAGACAACCATTGGTTAATGAGTTTTTGACTGACAGCTCAGAGTTTGCTTTTTGCTCAGTATTTGCACTTCCCCACTTGTTTGCCTTTCTTCAGGTATTTAAGTAGTTGTGCTTTAATATCTTTGTGAATTAGTCATTAAATCAAGTCCTGTTAACCCATGAAGGGCTGGAGTGGATGTGAAAACAATAACCTGTAAATGTTAAAGCAGCTTTTTATGAGTTGGTAATTTAACCAGCAGTTACTCTCTGATAAGTTAGTACTCATCACCTTCAGGTTATGAAACACAATTAGCATGTCATATTTTTCCAATTAAACATCACATTCAAAAAGCCTTTTTGTCAAAAAACGATAGAGCGCTAATCCTAAGTGCCTTATACATGGACTCATTCTGGTTGTGCTTATTAATGTCGAAGTGATTTTGAGAAGTACATGATGGTCTGTCAAAATGTTTGGTTGGGTATTTTTGGGTATTTGTATTATTTCCAAACAAGGTTGGGAGTTAACATAGTCATAGTAACATATGTTCTACCAGTCTGATTTTTTACGTGTCGCAAACAAGGTTGGGAGTTGCAAGTATAGATAACCCTTGTGCTATCCTATGGGGTCAAGATGACCATTGACGTGTTATCCCTACCATGACTAAGGTGGATAAAGGTGGAGAGGATTTCATGTAATCCATGGACACCAGTGAAGATCACAAATCATTGAAGAAAAAAGGTTCAGTGCACGGTCTTGTGGGGTCCAGATGACCCAACTCCCAATGTCTGCCTAGGATAGCACCAGGGTTAATATGGCAACACAGCTAACGTGGCTAATGTGCAGCATGTTACAAACGAGTTCTAGCGTTACTGTGAACACAGTTGATGAATTCTGACTGACTGATGGACTTGTCTCTGACTCTTTTGTCTAGTTTAATGCACCTTATAGTTCGATGTGCCTTATATGACATAAGTTTGTAAATAAACCAATTATTGATGGTGCACCTTATAATCTGGTGCGCCCTACAGTGCAGAAAATAAGGTAATTTAAGTTTCATATACAGGCCCATGCCTTGTCTCGGTTTACAATCTGGGGATGACAGAATAATTGAAGCTTTAAAGTGTTGTTAGTGCTCTGTGATGTATAACCTTGGCTTTGCTGATGACAGGATTGAGTTCTAAACACCAAATAGGCACAAAGTAATCAGACCCTAAAATAACAGATATTTATTTTTCCTTGGGTATTCTAGATAAAACAAACATATTGCAGATGAGTACATTGAAAAATGATTCATTTTGACTGGAGGATATAAAAAAATGCCAAGAAATTAAAACCACTTTCACATTAACTTTTTATAGCCTTGTTAGAAATAGCATAATGAACTTAGATTTTTAGCTTTTTTCCCTTTAATTTAATTGTGTTCCTAACATACCAAAAACAACTTTTGTTTCAATCATTTTTCTGCAAATCATAACAATGTTGTGGGCATTAAACGTGTTGATCAGAATCTTTAAAACAATGAAAAAAGGGGGAAAAAAGTAGGTTTAGATATTGTTTTATAACCGAATGTCTTGTGTAGTTTTAGTGAAACAAGATGTTTTTATATATCTTACTTTTGCACTTTTTCTTGTATATTATATGTACAGATTTTGAATTCTTTGTGTTTCTTGAACGACTTAATACTGTTTTATATCAATTGATCTCTTTGAATCTGTGTAGGTGTTAGAGGTGAGAGGGCTGCTGCTGTTTTCATTGCATTATTGTTTTGATTCAATAAAGCACTGAATTAACAGCACTATAAAAGAGTTGTTTTAATGAGGGTAGAAACATTTCAATGTACTGTTTGCAGAACTTACCATTGGTTGTCTCCAAATCGTTCTGATTCTTATTTAGGCTCCCACCTCTCTGAAGTGAGTGAAAGGGTCTTGGGAAAGGGATGGATAGATGGCATACACTATAAAGCGGTGGCTGGGATATAATAAGGTCAGAGAGTCCCAGAAAAATGTGATCACACTTCTCAGAGGCTAATTCCGTATTACATTCATGTTAGCACACTAATAAGTTTAGATTCACCCATCAAGCTTAGTCTGATCATTAGGATGCAATTTTCATTTTGTCTGAGAGTCCATTAGTGGCTTGGGTAACATTGGATTCTAAATTGGTGCACTCAGATTGCATCTGGACTGATTTCAGAAAAAATAACAAGTAGACGGAATTACATGTAAATGCATCATTAGATCTAAAAACACGCTGCGAGCTGCAGCCGCTGATGGTGCAGACACATCAAGCAAACATCTTCACATTACCGTAGACTTGCCAGTCATTCCAACTGCCTCTTTTACTGATGTGTTTATTAGCGCCCTTACTTCTTCACATCTCGATAGAGGGGAAACAGCAGCATGCACGCTCCACTGAGCATTACAGGAACTGACTTTCAGCTACCTTAGACAAGGTGGGCAAATCAGTGGGGTGCAAGCCATTATGGCAATGTTGTGGTTCATTTGAGTGCCATGCACTGTGCGAGAAAACATGATCTTTCCAAGTGGCCGGGGGATTCAGCACAGCAGGGTCGCTGGGTGGAAGTTGCCCTGTAAATTACAACTAATTACAGCTTCGATTGAGCTGAAATTCGGTCTGTTCAGGCCCACGTTTTCTCAAAGACACAGGAGGGATTTCATTCTTCTGCACTTTAAGCCTCGTATCCATGGGCAGCAAAGAGTGACTGAGCTGCATTAGCATAAGAAATTCAATTTGCTTTTAAATGTGCTTTTTTTTTAGCAGGAGGGGGGGCTGGAAATCAAACAAATGATCTTAGTCACGAATTCTAAAGTTACTATTTGACTATATATTTAAACTCATGTAGCCTTTTTTCAATGGTCTGAAATGCTAATGAAATATGTACAGTAGTGTAATATCAACTATGACATAAGGATCTTAGCCTGGATTATGTTTTGTTCCTTTTTTGATAATGTATGAAAAGCAATGCCACAAAACCTGCACCTTGGCTATGACACTTTTTGTTGTACAAGATAAAAAAGTAATCTACAACTGTCTTAGGAGAGAAAAGTACAGTTTGTTTTTTTTTCTGTTGTGTCATCTTGAAAACTTCTACTGTGTGCAGCTAGACCACAGTCTTTCAGTCTCACCGCAAAACAAGGCATAATGTGCACAAGACAAGCTACGGCCCACAGGATGCTGGCATGTGAATTGTGTTTACAGGGATCTTTTAGCAATAAAGAAAAAGCCCACAAGCAATATACACTAAGAGGGCGAGTGGTGTAGGGGGCATCGGATGATGGAGGCTCATAAAACAGAAACAGTCAAAGACAAACTGCTTTACTGTGAACTAGGAATATTGTTCACTAAGAAAGAACAAAAATTGTAGAATATATAGGAATGTCCCAATGAGGTTATTTTTCCCTGATCAGATTCCGAGTCAATTGATTTTGAGAATCTGCCGACATCAAGTTTAGATCCGATACTTTTGTATAACAAAAAAACTAAACAATAATTCATAATCAGATTCAGGTAGTCCCCTGATTTTTATTGTATTCAACTTATTTTAGATTTTAACACCTATACAAAGAAGTTCTGTGAAGTTGCTTCAACAATCAAGTAAAAATGGTGCAACTATCAACTAGAAAAATATTGTCAACAAGTAGAAAATAAGTGGCAACTAGCTTTAGTATCTGCTGAACTATTGAACATATGTGATTCAGATCTCCATTAAAAAGGCTTTTTAATAACTGGTCGTTGTAGCATACATTTGATAATAAGTATTCATGACCAGCTCATATCATTGTAAGTAGGTTAGTTTTAAAACATTATTGATGTATTTTTTAGGATCAATTTTCCCAGAGCTAACACTTTGTAGACAGTCCCTTGGCAGCCATGTCTCTCTCTGCCATCACTCTATTTAAATCTGATTAAAAATTACAATACAATTTAAAATAAGTCATTGCATTCAGACAAACCAATAGAGAAAGTTGCTGTCAGTTTAAAGCGTTTTTAAGAGTTATTGAGCTGGAAATAAAAATCTCTGAATATCTTTCTAACTTCACAGAACTGTTTTTAGTCACCTCTTGCTCAAACTAGTGCCACATTCTTCTGTGCTTTACGATAATAAAATGTTATCTCTTTTTGATGTGCAGACTTCTGGTAGAGTATTTTTTTTAAATAATAAACTTAAAAAATATATAGCACTTATCATAATATGAATAAAATAAATATTCAATCCCTGATTGGAACACATTATCTCATTTCGATCTAGTCTGAAACTATGTGATCAGGTCCATTTTCTGATCAAATGATTAGATTGGGACATCCCTACATATACAGTGGGGCAAAAAGTACAGTCAGTCATTAATTCCGCAAGTTCTCCCACCTAAAAAGATGATAGAGGCCTGTAAGTTTCGTCATTGGTACATCTCATCTATGAGAGACAAAATGAGAAAAAGAAATCTAGAAAATTGACTATGTAATTTTTAAAGAATTTATTTGTAAATTATGGTGGATTTTTGGATGCAACTCAGCATTCTTTCTCCTCCAAACGATTAGAGTTCTTACCAAAAAGAACTTGGAACTTGGTTTCATCTGACCATAGGACAGTCTCCCAATCAATCCTCTAGTAGCTCTCTAGTAAACTTTAGACAGGCCTGCACATGTACTGGCTTTCGCAGGGGGACACGTCATATGTCACTGCAGGATTAAAGTCCCTGGTGGTGTAGTGTGTTACTGATGGTAGCCTTTGTTACTTTGGTCCAAGATCTCTGCAGGTTGTTCACTAGGTCATCCGTGTGGTTCTGGGATTTTTGCTCTCCGTTCTTGTGATTATTTTTACCCCACCGGGGGAGATTGTGCAGGGAGATAGAGGGAGATTATCAGTGGTCTTGTATGTCTTCCATTTCCTAATAATTGCTCCCACAGTTGATTTCTTCACACCAAGCTGCTTACCTATTGCAGATTCAGTCTAACCAGCCTGGTGCAGATCAACAATTTGGTTTCTGGTGTCCTTAGACAGATGTTTGGTCTTGGTCATAGTCGAGCTTGGAGTGTGACTGTTTGAGGTTGTGGACAGGTGTCTTTTATATAGATGACCAGTTCAAACAGGAGAGATTAATACAGGTAACGAGTGGGGGACAGAGGATCCTCTTACAGAATAAGTTACAGGTCTGTGAGAGCCAGAAATTTTGCTTTTTTGTTGGTAAACAAATACTTATTTTACACCATAATTTGCAAATAAATTCTTTAAAAATCAGACAATGTGATTTTTCTGGATTCTTTTGTCATTTTGTCTCTCATAGTTGAGTTAAACGTATGATTAAAGGCCCGTACACACCGGGACGAATTTCGCCGGCGATTTTCGCCGACGAAATTCGCCTCGTAACTAAACAAAGGGCACTAATGTGAGTGTGCACACCGACGCGAAAAAACGCCACGCGTCAAAGCGTCAAAAAAAAAAAACGCCTCGGGTTCATTTTTTTTTTTTGACGCCTCGTGTCGAAATCTATTCGACCAATGAGAATGGCGCTTTTGCTCACGTGTCTGGAGCTTCTGAAGTTACAGTAAAACACAACTTGGGGGCGCTCAAACACAACACTGCCTTTCTGAGCACACATACCAGCAAAGAAGATAGACGCCAAGTAGCGTCTACACTGCTGCAAAGAAATAATGACGGACATTCTAAAATATCCCCCAAAACGCTCATTAAACATTTTCAGCTCTTGAACCAGTCGATAAAACTCACCATGTTCTTCTCTTCTCGTAACTATGGGATGTACCGAAAATCGGCGTCTTTTCCGGCGTCTTTCATCATTCAACAGAACAATAATTTCTTCATTGCTGGAGCTACTGGTGCTTGAAATATTCCTGTTTTCTTTGTATGATTCTGACAAGCGTGTGAATACTGGCTCTCTTCTTCTGAGTGAAAACCACCTTGTGTACAGGAATATTTCTGTTTTACATCAAGCGCCATCTAATGTCAGGGAATGAAATTGCATGTTGGCTCAGCTCATCGTCAGCGAAAATCGCCTGGGTGTGAACACAAAAGACGTGGCGAAAAACGCTGGCGAATAACGCCTCGCGAATATTCGTCCCGGTGTGTACGGGCCTTAAAATTACAGGCTTCTCACATCTTTTTAAGTGAGAGAACTTGCACAATTGGTGGCTGACTAAATACTATTTTGCAACACTGTATGTACTTTGTTAAACATGAACTTAGAGGAATCAATGATTTTATTGTTACCATGGGCATAAGAATGTAAGATGAAGTAAAGAAAAAACTAAAAGGGACAGAGAAAGAAAGTCTGCACTCCTAATAAAAGTGTTTCACAAAAGGGAAAAACTACAACCAGAATGACTCGTCCAAGTCATGGCACACCAGCAGACTTGTCTTTCATGACACAGATGACACAGGTATGGTTCCCATCTTGCTGTCCTCTTTCGGCAGAATGGGAATAACTCACACGTCAACTGAAAGTGTTGACAGTGCTGTGAGTGGTAACTCTTGTGCCAGCCGCCGACTTGTTGAAAGTGAGTGAGTTGCCCACCTTTTCTCAGAGAGGGTGACAGACAGTGAGAGCATTGAGACCTGCGAGACGCATAAGCCACTGCTTTGAAAACGCTTCTTTGCACGTGGCCTGTGTGATCTCTTTGATACAGCTCTTGTAGACAGGCGTTTATACTCTGCACCCACTTAAACGGCAGCTCTGCAAAGAGCTACATTTTCAATGCTCACCTCGTGAGTCTTTTTTTTTTTTCAGGTAAATCAAGGTTTTCACACAAGTTCACTTAAAGAGAGACAAAGAAAAACTCTCAGCAGTTTTCAAATAGTGGAAAAGCTGGGATAAAAAAAAAAAAGTTTGATTTAACAAATCCAAATAATTTTCACATGACATGGCTAAATCAGTTGGCTAAAATGAATGAATTTTTTTTTCCAGGCCACAAACCGCTCTTTTGTCGATTTCTTTATTGTACCAACTGATGTTTTTATAATGAAATTCCTCATGTTGTATGGTTTACAATATTGGTTATATGAAAAGCAGTTTTTCAAAACCAAAAAACAAAGGTCTTGTCATAGTAACTTATTAAACTACTATGTGAACATGTAGATCAACATTAATATGCTTTGCTGGTTTTGTAGCAATATCCAGCTCTATTCAGTAATATTAGATAAGAGGTTTAAAGTGTCACTTCATTCTTCTTTAATATATTGTCAAAGTCTTCTTTTCTTTTTCAAAACTGATTGCAGCATCTACGTCACATCTACAAGCTTTTTCCAACAGCATTTTTTGTCTGCTCCTGAGTCGCGACAATTTGAACGTAATTTTAGGTTTCGTTTTTCTTCATATCTGTTCTCCATCATCAGAAAAATGCTACAAGAACATGTTAAAAACAGAAAAAAACACTATTTTCCTTGAAGTGAGTCTTTAAGGTGAAAATGCTGACAAGTGGAAAGGGGCAACAAAGTGTTACACTAAATGTATTACTTTTTTACGTTGAGGTGGTTCTAAGCCTCTCGCCATAATTTGTATCGCACTTTTTGAAATATCAAACATTTTTGCTTACATTTTTGGTAAAATTGACCCCAACCTGTGTATGTTTTTTCCCTGAGCTTCTCATTTGCAGGACGCTGACGTTGATGAGCTTCTCCATGTCTTACTGACCTCCTCCCTTTAGCTGTGGACGACATCCCACAGTCTTCCAGGAGAGCAGCATTAGTTTAACTGAGCAGTGAGGCTTTACTGTTAAGGCTGTGGAGTCTGCTCATGAAAGTTTTTAACAGAAGGAGAGAAAAGGTGCCGCCTTGGCTTAGCCCACAATGATCATGCAAACAGATCTTCACTTCAAGTGTTCAAGGACCTGACAATGCACAGAAGCAACCTCAGCGTCGTGTACTCCCACAGCATCTCCTCCAATCTGAGGAAAACATGTTGACTGGATTGCATCCTCTGTATTCTGTGAGAGGGTAAAAAGCTGTGCTGTTGCACTACAGTCTGGACAGCAGCCATGTTCTTCCTCCTGGTGCTTGTGTGTCATTCCTAACCCCCTCCAGTACGCTGGCATATAATTTAGCCGACAGGCTGAGGACTGTGATACTCCAATGATATGCACACAGGCTCAGCTCTCCTGTCTTAAAAACTGGGGAGCGTCACCCAAGCCTTCCAGAGTCCCCAATGGTCCATGGTATGTAGTTCACGCCTGTCATCCACGGCCTCCTGAGATAGCCTTTAGCAGCTCAGGGTGAATCTCAAACACCCCCAGGTCCTGTCCATGCTGGTTTTTGAGTACCTCGGTTGCTCAGCGTCCTGTTACTTTTGCAATTTCTGAACAAGATGAATGGAGTGCGCCAGCAAAAAGTCCTTCAGCATGCAAATGCAGGAGTTCAATTGTTACATACATAAAAAGTGTTTTGAACCTCTCGACCTCAAATTTACATCATACTTTTTTTTTTTTCTGTTCCTTTCTTTTGCCACGTCAATCAACTATAAAGCAGTGCACCCTCTGATATCAATGAAGTCCATCTTATTAGCCCAGTAGGAAAAAGTACAGAATGCGACACAAGTGAATGGACATCATTACTAAGTAGCACTTTCAGGGAAGCGTTCTGGGTTTTTTTCTTTTTTTTCTGGCTGACATTAATGATTGGCTTCTTTGTCATGCCATGGTAGACTTGTCAGATAGAGCTGCTATGGTGATGAGATGTACCCCAGGCTAAATTATGTTAATAGGATTCACACACACACACTCACAAAAACATGCCTTACATATGTATTAAAGGTACTCTCTGCTTGTTCTTCCCACAGTCAAGCAGCTGCGTTTTATAGTGAAAGGCATTAAAACTACTTTTATATCTTTTTTAAGCTCATCTCAAGATTTTCTCAGCCGATTCGTTGCAAATATGCTAATAGAAAAACATAAACTTTAAACATCTATTAGGGAAAATGTAAAACATCTGTCCTTTCTAGGACATAGTCTCTGTGCAGGTGCTTCAAAAATTGCGAGCAATATTGGAGCTTTCCAGTTTTGATCCAGATTCCTGTTCAGACGAGGAAAACAAAGACGTTCATGGATCTATTTGTCTGCAAGTGGATGCATCAGAACAGAGCGGAGCAGGCAGCCTGTGGCTTGCCAAATGTAGCATCCGCGTCACAGCTTCAGGCTTTTTCCCAATAGCATTTTGTCATCTGCTTCAGATTCACAACAAATTGAATAAAGAAATACTTAAAAAGGCTATTTTAATCCTAATTTTCTTTATATATTTCTTCCATCATCAGAAAAATGCCACAAAAAGATGTTAAAAAAAAACAAAAACACAATTTTCATCAGAGTGGGTCTTTAATAGGTTGTAGTTTTAGATGTCAGACTTTAGACTTTTTTTCACGAACTAGGTCACACTTTTCTCGATTTCTATCAGCTACTGCTTGACGAAGACAAAATGATGTCACCACTGTGCTGACAGCCCTCTGAATGCACGGGGGTGGAAAAACAACATTCATGATGAAGCGGGGAGGTCACAAAAAAAAGAGATGATGGGGATATGACGCTGGGCACATCTGTGTTGAAGACAGAGACACAGAAGGAGTACAGTGAGAGGCTCCCATGGGAGGTGAAGTGGGCTGCAGCTTGTGCTACATCCCTGTTGAGTGACCGCGGCGAAGAGTGCAGCTAAAAATGATCATTGCAATCAGTAAATCAAACGGACAGGTGGGCACTGTCTGGTAGAGGCTCAGCTCTGTCCAGTATCTGCGGGATTTGGGAGCAGTGTGAATTCATTGTCGGCAATTCTGCAAGACAAATGGCGGGGGCTCCTTGGACACTTCCCCCTTTCAAGGCAGCAGGCAGCCTGCACTAATTAGCAAGGGAGGTGTGAAGGAGAAATCATTACTTTATCCACATACTGTGTTCTACACAGTCTCTTTGCCCCCACAGACACAATCCTGGCCACCTCCCATCCATCGTCTCTGTGTGATGTATGTGAATATTCCAGCGTTCAAAGTTGGTGCCTGGAAACACTGATGGGCTCAAATGGGGACCAAATGGATGATCACGCGCAAAGGTAAGGAGAAGAAATTGGATGGTTGCAAGTGAGGAAGGATGAGGATGATTGAGGTGCTGGAAGGAATCGAGGGGGGGGAGGGGGTCAGACTTGGCAAAAGGGGTGAAGGTAAAATTGAGGGAGAGGGCTTGTGAACAGCTCAGAGCCATGACTCCCCAGGTGTAATTACACCCGTAATTACAGTGAACTCTGATTGATTGTTTGAGTCAGGAGAACCTTTAAAGCACCTCTGTGGCCTGGATGAGCATTTGTAGTGATACAAGTGAGACCCCCACCTCCTTTGTATTGCAAGGACTCCTGTTTCCAGCAGCATGATTCCTGAGGACTCCTCTGATGCTGGCAGGCTTGCAGTCCAAACCATCAGGTAGCAATGAAAACAGTTGGCTTTCCATATTTAATTAGTATTTAAAAAAAACGATTCAGGCAGCCATTGCTGCCTCCCACTCCAGTTTCAATCACAACTCTCACTATCAAAGATTACAGTCTGACAACAGGTAAAAATAACCCCACAGGATCAGTGCTAAAAGCACTGCTGTCTATATACTAACTAGCAGGAGTTCATACTCAGAGTTGTGGGTCAGGAGCCATAGCTAAAGTGGTGTTCTTCAGGCTACAATCTCTTCAAGAGCATCTTGAATATTTAACCACGGCTCAATTTTACGTACATGCTTTTAAAATATGTGATATTTTTTTTATGGGGACAGAATGCATAAAAGCCAGGGTAATTGAACCCTGTTGCATCTTCCCTCCTTTCAGAAATCCACTTACTTCTGGCACTACTTATGACACAATGCACTCACCCGGTTGGTGCCTCTAGTTACATATAGTTCTCTGCCCCTAAAAAGAAAAAAGAAAGGATAAAAACGGAATGTATTGGGAAATGGATGGAGGGGAAAAGCAATGTCAGTGGAGGCCGGCAATTTCAAGACGATTTTAAGGCAATTTAGGTTTGCATGTGCAGACAGAAAAACATCTAGAAAGGTATTTTACTAAAACACAGTTGTCACCACGAGCAGCTAAAAAAAAAGGATTGCCTTGGAATAAATAAAACAGTACTTTAAAGCACTGCATCAAAATCTAGCAGTCATGGGTGGCTCGAAAGAGCATCCAAGGCAAATGATTGCATTTCCCATAAACCTCAGTGAATGAGCCTCCCACTCAGTCCCCACCCTAAAAAAAGCGTCCTTTCAGCACATATTCATAAAGGTTCTCTAATGGCTTCCAGAGGGACAAGGGGGCCTCTCCTCAGACTGAGACATTTCACAGGCCCACAGGCAGAGCAGTGCAGAGCCTAGAGGAAAATATCAAGACTGAGAAAGACACTATGTGAGAAAGAGGGACAGGGAAGGAGAGAGCGGATGTCTTCATCATGAGTGAAATAGGAACAATGCCCCACTGGGGTCTATTAGTGCGCCTTTACATGCAATGGATGTCTCACTAGTTTTTAAGTGAGGCAACAACTCAAAGCCACCAGCTTACTATGGCGTGGATATTGGAGTTTTTTAGCAAAACATACGTTACTTTTTTACAGATCCAGCTCACTCCCATGTTGGGATGGACCACCTTGTCTTCAAATCAAGTCAGCAGAAAATTTGGTTGCAAAAAAGAAAAAAAAAAATGGTACTTTGTAGCATGATGCCATACAATTATAAAACCAAATGAGCACTCTTCTTGCCTAGTCATCTTCCTCTGACCAAACAAGATGCACAAAATCAAGGAGCAGCTACGAGATCTGTAGACCACCAACGAGGTTGAGCTGCAACATCCACGCAGCTTCATTGATTTTACCAAACAAAAACTTATTTCACAGTTATTAACAAACCAACTTTTTTTCTGTTCTAAAAACATGAAAACATATAAAATGTTTGCATTTTGTAGTAATACAAAAACTGAATCTCAAGTAAAAAGACCCTCATCTCAAGAGAATGTGTTTGTTTTCTTTTGTCCTGCAAGAAAACATGTCTTAATGGATTTTTTTTTTCTTAAAAACAATAATTCTTGGCAACACCATTTTTTTTTACCATATAGGTAGATTTTTTTGCTTATTTAAAGAAAATCTGCCAATGTGGTAAGAATTTTTGACTTATTTCTAAGGGGTCTGTTTTAAGAGTAATACACAGATACAAATACATGTCCAGCATGCAAGATGATATGATGATATGATGAAAAGATTTTACTTCCATAATAAAGCAACAAAAGAAAAAAAAACAGTCTTAAAACTCACACAATTTTTCTTTTACTTTAATGACTTTTAAAATAAAGTGATTTTAAGATAAATGAAGACTGAAGGACAGAGGAAAACGACTGTTGGAAGCACTAATAAAGTCAAACCTGGTGAAATAAAAAATATTTAGTCCTTCAAAGTGTTTTGCTGTTTCCTTCTGCTTTATTTGTTTTTCAATGTCATATTTTTCTCTTCCAAACACTGAAAATGTAGTTTTTCTCTTTAATGAAGTAGACAGCGTCAGTTGCTTGGGATGTTTCCTGAGCTTAGGTTATTTGTTATACGTTTGTCAGGTCACCTTAAAAAAAACGGCTTACCTTAACATCCTGCCAAATATAGAGATTGTCCAGTAATGGCATCACACATGGGGATTTTTTTTTATTTGGATGAAGAGTGGTAATCATCTCCTAATGTGGCTGATGAAAGACGGTAAATACCTTTCTTTCTCTGTGAGAAGGTAAAGAGAAGGACAGCATCTCCCATGACTGCTTTTACAGGAGAGTGACGCAAACCTATTGTCAAGTCTTTAGCTGTTCAGGACGAGTCACTGTGTGTTCTGACAGGCCAGAGATACAGCAACACCTATGAGAGAACTCAAAAATTCCTGGTCCCTCACTGATTCATTAATGCATCACTTGGCTTAATAACTCAAAAAAAAAAAAAAAACTTCCCAAAACGAATAAACCAAATCAATCCCAATGTCTTTGTAAAAAACAAGATTTAATTTACAATAAAGTTTAATCTCTGTCTTTAACTCATGGAAATTGGTGTCGTTGGACAAAGAATCTGTTGCCCTCTTCAAAACCTTTTCTCAGTAAAAATGCAATATTGGCACTAAATTTTCTCTTTTTAGTTGTAGAGGAAAAAATTTAAAGACCCACTCTGATCATTGTTTGATCTACTGTAAAACTATTCCCTGTGGTCTTTTATTATGATTATGCCGTTTTTAGCCAAAAAAAAAAAAATGGTAGCGTTTTCAAGGACAGTTTCTGCAGAGCGGCAGTAGTACATTAGAAATTTGTCTCTGAGTTGTAGGCAGAAATGTCCTGGGACTGTTGAACCACCCCCCCTTCCCATCATCCCCTAGTTTATACTCTGTTACACTGACTTAAATCTCCTCAAAACCCCAACCTAACATTCCCGATGCAACAAAAATGGCGAGCAATATCGGAGCCGTCCAGCTGTACAGTTTTAATCCAGATTCCAGCTTAGACGAGAAAAACAAAGACGTTCATGGATCTAATTGTCTGCAAGTGGACGCATCAAAATGACACGGAGCGGGGAGCTTGTGGCCTGCTATTGTAGGTTCTACCTCACAGCTACAAGCTTTTTCCAATCACATTTTTTCATCTGCTTCTGACTCACAACGATATGATTACAGAAATACTCAGAAATGCAATTGTAAGTTTAATTATCCAAAAATATGTCCTCCAGCATGAGAAAAATTCCCGTTTTTAAAGCACTAAAAACATCATTGTTATTAGATTGGGTCTTTATGAAGCAAGCCACACAGAAGAGAACAGATTGTGTGGAGAAATGCCCAAACTAAAGCACAGGAAATTTTTCAAGCAGTGTCAGGTAGTCAAAAAAAAAGATAGTTTTGAGGTGAAGCTGTGAAGATTTACATGCAATCTAGGACATTTTTTAAACAGACAAACTGATGTTTTTTAACCTTCATCAAAAGTAGGTTTAACCTCTTTGATCCTTTGATTACAAACGTGTTTTTCAGCTTTGCAGTTTGCACAGTTGAGTGTCATTTTGCTTTTTTTTCACTGGACTGTATTTAAGCTTCAAGGAAAAATAATGTGACTGGATACTGTAGCGACACAGTTGGGTTTATAGTCACTTGCTCTCATTTTCTAGAAGAAAAGCTGGACCATGCATTAGCTTTGACTGGCCCTTAAATAGCAGCAGGGTTGCTCTCTTGACCTAAACGTGCACTGACCGCTTTCTTAGATGGAATTTCTCCAGATTTCTCCAAAGTGCAGGAAGAACAGAACCAGGTTACTGAAAACACACAAAAAATGAAATCCAATGGTAGATATGCAGCAAATAATCCAGATGTCCTCAAAGATCCAAAGAAAAATTGGGTCCGAAGAGTCACATCAACAGATACTTGAGTATGTCATGTTTTATCTGAAGATTCCATCTGTTTTATGCTTAAATTCAACATAGTGTGTAAAAATAACGTTTTTAATCTTTGTTATTGTTTATATTTTTTGTTGAAATTGATGATGCATTTTTTTATTTCAACATGGTAGTGTTTACTATCTCTGCCAGACCAAAGAGCTACAGAAGTTCCTATAACGACAGAAATATCTGTATTTCCTGGTTTTTGCTTTCCACTTGAGAAGCAGCAGACATGTAGCTGTTACTATGATGACCTTCTACACGCTGCTAAGTGACGCCACGCATATGTTGGAAGGGATGATGTTTCCTGAGATGTGTCACTACACGTCTCACGCTTTTCATTTCAGTAAAGGGCAGAATTAATCTTCCCTGCAGGACACCTCCCAGTGTTGTTCTACACTCTCTAATTTGTGGTTTCCTGACAGTTTTACTTTATACGGTAAGTTATTAGAGTTTATACCATGGTCCGTGTGAATACTCGATTCTGATTGGCTACTGGGTGTGCTTTAAAAAGTGATATACCACAGGATAACTGCACGGTGAAAAAAGAAGTTCCGTCACCTAGCCTAAATGTTTTGTATCACTGCGCCGGCTTCTTTAAAACAACCTTTTGCTTCATCATTTGGACAAAAACAAGCGGTAAGAGGAGAACTTTCTCTCTGAACTGATGCTTTATTCAACCCATCGGAAAGATCAGCATATATATATAAATCGCTTTATATCGCTGAATCTCGACTGCAGCGGTAGTGCGGCGCGACATAGACTATTTGTTACGTGTCGTGGTGCACCACGTAACAAATAATCCACTTTTTGTGAGAAAAGCGATCCAAATCAGAAAAAAAAACAAGAATTAAGGACTAAAAACTGATTACTATTTGTTTCTTTTTGTAAGTGACCATGGTATAGGCGGGTTAATGGCCTTCGAAGGGCATTATCACTTTTTAACGCACTTCGCAGAAGCAACCGTGCGACGCAAAGGCTTCCACGGCGTGCGTTAAAAAGTAATAATGCAGACTTCGTCGGCCATTAACCCTTACTTGACTAAATTTGGATTTGATCAACAGGCTTTTCTTTTTAATCGCAAGCTCGATTATCCTTTAAGCCTTTGTGGTTTTGTTTTCATGGATTGTTAATACTGTACTTTGCACTTCACAGTGCACCAAATTATAAGGCTCCCCATCATTTGTCTGTTTTCAAACTTATTACATATATAGGGCACACAGAAGAATAAAATGAATACATCAAGATAAAAGTGTCAGAAATAAGTACATCAGTCTTTTGTTTTTTAACTTGTCCAGCAGCTCAGATAAGAGCTAGAGGCCTCTTGTGTTTGACAGATTTTACTGTTACAATATGGGGTTATATTTGTATAACCCATTTTTTGTTTTTTAAGCTAAACCTTATTCATAATAATTATGTTGGATTACATTTCTTGTTGAACCGGACGGGAAAAAAAGGAGAGACCTCCAGACTGAAACTTTTAAAAATGAAATCATTAAACAAGCGGATAAACAATTTAAATAAAGGGGAGAATTTAATCCCAACTAAACTCAAATATGACAAAAGTGAAACATTATACAGGATCAAATAAAAGGAGAAACTTTAAATAACTGAGTTAGTCATTTGGTGAATGGGTGAGTGATGAATAAGAGATGATTAATCCATGCATGATCATAACGAGGCTGGAATAAAACCCAAACTCAACATAACCTGATAAAGATGCATTTCTAACAAAGGAAAATGTATAAAATAAAACCAGGGCAGAAATTGTTGTATTTGTTGTTGCTTTTTTCTATACTTCAGCCCATGATTACCATTACCATTTTTATCTCTGAAATTAGTTTTATTTTTGCAGGACATGTCTTGGCAAAATCATCATTAAGCATGATAAAAAAGAGAAGAAAAAAAAGAAAATAGATGATAAAGTTGCTGTTTCTGCAGGTTACCAGTTTCAAGGCTGTTTAATCAGAGGAACTTTATTTTTGTAAAGACACACCATGCAGTGACTGACATGCATGAGTTTAAAAAGCATCACATTTTTCTGCAAAACCTTGACATTGCTGAAATGTTTAGCTTGTTACTACTTTGAACCCAATTATAAAGTTCAAGTGTGTTTTACTAATTTTCCTCCCTCTGTTCGGGGATCAGGAAAAGTCCATTAACAAT
Source organism: Oryzias curvinotus (assembly GCA_023969325.1). Taxonomy (NCBI): domain Eukaryota; kingdom Metazoa; phylum Chordata; class Actinopteri; order Beloniformes; family Adrianichthyidae; genus Oryzias; species Oryzias curvinotus. The sequence goes on along the minus strand of CM043715.1, from coordinate 13,847,748 downwards.
TATTCATGAACAGAGTCCCCAGCTCAACATGGTGCTCATTAAAATGGCATTGAGAAGCTGTCATTTTCACTTAGAAGTCTAATAGTGAGGTCATGTAGATAGGATAGATGAAAGGGAAGGTGCCGGTGTCAAAAGAGGTGTGGAATTCAGTCAGCTGCTGCTCCAGGTCATTCATTGTAGAGTACTACACATATATGGAACACATTAAGCCATAGACAAATGAAACAAGCCTGCTCATAAATTATGTGACAGTGATGGTAGCACTTTAGGTATCATATCCATAAGATTCAATTATCACGGAGCCATGGAGGACTGCAACTCTTTGTCTTCCCATCACAATCTCCACTTTTTTTGGTTGGAAAAGCTGCAATTTGAGCAAACTGAACATCTTCTTCAAGCTTCAGGAAGAGCAAAGAGTAGATTCCAATGCCCTTTTAAGTTTTAAAAGGAAAAAAAAACAGTTTAAATGTAACTATGGAGATTTATTTTGTTATGTTTTTTAGATTGCAGCGAAATTTTTACGAAACCTAAATCAGTCAAATGTCACACAGGGATTGCCTAACAAATTCGATGTCAGTTTCCTGTATAATTTTAGAAGGAAAATCCTATAGATTGTGCACTTCAGAATTGTTCATTTATATTCACCTTTATGTACAAAACATTAGGCATCTATTTGCATACTTGGGGCAAATACAAATTGCTCCCCTACCCCTCTGGCTCCTCCCTTGTGCTCCAATAATAGAGGCATTTGAAGTTATAGTGACGACCAAAGGAGATTTTTTTGTACCCCTGGTGCTATCCAAGGCACTTTACTTTGGGAGTTGGGTCATCTAGACCCCACTAGACAGTGCGCTGAACCTTTTTTCTTCAATGATTTGTGATCTTCACTGTTTTCCATGGATTACATGAAATCCTCTCCATCTTTATCCACCTTTGTCATGGTAGGGATAACACGTCAATGTGGGGTCAATGTGGGGTCATAGGATAGCACAAGGGTTAAGGAGAAGCCGACTTAAGGCTGGGTATCCCTCTGACAGTTGGGTAATCCGCCCCACGTTTGTGGGTGGAAGAGCACAAAAGCCCAAAAGTTTACCTTTAAATTTAAATATTGAGTTTTTGTTTTTGTACAAATTTTCAAAGTTATAAAACCGATGTGTAATCTCTGAGCGCTGGCAGCTCCGCGCTGACGCAGCCGACTATTGATGATGTCAACAAGCAGCAGTAACATCTGAATTTGAAGACACTCTTTTTTTCCATAACTGTCCGCTTGAAGGGCTAAATGTAGGGATGGGGAGAAACCATAGCGGTAGGGAAGCTATTCGGATTCGACCTTAGAGCCAGTCAACAGCACCTGTTAAAGTGTGGGTGACATGGCCTATTTTAATAAGCCAAAATATCGTAAATAGTCTCTATTTCATGTTGCGATTATTTTTAATATTTTTCGAAAAAGAATAAATAGCGAAAAACGCGATATAAACAACGAGGACGGCCGCCGGCTTCACGCATTCCGCCGAATTCGCGCCGCCCTGTTTGTGACGTAACGAAAGGCAGACAACATGGCTAGCTGAACAGAAAGATGAAGAGGAAAGTTGTGGAGATTATCATGATGATGAGTCACTTTTGCAACCGTATCGATTCGAACCCTTTTGCGAAAGTGAGGAGGATATAGCAGAAAGTAGTAGATCTAGCGATCTCTTGAAAATGGTGGGGATTGCGTTCGGTTTCAATACTTTTTTATATCTGACATGCATTCCCATATCTTTCATGAGCTGTGGTGTTTGCTGCATAAAGTTGATGAAGCAGTTGGCACTAGAGGTAAGATCGGGCCTAAAAAATCCGGCCCGAACCGACACAGGCCCGCGGGCATTAAAGCCAAACTCGGACCGAACCCGACCAATTAACTTGATTTGCAGGACCGAGCCCGAAGCAAACCCGAAATTTCAATCTAACCCATAGGATTTTTGACAGAAAAAAACCCGCCAGATTTCTTAAAGGTAAAATAATCTATATATTTTTATGATGATGAAAGTTATTTTCCTTCGAACAGAGAGTGGTCGCTGCAGCCGCGCGCGTATAAGCTGCTGTTGTGGCATAGAGTTCCGCTGGAAGCGCGGCGCATAGGTTCCTCCCTCCATGACAAATGCATTTGCACAACGAAATAACGCTGGAACACAGAATAAGAGGCCAGACAGAGAGAGTGACAGAGAGATCTGGATGCGCACTCGCTTCATTACGCGGAGAAATACTGCAGCCGTGGCGGTGCGCGTTTGCCTTTTCAGTTTCGTGTTTGTGTGGGTGTGTGCGCTAAGGGAACGTTCTCCCTCTGAGTAAGAAGAAGCTGGCTGTGCCTTTCGGTTCGTGCGGTAACCGTTCTGACATCCAGGATTAATAAAGAGCTGTTTGACAACCGCCGCCTAAGGAGCTTCTTTGCAGACATTACAATATATTTATTAAAAAAGTCAGCGAGAGAGAAGCCCGGCCCGAACCGACCCGAACGTAATGACTGTCATTTAGAGCCCGACCGGACCCGAAATTCGGGTCCGGTCGGGCTCGGACTTGGGCTCGGGCTTAAGATCTTACCTCTAGTTGGCACCCAATTCGCCCTCGTTCGCTGAACTTGTTTTGTCCATTGTTTCAGCAGCGTTTCTTGTTTTGGGAATTTATACACAGATACACTTTCACTAGATGTATTGCTACATCCAGCTGCCACAAAACGACTTGGCATGTTGATGATGAACAGATTTAAACACGAGAGAAACGAAGACTACCTGTTTTGTTTACATGCCGTCCGAAGCGGAACTACGAAAGTCAATGCCTTTCGTGACGTCACAGGTCATATCGAGTTCACTTCCAGCCTGCGCTCTTAGCGGCAAATTCAAATCTCTGATTCCTTCGAACGATGTCTATTATTCATATGCTTCAGATTTTTTTCGACGCTAACTATTGGTATCAATAGAATCAGCGTTTAAAGGGCTTGTTAATTTGACAAAGTTGTTCAAAGCATGGCATCCACACTTTAAGATCTACTGCTTCCCTGTTTCTGCAGTTTTTACCACAATGCAATTTCTAAAAAAAATACTTCTTAAAAAAATATGTAGCTTTTGTTAATAGGGAGTGCCAATCAGAGAGACGGGACTGAAATAAAACCTCTGAAATAAGATGCTTAGAGCTGTTCTAGTTTTGCAAAAGAGGAGGAAGAATCTGTTCAAATCATCTTTGAACTAAATAGATCTGAGAGTGTAATGTATTGGACATATTCGCACTTGTTCTTTGAGCTCACACTGGACTCAGTGATGTCACATGTTGCTTGTAGTAACACGAATTTTTTCACAGTTTAATGGCAGACCTAATAGTTTAATGCACACGTAGTTATGAAGGAAACCCCTGAAAAGGTCTACACCAGCTGGTTCATTTAGCAAGCCAACAAAAATTGACTGACTAACTGCTGAAACCTTACTAAATTGAAATATTTACTATGGTATAGCAAATTAACAATATAACCACTAGAAAAGACCATAAAAAAGGATAAAAACTCTGAAGGTCATGTAGAAGCCACTCACTCTCCCCCTCTTCCTTTTCCACCCTGGTCAGACACTTCTTTTTTTTTTTTTTTTAAGGTGGACTTTTCTTTTGTTTTTGTAGCAACCTTTCTCTTTTGGTCACCTGAGGATGACAAAAAAAGTATATGGAATTTGGGCAACCTGTCCAGGTGCCCCTGCCTCCGCCCACACGTGGCTGGGATAGGCTCCGGCAGCCCCGTGACCCCCGAAAGGGAACAAACGGAATATGTATGAATGAATAGGAAAAAAGGAAGAAAAGAAATCAAAATGCTCCTTGCAGTCCGGGACTGCTGTGGGTTATAAAAAAAAAAAGAAAGTGCAACAGCAGTGTCCACTGCCACACAATGAAGGCTACAATTTGCACAATCTACCACAACATTTTCCCATTTTTATATATTTTTTAGCTACAACCATAGCAACACACCCATGAACAAATTGTTTCAATCAGCTTAATTGACACGGCAAGATTTTCTTTTTGTAAAGAACAAATACTATGCCATAATCTGTAATAATAATTATTAAGTTTGTTGATTTCATTTTCTTTCTGGTTCCTTACCTGTGGAGTTCTTCCTGGTCCAAAGGGTTGCCTAAGGGCGGAGCTGCTTTTTTTGAAAAAGCTCATTGGAAGGACCGAGCCACCATAACAGAGGAAGAGGGGGAGCAGAGATTGTACATTTGTGTTCCTGTTTATTTGTGACGCCAAACTATAAGGTTAATTTCATTTGAGTAAAAATATCCCTTGTGAAAATAATACCTTGATTGTATGTTTTTGCATAGCCATGAAATACCCGGTGTTTATGGAATGGTGTTTATCATGATGACCATCAATGGTGTTTCAGGCCAACATTCTAAATAAGAAATTGCTCTTAATTGTTCTTGTTTTGCCTGGTGAAATAAAGGTTTCTCTTTCTCTCTCTGTTTCTGTCAATGGCTTGATCACCCAAAATGACCCTAAACCTGTCGCTTGTTCCTAATCACCATACAAGCAAAACATAAACAGATTCTTTTGAATCTGGGGGGAAAAATAAATTACATTTGCTGCTGCCTCCCTAAATTTTACTTGGGGGACCAGAAACAGCCCTGTAGTTCCTCTCAGAAAAGCAGTCACTGGACAGAACACTGATAAATTTGAGTTTTAGTGTTAATCCTGAGTAGCACAGCAGACAAACACATTTCTGTTCGCTATTTGACAGAGTAGATGCTGTTGTTTCCCTTTGAGGTCTACTTCAGCACATATCAAGGGGTTCGAATTTTCCTTCAGAAGAAACAAAACAAGGTCATTTTAATACTAGTAAGGGGTGGCAAATTTGCAAATTCAATCTCTGGAAGCGGTAAGTTATTTAGTTTTGAGATAAAAACTAGAATTTTTGTTAAGATAAAAAAGTACACCATATTTTTAGCCAAAAAAAACATGTTTTTACTTAAAGTTATTGGCTTTTCTCTAATATTATGTTGATTTGCACCCCACTTTATTGGCAGACAACTGTCTTAATCATGTTGACTAACATTATCACCGTGCCTAATATGATTAAAAGCTCTGATTGAGTACCCGGCTACAGAACATGCTCACAAATGACCATATCATGCAATCCTTTGCTTGAAACACAAAATCAATCTTGAAAATTGGTTCCACTCCCGGAGACTCGAAAAAAAAAAAAGGAAGTGCCAAACGAGATGATTTATGTGCGAAGACAAAGTTTCAACCTGTCCAGGTATTGGCTTCGTTTGCATCTGAGATATTCTCCTGCTCGTTGTGACTTATCACCTGTGTTTTTGGTGTTTCCAATTTCACCACATCACAACTCAAAGTGCATCCTTGAGTGAGACTGAAGTAAATCAAAGATGCCTTGGTGTGCCCTAATCCCCACCACACACATTATTCAGTTTACTCTGAGTCTCCTCATCACATGCGCAACCACACTTATCTAATTAAGAAAATGGGACATCTTTTTAGAGATAATCTATTTTTATTTGCATCTCAAAGACTGTGACATTTAAAAAGGAAACCAGATCAAAAGCAGTAAAAAGTGGACTCAGGTGTCTGGAAGACAGGTAGAGTGATTAAACATTCAAATATTAAACTGGAGGTCACAAGCAGCAGCGAAACCCAGATGAGAAATATAAACGCATTCTACTTTTTGTACCGTATCAAAGAAAATGTGCAAAGCACGTTTGCATTTAATTAGGACCTATTTATGCGGAGCTTTGAATTCAGGAAGGAGTTTTTTTTTTTTTTTTGCAGAACAAGTGTTGTACTCCATGCTTTGTTTAAACCTACACAATACTTTTCCCACAAATAAAAATGGGAAGAAGTGAGAGGGTTGTGCACAAAGCTTCTCAGGTGAACAGCTGGACTGTGGGCTACTGGGCGGGCAAAAAGTATGAGGCACAGCTGGCTTTTAAGAGGAAGAGCTCCCCCGGAGCCTCTGGGAGGTCACAGCCTGCTAAGCCGTGAAGCGTTGCTCTGCAGGAGCCGTGTGTAAAGGCAGAAGGCCTGTGCCACTGTGTGCAGATGTTCCCCCGGCTCTGCTGGCTGCCTCGAAACACACAAACCTTGGTGCTGGGATGATTTAACACGTAGAGCATACAGCATATATCAGCACCAGGACACATTCAACTATGCACACATGGTCTCCATATCCTGTCAGTTGCTCCATAGCAACAAGCACCACCTTACTGCTTATGAGTGATACAAAACTAGCTTCTAAATGAGCTCTCCAAGGTCTGAGTACAACAAAAATGTTAGAAGGTGCCCTTAGCATGCTTCAAAAATGAAGAGCTTCTATTCATTACCCCGAGGAAAAACAGAGGTACAGGACAAAGTAAAGATAAAAAAACCTCAAGGCCCCAACCTTCATGTAGCTCTGCATTATGCCTTGTTATTTATTTCCCTCACACAGTATCCCATTTGAATAGCACTCTGCAACAGACACAATCAATAGCACAAAAAAGAGAAAAAAAAAGTCTTTAATTCCTGAGCTGTTTGCTTTTATCGACCCGAGTGCTCCTTTGGGATAAATTCACCAGGGATGGACAGTGCTGTCCATAGCAAACACATCTAATGTTTGCAGCGTCATTACAAAATAACTCATTGATTGTCAATCAAAGAGGTGGGAGACTGCAGGATATTTATTCCAGGTGAACCGAGCACCCGGGGAGATGGCTCCATTGGGAAAGGTATTGTCACCAGACACTAAAGCGTCAGCAGCCGACTGGCAGTGATGAACAAAGAAAAAGACAGAGTGACTGGCAGGCCACGGTGAAGGACAACACTCTTCCTGGCAATCTCCTCCGTCTGTCCACCTCGACAAACCCTTCCGAACCCCGGAGACCAATCCCACTGCTGACACCAATGGACAAGCACATCTGGCAACTAAGGTGCACCAAGGTCCACTGTGACAGCCCCAATCAGCCACTTGATATTCACCATGCAGCCTTACTGTTCTCTCTCTCTGACACCAGGGGCAGAGAAAAGACGGGGGAAAAAAAGATGGGATGGGGCGTTAAAGGGAAAATCAAATATTAATCAACCCAATCACAGACATGTCACCAAGACTGCAGGCTGACATTGATATTCAATCAATCAAAGGGCCTAAGTACGAAGAGATCACAATGAGGACGACAATAGAAGAATAGAAAGTTTAGAGTGAATGATGACATCCAAGCCATGAATAATCAGGGATCCATGGAGCGTTCATCATTTTTTTCTAACCTTATTACACCAGTCTTTAATCTTTTTAGACAAATTTATTTGTTGATGTTCACAGTCTCAGCAGGCAAATACTGTGGTACCTTCGGTTTCTACATAACTACATCAATGTTGACACAATGGTTCAGGGTAAGATAGATTTGATAAGGAAAACTCTGAAGTAGAAGAAGGAATACATGGAAATAAGGCAGCAATATACTCACCAAGAAATAAATACTCAGATTAAGAACAAAATAAGGTTAGGGTGACATGTAAAGATGGACTTGAGGTCAAAATTAAGCAGAACAAAAGAGTGTTAGGACCAGAAACTGGGTTATAATCTCTGACACCACCCAGAGGATAATGGCGCAACACCACTTTTTCCCAGACAGAATTAGCTAATTTACATTGACTGCACAATCATTTCTCTAAAGCATAGTGCGGCATAGAAAGGCTGACTTTTTCAGCTTCAGAATCTGCTGGAATTACTTTAATTGCATAAACAGTTGAAGAGTTACGGCAGTCCAAAGAATGTCAACACTGAAGGTAAAGCTCCAGTTTTAAAGGGTTATAAAATAGGCTAGAAAACTACCAAGCCCCCGAATTTTGTTCCTTAATTCCTAGTAAGCAAAAAAGTGTTGCAGTTTCACCACCGGAGACAGGTTGCAAAAAGGGAGCCAATCTTCAAGAACGGCCACATGAAAAAGTCAGTAGAAAATGATAAAAAAGGAGTAGAAAATTCTGCAATAAAATAAAGCATGTTTTTTTTTAAATCAGGCTTTTCATACATTTAATTTGGGTACAATATCAACATTTTCAACAATTTGACAAATTGAGAAACTGCTACCTTCTAAAATCTGTGCCTTTTGAGTATCAAACAGATAAATAAATACTCTTTTGACCAAAAAGACTAAAATGCCTGAAACTGTAGCTACTTATGGTTGATTATAATAAAATCTGAAATAACTCCTGTATAACTGAGAACCAAACAGAACCTGGACAGAGGAAAGGATAACATGGAGCTATAAGCAAAACTTGAAAAACAATTGGTAGCACAGAAATAGGTCCTACTGTACGTACAGGACGCTGCATGGGCCGGGATCGACCACAGCAGACACAATCCTTGGTGCAGATTACACTCAAAAAGTGTTTCCAGCAGATTTCAGGAACAAAATCTGATCTCTGAGCTCTGTCAGGACCCTCAAGCTCCAAGGCCTCTGGCAGATGACCTAAACCTGGTGGAGAATAAATGATTGCAGGCAAGGGTGAGAACTATTTTTACTCTTCTTTTTCACATACCTAGTCATTTTATTTATCAAGGCTAAATCCGAGATCCCAGTCACTCTTAAATATGTGGTAGACATGTATTTTTCTAAACATGAAAATATATACCAGTATACGTGGTTATTTCCTTTTGCTGCTGTTCCATTAATAATAAAGTAGCAACTGACCAAAACCTTTATTGTTATCTACAGTCAAATTAATTATTGATAAACACCGGATTTCACTCAAGACTCAACTGTGTTAACAAATATGTTTGTTTGCAGAACAATTTGAATTTAATAATTCATCAAAAAGAGGGGTGGCCATTATCATTCATAGAGAGCCCTGAGCAGCCTCCAGATGTCAGGGATCGTCTCTTCATGCTGACGATACAAGCAAAGTCAGTGCCCTCTTTTATACATTATTGAAAGCAAATTCTGGAGGTGGGGTTAGACACGGGCGCAGGGACGGATGCATAACATGTAGAAAGGTGACCTGAGGCCGGCTGTCAGAAAAAAAATCGTGACGGAACTGCAAAGTTGTGTTTATAGCCACATTCTGTGTGATCATTGAATTCATTATTTGTGCTTTTAGCACAGAGACACTTTCGTGTGTTTGGAGGAGAGCTTTAATACGGAACCCTGATAGACTGAATCCACAGAAGGAAAGAACAGAGTCTGCAAAAATGCTTTTTTCCCTGGTCTGAAATATATTGATCCCAAATGAACACAGAGCAAAAGGTTAAAAACACACAGACCCACAAATTCAGGCTTCATAGATAATGGCATCCCGGGGGTCTTCAGTGTTAGTCACCAGCTTCATGTTGGTCATAAATCTAACTTGCTTTAATCTTGATTTCGCCTTAGAACACAGACGTATCCTTCAACGGTGGAATTATTCTTTATTCGTCATTATTGGCTGAAAAGTGGGTGAAACAGTGGTGATCACATCCTCCGCCTAAAACATCCAAACTATTGACCGCACTGTCAGCCTTCTGGAATCAAACCTTGACGTTGTCTTAGCGGCAGCGCGTGGGCTGCTGAACGATGGGAGCCGCTGCTTGATAAGCGTGACGGAGAGAAGAAAAAGAGCGAGAGAGGGGTATGCTTGTTTGGGATTTACAGCAGCCGTGCACTCACCGAGCAGCTGACCGTACTGCTTTACAGGTCAGCCGTTCTAACTGGACTCCATTAATGCGCCAGTCCACCTTGTGGCACAGTTTGCGCTCCAATGCTTCCACCACCTTAGGGACAACTTCACCTGCACTCTAGTCTGGAGAAAGTAGGAGAGCGAGGAAAGCCTGGGGTCTGGGAACAAAAAAATAAATAAATATCCTGAAAATAGAAGAAGGGTAAAAGAAAAGTCACAAAGAAGTTTGAGGAGTATCTCTTCATGCTGGCTACTTATCCAGACTGTCCAGAGGTTTGAAGCTACACTCACACCGGCCTCGGCAATGTGCGTTTAAGCCAGTTCTTTCGATGAAAAAGTCTAAATTCTCACTTTGCGTTTCTTGGTTAAAAACTCTCATGTTCACGCGTTTTTGGGCCCTACATAAAAAATGCTCAGCCACTGAATTCGCATTAAAAGTTACACCAGGTTGAACTTTGACCAATCATGGACTCGGATTTAGTAGTGACGTGTGGATTCCTTTCAATTCATGGAAGTGCCAACCATTCAAACATAAAAGAGAAATTGCTAAAAGTGTTTTGTGCCCGGCTGGAATTCTATGACACCATTGGAAAAGAGCTGTGAAAGAAAAATCCCAGAGAAGGATTCACAAGATTTGCATCAATTCAAGAATTTTGCTCCAAGCTTCTTCCAGCTGGAGAAGGTGGACATCTACTTGTCCAGTGTGAACACATGGGTTTAACATCCGTTTAGTACGTTGTTGAGTTTGCGTCATGCCCGGTGTGAACGTAGCTTTAGAGTGAGAACACAGGGGGAAGTATTTTGTTTTGTTCCTCAGAGTTGACTTATGTTCTTCTCATATACCAAGGTCTACTTTCTTGGCCCAGTGGCCTGAAGCAAACTTTAGGGACAGGCATGGACATTGTAATATAAATGTGTTTTATAGCCAGGCAGCTGCTGGGGGCAGGCTGTTTTTTATGCTTTCTGGCCGAGTAGAACATGGCCACCTGCTTGACATTAAAAACCCTTACTGCTATGCTGGCTTTATGGGTTCCCTCTTCATTGAAACAAAGATATACAAGGACGTGTGTGGGGAGAGCTGTCTGCTGCATATGGTGAGCGCTTAAGCAATTCATCTGTGCCATGAGCGTCGGAGGGAGAAAATCCTCTGCTCCAGAGTTCCATGGGACCTGCGGGATGCTTTTTGGTTCACAAACCTACTGATGAATTAGTTTCCTCCTCCAGTTGGAGTTTCCCTTAGGCATGGCTGTGCATGTCAGTTCTGACAACTCTGTTTGCCTAGCTCCAGAAGGCATATGATTATCCGGAGACGCTGCATGGAGGCACTGCAGCCTGGTGGGGATTCACAGATGATCACCTCTCAGACTCTCATCGTGCATTGTGCCATTGGTGAACAGCACTAACCTACCTGGCCTGTCATAAGCAAATACATGTATGAGGAATAGCAGAAAAGATTACTGGATGGACATCGGAGCGTCATTGGCCTTTCTTTGGTGTTCACTCCCTTTCTCTGGGAACAGCTGAACAAAATTACTCCCCACCAGTGAATAATAAGGAAGTTTATGAAACGTGACAAATGCGGCTGCGCTCGACATGAAATACCAATGAGGGAGGCGCCCCAGCGGAGCGAATGCTACATCCTTATATCAACAGTCACCTTGTGTTGCTTCCTCTACTCCTCAGAAGGACACATCTTGGGGTATGAACATCACAAGCGTGAGCACTCAGTGGTGTTGGCACGTGGGCACAGGCAGATGAGCAGCCACATGTCGCTGACACAAGCTCACTCCAAGATGGGAGGAAAGATGTCAGATTATGGATTTATGTTGTAGCAACATCAACAGCTGTACTCAGTAACATTAGCTCTGTTCTTTTGCTCCAATCAGAGATTAAACTGTGACTGGATTATCTGAACTCCATCCATTATTGCATGTTATTACAGGGTCAACTCGAGATGCTTCCTTAGAAATCATCCACTTATGAGAATTAGCGGCTTACTCTTGATGGTAAACAGTAGTACTGAATCTCGCAGCTCTTTAAGTGGTGCTGATTTGAGGCACTGCAGCATAGCACAGCAGTTTGAGTGTTAAAGCTTCTCTAAACTGACATAAGTGAAAAGCAAAACTTTCAACATAATGTCAAAAACATTGTTAAAAGAAAGCCTTACCCCGATTAGCAGCTGTGGGATTTCTACAAAGGCATGATTGGACATTAAGCCTGCAAAATCCTAACTTGAAAGGCCACAGAAGCTCACCTAGTTCAAGGAGAGTTTCTCTGAAAACAGCACAACTTTCTGACATAAGGCGACATCTGATCATTTTTTACCACCCACACAATTTCTGCTTATACATTCCAACCCCTAAATGGTTAGAAATGACTAACTATGGACCACCTGCTGCATTTACTTGTGCTGCTGCAAAGGGACTCGTGGGTCTGATGTGATCTTCTTGTTTGTTTGTGAAGCCCAAAAGTGCAGAAAACAGTTATCACAACAACAAGGAGTATATATTAAAATGCAACATTCATACTGTGTTTTTAGGTAGAAGAAAACGACACGTGAAACTTTCCAGCATTCTCATATTTATACATCTCACATAGCAACAAATAATAAAAGAAAAATACAATACAATACATTATTTTTGCAATAAGCAGGTTATAAAGGTGGGAATTAAATGTTTTCGTTTGTCTGTTTTGATGAGCATTTTTTTTATTTTTGCATAAATGTAAAAAAAAAAAAAAATGCTATGGACACACCAAACTTCAACAAAGAAATTTCTACTTTGTAACACGTCTTGTGTTTACCTGAATCCTTTTTAATTAAATAATAAAAGCTTTCTTTTGAAAATAGAAGTGGAAAGACAAAACAAGACAAAAACCATGGACAAACAAAAAGGTGGCAAGGCAGAGCAGAACAGATGACCTGAGAACCAGACACTTATATAGGTTGAGGACATGAACTAAAATGAAGACAGCTGTGGACAGGGCCGGCCCTGGTCTTTGGGCCAAGCGAAATGTATTTGTGGCCCTCTAACTGATCACAGCTTAAACAAAACTGTTGTGTAATTAATGAATCTCTCTATGATACTTTAGAATTATTGTTGAGCCGAAGAATTGAATACAGTATATTTATTGCTGCATGTTGGATACAAATTAGTGTGCAAACATTTTAAAGCAAGAAAAAATTTGAATGACAAAGTGTATATATATATAGCCATATTTTTTTAATGAACATAGGCCATTAGGAATGTCAAATGACATTCACAAAACTCCAACTTATTAAAAACAGCAACTTCATAGAAAGTCAAATAACGATAAAACAATCCAAAATAAAGAACACAACAGCTCAATGAGGGGGATTTTGGAAAGTCAGAGTCTTTCTCAGTATGAAAAGGACGTCTTTGCACCAAATCCATTCTTACTGGATCAGAGAGTGTGGTTGGCCATTCAGCTGGACTTCAGTTGTATTGGATTTGAATTAGGTGGAATTTTGGATCCAGTAGCTCCTCCTCCATTCACGTCTCTCTTGGAGCCTCTGGAACATAAGACACATAACTTCAATAAAAGCAAACTGTAAAAACTAAAACAGTCAAATGTTTTCCCTTCCAACAGTAGATGTGGTGACAACAGTTTCTTCTGCAGCTAAAAAACAAGAATTATTATTATACAATAATTAATGATAAAGCTAATAAAATATCTATAGCAGAATACTAATAATAGTTAACTGGCTCATTTAAAGTCTGTGTGCAGGTTTTTCACAATTTCAAGATCTTTTTATATATTTATAAGAGATTTATTGTTTGATTGTATATTTGCATGAGGTCATATTCATTAATTTAATTATGAACAGTTTGGGGCTCCATACTCTTCAGCTGCTGTTTATGAAAAAAGGGTTTATGCAGATGCTGTTTTTAAATGACTTTACATGCTATTAAAATGACCTTAGATGACATCTTCAGTGATGTCAGGAACATCTTGGGATGTGGACGCTGCACCTCCTCCAGTACTTTTTGATAATTTTTGAGAGCAGAATAAATTGTGCAAAACATCCTCATTATGTAAAACCAAAACTGCAAAATACAAATAAGAAATCAATGTACCCATTTATAAATAATAAATGTGAACAATGATTTGAGTATAAATGGAAATATAAGCATTTATGCACTTCTATATCTATTATTTTGTATCTTCGTAATTTTAAAATTAGTACATTTATTTTGTTTTTCATTCATGAGAACATTATTTTCCTATTTGTATTTGGCAGTTTTGATTCTCCATATTTCATGCCAATGCAAGATTTTAAGACACATTCATTGTTGAAAAAGTTAGAATACCTGACTGTCTCTAACAGATAAACTGCAGTTTTTATACTGACATAAACCAGAAAATGCAGAATGCACTAAATATGTGTTAGCAAAACAATGAAACAATATGATAACGTGAGTAAAAACATATCAGCCATTATACCGTTATCATTATTTACTTTTCTCTGTTCTCCACCGTTTTAGAAGCTCATGTCTGTCCTCATCTTCTTGGAAACTTGGATATCAGAATTATTTTCGAGTTTTCCATTGGAAATGACGACAAACAGGGTCGTTTATGATAAGGTTTCTGTGCAATCTTCACCTCGGATCGATAGTATTTACGTAAATCACGCAGCTGCACAGAAAGGCAGGATTCATGTAAAAAAAACGGCCCAACATGATCCTCCAAACTTACCTTGTGATTGATGTTTCAGTTCTTCTGCCTTTTTCAGCTCCTGATGGATAAAGTCTCTGTGGCATGAAGTTCTCTTGTTGTCGCTTTGATCAGCGTGACTAACTGTGCTCGTTTTTTTTCTTTTTCCCAACTTTATTGAAACACAATGCGCTCGTAAATGCACACTGTGACAGGCTCAGATGCAAGGATGTTGACCAATCTTTGCTAAGAGTGGCGTAACGTCAGTATTTGGGTTGCCAGATTGGTTCAGGTGTGTTCAAGGGGGGGGATCATTAAAGTGCAGGCAACAGTCTTTTTAAAGCGCACATTGGTACGGAAGTTCTATGAAATGGGTTGCCAGATTTGGATCTTTTTTTATTTTCATTTTTTCGCCACTTCGGGGCCCTGGTGGGGACGGGGGCCCTACGCGGCTGCGTAATTCGCGTATAGGGAGGGCCGGCCATGGCTGTGGATCAAGATGAACGTGAAACTAGTGGGACTGACAGGGCGACTCAGAACATGACCAAAAACAGCAGAAAAAGCAAACTAAACCACAGAGTCCTTACTCTGCTCTATGAGGCGCACCATCAAAGAATGGTTTATTTTCAAACTTATGTCATAAATAAAGCACACTGATCTATAAGGCGTATTAAGAGAGACAAAGAGTAAAAGAAAATCTGACAGTCACAGTCAGACTATAATAACTATCTTCACGCAGTAACACGCTACATGTTACCCATGTTCGAAGCGTTAGTGTGTTCACAAGTACTCCCAACCATGTGTGCAAGGCTGATACAGTTAAAACAAAAGTTACTGTGACGATGGAAACTCTCAACCACAGTCTGACGCTGCTACACGACATTCACATTAGCATATTTACATTAATAGCAACCTTGTTTGCAGCAGAATTAAATCTATATATAAGGCACTCCAGACTATAGGGCTCTTTGTCCTATTTTATTAAACAATTAAGACTTTTAAGTGTTTCTTATACTGCCAAAAATATGGTAAGCTAACTTAAACACTATATTACTGTGTTTAGTCTTGTTTCTGGGGACCAGCAGAAGGCCTGTCCCTGATTTTATAAAAGTCAGAGGTTCATATGTGACTGACATGTTATGTACTGTAGTGCTAACCTACGTTTCTTTCTACTAGTTCAACAGGATGAACTATTGCTTCTGTTTATCTCATAGCCCTAATGCAGTTAAAGAAAACATGACTCCACTGTAAACTCTATGTTCCCAAATTGACTCTGACAAAACCAATCTCACTAATTAAAGCCCATGGCTCCAATTGGAAATATAAGCTCAAACCTATGAAGGAAGTCAGAACAACAACTTCTGCAGCTCAGCTCAGATGGACGCGAAGACAGTGATGCAATTTCTGTGTCCAGGTGAGTGAGTCCACATTTTATGTTGTCTGAAGAAATAAATAAGTTATATCTGCTAAAGACCAGAAAGATGTGTAGATAAGCTGTGGTGGACTTACTGTCCAAAGAAATCAATTTTCCTGTGTTCCTCTATTGAAAATAATGTGTGGTAGTGTGTAATGCTATGTAATTTAGTCATAACTTGCAACAAACACAACAAAACCATTATACGATGCATTAACAATACTTACCATAAGGCCCACAGCCATGCAGGTGCTGCAGGATTTTGGATTGTTTAGGTCTGTGGAGGGTCTTTAAGGTATGACTGCATCTTAAAGGGAGCACAGGTATTTCTCGCAGTTCCCTTGAGACCTTTTACGGCCACCTTAAGGACTGTCATGAATTTGTCATGTGTGTATGGTGAAGGATAATGTATGTTGCACATGCTTATGATGTTTGCGTGATGCTGTCATACACTGTCCTTACGCCACACTCGAGTCATTAGTGAGATAAGCTTACTAGCTCCTCACTAGGTGCGCACAAATACTGCACGCATGGGTGTGCCAAGAAACATAAGTGCCCAAAAATATAAACAAAAACATCATCATTAGGGTCAAACTAACCTGTCTCATGACGGTCTAAACCCAGCTCATGTTCCTTTGGGTGAATAATCCAACGCTTGGTGAATTCTGCTTCGCAATGATAGGAAGAGCTGACATCGAAGGGTCAAAAAGCGGCGTCGCTATGAACGCTTGGCGCCACGTGCTTGCCCCAAACAGGTTTGCCCATTTTTCACCAGCAGACAGACCGCATCCACTCGTAAGGACAGTTGGGACTAAGGCCTAAGTTGTGCAGTAGGGTTAGGGTTAGCAATGCAGCATTCTAATGGTGGAATTTGAAATGAGACTTTAGTCTCTTAATTAATGAGAGCATCTTATAATAACTTCTGAAAACTATAACTATGGGGTGTATTCAGTGTACAACTGAAACGTTATAACTAGCATGCTGGTGTGTTCTGTTATGTAGCTCCCTTTCAGAACACTGCATCTACAGTACATACCAATGTTTAAGGATTAACACTAATCTACAACATACTACATGCTTATGATGTATGCATGATGCTCCCCAAAAAGGAAGACATTTATGACTGTTTTGTAAATGGCGTTGTTTTTTTTTCTGTAAACTTAAAAAAAGGACTGAAAAGGCTAAATCCGCAAAAGAAAGCGGGTGTATTGGTGAAGCCTAAAATGATGCATGGAATCAGCAGAACTTTAGAGGTCCTCATACAAAATGGTGATACAGTAAACAAAAAACCTAACCCTAATTCTATAACAGAGTTAGAATAGTCAACCTCATACCACCCTCCCACCCCACCCCCCTCTAGCATCCCTCTCTCTTCTTCCCTCCTTTCCTTTTTCATCCGGTCCAACACCAAAGATTTTCAAATATGATTGAATTAATAAAGTTTGGCCTCAATTACAAAAGGGGTTTATTCAGACATACCTCTGGTGTGTCTGAAGATTCATAACCCCTTTTGGTAAAGTAAAATATGTCCAACACAAGAGGCCCTCAGCTCTCATCTGTTTTCCCAGCTGTTGGACAGGACAAGTAAAAAAAAAAAAAAAAAAAAAAAAGATAGTCAACCTCTGATAGGAGGATCACAGGTTCAGTTCTCGCCGTGAGTCGATGGTTATAGGTTTCTCGCCAGTGTTTGGCACCCGGAGTGTGTGAATGTGTGTGCGGATGGGTGAATGGGACTGACAGTAAAGCACTTTGGACCTTCTAAGAAGATAGTAAGGCTTTATATTAGTATAGAACATTTACCATTTGTAATGGGAGTGGCTGTTTGTGTGCTTAAGCAAACACAACAATGACAGCAAAACGCTTGTTTGCACACAGATCTTTGTTTGCCTCTTTGGTCATTTTTAACAAGAAGAATTTATGTTTAGCGCAAACAGTGGAAACACTGAACATTTCTCCAGCAGTATAAGTTCTAGCTCCTCTTGCAGCACATTATGCAGCTGTGCATGGCCTTGAAGGTGATGCTCAATAGAGACCATGTGCCACCTTTTTTTTTTACAAATGTCTTTTTGATTTTTGGCTAGCCAATTTTATTATTTATTTATTTATTTTACTTGTCCTGTCCAACAGCTGAAGGCCTTTTGTGTTGCACATATTTTACCGTTACAACATGGGGGTTATGAATCTTCTGACACACAAGGTGTATGTTTGAATAAACCCCCTTTGTAATTTAGACTAAACTTGGTTTATAGTATTTATAATTGCAACCTTTTTTTGTTAGACCAGATGGAAAAGAAGAGGAGGGAAGAAGAGAGAGGGATGTTAGAGAGGGAGGGATGGGAGGGTGATTATAGAAGGGGGGGGGGGGGATAATATCATAAAGCACCGTAAAGCAACAGGTTGCTGGAAGTTACTATCAAAGTATAAGTTACTTTCAGGTGTAAATGGTAAATGGCGTATACTTATATAGCGCTTTCTACCTTCTTACGAAGGCCTAAAGCGCTTTACAGTCACAGTCCCATTCACCCATGCACACACACATTCACGCACACATTCACACACTGGCGGCAGCTCCACTGCTGAACACTGGCGCCAACCTCCCACCAGAGGCAAGGTGGGGTTCAGTGTCTTGCCCAAGGACACTTCGACATATGGGCGTGCAAGCCGGGAATCGAACCTGCAATCTTACGATCATGAGTCGACCGCCCTACCGCGGCACCACGGCCGCGGTGTAGATGTATAATAAATCTAAATCTAGCCAATTTTAAATACAGACTTGAGAAAAAAAAACGTTTTACATCAAAAAATGGATCTGAACCTAAAGACATGGCCAAGAGCAAAAATAAGTCAAATCTTTAGAAACATATTAAGCTGCTGGTTCTACATTGAGTGGAAGTGATGCTGTAAAACATATGATGATTTATTTCCTTCAGCTTCATGCCCAGACCCACTTTTTTCCTATTTTATCAGCATGAAAACATCTCAAAGGTCTGCAAATTCTTTATTTTACTCCATAAAATCTATGAAGTGTTCATTTTTAAGCATCTTTCAACTAAAATCCAGAGCCTGGCAGCCTTAAATAAGACAGCACTTCAAACCAATTATGTTAGTGTGGGGGTGTCCTGTAGGCTTTAACTGCTCATTTCCTGCATCAGTGCAGTAAACGATGTTTTTTTTTGTTTTGTTTTTTAAACTTCTCTGTCTGTTTGTGTGGCTTCAGCACTGACACTGCAGTTTTGTGTTCTGTGGATCCACGCTGCAGCAGCTCCTGTCCATCCTGTCAGTCTCACACTCTTCCATAGCTGAGTGGGAGAAAAGCCTGTCCTGAGTGAAGTCATGCATCACCCCCCTGAATCTTTATCTTTGATGGCCAGTCTTCTAGTTCCGTTATTTGCTGCCCGGTGCCACAAAAATGAAACGTCCCCTTTGCTTGCTTACACATTTTTAAAGCTTTCAGTGCAAAACAGGTTGTTATGTTCCGACTATTACTAAATCTCAGGTTGGGATGTAAAGCAGGAAAAAACTAAAATCAAGGGTCTGAATGGAACGGCCTGTATTTTTTATGAGTGTTTGTCTGTCACGCACGGACATGCCGGCACGCGCATCGGCACGTTCTCGTCAGCGGGGTCAACCCTTTTATCATGCTCTTTCAGGACGGAGTGCTTGAGCGTTTGTGTGCTTTGGCGTTCTCCGCAGGGACTGTTTCAGTTGGGGGCAAAGAACACAGAGAAACTTTGAAAAGGGCTTTTATGTACTTTTGAGTAAAATGATCCTAAGAAAGGGATTTCATAAGAAAAAAACCCCCCATCTTTTTATTCAGGCCTCTACATCCAGAAGGGTACTTACTCAATTACCAAACTCCTTTCCTCTCTTTCTCCATCCATCAATCCCGTCTCTATTCTTAGGCTTGTGCATGTAGGCGCTGCTATGGGCGAAGAGCACAAGCTCAGCTATGTAGGGCATGTCAACAAATGTGCACTGAGTCACTCTTTTCTAGTTTTTGGTCATATTGTGACATAAAAAAAAAAAAGACGACAGAGGCAGAAAATAAAACAACATATTGTCTTACTAATCTTACTTCTGTTGACTATTTTTAAATCAAAAGTTTTCCAGCCTTCTACTTTTATGTTATTTATTTATTTTCCCTTTGATATCACAGTGTGAATGAGGTAGAAAGTGGCACGTACAGTTCAGGCTGCTACTGTATGACAAGTTAACTAAATCAGAGGTAATCTCATTCTGTCGCCCTCACTTTCACATCTCAGCTCTCTTTAAAAGAGAGTCTTGTCAACTTGATAGCCTAAGAGGCACGACCTCACACGGGTTTGACAGATGAAAGTCTCCTCACTTCATAGCTGTTCAACATTTTACCTCCAATAAAGGTTTCAGCCACTCTCCTGTCTTTCTTTCTCCCCCCTCCCTGTCTCATAAACAACCATAAATATGCAATGCTCCTTGCAGTGTGCGTCCATCATCTCTCCATCTGCCAGGCATAAAAGATGGCACCTGAAAAGAGATGGAGGCTAGCCCAATGATCTGAATCCAATGGCAAGAAGAGGGGAGATGGAGGGGAAGAGAAAAGAGTGATGGGTGCCAACATGGGAGACATGAGAGACGGCGGAAATGCAAGGAAAGAGGGAGGGGTGAGGGGCTGGATGTGAAATTTTCCTGACAGGTTGAAGCCTCCTCAAGCTGACCCTCTCTGGTGGGAGACGTGTCTCCTGGAAATGGGTGGGCTGAGTCACAAAGGAGAATAGGTAATGCAGAAACACGCAGCTTAAAGACCCACTCCGATGAAAAACATGTTTTTGCTGTTCCTAACATGCTCTTCTGACATTTTTCTCATGAAAATTAAGCCTAAAATTGTACTTGTAAAACTGCAATTGGATTAATTCAAACTGTTCTGAATCAGGTATAGATGAATAATTGCTGTTTAAAACAGCTTGCAGTTGTGACATAGAAGCTACAATCAGCAGACTAAGCTCCCTGCTCCACTCCATGGATGGAATTGTAGACAAATAGATCCATGAACGTCTCTGTTTTCCTCGTCTGAGCTGGTATCTGGCTAAAAACTGTATGGCAGGATAGCTCCAATACTGCTCATCATTTTTGTTTCACCGCTAATGTTAGCTTGGGGTTGTGAGGGGCTGTAAGCTAGAGGTACAGCATGTCAACAGATGAATGACAGGAAGTGGAGGCGGGCTTACGCTGCACCAACAGTCTCGTCCACAACTCAAAGGTGAATTTCTAATGAACTACTGCCGCTCTGCAAAAACTATGACCTAGAAAACAGCAAAGATCTTTTTACGTTGGCTAAAAATGGCAAAAATCATAAATAAAAGCTATTAAAGTAGATCAAAAGATGATTGGAATGGAACTTTAATGCAGCAGCTGCTATAATAATCTACAAATACAATCTGTATTAATCCGATTTTGCACAATTAAACCCTCTGTCATGTGTTTCTATTAACCCTTCTGATATCCTATGACCCCACATTGACCCCAACATTGACGTGTTATCCCTACCATGACGAAGGAGGATAAGGTGAAGAGGATTTCATGTAATCCATGGACACCAGTGAAGATCACAAATCATTGAAGAGAAAAAGGTTCAGCGCACTGTCTAGTGGGTCTAGATGACCCAACTCCCAATGTTAAAGTGCCTAGGATAGCACAAGTGTTACATGGCCAACATTAGAGGAAAGCAGCACAAGTGTAGCACCAAAGAAAACGCATGAATGAAATTCTTTACACTGAAAGGAAATATTGATTTGGAAGTAGTAACACTCAGGCCGAGCAGATTGGACAAATATGGTGACAAGTGATTTCCAGTGATCACAAGGCTGAGAAAGAGACAGAGGGAGAAAAACTGGACAAAGAGGGCAGATCATTGGTTTGAGTGTCTGGGGAGCATGCCAGAGAAGCTGCAAGCAGGAACTAAAATGCGTCAGGCAGAGAGATTGATGCATGCAGCCGGTTCTTTAACAGAGCACTGCAAACTGGGGAGTAGATAGAAATCAGAGTGTGGAGTTTAACAGCATAATCATTAGTTTAAAGTGGATTCATTTAACAGCAAAAGTATTTGCCCTCCTTTGTTCTAAAACTTCTATGTTTATGTTTCCACATTTTCTGGTTCAGGGTCTTTGGCATGAAAAATAAAGCAGCCCTTTCATTTCATTCATACTGGAAACAGATCCTTTACAGTAAAAGTCATTCTGAGAACAGAACAGTTTTGTTCCACTTTTCATTAAAATGAAGAAAAAAAAAGAATTTGGTGTTTGAGTGGCTGTCTATGGAAATATGAAAGCCCCTTTATGTTTGTTCTGCTAGACATGACGGTGTCTTTTATTTAAACAATCCACAATAGTCCCTTGATTTTCAGTGAAATCCTAACAAAATGGGACAAGTTTGTTTTAGCTGCTGTTGAGAACTGATGTGCAGAATATTACACTTACGCTTACCATTTAACTTTAAGAAAAAAAAAAAGGTATAGAACAAAGAAATCTACAAGCTGCATCTATAAGGCAGAGGAGCAGCTTATTGTGCTTGAAATACTGACCTTTGGATGAATAGAAATTCCCTGTTCTTTGTGCTGTTTGACCATTGACTGGCATCATATGTGATCTCATTACTTCCCCTTGTGCTATCCTATGACCCCACCCTTACATTGACGTGTTCTCCCTACCATGACAAAGGTGGATAAAGCTGGAAAGATTTCATGTAATCCATGGACACCAGTGAAGATCACAAATCATTTAAGAAAAAAGGTCTTGTGGGGTCTAGATGACCCAACTCCCAATGTTAAAGTGCCTAGGATAGCACAAGGGTTACAGCTACATGCTTACCGTTCTCGACAAATGGCCATTTCCAATAAAAAGTCTATGAAAAATGCACATTTCAAGCTTTGGTGTTTAAAACACTGACATTCTTTTAAGAACGTTCTCAGGCTTTACGAACAAAACATGCGGCCGTTAAATGGCGTTTCAAGTTGACCCAGGTTGAACGTTGACCAATCAGGTACTCAGTTTTGGTAGTGACATATGTATGGCGTCCATTTCAATTTACAAAAGAGCTAATCATTAGAAAATTGATCTTGGAGGAGAAATTAATAATTGCAGTTTGTACTTTGTCGTAATTCTATGACACCAAGTCTTTTCATCTGGCAGGTTTAGCGTGTTGTTGAATGTGTTGCATATCTGGTGTGAACGTAGCCTCAGTGTTGATGTCTGCCCCTTTCCTTCACACACAAGCACGGGCATAATAAATGTAGAGATACGGTTCTACCAGAAACCCCACAGACATGGATTCACACCCCCCTGCAGTCATCAAACTCCTGTGTTTACTTCACTAAGCCGTTTGAATAAAGTCCCTCCTCTGACTGAATCGTGACGGTGAACTGCAACTGTCTTGTTATTTCCATCCTGTTTGCATTTTTGTCGAGAACGCAAAGTGAAGCATGATTGTGTTGTAGTGCAGGTGACAGCTAATCCGTTCCCAGGCGCATTGAAAACATGACCCGCAGCAGCATGGAGGAAAAAGGCGGAGGAAAACAGGACATGTGTGGGTTTGGCTCATCTCTCAGTGTTTGACAGGGCTACCTACTTAAAGAAGGTGCTAAAACAAAAGACCCTGCTCACATCCACAGTCCTAAACTCATTAGGAGAACCATGTCCCATCGCAGCCAAGAAACATCTCCCTCTTTGGTACAAACTGCAATTACAGCCGACCAGTCAAATAAACCGAGCAGGAATAATCTTTCAAAATCACCTAGAAGGATTTACAAAGAAAAGGTGCTCTTCTCTACAGCTGCAGCACGGGCGTCTCGCAAGGAACTAGGTTAACCTCTTTTGCATGTTTACTTGCAGCCAAAAACAAATTAACCTCCCAAGATCAACAATAAACCTAATTAGAGTTGTGTTCTGCTGCAGACATCTCTAAACACAGATCACAGCTTGTTGAGAGATGAACCTCCATCTGTCTTGCTGCACGCTGGGAGGAGGGACTCAAAGAAGATGCGTCCCATGATTCCCAGAATAGAGTTGTGTGTGTATGTGTGTGTATGTGAGGGAGGGGGCAGGAGGGCCGACTGGCCAGGGGGTTACTTCCCTGTGTCAGTTCTTATTTTATGATGTCATGCTGCAGCGTGAAAGTGGGACATGGCACATGCAGGGAGAACATGCCAGTGGATTTGAGAATGCAAGGTGGTGATGGTGGGGGTTGCTGTCACGCTAAGGGGCTCGGACAGCAGCAGCTCTGCCCTGCAACTTGACACTCGGCGCTGTGGCTCAGATAAGCAGACGGGAGCGCACACAAAGGGGAGGAAACTGAGGGGCGGAACTCGTTGAAACAGATCCACTATTATTTTACAAACTGAATGAAACATGAATATGCATTTCAGCTGAGGCTCACATTAGAGTAGATCTCACTTTCACTTTGAAGAATGTCTTCTAACTCTTATACTATGAACAACCTTTTTTTTTTTTTTTTACCAAAACCAAAAGAACAATAAATAAAAGTCAAATATTTGTGAATGAGAACATTTTCCAAAAGTTCCGTCCAAACTTTCTTATTTTTTTCCTCAGCTGCCTGCAAGAAAACCAGCATCTTTGTTTTGAGAATCATCACATGCCATCAGCAGCAGCTCCAAATGTCGTCTGCTCTGCTATACAAACCTTTTTTACTGCTTTGTGTGCTAAATAGCGTCTTAACGAAAAAACCAGTGTGCGTCGATGCTCACTTGATCAGTAAATATGGACCACAATGCATTGCGTTTGAACAACTGTTCATGTTAAGGTTTTTCCTAAGCTATCCAAGTTTTCATCTTCAGAACACAGTGGCTTCATAAATAGTCTTTGTAAAATGTTCATATTTATTAGGTTTTTACTTCGAGAAATCTGTGATGTTATATTAAAAAAAAAGCAGTGAGCATGCTGTCTGAATTGCTTTTAAAATCCAGGGCACTGGATAGCCCCACCCTATAAAGTTTTTCAGTATTTAGAGAGGAAGAAGGGAATCCAGACATAACCAATGCACCTGTGGACCATGCACCATTTGGCACAAAATGAAAAGCAAAGAAATCATCACAATCACATTCTAAGAACATCCTTCTGCTTTATCTGTAAACCTGCTTCCATATTTTTTGTATCTTTTTCTGTTTGTGACAATAAAAGATGTTCAAAGAATGGATAGATGGCCAGAGAAAAAATATATATGTATTTTTTTTAATTTAAGAAAATTTATTGAAAACAGCTTGGATTAAAAAAAAGGGTCCTAAAATAAAGTAACCTTGTGTGTTGATATTAAATTCAGCAAACATCTGCAAGAAATATATATAACAGATTTGATTGATCACTCAATATTGATCACTTTGGTGATGCTTTCAGCTCTGGTACATACTCCAACAGCCATAAAGCTTCTCACTGGATCACAGAGCTTCTTTGGAGGAACAAATATCTGCTTTTCATCACATCTCCTCAGGTTTTCCCTGCAGATCTGTGACAGCACAACAACCGAAACTTTTCTGTTTATGGTAATGTTTTTTTTTACAGCAAACACACACAAAAAACAATGAAAAATGTACATAAAAGGTTAATGAGATTTACACTTATACACCTATTGATGTGGCTGCACGGTGGCACAGTGGCAAGAAGCAAGAAGGCCCCCGGTTCAAGTCCCGGCTGGGGACCTTTCTGTGTGGAGTTTTTCTCCCCGTGTATGCGTGGGTTGTCTCCGGCTTCCTCCCACCGTCCAAAAACAAGCTTCATAGGTTGATTGGCAGCTCTAAATTGTCCCTAGGTGTGAGTGGATGTGTGATTGTGGACATTCTACCCTGCAACATGACGAACTGTCCAGGGCGTCCCCTGCCGGGATAGGCTCCAGCAGCCCCGTGACCCCGAAAGCGGGTTCTCACATTGTGACGTCGATAATTTATGGTACCAAAGTTAATTTATTATGATATATAAGGATATAGTTTACTCTGAAAGGCTTATGAAAAGCATGCTAAAGGCCCCTTAAAGCATAGTTAAATTGTTTCCGTCATAGCTGGAAAATAATTCAGGCATCAAAGGTTGAAAAGAAGCTGCAGCTGTTCTATGAATCAGGTAAATCTGTCTAAATTTGATGTAATCATGAGCCAATCCTTTTTTTTTTACTATTTCTTTGAATGTCTCCATCTTTAATATTTAAAATGATACAAGTTTATGATTAAAAAGAAGATCGATTTAAATAAATACTAAATTCCATCCATCCATCTTCCTCCGCTTATCCGGGACCGGGTCGCGGGGGCAGCAGTCTAAGAAGAGATGCGCAGACTTCTAAATTACTAAACTGTATTAGTAAGATTAAGATTAACGTTGATTTACTATTTTTGACTTAAAAATGTTTGTTAAATACAACCTTTAACAACTTTCTAATTAAACTTTGTCTGAACAAACTATGAAGTGTGAATTCTTGTCAATGACATCCTGTTTGTATCACATCGGCGTGTAAATATTCCATATTATGAGAAAGAAAGGACACATTTTTCAGAATCAGTTTATATAACAAAGAGGCTATTACTCAGTACCATATTACAATACATATATTATGGAAGGAGAGTATGCATAACCATTTGTTGTTACCAAGAATACAAATTAACTTAAAGTGTTACAAATATAAATGTTTTTTTTTTTGACATTACAGTTGAAACAATGACAACATGGAAGGTAGGCAGGGACATGGCAGCTCTCGGTCAGACGGGGTTTGTTGACAGAAAGAAAACATTGCTGGTTATTTCAGTTACAGTTCTTCCTCCTCAAACGACCAGCGAGGGCTGCAGAAGCAGGAAAGAACTGTTGACAGAAGAACAAACTGAAAACTTTTCACTCTGTTAGCGGGAGTCTTCATTTGCAGTTTTAGAGCAAATCTTTTTATTGTCAAAATATGTTGGTGGGGTAAAAGTGCAGAATACGTTGCCCCCTCCCCTGTCGCCAAAGAAACAGCCTCTTTACCTTCATATCCCTACCTCCTCACTATGAGCACAAGCCACACGATCATTTGATGGGATTGAGCACAAACATGATGGGATGATTAAGTATTTCCTATCAGATTTATTAAATAATCTCCTAATCCTAAAGAGGGAGATTGAATACAACCACATACAAAAACATTTAGGAATGTTGGAACTGATGTTTTATTTTGAAAAAACGCGATGTCACTAGGAAGCTTTGTAGGACTTTCAAATTTCCTTTTGTTGTATTTTTCAGCAGAGGAAGTTCAGCAGTACTTCAGTGACAAGTTAATGACGGTTTTCAAATCGAATTTCCTAATTTGAATGAACGATTTCTCACAAATGACATAAAAAAAAAACCACCTCACAGCTATTAAGATGACACAAAATCTGCTACTTTTTTATGTCACTTGTTACTTTCTTTGAATATTTATCAAACATTGGCCTAAATGAAACAGTCTGCATACCGCGACAAACTTTTAGCAACCTAAAAAAAAAAAATCTACAAAGGATTTCTTTTATAAGATGACACATGCAAAAAAAAGGGGGTTTAGTTAAATGATCTGGCAAGTCACTGTTGAGCACAGACTTTTTTTTTGTTTGTTTGTTTGGGATGAAATATTAAAGTGATGAGAAGAAAACAAAGGTATTCTTCAGTGCTTGACATTGTACATGTGTGATGTAGCAGTGAAACAAAAGGATAAAAGCAAATGGAAAAACAGGAACCACTTCCTTTTGACAGCACGTCTGTGTTTCTGCAGCGCACAACAACTTCTTCTAACTCCCATCAGTGCAGAGTCCCTTATGCAGAAAACTCATTCTCAATGCTTTCTCTCTGTGACTGCCAGAGCCCCACATTCAGAGGGGAGTTATTGTCTCCTTAAATATGCAGACTTCTCCGAGCATTGTGGGTGCACCTTGAGCCGAGATGATGTGTAAAATTGCATTTTAGGAGCACGCGGTTTTGGAGAGGAGGCTTCGCGAGACAGACACATCACAAGCAGCACTGGCAGATTGTTTAAATGAAAAATCTCCATCTATTCAGCCCAGGAGTCAAGCACGCTGAATCCTATTTTTCCTGGGATTCTGTTCCGATTACTGAGCTGGCGCGAAGCACGCACAAACGCTCAGCACACGGAGGAACACACAGACACACAAAGCTAAAGCAGCATTGTGGTTTTAACTGTAGTAACTCGTGTTATGGTTAAAAGGGTCACTTATGTTATCAGTGCTGGGTAATTGGAAGGCGTTTGCAGCGGCGTCCCGTCTGCTGTGTCTGTAACTGTGGTGGTTATTATGCTGATATAATGGCAGCTAACAGTTCAGGGCGGTGAGGGGACAGGCCCGCCCAGCACAAATATATGAATACCAAAACAAAAAAAAAAGGTTCCTGTCTTCCACACACACGTTTGTCGTCTCTTTGCCCGTCAGTCTGTCTACTATGATGAAAGTTCAGTTATTTGAATGCAGTCCAACAGCATGACTTCCACATTTTTCTCTATAAGCTTAAGATTTCTTCAACAAAACTGGAGTTATCCCCCCCCCCCCTCCCCCTAGTTTTAATCACCTCTAGTATCAGAGTTAATAAAACGCTTTTTAAATACTTGTAATACTTGGTTCACACCGGGCTCGAAAAGACGCGTTTATGTGACCGCTTCTAATGAAATGTGCATGTAAGCCTGCTCAAATGTGCGCTGCGTGCTTCCGTGTTCAAAAATCTCACGTTCACATGTCACTACACAAGCATTTTAAGCACGTTAGTGGGTTCTTCGTACAAAATGCGTGGCAATTGAACGCACGTTGAGAGGTAAACCAGGCAAACTTTGACCAATCAGGGATTGGGATTCTGTAGTGACACTTGAGTAGCGTCCTTTTCAAAACCCAGAAGAACCAACTGGTGAAAATTGATCATGGGGGAGAAATTAATAGTTGTGGTTTGTACTCGGCTGAAACTATTAACCAAGTCTTTTATATGTCGGAATAGAGCTGTGGAAGAAAAAACCTGGAGCAAGATTCACCAGACATTTCACATCAAGACTCTTCCAACTGTGAGTACATGTGCTAGAATCGGGTAGCAACAGACCTGTATGCACACCACATGCTAAAAGCATGTTCAGAAACCCATTTGAATGTGGTGCACATGCCTGGTGTGAACGTAGATTAAGAGTGGAACTTTGTGTGACACAAGCAATGAGCGGTCCTGTAGTGACCCTCCATGGTGTGAGGAGCAAACAAACACCTCCCTCTCTTGTGTTAACAGTCAATATAACTTCAAACATCTTAAAATGCACCGTGTTGAAATCGATTTTGTTCACCGCTGTGAGTCCAGGAAAATAATTGCTACTGAAAAGTGTCTTGAGGAGAGAACAGGTGAAAAGCCCAAACGAAACTAGCGCAAAGAGCTGAGTCTTCCTGGAAGACGTCAGCAGGTTGAAGACCTGTCGACACGTCTCCCAATTAAGAAACCACTGCCGTCCTTTAATGAACAGTCTCTGGTTGCAAAATGTCTTTTTCAGTACAATGTCACGTCGAATGATTCATGTCAAAACTGCGCGCTCAGTGTGGTACTATCCTTAAAGCAAGATTAAGATGTCCAGAGGAGCAAGATAAAACGGTGCTTCATGCATTTCAAAGAGCAGAGTGTTAAATGTTTGTGTCTGTAGATCTACAGCACAAATGAGAAATAAATACGTAAGGCTGTGAATAAACACTGAATGTCATTTCAGTGACGTCTGTAGTCTATAGGCAGTTTTGTTCCATACTTGGTGCCTGTGTTTGAGTCTTTTGAGTGTGTGTGTGCCACAGTGAAGGAGGTCTGTTTCTCCTCAGATCTCCTCCTGGTCTCCTCTTCGCAGGCCTCTTTGGCACTTGTCTAGCGTCTTGTGGTAGGCGCGGGTTATCATCGAGCTTGGTAGTTTGTGTTGTGGCGGGAACGGGACCTTTCCAGGACTGCACGCCGGTTGTCTGTTTGAGAAGAGAAAAAAAGGATCAGATAAAATAATGAGAAACACCTTTCGACTGAGAAAGAGCAGGAAAAGTGTTGTATTGATCTCCTCTGGCAAAGGAGCGCTAACTGAAAGACTGTATGGAAAGCAAAAAAAAAAAAAAAAAAACGACTAAAAGAAGAATAGAGGCAGAGGAGCAGCAATGTGAAGCAAATCCATGCTGATTGAGAGCGAAGCAGCAGGGGACGATGGAGAAACAGAGGAAGCTGCTGGAGTGGAGGGGCTTGTGTCTGGTGTCATAGTAACTCCGTTTAGCTTCTGATCCCAGCTTCCACTTAAGACATCCTCGTCTATGCTCACTTCTCATGAGCCCAGCAGACAAAGCAAATGCGAACATGGAGGAACTCACGAGCTATTGAAAACCACGCCTGCAGGGAGAAGGTACTAAACATGTAATGAGTCTTCCTACAGACTAGGATGCTTTGTTTAGACTGCCTTCCCACCAGGGCAGTTTGGAGGACTCAGTTTGGGCAAAGAAAAACATGAATTTATACACTTTCAACATCTGAATGTTCAGAAATCCACAGAAAGAGAGAAAAAAGGCAAGAGAAACAAACAACTATTGGAATCAAACTGGTGTAAACACATGCATATATTGAGTCAGCTGTTGGTGACATCTACCGTATTTTCTGCACTATAAGCCGCACCGAAAGGCCTTCATTTTTCTTCTAAAAACGACGGTGTTCCTTATAATCCACCTTCAACATGGATTACCTTGATGTCGAAGTGATTTTAAGAGGCACACGGCGCTCTGTCAAAATGTCAGCCTGTTGTTTTTTTTTAGGAAACACGGTTTGCAGAAAAAAAAAAAAACGTGTTTGCATTATTAATATAAATACACTATTATCCCTTGTGCTATCCTAGGCACTTTAACATTGGCAGTTGGGTCATCTAGACCCACAAGACAGTGTGTTGAACCTTTTTTCTTCAGTGATTTGTGATCCTCACTGGTGTCAATGGTTTACATAAAATCTTTCCACCTTTATCCACCTTTGTCATGGTAGGGAGAACACGTCAATGTAAGGGCGGGGTCATCTGGACCCCATAAGATAGCACGAGGGTTATAAATAAGCTAACACAGCTAACGTAGCATGTCTTTTTTATATATGTTACATGTTTTCACGTGTTGGCGTAGTCACAGTAGGGTTTGATTTAGTGGTATCAGTTTTTACGTGTTGCAAACAAGGTTGTGAATATTCTAACGTAGCTAATACTTATAGCCATATTTTTAAATAGTCAAAGTTCTTTAAGATTTTAGCAGTATTGGTCATTTCCATCAGTTTGTTTTCTTAAAGTTTGCCAGCAGAAGCCTTACAAAAGGCTTCCTTTACACCCAAGTTCTGACAGTTTTCTTCTGAGCTGTCTAAAGTGAAACAGACTGTTGCTTTTTCACTTCAAAACGCCTCTCGTCAACCAACGGGATGCTTTTGTTGTGAGGAAGAACATATTGAGCCGATCAGCAGAGAGAATTTGTTTGTCAAAACCCATGAGCCAAAAAGATAATCCAAAGCAAGTCCCATAAGCTCAGCAACAACAACAAAAAAACTGCCATAAAAAGATGTTTTGTTGTTGCAAATTCTGCATTTTAAAATTTTTCATCATGAGCTGTTTATTCATGGCTGCCCAGAAATGCCCATGACATCGTCCGGTCAGCCAGGTGGGCAGGTGGAGCTGGACGGAACCAGGAAGTGCAGCCGCAGAGATGACTGCCGGCGCACCCACACAGGACTCCCGGTGTTTGTGTGCGGATGCCAGTGCACCCATCACTCAGTGGCTGCTGCGGGGTGCCAGGCGTCCGCGGCTGGGTGTTGTTTAATGGCACTCGTTCCATCCATCATGCCAGGTAATGAGCTGAGAGGGGGAGAGTGATGGCTTCGAGATATGCACAAACATATGCACACATAGAAGACGTTAGAGTGGAGAGGAAAGAAAAGGCTTCCTCCTCCGATTGGATACAAAGCATCATGCAGATGGTGAACAGGAGGAGGGAGGAGAAAGGAGGGAACAGAAGGAGCAACAGGAAAACAGATCAAGATTGTTCAAGAAAAATGTAGAAAAAAAAAGGTTATGTATTCTCTGCGTCTTACCGCCTAACACACGTTTATGTGCTGTACGGGAGCGTGAACGCTAACGTGTTCTGGCAGGGAATCCAAACACATCATGACTACTTATCCACGCACTCATTTCTTCTGTCCACAGGTTGTGCTTCACTGTAAGTACAGCTTACACTGGCTTTCAGCTTCCACAAAGAAACAGGGGTTTTTAGAAACTAATAATAATACAGGGCCAATTTTTATTCTTTACAAGAAAAAGT
The DNA here is from genome assembly GCA_023969325.1 of Oryzias curvinotus. Classification (NCBI taxonomy): domain Eukaryota; kingdom Metazoa; phylum Chordata; class Actinopteri; order Beloniformes; family Adrianichthyidae; genus Oryzias; species Oryzias curvinotus. The sequence continues at coordinate 13,815,697 of CM043715.1, read as the reverse complement.
AGATCACCCACAATCTACCACTGCCAATCCAAACAAATCCCAGTTTCTTCAACCTCATTTCTGGGCAACCAGAAACACAGAGCAGAGAGGGTGCAGAGCCGTCATCTACAGCTTTGGTCACTTTGGGCTCCATCTACCACAGAAAGGAGGCGGGGCTGCGAAGCATGGCGGAAATCCTCAAAAGGACACAGAAAGGCCACATTTGCATTCAGGGCAAGAAGGAAAAACACAAACTGGAACAATCAACAACAAACTATCACAAACACAACCACTTTGATTATTTATTATGACTAGCCTAAACTATTTTTCTTTATGAAATAAACATGGGCATGCATGTTTGACCAGACACATCATTTTTGATAAAAAACAACTAATTTTCGATAAAAAATATACAGTTTTATGTGTTTGAGGAATCATTCAGCATGTTTAACCCAGAGTTGGTTTTCTCTGTCCGCAGGTACAAAAGCTCACCTGTAGACTAGTGTGGACTAAACAAGCCAAGGCTGGACTCCCTGAAAACAAGGTTTGTTTTTTTTTGCAAACTATCTCTGCACACAACAACTTTCCAGAGGACTGAAGAGCGCAGAGGAAGCAGGTGTTTAACCTTCATGGAAAAATAAGTAAATAAACTAACTACAGGCAAAAGTCAATGGGATTACAAAAAAACTTAAAAAAAATTGAGTGTAGTGAATAAGGTGTTTTACATGTGTAACACTAAGAAAAAAGGGGGACTAGTTCATTTTTTTTCTACGTTCCGCATTAGAACTGGATTTTGGCATCAGCGCCCCCAAAAGAGCAGCAGCTGGAGGAGCTACATCAGTTTTTGCTGGCTATTTAGCTTCTAGTTTGTCCCTAAAACACCCAAAATAAATTATGATGGGGAATGATGTTGGTGTCATTCTTTTGCAATAACTGACATTTTCCACACTTTTTGTGCCTCAAACTGATCACAATGGTTCCTCGCTGCATCGTACTGTAGTTAACCTCATAGTTTTTTTCAGCGTAATTTTGCGTGCACAGTGTTCTGCATCCTGATTGGCTGTTGACATGGTCAGTCCGCCTCCATCGTGATAAATGACAGAAAACTAAATCGTGACTGTGCCAAAAAACTAATAAAGCAACTTTTTCCATTTTTTTTTATCACATTACTTCACCAAAAATGCCAGTTTGTTTAGCAGTTTGTCAACAGCCCCTTCTAATTTTGTTACACACTCAGTGTAGTTAACAGTGGTAGCAGGGAATAATGAGAAGACTCTGGCTTTGCTTGGTAAAAGAGGCAATTGCTTGGAAATGTTTTTAAAAAGGCTATTAGTGTTGCCACTTTTTGAATCTCTTCAAAAGCACTGCCTGTTACTAAGTAGTGTTTGACAAGTGACAAGTGCCCTCTAAGGGATTTTGGTCTCCAGCCTAATAGTCCAAATATATTGGAAAGCTTTCGTCAAAGATGTTGCTAAGGGGGAAGGGAAATTTCAAGCAAATTGCATATCCCGTCTGACGCTCTGGCAATGCAGAGCTTTTAGGTTCTCCAAAAGACTTTTCTGTTCTTCCTTCAGGTGCATGCAAGCCCATCTTTTCTCACCCCACATCAATTTATCACAACAATTGAACAAACAGCAGCCATTTCTACTGGGAGACAAACATTACTGCCAGCCTGTACTGAACTGAGAGCTTCAAGTGCACACTCACACGGAAAAAAAGTCGAAGGGGTGAGATGAGGGGAGAGGAGGAGAGATCCACACAAAAGAGATACTACAGGGTTTTTGTGCACTAATTGCAACTCTTTCTACCCGCATCGGTTTTGATGGCTTCTTTACCTGCTTCTCCCACAGGCGACATCTTTTCGAGATTCAGTGGCAGCAACGCAGAAGAGCACAAGAACAGGTGAAAGGAAAAAAAAAAAGAAGAAGAAGTGACAAAGAAGAGCAGGTATTCTATGCTACAGCAGGGGGATGTTGGCGTCCCAGCACTTAATTAAGTGCAGGCAGGCGCCGTTTCTCAAAACGCTGTTAAACGCACCGAGGGTTTTAGCGAAGGCGCACTGATATGCAGACATATACATCACATGCACACACATGGAAACACATTGTTCCTCAGGTTAACTTTTACAGATAAATGGCTCAGTGCGCCGCTTTGAGGAAATCGCACATCTCCTCAGCTACCAACACACAGAAGCAAATCAGTGCATGTATATCGAGATGATCCAGGCCACCAGGGAGACGCTCTGAACGGGATAATAGAAGGAGAAGAGGACGCTCAGATTACTAAGCAACTGAAGCAAAAGCCAGAGCAGAACATTTCTCTGACTTCGCGGGGCCTCCTGTGAGATGTCATCCACTGTTATGAAATTCCTCAAAAGAGATTACATATCATTACATCCTTTGTGTTCGCATCGTCTTTGGCTAATTGCACAAGAATTACACGATCACAGCGCGCTGTGATCTGCAAAAGGAGGAAATCCAGCCGCTCATCAAACACTTTCAGCATGAGATGGTTTGAGGAATTACCTCTCAGTGGCCGGTCTTCACAGGAAGACTTCTGGGGGATTATGTTCTGCTAGTTGAATATCGTGTGGGGAAAATCAGACTCTATAGCGACATCTAAACATGGCGCCCATATTGATCTCGGTCTGCTTCACATAATCGCAACTCTAAATGGCTTCGGAAGACAAGCAGAGTCGAGCAGCTTTTGTGGAGAACATTGATTCTCCTTTGTGTTCTTGTTTTGAGCGGTGACACAATGTCTCGGATGTGTTGTCGCCTTTGTGTAATCCTCGCCGCCTGAGTCACTCTGCGATTCATTTTCTGCGACGAGCTTCAGCATAATAAAGGTGATTAAATCTCAGCTTTCTGCACATCAACATGTTGTGTTGTCTTCCATGGAGAAGAGAGGAGCGTCTCCAGCAGCAGCAGCAGCAGCAGAGACGGAAACCTCTATCACCCGATTTCATCTCACCCACTCCCCCCCCAGCCCCTAGGCCACTGACTAATGGAGCTCCCCACACAGAAACAAGATATGGCGTGGAAATTGATGTAGAGGGAGTGCAGCTTTGTCTTCTTGGGGAAAGTTATGAGCTGCAGTCATTCACTTGTATGCGCACACCAGGAAAAGTGCAGTTGAAGAAAAGGTTTCAGTATATACTGTATGCCCCAAAATGTGTCAAACTGGGGTTAAATGTGTTGCTCATGGGCGCAATGACATATATCTTGTTAAGGCCAGGGGTGTTCAAACCTCTTCTGGGACAGTGAAAATGTGTGAGAGCTAACCAATCAGCCTACATTTGTTAAATATGCAGAGGCTCAGGACAAATCCGCTATTTAGTGAAACGTGTATCAATTGGGATACTTTTCACTTCCTCACAATGAACAGAAATACCTCTAAATACATGTTTACTAAAATCTCAGTGAATATCATATTTGAAGAGCAGAAATGACATAAAGAAAAAGTCTGTCAAAAACAAAATAACCTTTTATCAACATTTAATCTGGGTTTATATAAAATATTACACATTATTCAGTGTTAAATGCTTACTGTAAAGATCTAAAAATTAACAATAACAATAACTCAAACAGTTATCCTATTTTTTTCCTCCGGTCATTTGGCCCTTAAGGCTCTGAAGGTCAAGTTGCCATAGGTTTACAACAGCTTATAGAAACATTTAGCCAATCACAATCAAGAAGTTGTACACACAATTCAGAAATTGCTGGAACCACAGATTATTGATTTTATGACTGGAGCTTGCTGGCCAGGAGAAATTTGACTTTGTGCTACATTTAGCTCACCAGCCTAATTTACCCCATGTGGCTTTAAATATCTATAATAGCCCAATTTTAAAAATGTTTTTCATTCCTATACATAACATTTTTAACTTATTTTACTACTGACAGCAGCAAATACAAGTTCCTTTCAAAATAAAATACACCTGTGACAAATAAGATCCTCCTGCTGCAACAGATTTGCTTCAATTTAAAAATGTCAGAAAGCCAAGTCAAAACGTGGCATTTATTTAATCATTATGACCTTGGGGCTCCTTTATCTTTTTTCTCCTTTCAGTATGGAATATAAACGTGACAACATTGGTGTAAAATCCCCCCAAATTCTATTTTCTCCCCACGTGTAAATTCAATTCTACACGCTAAAAACTTTGCCTCCGTTGTGCAGCACAAGATAAGAATATGGTCTTCAAGGTAATTCTAATAATGAACCACTCTGACACTACAGATTTGACTTTTTATCATCATTTTGCTCAAAATCTAAACTTATTAACTCAAAACAAATTAACCAATAACCCAAATTAATTACAAATCCATTTTTTCAAATTTTATTTAATTAATTGTTAGCATCATTAGCTGTAGCCAAAGAGCCACAATGAAGCAGTTTTGTTTCCTGGTCCACAGCTTCTCTCTACCAAAAATACATTTGTTTTTCTTGCAAAATCATTGCTTCTAATGTTTTTAGACCTTCGGTCAAATCCTAAATGCTAGGAGTAGTTGTTAAAAATCGCCAATAAAATATACAAATATAGTGAATACATATTTTTAAATGATGAAAATGTTTTTGTAATGTCAAACTGTGGAGTTAAAGAAAAAGAAAGAAGTTGGAATTTTTAACTCTCGGCCACCAAAAATTCATATTAATTAGGGCTGGTTTGCTCACAGCCATCATTAGGATAGACAGGAAGATGCAAATTAACATTTTTTTAATACTTTCACTCCTCAAACCTTATCCAAGTAACCAACAGCCAGGGGCTCATCCAAGCAGCAGTTCAAAACTCCGAAAATTAAAATAACTAACAGGGTGGGAGAAGATGAAGGTTTGTGTTTAAGGTGCTTGTTTCTTCCAATTACCGGTAGATTAAAAAAAAATTATATAGACAGTTGGGTTTTGAAGGACTATGAAACGTCTACTTGTCCATGTGAAAAAAAAAAGAGTTTAAACAGTTGCTTACATTCCAAAATGCTTTAGGAAAATTATCAAACCACAAAAACATTGCTATTTATGAACAAAACCTGAGGAGAAAGTATTTTTTTGTGCATTCACTAGATAGTTCAGGGTCGGATGTTTGCATATAAACACATTAATTAGGCCCAAGGTTCACTGAATATACCTGTATTTTTTAATATTAATGAGATTTAAAGTCTGAACTCTTGTCAGTAATGTTTAAAGAAGTGTTTGAAAAAAGTAGAAAAGGGAATTCTGCTTATAGTTCAAGCTTTGTGTTTGGACTGATTATGTTACATGCAGCACTGAAAAGAGTGAAGAGAACATTGTTATCAAAACGTCTGAAGTACAAGGTGAAGAGGAAGGAAACTTCCTTTGACGACAAGAGAATGGGTCTCATACATGAACCATTCTTGGAAACAACAACCTTACTTTCCAAAGCTTACTTACAGTTATTTGGTTACCAAATGCACCACAATAGAGTTTGTTCTAAAAGCACCATGGATCACACTAAAGCACATTTGTCGTTGTAGAAACATTAACAGCAGGATAAATTTAATGTGCTTCTTTTGAAAACAACTTTTAAAAATACTTTACTGACTTTTTTAATTAAAAATTAAAATAATAATAAAATAGTACAATGTCAGTTTGCTGACAGGTTCTCTGTGAACAATTAACACAATCAGCTTTGAGCTCATTTAGTCTCCTGCTTTTAATTTGCATAACAAATAAGTTCAAGCTCTGCGTTTAGGTGAGAAAACCGAAGACATCTTTTTTATGGAGCCAAAAAAAAGATGAACATAAAATAACTATGGCAGACTGAGTCTTGAAAGAATGCAGTGTCTTGTCCAGCGTATGCTGACTGCTCCATGCTCATTTGTGGTCATTCCAAAACATCAACTTGATGATGCGATTCTTTTATTCTGTTTTAAAGTCCCAGTTTCCTGTTTTTTTGTTTTTTATCTTTTTGGCCGTGTTGTTGCCTCGCTGTAAAACCTATGTCTTATGTCTATATGGGAATCAACAGGGGTGTTTCTATGGCACTTTGATGTTAAGTGGGAATAAGCACAAACTTTAAAATAAGAAACGAATCGGATTCATCGATCTTATGGGCAAAGCTGTGAACATTTATTCTGGATTGCCATGTTTCCTTGGAACACTTAAAAATACAGTTTGGAAAAATGTTGTCAATCAGACTCAATATATGTAAAGAAACTACAATTTAAATAGCAAAGGAGGAAAAAACCCCAAAACAAATCCACATAAAGAAACCGTTTTTTTTTTTTTTGTTGAAATTGAATTGGAACATGTTGTTTTTGAGGTTGAGTTTTTAGCACATTCTTGTGTCATTTTTCTCATGATGGATGGATATATAAAGAAAATTTTGCTTAAAACTGCATTTGCTGAGTATTTCTTCATTTAAATTGTTTGCAGGGCAACCGTGGTGCAGCTGTAGGGCGGTCAACCCATAATCGTAAGATTGCCGTTCCCGCTTGCACAACCATGAGTCGAAGTGTCCTTGGGCAACACACTGAACCCCACCTTGCCTCTGGTGGTAGGTTGGCGCCAGTGTTCGGCAGCGGAGCCGCCGCCAGTGTGTGAATGTGTGTGTGAATGTGTGTGTGACTGGGTGAATGGGACTGTGACTGTAAAGCGCTTTGGGCCTTAAACAAGGTAGAAAAGGGCTATATAAGTATACGCCATTACCATTTACCATTTTCAATCAGGAGCAGAAGTCAAAAATACAGTTACAGTTTTTAACAGCGACGTAGGTAGTATTACAGTCGGTGGGCCAAAATCGCCGTGCTCCGCTCCATTCTGATGCATCCACTTTCAAAGAAATATATCCATGTGCGTCTTTGTTTTCCTCATCTGAGCTGCATAGCTCCAGTTTTGCTAACTGTTTTTCTTCTACCACTAATGTTAGGTTGCAGGTGTGAGGAGCCGTAAGCTAGCAGGGCAGAGTGTGTGTGATGGGAAGTGAGGGCAGGTTTACTCTGCAGCAACCCTCACAATTCAAGGGGATTTTCTAATGAACTACAGCCGCTCTGCAGAAACTATGTCCTAGAAAACAGCATAGGTTTTTGGATTTTGGCATCATTATAATTAAAAAGCCACTGGGAACAGTTTTAAAGTAGATCAAAATATGACTAGGGTGGGTCTTTAAAACAATCTTCATGTTACACTTTTTACCAGAACACTAAACTATACTGTCCTGTTATCGTGACCTTTTATGGTCATATGACCTTGCTTCTTACAGCCACTCACTTTACAAGCCATTGTACTGCAGGTTTCATTTTCTTTTCTGTTGAAACACGTTAACCCGCTCACATTCGACATGCGGATGCATCCAGTCTCGTTCTTTCACAGACTCCTTTCAAGTGAAGCCCAACGTTAACCTGAAATGTGTTTGAGTTAAGCGTAAAGCACCTGCGGCCTGTGGAAAAGTGGAAGCTACAGTAAATGAGTAGGCTGCATGAATGTCAGAGGATCTGAAAGTGAGGGGGCAGCAATCCCCATGTTTTGGTGTTTTCATAGCCAGCATGTCATAGCAGGCTGAGGTGATCAGGCTGACAGAGGGAAATGCCTGAGACAGGCCTGGATAAACACGCTTAGGCAAGAGACTGAAATTCTCCTCTTTTCCTGCATTTCTCTCTGCTTCCACGCTGTTACTGACATTAACTCAGATGTTTACAGCAAAAACTAGCCACTTGTGGTTGCTCTACATTCATGGAGCAATAGGGACATGATAAACATCATGTTTCGGCTGGAAATGGACACTGTGTACCACAGAATTTTGATTTGGCAAGCTGGTTTACAAACCTACATTCTTGGGTTGACAGCTTGTGTACAGATTTCGGAGACAACATCACTTAAAGTGACATTTAGTTGAGATGAATGGTAACAAGGAGATGCTAGTAGAGAGCAAGTGGTCATAACACCTACAATTAGCTTTGACAGCATAGGGATGGGATTAATCTTTCCATGATTCAATCAGTGCTCCATCTCTCTAGGTACTGAAATGTGCATGGATGTCTGCGGTGAACTCCTCCGCTTGGCTTTACCAAACAGAATCTGGGCACCTTTACTGAAAAGTAAGTCTTGTATGTTTTAGATGTTTCCTTCTTCCTTGTTACTTAAACCATCATCCTTTTGTGAGTCACTCCCCGCATAACAAAGGGACAACCCTTAACGCATGTCCCAATCCGATCACATGATTGGAAATCAGCCCTGATTACGTATTTCAGACTCAATCGGAATCCGATGTTGTATACTCATTAGGGATCGGATATTAATTTATAAACTATTTTGATCAGAGTTATTATTATTTCAAACAAATGCTAAAGTAGAAGGCTGGATATTGGGAATGGATCACGATATTTGCAGTTTGAGCAGAAAAACGCCCAAAAATAGTTTTGTTAATTTAGCAAGATATTAATTGATTCAGTCAACCAGGCTCAATAACTCCTAGTAAACTTCTTAAACTAACAGCAAGTGTCTCCATCGATTTGTCTTGACTAAACAACGACCTGCAAAGGCATTTCAACAGAAAAAAGATGGGGTTTTTGTTTCTTTTGAAAAAGAATTGCTCACCCTGTGCTGCAGACAGAGAAGGCAGCCAAGGACCGTCTTTTCAGAGAAAAGGTGATTTAAAGAAAAGGAAACCCACAACCTCTAAAAAAACAACCAAAATAAATAATTAGCAACATTAATATTGGCTAGTCATGAATACTCATCATCACATTCATGCTACAATTGTAAAAGAAAGTCATCATATGAATCACATCTGATCTAAAATGTTCAATAGTTCTGAAGATACGAACGTTACAGTCAGCAAACTTTCTTACATGAAATATTATCACATATTTTTACAAGTAAATGGGTAATTATTTTTTCTAGCCGATAGTGGCACTATTGTTGCTTGATTGTTGAAACAACTTCACAGAAGTTCTCTATTGAAGTGCTAATAAAACAAAAATTGGCACATTCTGGATCTGTTTATTAAATGAGTTCATTTTTTTAAATGTGTTACAAAAGTATTGGTTTGGGACTCAATCCTGACTCAATCCTGACTGCAGACATCAACGGACAGAACTGTATGTCTTTGAAGAGAAGCCGAAGTCACCCCGTATCCTTTAAAAAACCCTAACAGTTACAGTTAATATTGTTTTAAGCTTAAAAAACTTTTTTTTTTTTTTTTTTTTTTACAATCCTGGTAACGGTTAGGGTAAGTGGTATAATTTCTGCTACCAGGTAATGATGTCAGGCACCATCTTGTCTGCAGCCAGGTCCCTCTTGAAAAACCTGGTTGGGACATCCCTCCTTTACACTGTCACACGAAAGTCGCATGAACACTGCATTTAATGCCCCTCCATTGACTTACTACCCCACACTGCTTCCTTAATACCAAGTGAAAAGCGCTTGGGCAGAGAGTAATGCCTCCTGACTGCTTGGCACAAAATCTGTTCCAGGATAGTGAGGAATCGCTGCACACGCTCCTACACAAATGCTTATTTTTCAAGAGTGATGAAAACTACTACTCTGCCTACTCAGTGGTGACACTTTGACAGGTCTCACCGGGGACAAAACAGCACGACATAAAACGTGTCTTCGCCACATGCACTTGTTCTGCGTGTTTGTGTGCGTGCCAGTCTCAAAGAAAATCCCCCGTGTTCCTTCTGGAGCTTGGTTAATGTGTGCAATATTTTCTGATAGAAAACAGCACAACCTGACAGGCCACAGGTAGCACAGGCTTCTCATTTGGCCCCTCCGGTTACCAAATCTTCTTAAAATATCTCTGCTGGACTTTATTCCTCAGTCACGGAACAATGCCTCCTGGCATTCTGGGTTCCAGCACAGGCGCACGCAGCCCAAATGAACAGTTATATGAAAACACTTTTTCAATCGATCAGCACCCGAGGCAGAACTCTCATTCATGATTGTCCTCCCAGCAGTCGAGTTTCAGGAGGCAAGCATAACCATAAAAGACAACAAATATGCTTCAGAGCGGAGCATTTCCCACCTCTGTTTGCCTAATGTTACAATTTAGTTAACACTTTTAACAATATCTCTCTGCTTCGCCTCTACACAAAAATACACAGAACAGCCCGCAATAATGTTTACTGAATTTGCAAATCATTAAAGTGTCGTTCCGATCATCCTTTAAACTATTATTGAAGCCTTCCCAGTGGTCTTTTAAAAATGATACTAATGTTTTTAGTCAACATGTTAAAAACCCTGTGTTGTTTTCAATGACATAGCTTCTGCAGAGCAGCAGGAGTTAATTAGAAATTCACCTCTGAGTACTGGGCGGGACTGTTGTCTTGGAGCAAGTCTCCCTCCATTTCCCGTCATCCTCTTATTTACACGCTCCCTCTAGCTTACAGCCTTCACATCCCAAACCTAACACCATCAGTACAACAAAAATGATGATCAACTGTGGAGCTATCCAGCTGTCTAGTACTGAGTTAGATGCCAGCTCAGACGAGGAAAACAAAGACGTCCATGGATCTATGTGTCTACTAGTGGATGCATCAGAATGGACTGGAACAGGGAGCTGCTTTTTATTCATCTGCTCCTGATTCACAACAATTTGAATAAAGAAATACTCAGAAAGGCCGTTTTAAGCTTAATTTTCTTGATATAGGTCTTCCATCGTGATGAAAATGCTACAAGAACATGTTAAAAACACCCAAAGCACCATTGTCAATGGAGTGGGCCTTTAAACAAAAGCTTCATCAGTAAAGATTTAATTTGATTTAAAAAAAAAAAACAAAAAAACAGATTCTGTTAAATTCTGGAAGTTTACTAACGTAACCCTGTTTTCTGACACTATGCGTTAAGGCTCTCATCATTGTCAATATGCACAGTGAAGTAAAGCTTTTGATTTTGGGCTTCAGCAGCAGCCTGTGGCCGTGACCATGGGGCGTGCAGGAGCCATGGAGAGCACAGATGGGGCCTGTGGCAGAGGCCTGGGTTTCACAAGCCTGAGCCAGGAGAGAAAGTAATCCATCAGGCCAAAGCACTGTGATGCCCAGGGCCTTCAGTCACTGATCCTATAAGACTGGCTGGGTCTCTGCGGGGGGCCAGACCCCCTGACAGAGTGGACATCAGTGCCCAGCTCGCTCCACTGAGGCTTGATCTGAACGGGAATGAGCCAAAGCGGTGACCTGCTTCCATTTGGACTCTTTAGTGGCTCTATGTAGATCAAAGATACCAGTCTGTGCTGAAGATGTTGTGCTATGGTAAAAAAGATTTCCCGTTTACTTTTACCATTTAACCGCAGCAGTTTAACAAAATAACTGTAAAATGTAGACACGTGTCATCCTGCCATAAATAATTCATAACCCGTGTTTAATTCATTGCCTTGACACAGGCATGTAACTGTAGCTGTAATGAAACGATACGGTGTAAAACTTAAGATGAAGCGATAGGAATGTAATTACTTTATCCGACTGTCTGATGAGCAGTCCAGGTCAGAGATTACATCAGGCTGACGCGCTGCAGGAACCAGCAGCCGCCAAGGCAGGCTGCATGACTGACAGGTGAATGAGTAGACAGAGAGATAGTTAGACAAATGGGGGCTAAGATATAGTTTGACAGACAGATGGGAGCGTAAATGGATGGTTTGGCAGCATGATAAGGTAAATAGGCTGATGGATCACCAAACAAATGTGGAAGGAGGAAGGAAGAAAATCAAAAAAAGAAGAAAGGAGAAGAATGCCTGCCTGCAGACAACAATAGATAGGAAGCCAGATAGCCTGATAAACACAGATGGATTGTGTTGATACACGGGGAGGTGGGGCAAGATCGATAGATTGTTTTATTCTATTTGCTTGGCAAACTGGAGATTTGATGTGGCTGGCATCGAGACGATCTGTTTCTAGCCATGCCAGCCGTGACTGTTACAGATGGCGAGATAGCGACACGTCTCAATCTTTGGCTAGCCTCACTGCCGTCTATCTTAGATGGAGAGCTAGCGTTGTATCACCACTTCTTTTGCTGTTTCAAATGCCGCTCGATGAGCTCTGAGCTTAGGCGGGATTTCCTAGCATTGGCCGGTCTCAACAGTGACCGAGCATCAAAAAGTAAAGCAGCTGAAGGACGGAACAAAGACTTTGTGGCTCCTGAAAGGGGAAGGAAAACAAAATGGATGCCTTGACAACCCGACGCCTCATTACTGCGGCTTACGTTTATCGTGTCAGGAAGGAAGACAAGGATGTGCAAAGTTTAGAAGCAAGGGCTCTCCTAGTTAGAAAGGTGGCTTCTTTCTGTGGCTGCTTGAGGGACATGGGGGTGCAGTGCAACAACATTGATGAGTGCTCCAGGGCTTATAATAGACAGGAAAGGCCTAGAAAGCATGCCCTTTAGAGGTGCAGCATCTCTCACTATCTGACAGCTTACAGGCTCGAGGCTTCACAATGACACCTTCACAGTGCGCTCCGGATGACACACAAACACACATGCTCACAGGTACGGAAAAGTCTCAGAAACACAAATAAGTTCGGCACACAAGCACACAGCGCAGGAGCGGGCACGTGCGTGCGCTCACACTCCCACCTTAATCCATTTGCCATTCTGAGATAATACCTGACGAGTGGAAATTCTGCATGGTGTTGACAGTAATAACACAAATAAAACAAGCCATGCTGTAAAAACATCCCGCATTCGCTACAAGAATGGGCTGCTGGAAACAAACATCTGCTTATGGCATGCCAAGGATGCAATGCAGCTCTCACTGTAAACAAAAATACAGCTAAAGCCCCATTTCTAGGGGGAGTCATGAATTTCTGTCAGAACATGGCAGCAGGAGAAGAAAGGAAGCAGCCACTGGTGCTTTTATTGTCCAACAGAGAGCAGGATGTTCACCGGACCATTTGCACAACAAATGACAGCTCACTCCGCAGCAATGAATCTCCATTCTCATTATAGGTGTAGATAAACAACTTCTAATCCTGTTAAAATGGCAGTTTAGTAACTTATGAGCTCATTAAGAGAGATCTAGGCTTCCTTTATATTGAAATTACTCCACAGATCTTAGCCCTTTAACATCTGATGGCAAAAGCCTTTTTAGATTTGCGCAAAACAAATATTTGGTTCCCCTTTTTTTCAAACCAAGGATCTGGCTTTGCATTCTTCATATTTTCTTTGGTCTTTAATTATCCTCAGAGACCGGTAATGGGTTTCTTTACCCCCTAAAAAAGTTGAGTAAAAAGTCATCTATAAGAAATCTACAACGCTACAGATCCAACTGTACCGTACCGTAGGTTTTTGCTGGACATTTGGTAAAAATGCTAAACTGTGAACCACAAAGTCACATTTCCGTCAAAGAAATAGAACTGCAACTGGCCGACCACTGTGGAGTTTTCCAGCAGCAACTCAAACAGCCGTGTCCTTTCAGAACTCTGCACATCTCCCCATCACTGATGCCTTTTCAACTCAATAAAACATGGTGTTGTGTTATTTATTTATTAAACTCCCTTTTGATGTGTCCCAACTCACAGTGAGACTAGCTATGGAGATCACAGAAGTCTTTGGAAGTGAGCGGCGCTGCTCCTTCCTCCGTGCGATCACCATCAGACCCATTTGGCCACGCCGGAGATGCTCCCTCTGCTTCCCTCTGGGACGCAGGTTTCTCCGCTTCCAGAAACACTTTTCACTTTCTCTTTTAATATAAATCATTCATTCTGGGAGATGCTCCCTCATGTACACAAAACACCACAACCCTTCCTGTGATGGGCTACACTTTGCTACCTTCATGTTTTTGCTTTTGCATCACCCATGTCTGTGTCACTGAGGGTTTTAGGGCGCCAAACCACAGGTGAGGGGATGAAAGATGAACATGAAAGCAGGCACGCTGAAGACGCAGAAGTACATCAACTTCTGTTTTAAACTGAATCCATAATTTTCTAAGAGAAAAAAAAAAGTTATTTTTATTTTTAAAAATGTGTTTGGAGCCACAAACACCCAGAAGAAAGTGCTCATTCATTCACTTTGTAGATTTATCTGAGTCAGGCTTCGAGTTGCGATGTTGAGGTCGGTTAAAGCTCTACTTCATTCAAATTCCTCAGCTTTCTCAGTCAACATCAACCACTTGAATGAAAAAGGGCCGTGTGTGAGTATCCACACTCCCTATATGTGTCTGAGCTCCAAGCTGCAGGTTGACTTCATATACTCCCAGACCAGACATCGCAGGCGACAATGGATTCTGTGTGGATGAAAAATTCATCCGTCTCGTTCACTTATTCATCAAGGAGGAAGATTTTTCTGCAGGGACGCCCTCCAGAGATGTGGCACTCACATGTCAGGCGGCCCGCCGCCACTCTGCCCATGAGGTTTTCAATAAAACAAGCAAACAACACAATTCCAACACCTATAAATAAGTGATCATTCCTGAATAAAGTGCTGTACACAAACCTCCCTCTCTGAGGCCACTCGTCACACTTTAATGGGAACCTGTACTGGCCAGAGTTATTTCTCTTCTTTTCCTCCCTCAATCCTTCTTTCAGTCTTTGTAGGGAACAAAGTAAGTGACTGGGGCTGCAGAGCCGGAGGTGTGTTCACATCTTCATCATGCCATCACCTGGTTCAGATAAAGAACAGCACGTTTCATGATTTGTTAGGCTATCGGTGTGTTCCACCCTTCCACTGTTCTCCTCACGCCTCTCCTATGCAAACAAGTCTCAAACAAGCCAGCCGGCACAAACTCTTTTCATTAGTTGCATCTCCTCTTCTAAAGACAGGTTGTTCACTGCAGTTTAAACTGCTGCAGCCTGCCAGATGCTTTGGTGCCTGTCAACGTGGTGCTATTGTTAGTTAGTTTTTGATGAGATTAACGTGGCAGAAAAGCCATCCAATAAGATATACTATTGAGAATATAAGAAGGGATCACGCCTAATCTGAGCACCTGCGTCTTGGCAGTGCACTCTGTTTTTTCCAGCCAGGCCAGCAGACAAGCACATACAAAAGAGCTGCCTACACACACCCACACAATCAAAAAAAAGAAACTTAAACATCAGCTTGGGTCTGATTTAGATGCATGTTTTCCTGGGGCTCAAAGGATCATAATTACCATACTTAAAAAAAAAAAAAAAAACACTGTTCACTTTTAAAATATGAAAAACTCAGAGAGAAAGGAACAGAAATCCTTCTAGATAGTGTTACAACCTAAAGTTGCATTTTTCTTCTTTTTATACTTAGAAAGAATCTAACTGTGTTTCTATATTTTTGCTGCCTGATAGAACTACCATATTTTCTGGACTATGAATTAAAAAAAATTCATATTAAAGAGGGAAAAACCAATGTATGTAGCTCTGGTTGAACGTTTGGGAGAAAAGTGTAACCCTTCTGAACAAATCCATGAAACATGGCTTCATGCCGCATTCACACCAAACGCGTCAAATTCGCACCTGCTGCCTTTTTTGATGAGCATCAAAATATGGAATGACCAGAAGACACAGATGACATCGAAAGATCATGTTTATGTATTTTGAAGAGCTCTACAAAAGCGTTGGTCATAAAGTCTCCATGTCTGGGTTCATGGGATCATTCAGAGACTCTCACAGTACGATGAGCGTCAACATCTACTGCAGAGGCTGCGTCTGAATGACGGCGTTTTCAGCGGTACTTTCAAGTCTCTAAACACCCAGTTTGATGACCTGCGGTCCTGTGTTAGGGAAAAAGATCAGATTTGCCTCCATGCTTGGTTTGAACGGCGCTTCTTCTTCTGCATTGTTGTCAGTAGCAAGTCCTGCTCCATACACCTACAGTGCCCTTTAGTGGTTGTTAGGGGGAAACAACCCCTAAAGGGCAACTAGTTGTTAGTGGGAAAGTAACAAATATATAAGACAAAACTAATTTAAAAAAAAAAAAAATCACATATAAGTTGCTCCAGAGTATAAGTCATGGCCAAACTATGCAAAAAAATAATAAAAAATACTCCAAAAATTACAGTATTGTTTAGATTGAAGAGTTGTTATTTTAAAAACCCAAAAGATTGCTGGTTTAACTTTTGAATAGAATCTTTCTGTGTTGAGTTGACATTTTTCAATTGCCCTTCATCTTCCTTTCAATTGCTGTAGCCCCCTCTTTGAGCATTAACACGATGCACACCAATATTCTTAGTTTTAAGTCTTTGTCTGGGCATGACTTCTAGTATTTAACTATGTAGGTCTTTACTTTATGGGACTTTTTGGCCTATTATACCTTTTCCCTGTCTGACTTATAATGTCTGTGCACAACCAAACACACACAGAACACATCAGACATGTGCTAATTAAAAAGAACTGGGTCACAAGTGTCCTGGCTAGTCGCACTTCCTGCTCTGGCTCAGCAAGCCCCACAGTTACCCAAAATCCCTTGGCATCCGTGTCAGAGCCAAGGCCTGCGGCAGCACACCTGTGTCCACACTACTTCTCTGGGATCAATTAGCATTAAAGTTTCAAAGCTGCTCTCCCGCGGTGTGGACATAGTGTACGCTTGAGGGGTACAGCTTAAGAACAGCGACAAACAAAGAAAAAAAAAAAGGGTGGCAGGGATGCGAAAAGAGGCATTTGTGGACACAAATCTAACTGGTGACAAATGTGGCCAGCTAGAACTAAACTTGTAAAAAGTGGCAGCGCAAGCAACTTCTCACGACACACTTCGACAACCTTGACAAGCCACTGAAGATTTATAAAAGTAGGACAACACCTGCTTTCAATGCCAGGTCTTGCTTTCTCGTTCTAAAAAATCCAGTCTTCAACATTTTGTTGCCGTTTAAGTAATACGAGCATGTGATTAGTATTTTTTTGTTTCCGACAAGTGGTATTGCAGTCAATAATGATCCATTTACAGTGACTGAGCTTAGCTTCTGTGTCATTCCATTTAGAGCAATACTGCATCAGTGGAGGATCCTAAGTTAAACACAAAGAGTCCACAATGTAGCATTCGGTTGAGCCCGTGAAATTTCTGATGTTCGACTCTGCTGACATGGTAACATATTTGCTTATCTTTGCCGACCCCACTCTTAGCAGATGTTAGTTTTACTTACCATCAAAATTCCTCTTTGATTCTCGAAACTGAAAGCACCTGACCGCTGCCTGCCGCAGATAAGACACTAACTTCTCATAAGTCATTTATGTAACCTCTCTCTTCACGTTGTGCTAGAGTCCCTGTCAGCCACAATCTGCCATAGCTTCCATGTTTCCATTTAAATAAAGCATCACACGGCTCATCTGGAGCAGACAGTTAACATGTTGGCGGTGGTGTTTGTTTTGAAGGGACTCTTCAGTCCTGGGGCTTTTGCTATATGAATGGGAGTGGGGGGTAGGGGGTTATCACCACCCCCCCAACTCCACAGTGTCGATTTATAGGCAGCAATCATGTGTTTGGGCTTTACATACCCGTCTATGAATGGGTGAGTGTGTATGTGTGTGTCGCAGAAGAAAAAGAGCACTGAGGGCAGCTGTACCTGCATTGCCTCGTGGTTGTCTCTTGACAGTGCCCTTCACATCACAGCATGGGCCTGGATATGGGATCTGACAGAGCTGACCTCTATGCCACATCAGCCTCACAAGCACACCAGTACCGACTGATCTATACACACACACCTGATAACACATAGCATGTATAGTGATTATCTAAGAAATCCAAAAAACCTGCTGCTGCAAACACAAGACATGAAGGTGTAAACAAAATAGCACTTGTTTTAAACGAACTGTATTACGCAGAAATACACACTGCATGCCACCCTACCCCTTCTGGGTAACTTAGCCACCTAGCCCCCCTGTCGGAGAGCTATCAATAGGGAATCCAGCAGAGCGTCTGCTAAACAAGATGGGTAAACAAAGAAGCCATGAGAGAGAGAAAAAAAAAGAGACCAAATCAAAGACAGAACAGGGACCCTGTTATTCTTTCCGAGCAGGAAATCATTTGCTGACAATTTGTGACTCATTTTCAGGCATTTGTGTGTGCAATTTCCTATGTATTTATGTTTGTGTTTATGTGTGGGGGGAGGTTCTTCATCAAAGACAAAGTGAGAAGGAGGTTGAGTGAAGGCAGCTAGTTTCAGTGGTAAAATCCTACTTATATATTGGAAAATGTCAAAAAATGTGTTCTTTACAGTGCTGCAATTTCCAGGGAACTGTTGGCTAATCAGAATTCTTGGTCCATGTGTCAAACAGTGGGGGGTAATTGATGGGATTCATAGCCAGCGCAGTTCAATGTGATTGATAGAGAGTAGAGCAAGCTTCGAGACTTGCATTTATTATTTTTTTTCCTCCCACAGTAAATAAAAAAGAACATACAGTGTTTGAAATCGCTGTAGAAAGACATTCTTTGTCTGCCATGTGTTAGCACCAATTGTTGACCTCTAACCTTGCCACAGTAAACTAACAGCAATGTGAGATGAAAAAAAATAAACAAATGGGCTTCTTGAGTTCTAAATCAACAGTATTGCTGCAACTATTGAGTTTGACTGACTGGACATATTTTAATCCTCGTGAAACACAATGTCCTTACAAGAAAAGCCATTTCAACAGCACTCTTTTCACCACTGACATATGTTACCAGTCCTCCCCAATGCCTAATTGAAATTAAGTTGGATGACCTTTGAGGTGCCTATTGGGACCTGATTGTTCCACTGGCCTCCTTCTATATTTCATTTGCTCGAACCCCATAAATCAGCCTGTTGAACTTGGCTGGGATGATTGTGTCGACCTTTCTTATGACATTTCCAAATGGCCACATTCTCCACCTAGGATCACGGCACCATGAAAAGCAACCGACCATGGTATATGAAGATGAGAACGAGTCCACCACACAAAACGACGCCGTGGCATTGGGAGACGACATTGATTGCTGCAAGTGCCGTTTTCCTGTGCGGTTTCATTGAAAGTGTTGCTCAATGACAACACGTTTTACATGTTAGCACTACTTGAGGAATCCTTTTAACGGGTAAAAGGAACACACATGTACTTGAGCTTGGAAGAAAATATTTGAAAATAAAGAAATATCTCGAAAAGCTACTGGTAGGAAAAAAAAGCTTATTATTGAAGCTAAGTGGGTCAACGTGTTCTTCATTTTTCCACTGTTCAAAGATGTATCAAGTCAAATCTACAGTAAACACCAGCTTGAGCTAGCATGTGTAGCACTATGGATAGTCTGCAGAGGAAATCCTGTAAATGTGTATGTGCTGCAAGGAGAGAAGTAAAGGTCCACGTCCGACAAGCCTGAAGGGAATAGGAACATCTGGTGGACCGGCTGCTCCTCTGGTTAACATGCTCCTCTTCAGCGGCCCCTGATGACACGCACCAAGGTACCATGTGCACACCGTTACACATAAATCTGAACACAATCAAAGCACCTGTACATGTGAAAACATTTCCTTTCATGGCTATAGCCAACACTAGCACTTAAAGACCTCATTTTGTTTATCACGTGTAAATAAATCTTTTTTATGACGGCACCTTTCAAATCATTATAAATGATTATCTCAGTGGAAAGGGGT
Source organism: Oryzias curvinotus (assembly GCA_023969325.1). Classification (NCBI taxonomy): domain Eukaryota; kingdom Metazoa; phylum Chordata; class Actinopteri; order Beloniformes; family Adrianichthyidae; genus Oryzias; species Oryzias curvinotus. The sequence continues at coordinate 13,796,271 of CM043715.1, read as the reverse complement.
ATAAATAGAAGGCCTATCATTCATGTAATGGTGTTGAAGAGCAACTATGTCCAATTTGCACCAGATGCTCCTCAGAGCAGCATTAATCCTGCATTATCGCTTGTGGAAAATGTCATGTTATTGGCAAGGTGAACCTTCTCCACTCCAATTCTGCTCTTGATGTAGCCATGCATGGATTTGTGCTGGCTTTCTCCCATATCCACCCTGTAATCAACTAAATACAGAGTCCTGCCATATTTTGTCACTATTTTCTGTCATTCACGTGCACACACACACACACACAAAAACACACTTTTGATTAGTTACACTCATGCTGTCAGCATCGCTTTGGATAAAACACCAACTAATATATTTCCCTTCCTTGTTAAACAAGTAATGTTAGGGGCGAAAGTCGTATTTCCGTTGAGTTTGTGTAAACAACCAAGAGGTGATTTCAACAAACCTAGTGACAAGCTAGAGATTTTTTTACAGATTTTTTTGTTGCAATACAGTTTATTGTTTATCGCAGGTGTGACATTCTAAAAATAACCCTTGACACACGGGATCTGCAACGTACGATTATAGATGTCTTAAAACTGTAAAACCCCTCAAAACACACGTAATACACTTTTTTCAGAAAGAAATGAACATTTTCACTCTTTTCTTTGTTGTTTAACCTCAACAACAGTTTCAAACTGTTGTAGAAAGAAAGGTCCAGTATTATAGAATGAAAATAATCTGCTTGTGATTGAAAATGTAAGTAACTGTAGCAAGTAGAACACATTCTGTACAGGACATTAATTGACAAGGTCTACAGCCAAGGATGTATGCAAAGTCAGGACATATGCAAAATTGCACTGAAAAAATCCACAAAAACAGCAAGACCACAAAATGTAAACTGAGATATATCGAGAAAACACTGTGATGATTTTTGGCCCTAATGATGAGGAAAAAGTGCACAAGAACACAGACAGATCGCTAATTTGCAGCTTGCCTGAAAAGCCTGATTTTGCTGCAAAAATAGTAGGAGGTTGAATGTGGCAAAAGCAGGGCTGCAGTTTCTGAATGACTCTGCCAGACTGAGCAACTCTGTGCTGGTCTCATGCCAGCGCCTCAGCCTTTTTCCTTTACCAATTTATGTAATGGAAGTGCTAATGATTGTAAAGCAGCCAGTACCTCATTGAACAGAAATTTAGACACAACTAGCACTATTTGCCAGTGCGGCCATTCCATGGTGCTGATATGCACCTTTCATTATTTCCCCAAATCCTGGCGCTTATCTCTGTTTTGAAAGCAATGTGGAAAAAAAAAACTGAAATAATTTAAAATGAAAGCATCCTCACACCTCCAGGAAGTTAGATGAAAAAAGAAATTGAATCAGAACATAAAATATCCTTCTACATTTTTTCTTTCCCAGCCGTTTCTCACGGCCGAGGAAGTGAGTATATTGATTTTTCTTTCTCAGGGAAGTTTGACTGAAGAAAGGAGCGCAAATAAAATAAAAAAAAAGAAACAAAGGAATGCCATGAAGAGGAAGAAGGAAAGTGGAAGAAGAGCCGATATTGCAAAACAGGAAATGCCTGTTAATGTGATTGGAAAGCAGCAGCAAACAATTTTACACTCAGCATGCTGTAAGGAAGCATCGAGTGATGAAGCTCCTGGATATGCATTGATTTCCTGAATATTAAGCAACAAAAGTATCAAGTAAAAAACACTGGACGGTGAACTCATCACAAACACCCAATTTCCATATCTGATCAATCTCTCCAGGGTTTCATGCTCATGTCCATCTGTCATTCCCCATTTCCACAAGAAAGTGTGAGCGTAAGTGCAAAATGAGTGTAAAGTTCAACAAAACTACACACAAACTCGCATACTACTAATCAGTTTTTAACACCAATTTGTCAAAATAAATGTCTTTTGCCCACATTTAATTTAAAAAAGTGCTGTATTTCTTTCAGAGGATTCTATTTTTAAATAAAAATTCAGCAAAAACAATTATTAACAGTCGTTATTTAGTAGGGATTGAAAAAAGGAAATAGGTCTATTCACTGATTTTGATCTTAAATGTCCTCAAAAAGGGAGAAAAATACATCTGTAAGGACCTTTCAAAAGATAACCGTGGTGCAGTGTGACAGTCCCAACCCCCTTTCTCTGTGAGCTGTTGGAAATCACTAGTCAGGCAGTGGAAACACCAGAAGCAGTGCATCCCAGAAGCAGCTATGATTTAGTAAATTTGCACAGAGCAGATCAGGCAGAAAATCAACACGGCAGCTTTCTGAATAAAATACTATTGCAGTAAACATCTCTGCACCAACATAACTTCATTTAAATGGAGTTAGGCCACAGGCTTATGTCCCAGATGGTCTTGGATGTAGTTTTAATAATAAACAAATAATTTTACGTTTAAAAAAAAAAAAAAGACCTACAGACCCCTTCAAATCTAAAATCTCTCCATAAACAAAGCCTCTACCAAAAAGGAGTGTTAGGAACCAAAACACTTTACAAACTTCCCTGAGATTGAGATGAGGAATGGAAAAAACCAGCAGTGCAGCTGGACTACAACACATCTGTGGGAGCAGTGGGTTACAGTGTTAAGATGTGGGTGTGGAACAGAAAAAATGTTCATCTTTCTGTTGTTTTGGACTTCTGCCATACTGAGATTTGAACAAGTGCTCTTTCAAAGTCAGAAGCATGAAAAAAAACCCTGATAATTACACGAAAAGCACATTAAGCGTTCTTATCACCACAGCTGGCATAAAAAGTGATCAAATAAGAATGTTGTTTAAGTATAACAATTGTTACATTAAAAAAAAGATAAGGTTGAAAAAAAGGTCTCAGACTTAAATGCTTCTACCTGTCTTTATTTTATTGGATTTTGAAGTTCAAACAGCTTCAAGTAATTACTGTATTTTTCCGCACTAAGGCACACATAAAAGCCAGATTTTTTTTCAAATAAAGATCCTGCGCCTTATCACCCAGAGTATCTTGTGTATGGATTCATTCTGGTTGTGTTTATTGATGGTTAAGCAATTTTCAGAGGTAAATGGCGCTCTGCCAAAATGTCAGTCTGTTTTTTGTAAAAGTTGCAAACAAGGTCGGGTGTCTTTGTAATAATCCTAACACAGCTAACATGTAGTGTTGTCGGATTGTGTATTTTCTTTGCTTGTTACTAACAATGTTGGTACTTAGCGTAGTCACATTTTTTTCTAGCGGGCTCAGTCTTTTCTTTTACAACGCAAAAACAAGTTTGTAAGTCTGCTAATGTGGCTAACGTGTAGCTGTATTTAACTGTGTTTTTTTTAACGTGTTACCAACAATGTGGGGAGTTAGCATAGTCTCAGTTATGTTTGTTGCAGCGGATTCAGTTTGCTTTTCTCCGTGTTGCATACAATTTTGGGCTTTATTTTGACCACACTAACACAGCTAACGTGGAACGTGTTGGACTGTGTTTTGTAACATGTTACCAACAATGTTGGGGGTTAGCGTCATCACAGTAATGTTTATTATAGCGGTATCAGTCTGTTTTTTTGAAAGTGATGCAATCTAGCTTGGGAGTTACAGGTATTGTGAATACACTAACGCTTATAACACGACAAACGCTTTCAACATGGCTAACGTGTAGCCTGTTACAAACGAGTTCTAGAGTTACTGCCAGACTGACAGATTCATTTCTGACCTTTTTTCGCGCTTAATGCATGTTATAGTTTGGTGTTCCTTCTATATGACATAATTTTGAAACAGGACCATTTATTGGTGTGCACTATTGTACAAAAAATACATTAATTAAGCATACATTCTAACAGATGCAGGTGTATATAAATGTGGTGAAAATAATGCTTTCTATTGTAAAGGAACACACTGATAAATGCTGAAGAGCCTGAGGCAAAGGTTGGGAAGGAAAAGTCACATTCCTTTATCTAAACTGACTTCCAGTTTGTTAAACCTGTCTGAAAACTCTGCGCTCTCATGTTGCCCTCATCAGCGGTCTATTCAACAGAGTCTTTGTGGGCAGCACTGAGGCTGATGATGCCATCAAGCTGTATTATGCTGTCTGATAAGTGGCAGAGGTATAACATTAGTCACAATAATGACTTCTGAGGTATCCTGATGCAGAAAAAGAAATAATGAAGTCAGTGGAGGAAACTTAATTGTAGAAAAACGTCTTTTGCAAATCACCATCTTGTTGATTTGCGAGCGAATTCTGTATGCAATGACTTACTGTTAGGAAATAAAAGCATGATTCTGTCAGCCAGAGCTTTGCGCTGTAAAATATAGCAGTTTTCAAGCTAACTGTACCTCATTTGATTGGGATACATTTGGACAGAAAATCTACTTAAAGTGAAATGCAGCACGATTGGAGAAATTAGCCATTACCCCACAGAGCAGGCATAAAATGTTTGTAAATGACAAGGATGTTGGCACCGACTCTTTTGAAAGTGCAGAGCTTAGGGAGCACACTGTCAGGGAACAGGGCACAGTCTTTACTTCATGTGGGAGGTGGAGAGGGAGACATGAGAGGAGTGAGACTGCAGTTAGGATGTTCATGACGATGGGAGACAGTGAGCGACAGGGCGAGAGAGCTTAAAAGGCATGGTGTCTGCTGGCTGGCAGGACGGACGCGGGGAGTGAGGGAGGTACGCGACAGCAGAGCGTGGCAAGTGCGGCAGAACAAACCGGCGGTGACTCATGAGCTCCTTCATTCACCTCTGTGATCAGATCCAGCAGGACAGCCCACCATATGGGATGGCACAACTTATTCATCCAATCACTTGGACTACACACAAGAACAGAAGAGGAGAGGGATGGTGTGTGTCTGCTCCTTGAGGAGGAATTGCTGTCTGAATGTGACAAAAAAATGAAAGTGTTGGAGGAGAGAAGGAGGCTACAACACAGCTCTCATTAAGCCACCGTAAAGTCATTTAAGTAAACATAAGGAGGAGCTTTCAGGAGGCAAACTTTTTTCAAAGTTTTAATTAATTCCTTTGTTTTAGAAAGTTTAAAACTGATCTCTTAAAGACCAACACTAATAAAAACTGTGTTTTTACCATGTTCATGTGGCATTTTTCTCATGATGGAGGATATATATCAAGAAAATTAAGCTTAAAATTGAAATTCCCATGTCCCAGAAAACAACACTTTTGGCTAAACTGGCATTATCATAATTAAAAGAGCACTGGGAACGGTTTTACAATGACTGAAGGGATACTTTAAGAAAACAAATTTTAAGCTTTTCCTCTAAATTGAAATATATATATATATAAAAGAACACAAATACAACACTAGTTATTCTGGGAAGCCAAGATGTTTAAATTAGTAGTTTTCCTCTGACACTTCTTGTTTATCCTTCTACAGACGAAAAAAATGCTCCATCTATGACATGCAGATGACAAACTGGAAGAAGAAAAAACATTTTGGAACAAATTATTAAATAAATACTCCGCTGCATATAAAACTGTGATAATCACTCGTGTCTTTTCTGGGCCTACATAAAACGCAGATTAGAGCGGAGCTCTGCGAGGTGAAGGGCCTGGCAAATCGAGCCCCAAGAAGAGCAGGAATAGAAACAGACATAATCTAACCAAAGCCAAATATTTGTGCGAAGAAAAGAGTGTTTCTACCCGCCTGGCAAGAAGCATCGTAAACCTTTTTATGAGGCACCTTAAACTACACTGCGTTTCACAGGAGGCAGAACCAATTTGCTTAACTTTGCAGCATGCGGGGGCCAGCTGATAAACGTGTCTGTCCTCTGCTGCTGCAGTGCAAAGATGTTGTTATCCACTTTTTTTGCAGCACTTTTGCTTAGACTGAAACTCTTTTTGCAAAACAGATAGGAATCATTTATGGATTACACAGAAGGTGTTGTAATCGCGCACTTTTGTTGCAAAAAAGGACAAACTCAGTATTATAGAACAGTGTGAGTTATTTTTTTTAAAGGGGTTTAAAGAAATATTGATGCCAGTGGGCAAATTAAAAATTTGTGTTTTTACAACTCCAGTATGAATTTTGCTCCAACTAATAAGGGTGGGGTGCAGCTTTCAGAGGACATAAATGTAAGCTCTGGCGGGTTACTTTTTCCTTTTTTTATTTTTTAACACATGAAATATTTCTCTAGCATAAAATGATTGACCTAAAATACTTGAAAAAAGAAAAAAAAAACATCCCTGAAACAGCCACACCAAATGTGTGGTTACTTCTTTAAAAAAAAAAAAAAGAAAAACATTTAGGGAATGTGTTATGGCCTTAGGGCCAGACATAAATGTTTTAATGGGGGACTTCACTGGTTTTTTTTTTTGGTCTCCCATTTAGCTAAAATAAAAATCTATTCTTCGCTTCTACTTCTGTTTTTGTCTCGTGCAAAATACTGTCCATTCTTGTTTCATCGTCTTAATTAATCATTCCTCTCAAAGTTGCCCATGTCTTGAAAATTATTTCTATTGTTTGAGTTGATTGTCTCTTTTCTTTGGTCTGAGTTAAAGCAAAATATTCTATAATTTTTGTGCTGCCATAGTGTTAATATTTGAAAAAGCTTGTTTTTATTTTTATTTAAAATAATGAATTATTAAAAATGTTTAACAGATTGAAACAAAATGTTCATTTCAGGGGCAAAAAGGTTATTTCATGTTGTTAGTGGTCAAGGTTTGCGTAAAATGATTCATGTTTTTATTTTATTTTTAATAAAAAAAAAATAGAGAAACCTCCTCAACAAACCTCAAGTTTATTTGTTTTTGCATCCTCCACATTATACTGAGAAAAACTGTATTTTTTCACAGTAGATATAGGAAATATTATAATATTTGATAATAATTCATTAGCCTTTGCATCTCTCAGTTGCATCGATAATTGCAGTGATACATTTTTCGTAAAGTTTTTGTTTGATGTTGTAAAATCCCGATGCAGAGGACGGCGTTAGAACAAATCTAGCCTACATTTTTCTCTGCCTAACTAAATCGACTTGTGCTCTATATTAACATGTGATGTTAATATTCTACAAAAAATGTCCCAAAGCCACAAAATGTTTCTTTTTTCCAACAAAGAATTATTCTAAATCTAATGAGTAAATATTAGTTATTTTCAACTCAAATGACCTCTCTCTGCCTCAAGGTTAAGTGTGCCACTCAGGCATCAGAATACATATCTTTAAGGTCGTGTCACACAGCCTCTACGTTAATTCTGCGCATATTGCACAGATGAAAATTGGTCATACGTGAAAATATTTGGAAAAAGTGAGAAAAGTTTTGGTCTTGAACGTGACATTTTTACAGATGTACCACAAATGAACCACATAGGTACAAATAAACCACACAAAATACACATAGATCATGCATGAAAAATGCATTAGACATACGTGGAATTGTCATGAAAAGCCACAAATTTGTGTTTGCATCTTGCAAAAATCCCACACAATTGTGTAAGATTTAATAAATGCGTATGATTTATGTAAAATATACATAGACTGCATAATTCTCAATTGCCCCAAAATTTTGAACAGCTCAAAACCCAATTCACGCTAAGACCCGTTGGCCAAAACTCTCGATGCACATCTGCGCACATTGACGAATGCGAGAAACACTTATGAATCACACGTCACGCATGTAGATGTAAATGTAGACAGAAATTGAATGCATGGAAAATGCGTAAAATGCATGTAGTGGCTGTCTGACACGGTCTTTAACTGCTGCATTTCCAAGAGAATTTTTGCCACAAATGCACTTGTTGTTACTATTAGAAGTTCAAGGAATCATTTTATTGTACTTTTTTAATCCATGTAAATACTTTTTAATGAGATTCTGTTGAATAAAGAGTCTTTGCTGAAGCACACAAAAGTCAATCTACTCACAACTTGAACAATAGGTATATCATTTATATTTTCATTAGACATATAGAAGTAATTCAGTTCAATTCAATTTTATTTATACAGCCCAACATTACAACAATTGTCATCTCAATGGGCTTCAGTGTGTAATAAACATTTAATAATAAAGAACATGAAGTCACAGAATTCAATGGCTAAACTAAACCAAACAGGCTAAGCTAAACTGGGTTAAAGTGGCCTCTAGGAGGACTGCTATGCTGTTCATTATTTGTTACATGAACAAACCAAATAGAACAAAGAAAGAAGAAACTAGAAAGTTAGAAGAACGATAACGGTTATCATGAGAGCACAGCTCCATCTCAAGGCAAAGAGAACATTAGCAGCTCTTACATCTGACCGCTGCCTGAAGGCAATCACTCCACACTTTTTTGCCTGTTGCCCTATCTGGGGCAGCTATATTTGATGAGAGCTGACAGCGGTAAAAGACGGTCTGCATCAAAAAGAAGACGGGGAAGAAAAAAAAATCTCCAACTCTAGATAATAGATGTTGCCATTCTAAGCCAATAATAGTGTCTATAATGAAATCAGTGGTGCAGAAAAGAGGCACTCTTTCATTTTGTTATTTGGGGCCGTGCATTTTGTTCTTTCCATTATTTATCAGGTCTGAACGGCTGATAAACTGTCCTATTTGCATCTGAATCAAGAATGCATTAGAACACACACGCTAACAAAATCAACTCAATTCCTATTATTTTGACATACCGGTAACCTAAAAAGGGAAACTGCTTTTAGGTCAACTATCAATCCACTCATAAATTATTATTTCAAGTTATCACATATTTCAATGTAATTCTATTGCAATAAACAATATTTACTGAAGACATGACTGTTTAGGTCCAACCTGAGGAAGCTTCTGTGTTTTTGTTTGTATTCACATAAAATCCGTGCTGCATGTTTTTCTGGACATTTTCTTTTTCCCTTCCCTGGACAAAAGACAGGGACAACAACATGATGGAATACTGCCTATATCCTGGCTTTGCTTTCTAGACATTGAGCGACTCACTCCAGTACAGGCTGCAGCTCAAAATATAAAAGACCTTTTTATTTCAAATCTTTCCTGCTAGTCAGGAACACACTCTTTGAGATTTGCGATCAATCATTGCAATTGAAATATCATCGCAGGAAAAAAAAAAAGTGTCCTGGCAGATAATAATAGAAAAGATGCAATCCAGAAATAGGTGATCTTTTGAGGGGATCAACTCCTTGGGGGGGAAAGTTTACCTGTGCCAGACAGGCTGTTCAAGTTCTCAGGAGATGGACGGAATAATAAACTAAACCTTCATATAAGGGGCGCCTCGAATAAAGCAGGGAACAATCCTCAGCTGTCAACATCAGTGGGAAGGTTTATATGCTGACAAGGGACAATCAATAACATCGGTCCAAAAACTCTTCCTGCATCTAAAGACCTCAAAAAACAACAAAAAACAAAACAAAAAGACACTGAACGGCACATTAAGGAGAAAATAAGTAAACTGTTTCTCACACATAAACCACCGTAGGCACTCCTCGAAATGCCAGAGGGCAAATGGATACAAGAGGTGTGAGGGTCCTTTGTGCACCCAGAGTTCAGGCCGTAGCCATTAAATAAGCTGGCACTGCAGAGGTGAGCTGCACTGACAATGATGTATGGCAGAAATACAATGCATTGCTGTTATGAATTGGTTGTCTCTGGGGCGGACAATGTTCGCTCACATGCGCACGCACAGATGTGCGCAAAAATACTCAAAGGCCATCATGAGCGAGGGCTTAGAAACACACACACACAAAAACGAAGAGGCGGCGGCTGAGCCAATAATATCTTCCCGTCTTCCAGACAAATTCATTTTTTATCCAGGACATATGTAAGCAGATTAAAACGGCCAACAAAGACTGGAAAAACATGTTGCATGCGTCAGAACTGGACACAATATTGAGTACTGCTTTGCCAACAGCAGGCTACTCCTTCTCTGTCCTTTTCTATCAAAGTTGCTGCTCTTCTCTCTCCTGTCCTTTCTGCATCACCTGATGGTATCACACATCCCTTTCATCCCAGTCTGTATCACTTCCTCTTCCTTTCTTAATGCTTTGGCTTCCCTTCCCTATGTCCTTGGAGACAAACACATCATTTGCGACGGGCTATAAAAAGCACGTTATGAGTTCATTCATGTTTTCTTTTCCACTGAGCATTCTTAATGATTAAAACTATGGATTAGTAATGCGCTCCTGGCTAACAGCTAGCACGGAGCTATTTGTTTTATATAAATTTGAACTACAATAAACAATAATTCAGAAGGGGTGTTAAAAAACATAAATGCAGAAATTTAGTGCAAGCAAACAAGGGTACCATTTCTGTAAAATGGCACATTTTTAAGAACTGTTATGACAGTTGTTGGTCAATAGGTGAAAACAACAATTGAACAATTGACGTCTACAGAAACTTGAACTGCTTAGTAAGAGATATATCTGTACAAGTAAAGCTGGTTTGTCAAAAATTATTTGTAAAAAGTTAAAGTAAACAAGAAATTAGTAGCAGCTGCTTTCCTTGTTGCTCCTGTGGCTTAAATGGAGTGCTGCCAGTCAAAAGTATGTCATTACACACACATTTCCTATGCACTAGTGGCACCACAATGCCCTGTTTAGCCACCGCGGTAATGTCATATTACAGATAATGTGTGAAGAACGCATCTGAATTATGAATGGGGTAAGGTTAATTATGCATGGAAGAAGGGCAAAAACAATGCCTTAGACATTTCCCTGAAACACAAGATTGGATACATGGATGTGGACCAACTCTGCACTTCTTGGCATGTATCAAGTCATAGAGTCTCCCTAATTTATTAGTCAGTGCTCCTAATTAATGGTCCTTTTTGTATGTGATCATATACTGCTCCATTTTTGTTTGAGAATATGCTTCAAATGAGTGTGAGACGGACATGCTTAAGTCAAGACGACAAGGGAAAGTGTTCTCTTATTGGCAATAAAGCTGTGGAATTAGGACATGAAAGGCAATTATATGCAGCACTCGCCCCTTGCAGGATGATGAGGATAAAGAAGACAGACAAAAGAAATCCTGAAAAAGAGAGACTTAAGCATTGATGATTGCTTCTGTCAAAACATTCTTTAAAATGTACCACTTTCACTATTTTGTCTTTAATGCTATTAACAGAAAGATACTTGACAGGTTTGATAATTGTGGTTTTTATATGTCTGGAATTCTTACATCTATTTTAGACAATGAAGTAAAAATATTTAGCCTGGAAGTTGCACCTGTAGCTCTGAATGGTTGTGATAGGCTGTCAGACACAAACAAAGACACTGCTCTTTTATGAAAAGGGGGTCAAAGATTCGTTTTGATAGCAAGTAACCATGGGATGCAGACTAAGGTGGTGGCACGGCTGAAGAAAGGCAAAGGAATCGGGGGTGGAACTAACATGGGTGGGGGGATGCCGGGCCTGGATGGGAAAAAAGACGACCATTTGGGAAGAATGAAATCCCAGACGGCCGTTGCAGTGGGAGCCTGTGACCCCTGCATGCTTGCAGGAGGTGTCAAGGGATTAGTCAAATGACGGCAGTGCTTTTGTCTTGGCTTCACATCCTTTGCAGCTTGTAGTGGCGACCAAACTTTTACTAAAATAGCGGTCCTCCCCCAGAAAGTTTTGTCTGACATCTGCAAGACTTCTGTTTAACAGTGAAACGAAGTTTTGCAAGACTGTCACAGATTTTTTTTTTTTTTTTGTTAAGAACAGTGCTACTCACTCAATATATGCCTTCAAGCTACATCTGTAACTGTCTGCCACCCTTGCTGTTTCAAAGATCAAACTAAAAAGTCTAGATATTTATAAAATTGCGGGTTTGTCATGTGAACAGATTACTACAGATAAGATGTTGTGACATGCTGATCGAAGCCTGCCCTGGATCATTCAATGAGTGTCTCACTTTCTTCTATTTCCAGCTGGAGTCTGACTGAAATTCCAAAAGCAAAGTGACATATATGAGAAAAGGGAAACCTTGGTGTTTGGTTCAAAGCTTAAGAACATATAAAGAGGAGAGCAATATGAGAGGACTTTGCTCTGACATTGTGGAGCTCAATGGAAGCGAGGCGCAGGGCCCTGTATGATGACTCCTTGTTGGAATCCTCAAGACCAACGGCCTTGGGACATCCACATGACCCATTCACCCATCTCTGCTGAAACATTCAAAGCCTTGCCTCCAAAGGACTAAACTTTTGTTCCCCCACAAAAGGTCAGACCAGAGGTTCTCCTATAGAATAGAGTGCCGTACAAAATCAGATTATTTCCAGTGAAATCCTCCTTTCTTCACCTGCCAGTTAACTATGTCAATGCCATTGTGTCCTCCTTGATAAAGCTCTCCAGTTTGGCATAATGGAAGCTGGATGTGCATTATTGCTTTTCCTACATTTTATTCTATGAGGAAAGAGCCCCCCCCCCCTCACCACCTCCTTCTTTCCTTGTATTTCCCTCTTTTTCTTTTGAAGCGAAAACTGGGCCACATGCCCACAGGAACTCAAAGTGCTTTAATTCATTCGCACCTTTTCTCTCTGACTGCCATCTCTAAGGGCTCTCTTTATGCCCAGAAGTGATTTGTTCAGGCTGGACCATCAAAGCAATTATGAAAGCGGCCTGCCTCCCTATTATGAAGGGAGATGACTGACAACAGGAGGACGGTGTGGGGTGGAGGGCACTTTGCTTTAATTTGTTTGATCTGAAAACTGTTTTTCTCATTTGCCCGAGCAACAAAACACAAGCAAACCCTTCAGATTATCTCTTTGAATCTTTTTGTCCAATAAGATCTTACATAATTTTCCTTGTGACCTTTTTTATAATTATCTTTTTCACCTTTTAGGGCAAAGTGATTGAAGAGCACAGTTAGGCGATGCAGCAGAGAATGCAGGCCATGTAACAAAATACTAAGAGGCATGGCAGCCAATGATGTGTAGCAATTAATGTAATGGACATGAGAGAGCACAATCTTTGGGCTAATGAGAGTGTCTTATATTACAGTGCAAATGCACGGGGTCGCCAAGAGTCCTATCATTACTGGGCTATAGGAAAACGGCTTGCCACAAAAAGGGATGCTACATAAACGGATAATGCGGACGGAACAAGCAGCGCATGGCGCCACTGAGCCGATGTGCAGTCCAAGAGCAATAACTCTGCCTGGAGTGACATGAAGCCAATCGGATGGATGGGACAGGATGCAAGAAGAAAAAAGGTATCTTAGAAAACAGGGCATAAAACTAAGGAGTGATACAGCAAGGAATTTGGCAAAGGGAAGTTGACGAGACACAAACTGCATCTCTGGAAGGGTAAAAAGTGAGCAGAGCAGGAAACACAAGGAAAAACAGAGATAAAAGAACAATAACTGTACAGACCAATTTAAGGAACATGCCAAAAAAAAGGGAGCATGGTATACATGCAGCAATATGACACAGTGGCTAATCAGTCTGCTGTCATCTTGCCATCAAGTCATCAAGTCCTTGTGCCTCTCCCTCTCTCATTGACTGATTCTCCTCTTCAATTATTCAAGATTTATAAGCAAGAGCCATCTCTTTGACAGCAGACAAGCCAGCAAAATAAGGGCAAGGCTTCTTCTTCCATCACACCGACTGTCATTAAAAGTTTTACAACTGACAAAAGAAAAGTCAATTCTTTGGCAGACTTCTGCCGGCACCGTAAACATACTAATGGCACCATCAGGACTAAAGGAAGAGCCCAAAAAGGAAGGAGCTTAAAAATTTAGATCATAAACAATGTACATGCTCTCTCTTTAATCATTAGGTATTGCAACTGAACATTTATATGTATGCGTGTCGTGCATGTGTGCTGATGTGTGTAGAAAAAAAACTAGATTTTTATTTCAGAATGGGATTCTGTCTTCTCTGGTTTAATTATTTAGATCTTTTGTGCGATGGAAATGTGGTCCACCACAATCTATTCCTCACAAATGCCTATAATTTGTGCATGTCCAAAGAAAAGTCACATGAAAAAAGACCCAGGACACATACTCCTTCCTTTACTTGTTGGAAATTTTAAATAGCATTCAAACTCCCATTTGTTGTAATCTGCCCCCAGGCAACAGTGACCTGAGAATCAGAATTCTCTGGAGTAGAAGGGGAAAAAATAATTGTTGAAGTAATGCAATGTGCAGCTCTATCCTTTACTTAGCCTCAAATGCCCTCAGGGTGGAGATGTCACAAAAACAGCATCCTCAGTTGGCTTTAAACTGAAGCATGACTCTCAAACTCTTACAGACATCATTCTGTCACTTGGTTTATTTACATCTTGTGAAGGAGAATAGCAAAGTTGAGGTGGTCTACTGAAAGCCAGGCTTTCAAAGTAAACCAAAACATAACTGTCTGACCATAATAGTGCCATAATTTAGCTTCAGGTAGCACACTAAAATATCAGGATTGGAGGAAAAATACCAGTCAAGATCAATCAATGGGGGATACCAAGGCTATAAACTTAATTTAGGCTTAAAACTACGTTCAGACTGCCCTCTGCGACCCATGTTCAAGCAACCACTTCTAATGAAAAGCCTATGTAAACATGTGGAAAATGTGTATTTTCGGGCTGCCACTTTTAAAACTCTTGCATTGACCTGCTATTACGCGTGTTTTTAAGATCTTTTTTGGGCTCTACGGACGATCATTGAATGTACATTGAAAGTTAAACCAATTGAACTCTGACCAATCAGGGACTTGGATCTGGTCGTGATGTATGGGTAGCACCTTTTTGTTTTAATTGGGGAAGGGCCAGCTGTTTGAAAATTAATCATGAAGGAGACATTAATAATTGTGGTTTGTGCCCACCTAGAGATTTGCACCGCTATAACATTTTGAGCCAAGCCTCTTCCAACTCTAGGTACATGTGCTAGTACCACCTAGCGACAGTCCAGTGTAAACACCATATGCTAAAAGTGCGTTCAAGAACCCCTGACATGCCCTTTGTGAACATAGTATAAGTCATAGTACAAGCTGTGCATGAAGTCTCCTTGTGGCCTCTACAGTGGTTGGACATACCAATAACACCTCACCAGGATGGTTGGGAAAGATACACCTGGCACCTGGCATTCTTGACAGGTGTCCAAACCATCTCAACTGGCTCCTCTCCAGATGGACAGGTAGTGTCTCTATGCTGAGTTCTTTCCAGATGGTAGAGATTCTCCCCCCTAACTCTAAAGGTAGATTCAAGCTGTCCTGCCAATAAAATTCATTTCTTCTGCTTGTGCCCAAGATCTTATCTGTTTTCAATTGATTTGTGGGCATAGGAACAGCAATTAGCAGGTAATTTCAGAGTCATTAAAATAAAAATGTACAGGAGAGACACATTTTCAAAAGCAGGAATTGCTTCGGGTTCTTTGCTTGACATGATAGGAATATGGATCTTCACAAATGTTTTTATCGCTTTTTTTTTTTAAAAAGGTCATTGCATTAAATGCTGACATGCAGTTGTTGCAGATTTATATTATACTTGTGTTTCTATTTTCCACTTGGCGTCAGCCAATAAAAGGGATGACGATTATGATTCCTTGACCAATAAATCAATTTCCCTCTGCATGAAAAATGGCAAAAAGGACAGCTTTCCTATTTCACTGCCTCATGGAGCTATGATCTTGACTGCCTGGACACAAACAAACCACATGTTCCTGATATGGCTTTAATATGCAAACCTGTTCATAAGCTGCAAAACTGCATCTACTTTGCAATTATAATACAAACAATCATCCTACTTCTCAACACAAACTAAATCACAAATCTCTATCACATACTGTTTGTTTCATGCTAATCCACTGCAGGCAGAGGGGCTGTGCAGTGGCAAACTGTCTATTTTTAACTTGACATATTAGTCATCTCCTGAGAGATTAACATAGTAATTTGTGGAATTCATGAATACCAAAATGTTGTGTTTTCTTCTCTTTAATTTCTTTTTTCCTCCATCTTCATTCTGAGCATCCTTGAATATTAAGAATAGTCAGAATGGCTAATAAAAAAATGATAGCAATTACTTTGTAGATTTAGTTGATAATAGTCAAGATGCTCTTTTTTCCAATTGTCCTTTAAAAATATGCAGAGCATGAAGACAATAGGACAGTGAGACAGTTGTCTGAAATTACCAAACTAAATTCCCAGGTATAGATTAAAGGGGCTTTTCACAGGGACATCTTAATTAGTGTACGTAGTAAAATGCTTGTTGCTGTTGTAGTTTATTAAATAAAATAGTTCTTAGATTAATTTAGGTTGTCTAACGCTAAATATCAAAATTTTTCAAGCAATTCATTTATTAAAACATACAATCCTGTCAGTGCTCTCATTAGTAAACCATCTTCCTGTTTTTAAGATCAATTAACCAAATTCTGCTTTTTTTACTTTCTGAGAAGTTTTGTTGTTCTGCGACAAAATAAAGTTTTGCAACAGAAGCTATTACAAAGGCCCACTATTTAGTGTATTATCCGAACAACAACCTGTTTGGTGTCAGTAGATGCTGTGATTATGTTGACATTTTAGCTAAAATGAAAGCCGTTTCAAAAAAAGCATGTACTGCTAATGTAATGTGCTTCAGGCTTCAACTAAGCTTCATGGTAAAATGGAAACCACTTTTTCTAGCATAAGTGTAGTAGTCCACCAGAGAGCAAAAATCTTTTCACTTCACAACAATTCTAATGCACAAAAAGCAAAATGATTTATAATTAAAGACAAAAGTATTCCTGTAATTATAATGAATCTTCTGTTCATTATTTTCTACCATGTTTTCCCTTCATATATTTTAGAAATGTTAATCTCCTCAAACTGTATAAACTGTCAACCTTAACACATATACTACACTTTGTGTCACAAGCTCCTTAGATATCGTTGCCATGGCAACTATAGAAAGGTCAGGTCAAGTGCTAAAGCCAAATGTGACTTTCATCTAAAGTCATATAAATCTGTGGACATGTTTGCATCAAGACAGAAAAAAAAAAAAAAAACACCCCGATGATGACCTCTTGTCGAATGCCACACACCGCCGTCTTAACTCAAAAGATTCCACCTACAGATTTGTGCCACGTTCAGCGTCATCTAGGAAACGGGCCGTGACAGGATTTCAAAAGTGTTCAAATAACCAACAGGGAGATGACAGACCACACTGTATCTTCACACATAATTTTAAAACTCGGTATCAAATCACTCATTGCAGTTCCCTGTCCTGTCATGAAGGACTTCATAACTTTAACATTGAATAGTGTTGCTATAGTAACCACAAAAAGCTTAAATGAAAAATTTTAGGTTGATACACACTCATTAAAACCCGAACAGGTGTTGGTCACACAAGGACACGAGGAAGTGGTGGATTAATGGGTTGCAAAATAGTTTTCCAGGTGGTGAGTCACCAATTCAGATCTTGATTATGGCGAGATTAAATCCTTGAGCAAGGTCTTTTATCCCAATTGGCCCAGCTGAAATGGCCAAAGAGCACAGGATAGATTTAGTTTTTTGTTGTTTGTATGAATCCTGAACTGAGGGGCTTTTTTTATATCTATAGAAAAACCTTTCATTGTGAACATACCCTTTACACAGCACTATCTAAAAATCTAATTTAGTTCTGCACAAGCAAACTTGTAATTACTGCATGTGCAATCAAGTCTCCATGACCTCCTCCATGTCCAGACTGATTTGCTTGTGGACAGTTTACTGCCATTATTCATCTCAATAGCAACCAAACACATCTACAAGCTCAGGTAAGTCTTGACTCATCTGTCCCATCATGGTGTTTTAGCCATACTATTTAAATAGGAAAAAACATGATCATATAGCTTATTTGACTGGGTTGACATTTTATCAAACAGTGAGAGTCTGGCTGACACTTCGTCTTCCTTCCACAGAGATGTTTACTGTTTCTGCTCAGGTGGGAGTTTCCGGTTGCGGGCTAAAGTGTAGAAACTGCAGATTTGGCTAAACACATCAGTTGAGATAAGGGTCATTCAAAGCCGGTGGAATTATAATTACACTCTTTGCTCAACACTCTGGTTTTGCAGCATTATCTCTGACCTTCAAGAAAACAGCCCCTTTTGTCTTGCAGATAAAAAAAAAAAAAGAATTTGTGTTTTAATATAACCATTTAACCTTTTTTTGAAAGCTAGAAAATGATTAAGAAAAAATAAAAAGGAGAAATAAATTATTTGTTAAACTTAACTTTGTTAAATTTTACAATTTAGACATCAGAAACTGAAAACAAAAACATTTGTCTACAGGCAAACTTACTATGAAAATGCTTTACTCATTACATAATGTGATGACTTATAAATCAAGTAATGGTAAAATGAATTTTAAAGCACTAGGAGTATTGATAAAGCAATACTTAGCATAATAAAGGAAAGTCGTTTCAGCTGTGCATTTGTTATGAGAGTTGTTTATTATACAAAACATGATATCCTGCAGACGTCTACAACTACTCCAAACGGCAGTGTGCAGACAGAGGCGTGGCTCAACGTGGGCGGGATTAAATGAGTTGCACTCCGCCCACTGTATGTGATCCTTCTTTGTCACTATATTTGCTGTATTTGTCTTCACCTTCAAACTCGGTCAGAGAGAGAACACAAACGCAGAGAATACATTTGAGAGTTTCACTTTGAGTTAATTTTAGATATGTGTGGCCAATAACAAAATCCAGCCTTGGACGCATCTAAAATATGTGCGGGCTACGCAGCAATGTGCCATCTTCTCTTCTGTCATACCTGAGCTGATGTGCACGCTGAGCGGGGCAGCTTATGCAATGCACATGTGCTCCTGGGCCGTTGTGACATCACAATGGCTCATTATTTAAAACCGAGCATCTTTACGACAGTTTGATTGACAGCGATTTAAAAGGAGAAATCTTCAGAAATGTAAAAATTCAAGTTGTTTTTTCTTACATTTGTTCTTTCAGAAGAAAACTACAACAGGTACATGTCAAAATAAAAACAAAAACATGATTTTTATTGAAGGGGGGGCTTTAACTTTAACTTTATCTAATAAAGGGTATTGTTTGCAAAACAAATAAATGTTACCTGCACTGACAGATTTTTCTGTTTTACTTGTAACTTTTTCTTATGTGCTTCAAATATTTGTTTTTCTTAAAAACCCCCTTGTGTATGTAATGTCCTACACAAATGAACCTGCTTTAGCTTATTGAATAAAAAGTTAGGTTCAAATATTTAAACAATTCAGTTACATTTAATTCCTATAATTAAATGTTTAAGTCATTATTGATAATGCTCAAAAAACAACTACAAAAAAACACAAAAATAATAGTACTGAAAAAAAAACACAAAAAAACATGTGCAACGCATATAAAGTGCCCCATCAAAATAAATCATAAAATAAGGAAACAGTCAGCTATAGCTTTGGGATTAATACTTAGAGACTAAGCAGGCACACTACATTTGTATCATGGGAAGGCAAAGCTTTTTTAAGTAGCTTGAATCTAAATAAAGAGCTGGACTTTGTCATTCCTTGATCAGCCAAATGATGCTAAGCCAACAGAATTCTTAACTGCTCTATTTAGACAAATGGAGATGAGATGCCTTACAGTATTCCTTTAGTCCCATCAATAAATAAAGTTGGTGCAAATAAACAGATAAATAAATAAATGTGAAGAGCCTTGCAAATGGGCATCAGTCAGCATTAGTGATGGAACTATGTCGAGTAAAACCATGCTTGACTGGAGGGGGAAGTGCCTGAGTGCAGGCCACATTCTTGCTGATTGCACTCAGTATGTGAGTGTGTATTTGTTTGTGCGCATTTGTGTGTATGAGTGGGACTAAGGGGACGTCACAGTGGTTTTTGGCAGTGAGCCTTCACTTAAACCTCACAGGCTTTTTTTGGTTTCTTAAGTCTTTATTACTGTCACTAGTGATACATCTTTCCATCACTGCACAATATATGCTCTTGCTTCTTTTACTGATAGATTCTTGTTTTTTATTTTCTCCCCATTGTGCACCTTTTTCTATGTGAACAGATGATTGTCTCAAAACTAACATTTCATTTTCTCTGGTCAATGGTCTTGATAACTGCATTTACTGCTTAACACATCCTGATTAAAGTAACTGATGATTTTGTTTATGGAAATGCTTCTATGTAGCCTGTAAGGTACATTTTTTATTAGTGTCTGAAAAGTTATTTGTTTTTGGATAAGTGTTTATTATTTTTTCATTCTGACTGCGAACATTGATGTGATTTACAAGAACATTGAACTGGTAGACATGTCCTTCAATGGCTTTCTTGGTGGCTACTGAAATAACCAGCGTTACAAAACATTTAGCAGTACATCAATATTCATAAAAATGTCAGAAATTTAAATGATCTACTTTGATTTTATCAACTACATCTAGGAAAAGAAACATAAAAACAAACATTAAAAAAAGATAGGGAAACAATAAGTACACTGTCAGTTAACGCTACAAAGGAGTTTAGCTCCACTTTCATTTACTCAAATCTATTTGTTTGGGAACAGCAATTTAAATTGTTGGATGAAGGAGACAAAGACGTTTTACTTTTGCAAGAACATTGGAACTTGGATTTTAGAAATTGGTCCCTTTAAAGTAAAAATAAATTCCTGTAAATAAGCAAATTAAAACTGACACAGGTATGGAAAAAGATAAAGTGGATACATTTTTTTTTTTGTCTCCAGAGAAAAAAACAACCAATTAACCTCCTTACAATGAAAGGAAAACCATCATATGAGGCGTTTATGTAATTAATGCCATTCCAACAGATTCTAAAGTGAAGAAAAGCGGCTTTGCGCCTGTATGCCACATTTTATGTTAGGAAAGAGTTTCATATCAGTGCAAAGCCGCTTTTCTTAGCATCAGAATTAGCTGATTCCAATTGATGGTGTAAACGGTCGAATAGTTATGGAAGGTCAAAGATCACGTGTTATTTAGGTGTGATCGATGACAGCACCAGTGTTAAAGGGCTGAATAGAAATTCCGCTAAGTTAAAGATGCAGAAAGAATGTTGTATCAGGTTGTGCCAATTTAAGTATTTATCAAAAGACATAAACCAAAAGGCAGTGGGTAAAAACATTAAGCACATCCTTACTACTTATAGGAGAGAAAAGCAAATACCTAATTAACACATGCAGGGTATTTTAAAATGCACGTTTTGGAACAGTTTGTTGATCAGGAGCGTTCCAGAACACTGACAATACGGCCACACAAAAAGAGAGAAAAACAGCAGCGATCTTAGAGATCCTATTGTTGCAGCAGATCTGTCCGGCAATGCTTATCCAGCCTTTTTCGAAGAGTTGAGAGTCTATTATTCCTCGTGAGATAGATTATACACAAACCTTCCAGATCCTCCTAATCGACCATCAAGCACTTCAGCTTCTGAGTACATTTCTGTCTTCTTCACCGACTATAACCAGATCAGGTCTGTCAGGTCATCCTGGTGTAAGTGCCTGTGTTCCTAGAAGTAAATCCTAACTTTACTGAGGATTCTTGCAGCATAAATGCAGCAGCGCTTCCACAAAACGACCTAATATTGTTAGATATAGAGCCAGCATTCATAGCTAATAGTAAAACATTTTTATTTTTGCAGATAGTTAATAGTTATGTGTTTGTTTGTGTGTACATAAACTGTGGTGGAACCTGTTTTCTACCAGAGGATGTTTTGGAGTTACACTGTTTAGGAGTTTGTACTGCTATGCGGTTGTTTAATGTTCATATGATGTTTTTTAAATTCTATATTTCTTATTTACCTCTGCTTTCACTTATAAGCTCCTTGTACGTTCCATAGTGTTTCATATTCTTTTTTTCCTTGCTTTTCTTTTGTATTTTGTTATACATTTCTTTTAAATGCAGCTGGGTTTTAATGTATTACAGTGTAACAAATGTTAAAACGGCATTTTTCAAGTAGTAGTTCTGCAGACGGAGCTTAGGCTTTTTAGCTTTGAATCCAAATAGGTTAGAAAGTTGATGATTTGGGCTTTTCTGAATTTTTCCAAATTTCAGTAAAGATGATTTTACTTTAAAATATACATCTATATAAGTCTGTAAAAAAGGAATCAAATGAAAGGAAAATGTACAATAGTAAATGCATAACAAAATACTCCAAAAATAACCCTTGTTACATCTCGTTAAAGTGTATTTTAGCATATACACACAGCTTCTACTGTCAGAGTGCATTTAGCCCTTCAACAAATCACTAACCTGCTACTGTTGTTGAGCTTGAACTATATTCACTCTTGGGGCAGAACACTGAGTGTCTAGACAAACAAAGTTTTCTTTTTACAAAGTTGCCCTTTGAATCTTCAGCTCACCCAACAAAAACATTTACTGCGGAAATCTTCAGTTAGTTGGCCTCAACTGAGTATTCTGTGGCCACCAGTGGCTAATGCAATTTATTCTAAAGTGCATTGGCCACACTAGACAACTTTTGCTTATGTGTTGCATCATCCAGGATTTTCAGAAAAGTGTATCCAAACATGGCCGTCACCTCCCAAAGCCTTTTTCTAGTAAATTACATTTTTTGGAAAAAATAAATAAACAAATCAACCCATGTCCTAGTAAAATAAAAAAATAAAAAAACTGAATCAACATCAAGCAATAGTCTATTTAATTGTTGTGGTAGGACAATAATACAATCGTGGTGATAGAAATAATACTTGCAAAAGGATTTGTTTAAAAAAGCATCATTCACATTGATGTGAAAGACTGAAAAACAAAGTGCTCACACAAAAACAAATCACCAAACATCCATAGGGGAAGACAAAGTTTCGCTATACGTTGAAAATAATTGTTGATACTTCAAATGCAAACTAGGTGATACATCTACTTCAACATTACAAGTTAATATAAGGGAAAACATAAAGGAGAGCTATAAATACATGAAGTGCTACAGAACAATTATAGTTGTATTCAAAGCATTTGATTTTATCAATGTATCTTGTTGTCAGAGAACAATAACTAAGATGGGATCCTGTTCCAAGCTACATTATTTGTTCTGTATGTGATCATCGCTCAGTCCTGCTGTGTGTCTAATGAGTAATAAATAAGGTTTCATTCAACCGACACAAGTTGCCCATTCCTCAGCACTAAGCATGATAGCTTAGGCGACATTCCATTGGAATTATATGAGGGTAATTTTTCAGCTGGTGGGATGGTCCGATTGCCTCTCTTATATTTGGCTTCCACTGGCACACTTGTCTTTAAGCTCTGCAAGTTTATAGGTCTATTAGGAATACATCACACAATGAGTGACATCAATCTTATTGTGGGAATGTGCCCTGGGTAAATATAAGATAAAACCCTCCATTATGGGGCTTCCAAAGCACATTTGCCCAGCAAAATTGATCTGGTATTGGCAATTTACACTTGGTGTGACCTTTCTTAACTGCCAAAATACTTGAAAGCTAATATTGTTTGGGAAGGGAGCAACAAAAACACACGAAATACTCCAGAAAGTGAGTGAACAGTTTAGGTTAACAGACAATTTAGATTGCAGTTATTCATTGATGATCCAATGAGTGACACAAGGTTTCATACAGTTAGGCATACTGGACATATGTATTACTTCTCTGACAAAGAACAAGGTCATTGACTTTATTAAAGCGAATTAAAAAAAAAAAACATAAAAAAAACACAGACTGTTGGCTCCACATGATCAGAATTCTCAGATTGTAGGTTGTAAGAGTGGAGGCCTATGTGGATACCTTGTCCTCTAATTTACTGTAATTCAAAAGGTCATGTTGCTTTTTATCATTTCTTTTGCTTTTTAATTGTTGTTGTGATCTTTAAAATTGTTCTTCCGTTGAGTGATTTGTTGGTGTTATTTGCACATCAGGGCCACCGTACTTTGAGAGGCAACTGTTGTTCACTTACAGAAAGGGGGGTCTTTTACACAATTTAGTTTCCCCATAAAAGTGGGATGTGACACTTAATTTACTTTACATAGTGTTTTGGCAGACTTAAGCAACAGACCAATGATGTGCCAATGCTTTTTTTAATGGTGCATCAAATCTTCATCAGATTTTTGAAGAGGACTTTGGTTAAAATGGCGAGCAACGAGGTCCAGGTAGGTCACATCTACCTTTAACTCTAGGTTTCTGATAGATATCCTAATTTATGAGGAACAGGTGAGAGACTTCAGGCCACATGTCTCTACAGAGCTCTCTTCTCATTTACTATATTGATATCTCACATCTACGAAGCCATCTGAGCTGTAGTGTGAGACCCTCTGGGTCTCTTTGCCCCTAATCATGTTAGCTCCATTTCCTGTAGGTATGCCTCAAGCATAGTCTAATGAATAACATCTATCAACACCCTGGAGTAGAGGCCGAAGGCCTGAGGAGGAAAAGTCATCAACTCTGAGGCACCCTGCAGCCACAGTTTTTGTCCGACAAGTTACACCATTTTAAATCTGTTTGCATAAGAAACTGCAGAAGACAAACTGCTTGGGAAGCTGGAAGTCAATAAAAAGACATAAAGTGATGGGTCCAACATATGTTGGAGTAAATTAATTGCTTGGGGAATTATAATCACCACTCCTTCCTCTGATGTCACTTCACCAGCAATCTCCTGACTTTTCTTATGACAGGGGGAAGACAACAACATCTTTGCCAGGCTAAGCACGGAACACTCTATAGGAAAAATGGTCAAAAACGTACATTTCAGAAAAAAAGGCTTTGACAGCTCTAAACCAAAGCAAGTTACTAGCCGAGATACCAAACAGATATGGCCTCTTTTAAGGTTCCTTGCAATTCTTTTAAGTTTCCTAGACTCTTACTCTTTGGTCTGACCAGCTAAAATAACTGCAGGGTTTCTAAGGTTTAGCAAAGCTTAAAATTGTCTAGCTCTGAGAAATCCGATAACATCCGTTTAGTGTAAAATGTGTCTGACAAAATATGCATTTTGATTATTTACAGACTAAGCCTTTGCTTCAAAAGCCTAAAAACAAAACATTGAAATGGCTGGTGCTTGTTTATCCTCCAGTCTGCGTTTCAGACTTCCCATAGAGCCCCTGCAGGCTGAAAGAAAGAGATCGACATTAGTGGGAAGCTCTTTGAGATGTCTTCACAGTCAACAGGCTTCCTAATAGCTATTTTGCAGAAGCCTGATGAACACGGAGCTCTGTATATTTGTGAAAACCAGCTCCAAAAAAGTGAGAGACCTACTTTCTAGATTTGTTAGACACACTCAGCAAAATAACATGGAAAGCATTTCATGTCTTGTTCTAGAAGCTTGCTTCTAAATGGGGCATAAAGAGGAACTTTTCCTGGACCAAATTGTGAAGGTGAAGCAGAAGACTGGTGGAGGGAGAAGTTCTGGTTCATAATGACATTGAAAAGACAGTAAATAAATAAGATAGGCCTGGTTCTCTTTGAAATCTGATTGATGTGTCTTTTGGGATGCCCCCCAGTATGAAAGACCTACTGAGCCTGTGGCTTTCATCCCTGACCGAAAATCGATGAGCCAGGATGTATGAGAGACTCCTGCTCTCTACCCACCAATCTCCTGACAGATTCCCAGGTAAGTGTCTCACAAAAAAGGGAATACAAGATAAAGCAGTTGGGAAACATGCCGACTTCTTTTTCTTTTCTTTTTTTCCATTTTGAGCTATTTTTTCTGCTCTTCAAAAACAAATCTTTTGAGTTTGTGGCTTACATAAAATTGTGTCCATAGATGATGCTACTCTATTATTTAAAAGGGCCTATATCATGCAAAATCAACATCTGTGATCTTTCAAGTGCATTATAGTGGTCAAAAAGCAGACGTGCTGCAGAGGCCGGTTCTAGGTTGACATCATCAAGTGGGTGACACCCACATGGAGCAAAAGCCTTTCAGGTTTCATCATAGCTTTTTCTGAAAAAAATGTGATCAAACCTCTTTGGTCTTCTGACGCACCATTGAAAGATCGAAAGAATAAAAGAAAATGTGACAACACCTTATATCAGCGGTCCCCGGTACCGGTCCGTGGGTCATTTGGTACCGGGCCACACAGACAGAATTAATAACTTGCATTACTTCCGTTTTATTTATTTCCAAATCTGAAAGATGTTTTATTTTGAAAAATTGCCCGATTCTCTGTTACATCCGTCTATGTCACTCTTGACGCAGGTCAATTCGCTCTTCTCGGTCACGTGATTGGATACCGCTAAAGTAAAACCCAGGAACTAGCAAAATGAGTAAAAAACAAACGTCTTTGGTCATTTTCTTTGCTAAGGGGAAAAAGCCCAACCAGGAGACAGAAGAGGAGCCTTCGACTTCCAAAAACAAGAAAGTTACATTTAATAGACAGTACTTCTTTTTTGCCCCATGAGAGTGGGAAAAGGAGAGATTATGGTCACACCTGTCCGATGTACCATGTCATTTGTGTCAAGATAGAAGCCCAGAGTTTGACTTCTCACCTTTTTGTTCCTCCTTCATCGTGGTGCTACAACAATTGCCTGCCATATATTAAAGACCAGTCAGTGAAAACCTGTTCTTACGTCATACTGGTCCGTTGCGTTAAAAACGTTGGGGATCACTGCCTTATAGGAAGTCTGGTTAAAAACGTGACAACATAGAGCAACAAAAACAGATAAAGAATGGGAATAAAGCTTAGTCTGCAGAAGCCGCCTCAAGGGCAGTTAAGTGGTGTGAGGAATTCAGGACAGAAAATGAAAGGTTTTTTTGAATTGCAACTTGAAAAATGACTATGGCATAAAAAAAACTGGACGAAAATCAAACAGATAACTTGTCAATAAAAACTATGCTTGGTATACAGTATTTGGAACCCAGAACATTACTCAGATGACTTTTAGATTTTTTCCGGAAGTCAGCTTCAATGCAAATCATGGCTTCTCTGTAAATCACTGTGTTGAATTAGAAATGACTTGTGTAATTATGTAAAACATGATCACTGCTGCTGGAGTTTCTATTCAAGGAAATTAGAAACAAGGAACAAAGAAAAACCTTTTGGAACTAGGTGTAATTTGAACAAGCAGTACCTTGGACTGGACTCTGTCTGACATTTGAGGAAGTCTAGGGAAGATCAGTTTAGCCCAAAGGATGAAAAAGAATGCCTTGTTGGATTTAAATGAACTTACTTTGGCGGTAAGTGGAGAATCTCTGTGTGACTGGCAGATTCTCTCTGGTGAATGCTGCTCGTTTAAGGATGACAGGAGGTTAATCAAGCTTTAAAGCACAAGATTACAACTGACATGACAAGCGGGATTGAATAGATTTGGCACAGTGTCTGGTAAAACTGCAACAAGATTCCCTCTTTAACCAGTAATTTTATAGAGTGAAATGCCGTCAGTTTCTATAAGTCAGAAGGCTAACTATTAGTATGCCAAATTATAATCAAGAAACACTGTAGTGTCTGGATAGATTCTAAAACAAGGCTGTCACACAAAAAGATTTATGAAAACACGCCACTTTCCCAAACACATACAGTATGGGTTATCAACTCACTAAATATTACTTTCATTGGTTTCAGTACAACTAGCACCAAGAACTACAGATACCTGCTTTTACAAAAACAAATAAATACATTTTACTCTGTTTTCACAGCTAAACTCATTTCCAGATTCCATTAAAAAAAAAAAAATCTATGGAGCAGCCATGTAAAAAGGATTTGACTCTTCTCATCACCACAGCGTATCTAATCCATGCAGCTGTTGATCAAACCATTGCTGGGCTCTACATCAATAAACAAGGAGGTGTCAGATGATCACAAGGTGAAGTAAAAGTGTGCTGAGAAGACTGTTGTTCACAATGCGAAGGAGGGTCTAAGGGCACAGATGCCCAGTTTAGTTTAGTTTAGTTTAGCAATCAGTTATTGTTTTTTATGATTTTATGTTCTTTATAATTCATGTTTATTATACAATCACCGGCATGAAGCCCATTGAGATGACTATTGTTGTAAATATTCGGCTATATAAATAAAATTGAATTGAATTGAATGCTTTGGAGAAAACCAGTACATCATTGTTGTCTCAGTGAAAAGACAAATGCATGATTGGTCTGTGTGTGTTACATTAAAAACCCATTTCATTTTTCTTGATTAATTAACAAATGGGTGGCAAAAAATAATTTTCCTTTCTAATCATAGCAGAGGAACTTGACTTTTAAGGAGCATCTAACCAAGTTTAAATCCTACTGATAAAAAGTGGAAAAGTCTTTTTAGATTTATAGATTTAGTGTTACTGCCTTGCATTTGCAAGGCAGAAACACATCGTTCCGACCCTTTAACTCAACACTAGAACAAAAAAGCTTTGGGCAACAGAAACATGGCATACTAAACATCAACTAACCCTTTTAAAACAGGTCCAATGCCTCCATATAGAGCCTTTAAGTTGTTTAATTTCACCTGTTAAGCCACTTACACTTTACCTGAGTCTTCAATTCAAAATGTCGATGTTTTATAAATTATGCTAGAGAGAAATATATGGAGGATGTGACTCTACTTTGATTTAGTCTGAGAACTTTTTAAAAATAATGTGTATTTAAAAAAAAATATTTGGAATTCTGGTGTCTGGCTTTTAGATTTTTTGCTTTTTTGTAGTGGCCATAAAAAGTAGTATATTTGCTGCACTAAAGAGGATACAACTAGGCACTGACCTTGACCTGTATTTCACACTCTGTCATAGAAAAGACAATCCATCACGTGGAAGAACAACTTACTTCTTTTAGACATAAACTACATTCACACTGGTTTTGGTAAAAAGGGTGTTCAAGCAACCACTATCAATGAAAAGTCGATGTAAATGCGAGTTTCAGAGTTTCAAAACTCCCACGTTCATATGTCACTATGCAAAATTGTATAACCGTTTTCAGGCTGCACATGCAATAAAACACATGTTGAAAGTTAATTCAGCTCAACTTTGACCAATCAGAGACTCAGATGTGGTCGTGACGTATGCATGGCATCCCTTTAAATTCATGGAAGTGCAGACTGTTTGAAAATTGATCATGAAGTAGAAGTTAATAATTGTGGTTTGTGCCCTGCCGGCATAAAATCTTATAATAGACCTCGGCTTTCATATATTGGAGTAGAGCTGCGAAAGAAAAAGCCTGAAGCAAGATTTGCACTGCTTTGACTTTTCGCATCAAGCCTCTTCCAACTGCAGGTACATGTGCTAGTCAACAGTCCAGAGTAAACACCATGTGCTAAATGCACGCTCAAGAACGAGCTTTTAGTGCATTCTTGAACGTGTGTCAAATGCCCAGTGTAAATGTGGCATCACAAGTATAGACCATCCCATGACTGTGATAAACTTTACATCCAAACATGCAGTTCTTGTAACTATTCAACTGATTCATCAATTTACAAGGTTTCTGTTGATGAAATTGCACATTTTTTAAAAGTGTGAGATTGTGATTTGTGGATTTTGCATTATAAAAAAGCATTTTCATTTTACAATATGCATGCTGATGACATACAAGTTCATCCACAAATCAATAAGAAGACAGGAAATGACATGGACTGGACATGCAGTTATAAAAAAAAATGAAAAACACGCAACAGTAAGAGCATCTACAGTGCATATCTCAGTGTCAACCATCCTCCAGAAAAAGACATCTAGTGTGCTGTTTCATATCAGTTTGACATTTACCACCAACACATGGGGAAAGTAGAATAACACAGAGTGGCCAAATCACTGAGGACCTCAGGCATGTCCAGCAGGATATTCACCAAACATTGCTACAAGACAGGAAGTGGCATCATGCTGTCAAAGTGTAAACTAACAGAGAGACTACAGAAGGAAGGTAAGTACTGCAGCTGTGCTACATTACAGGAAGCGCGCTGGGTGAATTTTTTTCTCTTTTTATGCCCATTGTTCGGATTATATAAGTGTTAAATACGTAACACTTGGAAAGAAGGTTTAAACTCAAGGGCAACTTACTTTCCACAATGATGTGCTTGAGAATATTGGATTTCAAAGGTATTCGGTGAAACATTTACACCATAGCACTCTGTGGCTGAAGCACTCATGTCCATTATGATGTTTCTAGTTGAGTTTTCTGCTGTATCCCTAAAGGTTTTACTGTATCATGATCAAATGACACAGCAATGAAAATGGGATCCAATTTCATTGTCCAGCTAATGAGGTTTTGTCTTTTTGTAGACGTTTGATACTGCTGTTGCTACAACTTGAGAGTGTACCTAGTTATGACATTAGCTCTAATCTCTACTTGTAGTGTACACAGGAAAGTATACTGATGTATGTTGAGAACATCAGTCTTTAGCCCTCTCTAGGTAAGTGTTGCAAATCTGCAACACATAACTTGTAATAGCATTATATTCTTTTAGCCCATCCATTTAGGCCTATTTTCTTCTTCATAAAAACAATTAGTTTGGCCCAGAGAGGGTTAATACTACTCTCTGAAAGCACAGTTTGTGTAAGGACTGTGTATCGGCCGGCATCAGTAATAACATCTCCTTTCCTTTTTCATTCGTTAGTTCTCTACACATATTAAAGAAGTATTACCTAACAGTAATTAAGACAGAGATCATTACCGACTAAAAGCAGCACTGATCATTTTAAATATGACTTTTTATAGGGATCTTGTAATGTGTTTTGGCAGCCAGGCCTTTAATGCACCATTGGAAAGTGTAGGTTTCAATGAAGAGTGATACAGATCTAACATTTAGCATTTTGTAATAAGGTAATTCATTATTATTTAAATGTATTATTCTACAGTTTACAGCAGTTCATTTTTGCATAAGTTAATTAATTCATGGCCAACCTTAAAAATGTTAAATTGGCTAAAACATTCAGATTCAGCACAGGACTTTTCCTTCCTTTAGGCCAGCACAAACTCAGTGAGTGTCCAGACAGGGAGAGAGTGTGGGTTATGCATCCAAGAAGAAAGAGTTGTTAAGAAGTAACAGTTAAGTTAAAAAGGCAGTTAGATAAAAAAAACACACACACCTAGAGTTCTGTTACCATAGTTAGCACCCGGCCACCGAGAAGCTGGACTGGAAGGGCTTTGATCACCTGTAACAATGATGGAGGTATAAGGGGAAACCATGGTGGAAAAGAAGGGAAGGAAGGAAACAGGACAAGAGAAAATGCATCAGAGGAAACATGTTTAAAGTGCTGTTGAAACCAGTAAAGGAAAACCTTTGGATTTACTGTCCTATATAAACAAAACGTTAGACAGAAAAGCATAGGATCAGAGGAAAGGCAAATGAGATTATTGAGCATGTCAATGAGGAGCCGCATTACAGGGATTGAAACAAGAAAAAGGACATGAGTATTGCCATTCATCTGTGTTGTGAACCATACTGTGAACATTGTCAGTTACCTGTTCCTTGATAGATACAGAAAGCGCACTTATACTCAAATTCACCAAAAAATGTTAACTTTACTATTGTTGAATCTGAATTCCACCTCATAGCTGTATTCCTTAGTTTGTGCTTTGATGTGCAGAAATGTCTCAATTCTCTTGAAGTGGGGGGTTAATAAAAGGGTAATACCGGGTTCCCTTGCTATATTCCAGTTCACCTTTCATGGTTTTGTTGTTTCACTGATTTTTTTCAGTACAATTTTGCATGCTTTTTTTTGTTTTATTAACAATGCACTGTGTTCTGCATCCTGATTGGCTGGATACTTTGTCTCCTCTGTGCTGTGTCTCCTGTAGAGATGTGTGCATCTCTACAAATCTAACTAAGTCTTCAACCGTCATCAGATGTTTGCTTTCATTTTATAATACTGAATTTAATTTTCCAAGAAGGTTTGAAATGTGAGAGTTTAAACGAGAGAGAAAAGTGTGAAAATGTTCCTGTCTGTCTGAGAAAAGTGTATTAGGTGGAGGAGTTTTAGTGCCTCAAGAGCCTGTGATCTTACTTAGCTGATGTCACCGTTGGCAGGTTATTTTTTGTATCTAACCCCCATGAACAGGCAAGAGAAATGTAATATTTTCCTCATAAGGTATGATTTAGAAACGTGGACCAACATTTATTGTTTTCTTTTATTATGTATCTGGTACTGTCCACTCCTGTAAACTTTTTAAAAGATTATAAAGTTTACTTCGACTGCTACTACTGCTGTTTTGCATATAGGAGTCTGGCATGTTCAGACAGTTAAACCCTGTCCTCTTTAATCCTATCCCAATGGAATAAAAAAAATAATGCTTTCAACATCCCATATGCTATGTATCAACCAGAGATGCCAGACAGGATGATGGCTGATGTAGTTCAGGCCTAAACAATGAACAGTTGTTCAGATAGAGTTAAAGTAGCTCTAGAGTGCTGTTCCAAGTCTGTACTCCTTCCTTTTAATCCTTTATTTAAGGCCTGGTTGTTGAGGTAAAAAGCAGGAATACTGATATTGTGCAGATCTAGTTTTAAAAAGTTAATAGATAGTAATAATTCTTTTAGAAGACATACAAAAAAAAAAACCCAACTACATTTATATTACAATGTATTTATTGTGTAGTGTCATAAGAAGTGTCCCCTGAAGGGCTGGAGGTTCAGTTGCCAAAATATTTGAGTCCTGTGCAAAGACGAGACCTTGTTATGCTGTGTTTAACATGTCTGCAGCGTTCAATGCAGCCTCTTTTTAAATCACAATTCTCGCTATGGGAATGACAGCACCTGTGGCTGCTCTGCAGAACTCTCACTTGCATATCAATTGACTCTGGCACTCCTGCTAGGTGGTACTCCCCTGGGCATGACCCATTCATCATGGTAGAATGGAAAATGTTAACACATGGATTACTCTAAACCATCGCCGATCCCGTTGCTGAGAGCTTCATTAATGACAAAATGACAATGCATTTTTCCAGCCTTCGATTGCGGCACCTGGTGATTGCTTCTGTGCACTGTGCATATGCAATGATCTAAACGTGCTGTTTGTGATTTATACGAGCACATTATTGTGCTGAAGGCAGAGAAGAATGGACAGCATTTTTTTTTCTTTCTATCTTTCTTGATATGTCTGTCACAACAAACTTTTAAGGAAACCTCTGAAAAGGAAGGAAATCAACACGGAATGATTTCAATGGCCCTACCATTGCGTGGTGTCCGTTTCCGCCTATCACGGAAGGCTGCTCCGGACTGTAGAGCCTCCATCAGGCAGTCCATTACACCGGTTTCATCTCCTTCTGCAAGAGAACCCATAATTAGGACAATATGTTAATAGAACATAATTACACATACACCACCTGTAACACTTTAGGATCTAATCTAAAAAACTCTGACTTTTACTTCAACTGCATTATCAATCATTTTACAGCAGAAGACAAAAGCCCTGTTATTCTAAAGAGCTTCCACCATTCCTTGGAAGCGCTCACATGTCGAGGCAGCCCTGTCAATCAGGACTGCCCATTTTCTTTAGTAATCAGTTGGGGTGGAGTAAAATACACTTAACTTAGTTTGGACTTCAGTTTAGTGGAGACAGACAGGATCCTTTCTGGGGCTAAAGTAGGGGAGCTAAGTGCTCTTTACAAAGATTTAGTGTGGAGCCGCTCAATACCCTAGCTCTCCATCATCGCTCCGTCAATGATTCTGGGACCAGCCTTCAAAATGCTCCGCCCCTACCCACTTCTCTAGCTGTCCTGCAAATACATGATCCCACATAGGTGGAGGCAGACAGCATTACACCGGGCCAGAAGGGCGACAACACGACTTGTGTAGCTGCACCCACATGTGTACATGGAGCGTGCTGCTCGGTGGCGACAGGGTTAAAAAATAAGCTTAGGTTCTATATCTAGGTCATCTATCTTTGTGCTCTAATACTAATGAGTCAGAGGGCCAACCTTTTTATCATTGTGGTCTGGAGCAGGCATTATTTTAAACCGGGATCATTAGAGTGAGTTATTGCGGTGGAAGAGACTTGCCATCAATTCTTCTGCACATATGAGTGAATTAGCTCTTCCTATATATCTACCATGGTGTTTCTCTGATGTGTTTACAGAGAGCAAACTTTCAAACGTAGATGCAAACAACTCTCAGCACACACTACTTACTTACATGGGTCCCGGGGTGATCAATCTTTGTTACTTGGGTGTGCTCAAAATGACTAAAGTCAGGTGAATTTAATCTACAAATAAAACACTTTGACAAAGTATGACACTCTGCATATGTTCGCTTCTCCTCCAGAAACCAAATAGCCCACCTGCAATCACTCACACACATAGAAGACATAATAACTAAGAATAGAAAGAATGTCTTATGCAAATGTTAAAAAAACAACAAAAAAAACGCAATACTAACTATTAAGTTGCCTTCACTAATCCTACATCTTATCTTTGTGGTTTTCTTTCTTCTTCAAGTTCTTCCCAAGGGCTACTTTGAAATCAAAGCAACTGTTCCGACTGTGTGCTGTGTTTAAAAGCAATTCTGATTAAATCAAGCTTAATTAGACCAGCTTTATCTGAACAAAACCAAAGCTGAGCCAAGTAGTGCTTATCTCAAATTGCAGTACTACACCTCAGATGGCAAGCTTATTGGTTTAAAGGAGGAGCGCATGAGTTTCGTCTCCTGTGGAAATGAGGAACAATATCGTGATTAACTTGCACTTCTCTAACTCCCAAGATCTTGAGACACTCTTTCTTTATCTGGGCTAAACAGGACAAGTGCCAGGTAAACATTTATGCACAAACACTTTGCTACTTTTTGACAGCTCCTTTTTTTTGCTACCTTTTCATGCAGACCTGAACATCACTGGGGGCACCTGACACTTAGCTCAATTTGTCCTACTTCTACCTTAACTGTGGCGCAATTCATCATTTGTAATGACCAGAACTTGGGAGCCCTGGTGCATGGGGGTTCAAGACAGCAGACACAAAAAGCCAAAATGACTAAAATGGGAAGCATACTCCCAA
The DNA here is from genome assembly GCA_023969325.1 of Oryzias curvinotus. Lineage (NCBI taxonomy): Eukaryota > Metazoa > Chordata > Actinopteri > Beloniformes > Adrianichthyidae > Oryzias > Oryzias curvinotus. The sequence continues at coordinate 13,761,644 of CM043715.1, read as the reverse complement.
GTCTCTTCATAGCGCTCAATTAACTATGTCCTGAGCTGTCCTGAGCTTAAAGTCGGGCACTAGAAAAGTCTAACAAATAGGCTTCCCGTGCATAAACTTCACAAAACTGTGCAATCTGTGCATTTGTTCAGTAAATCTGTTGAACACAAGGTAAGCTTAGTCTGAAAAGATAAAAAAAAAACCACAACATTATTTGACTGTACTTATTCTTGAAATCCTCATGCAAACTTTCTCAGCTACTTCTGCCCACTTTAGCTGACATTTCTGCCTTGTTCCTGTAATTCGCACGTCCTTTTTTTTGAGCTGTTAAACCTAAGCCAAATATTCATCTGCTTCTCATTAGCTGCCGTAGCACCCTGCACGGTGGAGAATTACAGAAAAGTTAACCTTTTCTGCACAAAGATCCTTCTCAAGAGGAAAGATCTCTTCTGCTTACATCAAATTGCTTTTTGTGTGGGTTAAGATGGGTTAAAACCCGAGACACTAAAAACTCTTTCACTGATGAAACACCTAAGTAGGCATCCTTTACTTATGGATCCCTGGGTCTGTTGATGATTAGAGCAAGTGTTGAACATGATTGCAGGTTTTGCACTTTTAAGTAGTTTCAGGAACAAGAGAAGTGAAACTCCCAGAAAGAAAGATTTACCAAGTTCATAATTTTCCTTGAATCCCTTATTTCCACAAATCATATTCACCTTCTCCGTCTTTTACCTGGGAAGCTAGTATTACTTGGACCTAGAGGCCGTGCCTAATGCAACAGTGAGACTTAGGGGTTGGCTCCGTCTGGAGTATATTTGCGAGCTCACTAACACGTTTTCTAATTAGCAGGGGTAACGTGAGCAATCTGCTCCCTGCAGGACTGACAAAGAAACTTCACACCTCAGATTAGTTTTTCACGGAGAAAAATGAAAATATGTCAAGCATACGAACAAAAAAAAAAAAGGGAAAAAGTTGCTGTGACGTCCTGCTCGCTGTTACCAGGAACAGAACGCAAGACGAAATCTGACAGAAACATAGGAAGAAAAGGGGAGGGTAACGAATGGGGACAGACACTTTAAGCTGTGCCATCAAGGAGACAAAAAAAAGTAGAAGGGGAAATGTATAGACATACAGAAGAAAAATGAACATCTCTGTGGCTGTAATGTTGAGTCAATTTCTGCTTTATTTAACTACACATATCTATAGTGAGCACATAATATATGGTGAGAACACAATCTACAACTAACCTTGAAAGCCTTTCATCTACTGTAATTTTGGACTTTAGGTCGCTCTGGAGTATAAGTTGCAGATACCAAAAAATGCCTAATAAAAAAGTAAAAATCATAATAGCAGAATAAACAACTATAATAGACTGAATATTCAGTGATGCTTAATTAGCTTCATGAAATATAGGAGGAATCTGGTAAATTAGCACAACATATGAACAATTATTAGATAACCATAGCATAAAGAACATGCTAACAAGTCAACGAAAGTCTTGATATCACTTTAAATTGCTAAATCATTTGAATCTTCCTCCTCTGTTTTGCTTTGGAACAATATCCGCCCCTTCTTCTTCTGTTGGTTCTTCCTTACTGTTAGTTGTAAAAACTAATACTGAGATCTACAGTGCCCTCTAGTAGTTGTGGCTTTTTTTTTTCTTTTTTAATCCCATTTAAGTCACACTTTACTATAAATAGACCCATCGGCCAAAATATGCAAAACAACGCAAATTATAATCTGAAAAATAGGGCAAGAAATTAAAATTCTGCATCCTTTCTTATTTTTATTTTGCGCTTTTAATGAGATTCCAGACTGAACTTTTTTTTTTTTAAAACTCTCCGATAAGAAGAGGGAAAATAGTGAGTGAACTTTGGTCATGTTAGCATGGTGACCTTTAACTGTGAAGATCTAGAGCCCAATGAAAAATGATTTTCATATAAACTCTCAATACAAATTGAAAATTCAAGAAAAAAATGTATTTTCCTTTTATTCCTACCAGTTGGTTTATGCAAAGCACTAAACAAAGAACAGCTGACATTTCAAAGTTTTCATTTAATCTAACAGAGCACGGAACAGCCAAAATGCCGAATGCTGGGCACCAAAGGCGCAGCATTTGTATAATTATCAAAGTGTCAACAAAGCCTGTTCATAAATTCAATTTGGTGTTGTCTGTCATCTCCTGGATGTGTTGCTGCAATGCATGAAAACCCAGCAGATCCACAGAGAACCCGCAGCTCATCATCCATTGTGATTTATTGGGGAAAAGAGAGAGAAACTTCCAACCTGCAAATTATAGCTTGGTGATCCCTGACGTATACCCTATGCTGAGAGTGACATCAATGGCAGGTTATTTGAAAGAATCAGGCCATACTGTTGATGAATGGCTTTTAATAAATCCTATTTTCCCCTAAATGCATATAATGAGCCTTTTTTTTTCAAATTAAATAGGTTTTGCAAAATCAGCCAATTTACTTCAATGAAAATTGTGTTTTTGGTGATATTAACATGTTTTTTTGGCATTTTTCTCATGCTGGACATGTTTTAAAAAAGTTAAGCTTAAAATTGCATATCTGACTACTTCTTTATTCAAATAGTTTTGAATCAGACAAAAAAAAAAAGTAGTTTGAAAAAGCTTATAGCAGTGACGTAGGTGCTACATTCGGCAGGCCACAGCCTCCCTGCTCTGCTCCATTCTGATGCATCCTCTTGCAGACAAATAGATACATGTTTGTTTTCCTCATCTAAGCTGGAATCTCATTCAAAATTGTACGGTTGGATGGCTCCAATATTGCTCGCCATTGTTGTTGCACCCGTAATGTTAGGTTTGGGTTGTGAGGGGCTGTAAGCTAGTGGGAGAGAGTGTAAACAGATGGATGATGGGAAATGGAGCTGGCTTACTCTGCACCAACACTTCTGCTCACAACTCACAGGTGAATTTCTGATTAACTCCTGCCGCTCTGCAGAAACTATGTCCTAGAAAATGACATATTTTACATTTTGGAATAATCCCAATTAAAAGACCACTGGGAACATTTTTAAAATAGATCACAAGATGATCAGAGAGGGACTCTGACAACTAGTATTCATCCACCCTCCATGACTTCGAATGGGGGTATGAGAAAGAAAAGGAGTTGTGCTGTGTGTTGTTGCAGACTGTTTTTGAACACATTTGAGCCCATCTGTTCCCCCACAGACAGTCACCTGTGCAATTAACCTGGACCATTAGCCGTGAAACAAAGGCCTGAGTGGAAGGAGGATGTGTGTGTGTGTGCTGTTTTATGACCAGGTGGAGAGGCAGCAACTGCACTTTCTTTTAATCTCAGCCCTTATCTCTGCTCTCTCTCGTGTGCACCTGGTTCTGTGTTATTTTCGCACCTGAATTCAACCTCGACGGCCTAGATATACACAACCACCTGCATTACTCAACACCCACTTCCTCTTACTGCTCTGTTTCCTGGTCCCTAACTGTCTAGGCTTTTGAGCATAAAAACCTTCCACTCGCCCTCCTTCCCAGCTGCACCAGCAGCTCCTAAGATCCAGTCAGACAGACACCATTACTGTCACAGAGAGAACACAAGTGCCCGAAGCACTGCAGTCATGCACCTGTTAGATATGTTTCCTTTGTTTTTCCCCTTTCTCCTCTCTTTTACCATCTCCCTGCTGTCCAACAACCCGATCCAAGCAGAAGCTTTGAAATATCGGTAACTTTCCAGTAATTCCCTATTTGGTCATTTTAATAGTATGTGTGTACACAGGAACCGGCTTCCTTCCATTAAAAAGGAGGGAAGGGGAGGGAAGGGTGAAATTGGAAAATAAAAAAGGCACTATGAGCTAGCCAACTCATGTCCTTCCAAACTCAATTATGAATGCAGCCACCACACTTCATTCCAGGGTGAATGGAGGTGTAGCTAATACTATTTCCCTTTTTTGGCGCCAGGGTCAGAAAGGAAAAACGTCTGGGTATGGAGTGAGGGTGTGGAGAGTGGGAAGAAGGTCTTCAGAAGGGTTGAAGGTGGGTGAAAGGTGAAAGGTATGTCGCATTTCCCATGCATGAAGTAGATGCGAGTGGAGGAGGCTTGGCCAGCCTGGTCACTGCGGGCGTCGCCTCGCACACACAAACAGAGAGATGTCTTGACTGCAAGAGACCGGGAAGAACGTGCGGAGAAGCTGGATGTCCACAAGGGAGAGATGAAAGTGGATTAGCCGCCGTGGCGATTTGCATTCTGTGGTGGAGCAAAAGCCCCTGCGATGCCCCGAATAGCTGGATGCATGAATAAGTAAACAAACAAAAACAAAAATAAACCCTCCATCTGGATGGATGCTGCCAGGCCCCAAGTGTGAAACAGAGTAGGGAGGGGATGCTACGAGACAGAAAGATGGGGGAGATGAGAAATACTTGCAACGCTTTACTCTTTCCGCTGCTATCATTTACCTCTTCTGCCTGCAGGCTTCCTCATTTACCATACCATCCATCCATACACTGCTGTTGGCTAGTTTGCCCAGTAACACTACCAACACACATGGGAGAGCTCCAACCCAGCACAGGCAGATGTTAAAGTTGACACACTTTCCTCATGCCACATGGGGTCAGAGTCAGGATGCCAGACGGTCCATGGGATGCTGTCCTCACACCACAGTGGAGCTTAACTTCCCCCTTTTTTCCTAAGTGAGATACTGCTAAAATTGGCTACGACATACCCTGACCCATATTTAGTTCCTCTGACCCCCCCACCCCAACCCCCTTCCTCAACAGAGAATAAACTTTAATGGCGCTGATATAGTGAATGCATTCAACTAGTGGTCGTTGACACGAATAGAATTGTTGACTTTAATTAGAGAAAGTTTGAAGACCCACTCCGAAGTGTGTGTTGGTGTTTTTAACTTGTTCCTGTAGGATTTTTCTGATGATGGAGGAGATATGTAAAGAAAATTAAGCTCAAAATTACATTTCTAATGCATTTTTTAAATTAAAATCATGGTAAATCAGAAGCAGACTTTAGTTTAAACTTAATCTTGTAGCTGTGACTTATAACCTACATTCTGCGTGAATGGAGATCTGCTCCATTCCAATGCATCCACTTGAAGAGAAATAGATCCATGCACGTCCTTGTTTTCCTTATCGTCTGGCTCAAAACTGTACACTTATGGTCACTTATACCATGGTCCGGGTGAATACTCAATTCTGATTGGCTGCTGGGTGTGCGTTAAAAAGTGATAACCTGCACTCCCCAAAAAGAAGTTCCGGCCACCTATATCAAATCTTCTGTATCACTGCGCCGGCTTCTTTAAAACAACCTTTAGCTTCATCATCTGGACAAAATTCACCAATAGATGAACTTTCTCTCTGAACTGATGCTTTATTTAACCCATCGGGATGATCAGCATAGATATAATTGCTTTATATCGCTGAATCTTGACTGCAGTGGTGGTGCGGCGCCTTGTAACAAATAGTCCGCTTTTTGTTAAAAAAAAAGCGATCCAAATCAGAAAAAAAAAAAAAAAGAATTAAGGACTAAAAACTGATTACGGTAATATTTATTTCCTTTGTAAATGACCATGGTATAAGCGCGGAAGCTTCGCATCGGACGGTTCAGGCTTCCACAGCATGCATTAAAAAGTGATAATGCACCCTTCGTCGGCCATTAACCCTTACTTATGCAATGTTTAGTTAAATGTAAAGGAAAGAAAAAGTCAGTTCTTCTGGTGTGCTCTTTTTAGTGTCTTTAAAAAAACAGTGGGTAAAGCTGCTTGAAAAACTACTGTAAAAAGTGTACTGTCAATGTCATTGAGCACACTCTTTGTCTGCTAATATTTCTACTCCTTTTGACAGCTTCTGCAGTCCGTTTGCTGATTCCAACCTGCAGTTTGGGAGCTCCAGATCTGAATATTTCAAAATCAACACTTTACTCGGAACAGCCTATTGCTGCTGTGTGTTTTCTTTCTTAATGCGACCACTGGGAGTTGCTAAATCCTACATCTTTAATTGCTTTAATGTAATCCTCATCCTCTCTGTTGCTGCTTTGCATTCAAATACATTTACGTACAAACCACTTCATGTTTTTTATTATGGAGGGGGAAAAAAAAAGATCTTCATTGCTAGCTATTGCAAAAGAACCCTTAGTGTAATTGGCTGATGGGCGTTTAGTATCACAGTGGTGTGATGAGAAAATAGACATGACGGATAATTTATTGTTGAAGCTTAAATGAAACACAGACCTTTAAAAAATTCCCTAAATGACACTGCTAATTACTTTACTAAGGAAATCAAACACATTTAGGTATTTGCAACAGATTTGAATAATAAAAATAAAAGCATTCAAATAAAGTTTGAGTCGTTTATTTTTTAATGAGGGGCACATTTGGACAGAGGGCACAGAATTTGGGAATCCAGATCAAGATAACATCTGAACTAAACCCCACATGGGCTGTTTGCATCAGTGAAAGGCGGAGCTGTCTGTGGAAACTAAATGGATTTGACAATGGGATGTGATGGTCTTTGTAGTGAGGGTAATTAGGTTTGATTGACTGTAAAGTGACTCGTGTGGTCCAGATCTAGGAGAGGAAATGATGAGATACTTGAACCACTCACAAATGAATGAAATTCAGCTGTGCCTAAGCTGATTTTACCAGGGAAAAGAGGCAGCACAGTGATGAAAGAAATGACAGAACGAAAGGAATGAGGACAGATGAACACCCTGCTAGAAACTGAAAGCCAGAACGGTGCATTAAAGGAGGCATAATGGAAAGGGCAGGGGTGTCTGAATCCTGTCTCACTTCCCTAGATCAGGTAGAAACTTTAACTTAAAGCTACGTCCACACCGGGCATGTGACAGCATGCGTTAAGCCCGCGGTGTTCACAATGAATTGTTGCTACTCGATACTAGCCTGTGTCTGCCACCTACGGTTAGAAGAGGCTTGGTGCGAAATGTCAAAGTGGTGCAAATCTTGCAAATCTTTCTCCAGGCTTTTTTTTTTAATACAATTCTATTCCGATAAGTGAAAGGCTTGCTATCATATAATTCCAGCCGGGCACAAATTGCAATCATTCATTCCTCCTTCATGATCAATTCTCAAATGGTTGGCACTTCCATGAATTTAATGGGGCGCCATCCGTACGTCACTACAAAATCCAAGTCCCTGATTGGTCAAAGTTAGACCTGATTTAACTTTCAAAGCATGTGAAATAGTGGGGCCTTTGTTCGTAGTAAAAAAAAAAAAAAAAATTAAAATGGGCATAGAAGCATGTTTACATAGACTTTTCTTTGGGAGTGGTCACTTGAAATGCGTCTTGTCGAGGGTGGTGTGCACGTATCTTAACAGGGTTTTTTGTGCGTGCCCTCCTTTTAAACCAGGGCGGTTTTCCTGATCATCATGTTCATTTGCTGGGACTATTCTTTTCTTCGAAGGCAGTGGATAGTCATCATCTCTAGGAAAATAACTATAGTCTGAAGTCAATAATCATATTTTTATTCCTATGTGACACTATTAGAACATTTTTTTCCAACAAGTCTCATGTCACACTGCCTCGTCTTAGGGGACTAAGCTAAGACACATACGTCTAGAGAATCTGCTGCCTTAGGTCTGATTCTGATTCAGACTCCAGATACAGTGCATTCTAATATGCTGGTATTTATTAGAATGAGAGTATGACAGCAGATAATGCTGGTGCCCTTGTTCCTGTCTTTCAGGGTAATTATGGAATTCACCAATCCATACCCAGCACTTACAACGCATACCTTGCATTTTTTTCACCGGGGATCGAGACAGCTTAGACGCAAGGGCAAAGGAAACTCCACTGAAAGTTTGGCATTAAACTGTCGGGGAATGAAATATCTTTTTCGTAACCTTTCAAATGAAGCATATAAGCAGGCGTGAAGGGCCCCTAGAAGCAGAAATTACATTTTAGAGAATAAACTGCTGGCAAATACAGATCCATTGCAGTGTACATCGTTGTGAAATTGTCTCCTTGTTTCATAACTTTCGTATCAAACTAAAAAGGTTAGATTTAGCTTCGATCTGTGGTTCATTTTCCAAGTTCAGCTGAGGAATATTGAGGTACTTCTTCGGTTTCTTTTGTCTGCACAGGTCTCTGACCTTCACATCTGTACAGCAATCTCCCGAGGTAATGTTGTTTTCCATGTCTGCTGGGCTTTGGAGACATTATGCAAACTTGGAGAGCCAACCTGTCCACACCACCGCCGCATGTCAGCACTCGTCTATGATCACCCAGATGGCATGGCTGCGATGCCGGTATGTGCCGGCCTACTGGCAGCTGTCAGTGTCACACAAAGCCATCACTCCACAGCTCCACCACTGTCACTCTTGACAGGGTTCTGCCTGCCATGAGCAGTCAGCCAGCTGCACAGGAATGTGTCCTTTAAGTTTAGCCTATCACAATAATGCACATGTGAAATAGTTAGTTTATATGTATGTATATATATATATATATATATATATATATATATATATATATATATGTGTGTGTGTGTGTATATGTGTACGTATATACACAAATTAAAAAAAAAAAAGTAAAATAACTACAAAACTCAGAGGAAGACATTGTAGCCCAGTAACGTTTTCCTTAAACAAAGCTAACATATTTTCCGTACTATAGGGCACAGTGGTTTATAAGTCACATCGAACTATAAGGTGCATTAAGAATCAGAGATAAGTCTGTCAGTCAGCCAGAATCATGAACTGCGTTCACAGTACCACCAGAACCTGTTTGTAACACGCTACAAGTTAGCCACGTTAGAAGTGTTGGCATATTCACAATACCTGTAGTTATCAACTTTGTTTGCAACGCGTAAACAAACAGACTGATATCACAAAACAAACACTATTGTAACTCCGCTAACTCCAACCCTTGTTAGTAACACATAAAAACAACAGTCGGACACTGCTACACCTTAGCTCCATAAGCGTGCTAACGCATAACCTTGTTTGCTACTCGCAAAAAAAAAAAAAAAAAAGCCGAAATTTTGCCAGAGCGCCGTATACCTCTCAAAATTGCATCAACTTGAGTGAGAACAACCAGAATAAATCTGCATATAAGGCGCTTCGGATCACACTGTCATTTATTGGAAAGAATTAAGGCTTTTTAGTGTGCCTTATTGTGCAGCAAATACAGTAACGAAGGATCCACTGTGAATGTTTCATTAAAACGTAAACCAAGTGTTGTTATGATTTATTTTTTCTGCATTAGCATGTCCACTAGAAACTAAGACTACAGCCTCGCTGACTTTGTTTCACTCACATTTAGCAAGTGTGAAGCTTTTTTGAGCATCGGACAGTTTGTTTATGTAAACAGCATTTCATCCGCAACAAGTAAAAGGCTGACAAGAAGGATGCATAAATAAAGGCTGCTGGCCCGTGGCTGTCAACATGCCAACTACTCTCTGAAGAGAACCACAGAGACATGGAGACCTCATTCTAGCTGGCCTTATTGAAAAGAAGAATGCCCATAAGCAATCACTGTCTCACATGGGCCTTATGGTGGAAAAACAACACACCACGTTTTAGTTGCGCAGAAAGAATTCAGGGAGGGCGCCGCTTTTTCTTGACCTTTTAATGAGAAATGAATAATACCCAACTCTGAAATACTTTAATTATTTTAATATATGCTGCTACTATATGTCACCTTTGAGATGTTTATCCATCTTTTCTAGTTTTTCTGAACACAGTTGTGTGTGTTTCCTTTAGCTGTTGTGCGAATAAAGACACTGTTAGAAAAATGCCTATAATATGTGCTCAAACGCTATACTGCCGCACGTGCTCTGCCAAATCCTGTTTATCACAAATTATACTCTCACAAAGAAGGGTATTCATGCTGTTGGTGTCTGCAAGCTGTTGCAATAGATTGAGGCAGCTGGGTGGGGATCCGATTCAATGTGAAAAACAATCTGAGGACGACTTCACACACACAACAAAAGCTTTCCGAAGGTTTTAGTGAAACTTTCGAAGGTGATTGAAAAAGATGGTTTAACTATCAGATAATTTTGTTAGATTAATTGTTCCAAAAAGTTTGGTCAGGTTTAAGGTCATCGATCGGCTAACAAGGCTAACCTTTAGTGGATACAAAAGAGTATTTAAAAAAAAATTATAAAACTAAAATGCATTATAATCATGGAGGGAAAACGCTTTCTGATTCCTGTATATGAAGGAAAAACGAGGACTTGACACTTTGTGTGAACAGAACAAGGGATGCTGACCCCTCTGATCCCAGACCAGCTAGTTCACCAAACCTCAAAGAAGAAAAATCCTTGAGATTTTATTCTTTTTCTACTCAACAGGCGGCTCAAGTTTAGTATCCAAAACGGAATTTAATATTCGTTCAGACATCTCTTTAGTGGATTTAGCTGCCCTTTCTGATGGTTTCACAAGTGTGGAACAGCTGGCCAGTTCAAAACGCCGGCAAAATCCCAAATAGAGCTAATTAACAGGAATGAAGTGACTGTGTAATGATTTCTGTCATTAACATTTCAAATACTTAGATTAAGTGTATGGTGCTGCTGTTTCATGCTTCAAGCTTGAGTACACAGCTTAAAAAAAAAGCAAATATATTGTTTTTTTGTTGTTTTATTTTCAAATCAGATTTCTAAAAGTGTCCCCTGCCTCTTCCTCCCATCCAGGCAAAAGCTAGATGAACTAAACTCATTAAATATGCATTTCATTGTTAATCATTCGCAAGTGAAGAGGATTAGGTTGCAATTTGTGAAATGACATAAAATCTATCCCCTTTCAAAAATAGACTCTTGAAATTGCATTAAACACTCCTACGATCCATCAAGCAGTCTTTCGAGCATTAAAATGGGTAAATCACTAAATCCCTAAAAAAGATGACACTGACCTGTGCATAATTCTGAAAATACAATAGGCATATGTTTGCCCCATCTGCTCAGCTAATGCATCTGCAAAGACGACGCATTTGCTTATGAGGTTCTGGTTTCTGATCAGCTCATCTGATGAGAGCAGGTATGTCAAGCTATCTATTTCAATGTTTCATTTAGCCTCTGAACCTTTTAATTCAAAATTCATGCAGAAAATGTTTGGACATGATTTATTAATGGTTAGAGGAATTAGACAGGTCTCGTTGTGTTGCACGCTAGTATATTTTCCCCAACCTTCGCAGAAAACCGTGCTGAAGCTCAGTATGAAATATTGATATGAGAATCTCCTCAAATACCTAACTCTGCAAATATGTGAAGCACATGAGGAATTTTAGATCAGAAAAAGAAACAAGAGCCAAGATTCTCAAGCCAAAGCTGTCAAGCCCAAAAAAACAGAGGAGGCAAGTATCAACGTGTGTCTGAACCAAAAATCCCTAACTCTAATATGAATGTGGACCTGCTTTTGCTTCATCTTCCAATTCTCACGGTATTCCTGTCTTCATCTGAATCAATTTTACCAAGAAACAAGTTAGAACAAAAATAAAACGTTCAAGATTCAGTCAAAACAGGTTAGAGCATTGACGAAGAAAAAGCAGCCAAGTCTTTGAACGTCTTGGGTTTAATGCTTTTATTTTGTAATGTCCAAGGTCAATGTCGCTGCGACAGTCCAGCAATCCAGGTATTGGACTATCCCCACTATCTCCAAGGCTGCAGGCAATGTTGCCTGTGTCATCCTCATGTTTTATTCATACTGAAAGTCATATTACGGTATTCAAAAAAGCCAAGATCAAAATCTTCTCCGGCAGTAATATTTAATATTATTCCTACTTTTCTATCTGTCTCAATCTGGTTATGTGGAATGAGAGAGAGGCCTCCATTAGCCCAGCTGTGTTGGCTTTTTAAAAGTAAAGCTTTCGGAGAGGTAAGGAACAACAAAAAGGAGGAACTATAGCATGCATCAATTATTTCAGAGAATTTTGGCGTACTGGAATCTGTCGCGTTAAATTTCCCAATGTGGCTGAGCTACAAAGGGGTCCTTGGCTGGCGCTGACATTTAGAAACTCATGAAATGTGGAAATCCCAGTCTGTTTGTCCGAAATATAAATAAATAATGGACAAAAGAGCCGTCTGATTGCTTGCAAAGCCCTTCCAGGCTTGACATTCCTTCTCAATGTCATTGGCAAAACTAGAAGCAGGCATTCAGCTCTGTCACCCTAATTTTTTCATGTGTGAACAACTACAACTTACACAGATCAATACCAGACTTACTGGCATTGCTGGAGGACAATGGAGTCACTGCAGCAGTTTAGAACAATAAATCTAACACGCTGGCTGGAAACCGACTGAGATTTCTCTTGTGTTGCTGGGAAAAAAAAAACAAAAAAAATAAACGAACATGAAAAGCTAATGATGACACCAGAATCAGGGTGGGTATTTAATCAGCAGAGCGTCCCACTTCCCCGCCTTTTCGTAATCAAGCTTTAAAAAAGGAATTTTTACAATGAGCGTGCTTTTTTTGTTTGAATTTGATCAGCTTTGAGAGGCCTGTAGAACCAGGATTCTCCCCACTCCCTTTCTGACTACTCCGAGTTCAATTCGCGCAGAAGCCAAATGCCATAAAAACTCCCCTCTGCAGTCATGTTGCCATCCCACCCCCACCTGCCTACCCATCTCCATCTCTGTGGTGGCACAGGGACAAATGACATACCTTTATTCATGTCAATCAGCTGCTTCTTCTTCTGCTGGCGCTCCTGCTTCTCGCGCTCTGCTTTCTCTTTTGCCAGCTTGGCTCTCTTGATCTTCTCCTCCACCTCCCTTTTCTTGTGGTTCTCCTTCACAGCTTCCTGATGAGGCACACATGACCCGATAAAATCAGAATATGGCACCTGTCACCTTGCCCCTCCTTTGTCATTGTTACTATCACACCACAGATAAGCTATCAAATCAAAAATATTTATAACCTAGTTTTCTTTAAAGCTTTCTAGTCTGTTTTGAAATCCCACAAAGATTTGGTATGTATATGTGCCCTACTCAGAAGGGTTAGATGCGTGTTGCATACATGCTGGTATACAGTATTTCCTTTGACATCATGGGGTAGCAATTATATGTGAAAAGTGCAACAGCAGTGTGCCTGTCTCAGAGGATGGAGAAAGCGGTATCATCCCTCTCCGCCTTCGTGACCAGCTGAAATGTCAGGAAGGAGTCAGGGAAAGAGAACGATTCAACAGCAGGTATTCAGGCTTCTACAAATGTGCCAGTTTGTTCTTCTGCCAACAGAGAATAAGATGCAACAGTGTGACCTTTGGAGACAACAAAATGTTCTCTCATCCCAGGCCTGTAGTGTAGCCCTGGAAAGAGTCCATCATAGGTTAGCTCCAAATGTGTAAGAGGTCATGCCGCATGTTCTTACATGGGTGTGACTGCGTGTGCTGTGTGTTGGAGTCTATTAGCATCTTGTGCGTGTATTTGTGCGTCAGTAAGTGAAGGCACAGCCCCGTGTGTGCACTGATATGAAAAGTGGTGACAGAAGGCTGTCCCTCCTAACAAATGCCCCTGCGGTCCTGATGAATGTGCCGTGTTGGCAGCTAAAACAGATGGATTATGGGGATTGTGGGGAAGGAAGAAGGAAAGAGCAGCTCATCATGCCTGTCAATAGCAGAGCCTTTCTCCATGTGCAAGGACATGCCTAATTGTCACTGTCTTCATGTCGTGTGGCAAAAGCAGCAGAGGTGGACACGAGGAAGAGGTCAACTAAAAACGGTGAAATCCTCCGAAAAATGTATGTAAAATATAAAGATCCATTTTGGAGGTAAAAAAGAGAGTAAACAGGGATTGGTTTCCCTGGCAGCTTCAAGTGAACACTTACAAAGCGACCTGCATTTCACCACATCAAACCTGTGTAAATGATACCGCTGCCTCTGCAAGAGGTATTGATTACAAGCACTTTGAATTAGACGGGATGAGAGCAGTACCATGCGTTCGGCTGTGAAACGGTTAACCTGCGTATTTTGTTTAAGTGATGGGCGGCTCTGACAGTTTGGAATTTTCTGTTCTCGTCCGCTGACGCTGTTCAGTTCATTTCAGTGCACGACTGCCGCATAAATTGAAAGATAAATTATGGAGATTACACATAAAAATCCTGTCGGCAAAACATACTTTAAACAAACAACTGATTTTGACTGTAAACACGAATATACAACTTAATTATAATGCTCTGATCAAACAGCATAATTAATAATCGAAGCAGCAAGTATACATTTAAAGCTGTATTATTCTTTGTCCATTAGTCATTCTTTTTGAGAGCTCAAAACTAAACAGTAAAATAAATAAATGAAAACAGAATAAAACAATCCCCATGTGATTTATGTTCAAACTGATTTTTTTAGTTTTGAAGGTTTTAGAAATGTAAATTTAACCTTATAGGCACATTTCTTTAAACACAATCTAGGTTTGTTGGACAGAAAGCCCTTATCATTATTGACCAATGGAAATACATCATTAAAGTAAAAAGAATGTATTTTGAAGTTTGATAAAGTTTCTGTAGAAAAAAGATATGAAGAGGAATAAAAAAAATAGGTGAGTGTTATGTAAGAATCTGTCTTGTTGATGGTAAAGTCCAGAGCTGAACATGCAATAGTTTAAGGTTTGTTAATAGCCATTTATTATGAGCTTCATTGTTGTGCTCCTGATTCAAAACCATTTGAATAGAGAAATACTCAGAACTGCAATTCTGAGCCTAATTTTATCATATATGTCCTAAATCATCAGAAAAATGCCACAAGAACATGTTAAAAACACCAAAACCCCAATTTTTCAATAGAGTGGATCTTCAATTGCTTAGAAAACCTCCTAATTTTCTAAATGTGTGCTCATTGCTGGGTCCTTTTGACATTCCCTTTAACCATCACCTCTAATTCCTCAAATTTGAATTGGTCAATGTGAAAGCTTAGATTAATTCTGACTATTTAGCTGGTGACAGTGGCATTCTGTTATGGCATTTTCTTGGTATATTTTGGGCTACCAACAGCGCAAACCTGATGGTATACCACTGTGTTGCTGTTGACCAGGTCCAACTCTGTATGACCGCATTGAACTAACATTTAGACAGCTACTTTAAACAGAATAATGCTGGCACAGCAAATTACACTCAAGTTGTCTCAGCAGTCACTGGTTCTCATTCCATCTCTTCTTTGTTCAGGACTAAACTGTATGAGGGAGCTGCATGCTGATGTACTAAGTCGACGAGAAGCCCTTTGTTTAAAACTCGACTGGGTTTTTTTTGTGTGGTGTGCATGGATACTCTCTGTACATGTGTGACCTTCCACGGAGCATAGCTTCCTTCTACAGCTCAAAAGCATGGCTTAACATGCAGTCAAAACCACTCTTAAGGGTCAATGTATCCGTTCCATGGTTGAATGCAACCTTGCAATGGACTGGTTTAGGCCCTCGCCTAAATACCTCGCCTATCCCCTATGAAAGCTGGTTAGGCTTCAGTACCCCCTATGGCTCCACAAAGCTCGAGGCCAGTATTGATTTTGGAAGGATGGCAAACCATCATAGTCTTGAATCTTTCACATTGTCTTCGAGCCATCCTACCTGGGCTGTCCTTTTGTTTAAATTATTCTTGATCTGTCTATTTTTACAGATATGTCAGCATCAACTCTGCCCCCTACTGCTCTGTCAAACCATCTCATCAAAGTGGACCAAAACTTGAGACGTTTTTCATTGAATGCATGACATGAACAATTAAGTAAGCTCTAATGGCAATGTGTAATCCAGTCTATCTAATTAAAGAATTGGTAAACATAAAGTGTTTTAGATTTAAATCTAAGACTAAACTGCATGTGTATGTTTTATAAAATAGACCTAAATTGTAAGCAGCATTGCCAGTGAGACTGCTGAAGTGTCAGATATTTTTTGGGCTCAAAGAGGAGATGAAGCGGGCGGATGCTACACTCATGGCATGCAGTGTGACTAAGCTGAAGATTATGAGTTCTCCTGCATCCATACCTTACTGGAAACTTGAATTTTGTGTAACCCACGGGTTTAATCTCATAAGACGGACCAGGGTGATGTTTCCCTTTCTAGGTGTGTTCTTTCATTTATTCATGAAATGTTTTACTGTTCTTCCTTGACCTTACACATGACACTTCTCACCACTCAGCTCTGCTCTCGTGCACTGGAGTGTGCTGGTCCAATGAGAGAGCAATATATATTTCTGACTGCTTAGCAGCACCAGTGATTTCACACAAAGAGCGTTATTGCTATGTCTCAATGACTTGGCTTTAAGCTGCAAATGTGTTTATAAGCCATCTGTTACACTGATTGCCAGAATGTAAGGAAAATAGCTTCAGGAAGTCAAAGGTTACACAATGAGAGAACTCGGCCGTACGCAAGAAATCACAACTTGATCCTGCTCTGACAACTCAAGTGTAATGATAATTCTTTTTTAAAAAGAACTTCACTGAGAAGAGAATGCCAAGATTGTGCAAAGCAGTAATCAAATCAAAAGGTGGCCACTTTTGAAGAACCTACCATATGACATATTTTCAGTTGTTTCTCACCTTTTTGTTATGTATATAATTCCACATGTGTTAATTCACAGTTTTGATGCCTTCAGTGTGAATCTACCATTTTCATAGTCATGAAAAGAAAGAAAACTCTTTGAAGGAGAAGGTGTGTCCAAACTTTTGGTCTGTACTGTGTACTGTATATCTGTGTGTGTGTATATATATATATATATATATATATATATATATATATATATATAATCTGAATAAATTTTAGACAACTGATCTGTACGTGGTTTGTTTTTATACAAAATAGTTGTATCTGCTTTACATAATTATCAAGTAATTCGTCATTGTCATGTGATTTATTGATACTTAAGATTACGTAATGACCTGAAACTCTGTTGGTTATGCATTGATATCAGATGAAAAGTTCTGAACCGGATAATGATAAATCATGTAATAAAATGTTTGCGGTAGAACAGGGGTGGGATTATATAAGTTCGCTTCCTTCCACTCCCTTTCAAGCAATCTTTGATTTAATATCTAATTATCCTAAGTTTGATACGTCTTTGAAATAATGTATGGATACTTATTGTATTGTTTTGTGCATTATTCGGTGATTACTTGAAATAAACTTTTTCAAATCAAAATCAAATCAAAAAATGATTCTATAAACCTTTCAGAAAAAACTATATCTGTATATATGATAATATATTACCTTTGACACAGCAAAGAACTTTCTTTTTAATGAAATATTAGTTATTTTCCCAGTTCATTTCCCTACGCGAAAGTAAGGCGACTCGATCTACTGCCTTTTGCTTCGTATGGGTGTCGGACATTTTATGACGTCAACTTAGAGCCAGGCCTCAGCAGCATGTCTGCGTTTCGCCCACGAAAACAAACGACCTCCGAACTTTTTGCAAAGATGGATGTGCATATTGTGCGTTTAAAAGGTGAGGGTTCTGCATATAGCTCCAAGGAGAAAGTGGGTGTTTGCCTGGGGGCAGTGCTGGAAGGGCAGACTCTTCCTGGGAGGGGCTGTTCCTCACTGGGCTACGTCACAACGTGACAACCTGCTTGTTTTCGTGGGTTGAAAGGGGCTGCTGCTCAGAACGCAGGTTTTTAGAGGAATACTCAGATGTGTGAATGACGCAAAATATCATAATAATACACATAATACACTTAAACGCTAAAAAAAAGTTTATTTCACGTGATATAGGCCCTTTAATATCAGATGGCCAGAGAAGAGGATGGATCCACACAAAAAGGAACATACACATCAGTGTAATCCCAATGCTGATCAATCTTGCTACTTTGTTGACTCAGTATGAGTCTTTTGGTGGTATTGGAAAATCACTTAATTAACAAGGAGGACTGTTGGCTCATTTCAGCCCATCTGCTGAGCTTTGATAACTCATTAGTGGAAAAAAAGGCCTCAAAATCCACATCAATATGCTCCTGGTCAGGATTACAAACACTTTGTGACTAAATTTTCACTCGTACTCTGCTACAGAATGCGGTTGAAGCATTAAATTAACAAATTGTTGGGGTTTTTAAGTAATGACTCTATGCTCTGAAATCATATAATATTTCCCTGGCCAGAAGGGGAAAAACTAACAGGGAGAGAAAAAGGACATGGGTGATGGAGAGACACAGAATGGAGCAGAAGGAAAATAAGAGTTAATGGATTCTCTTATCAGTTACATTCAGTTCTGTGAGTACTGCCGTCAATGGATTTCCTTAAATGTCTTATGTCGGCTGGGTGCATTAAGCTTGAGCTTTTTAGTAAAAGCAATTTATCGGTGACTATATTGCTATGGGATTATTTAATGCTACAGATGCCTCGTGCTGTAAATGCATTACACAGGGCACTGCAACAGAGACGGAAGTTAATGAGGATGTTTTGTCTGTGTCACACAGCTCAATGTTTTACTAATGACAAAATAAAAGAAAAAAAGGTCTGACGAAGACAAAGCTGAGCCAAAAAACTGAATTACAGAGGCTAAATCCGGCTAAACTGTCACCTGACCATAAGTCAGTGCATTCATTTGATTTGCAGTTTAGTGATATCTGCTGATAACTGATGTAGGTCGACTGTGTCAAAGATAAAAACGCATCAAACCTGTCCACAAAGTTCCCATCACTTTCAGAAAAAGCTATATACGAGTTTTTTCCCATTGTGTCGCAAAAGAGCTAGCCCATTTGCTTCACTGGGTACGACAACAAAAGCAACATTCAAATAGAAAGCGCCATTGATTCCTCGTGCTCTGCAATCAGAAGGGATTAGCCTTTCTGTCAGCAAACCTAAGATCCAAAAACTATAAATAATATCTGAGGAATATGGTGATTAAAGGATTGTTTTTGCATGGATATATTAGCAACACTATATTCCCCCTTACTTCCCTCCCCTTAACCAAAGCAGGAAAGTTTAAATAGGTAATAAAATATTCATATGCAGCTATTTGCTTGAGAGAATAATTTATTTTCTTGGGTGGATGCCTCTTTTAGAGATACGCCATTCTGGCATCCCGGAGGGAATGTTGTGTTGTGTGCTTGTGCACTTTGATCAGTGGGAATGCAGAGTTGGTTTCATTCGGGGATCACAGTGAAGAGAGAAAGATTTAGACAAGGGGACCCTTGCTATTTGCATTAATGGGTTGTAAAGAGTGAGACTATGTTGCCTGGGCACTGTGTCATCATCTTAACACCGCAAGGTTTTGGGGCAGTGCCAGCAGAGGTTGAAAGGAAGTAAAGGAGCAAAAGACACAGAGAAATGCTTTAGAAACTGTTCAGCAATAAATCAACCCCCACCAACATGTGATGTTTACCTTGGCATTTATTTTGCCTCTATAATTTCTAATTTAAAATTCCCTTTATAAATGCTTTATAAAGTAAAACTCACAGAAGGCGATCTCTTTAAAGCAAAAAAGGCAACGTTGTTTGGTTAATTTTTTGAAATCCCCTTCAAGAACATTTATTTTTTATGTGAAACTGACTCTGAATTCTCATTTTATCTCAGTCTGGCATACAGAAAACATTTTTACCAAAAGAAAAATACATTTCCTGTTATTCTTCAATGCAGTTTAAAAAATGTCATGACATAGAACTCTGCATTCAAATCCCTCATAATGTAGAAGAATTATCTCAAGCAAAAGAGACAGGACAAGCATAAAGCTGACTAAACTGTGCTAAATGGCTTCAACAGGTTGTCCAAGACTTATTTATCTACACCCTGTTACTGCTCAAAGTCATTTTTCTAGAGATAAACTTGAATTCACAACTTTTTGTACTGTGCAAACTCTTGTGTCAGGTTTTTAAATTGTACATTTATTTAACATTTTTTAAGTAATGTTTTCAACATATATGGCTGGTTAATAGAGGAATAGCTGCTTTCATTCTTTAATTCTGAAAATTAATTTATTCATTTAGCTACATTTAAATTTATTCTTTGGAGCACCACAGGGGTGTAGTGGTTAGCAATCTCGCCTCACAGCGAGAAGGCCTTTGTTCAAATCCCAGCTGGGACTTTTCTTTGTGGAGTTTGCATGTTCTCCTTGTGCATGCGTGGGCTTTTACTGGGAACTCCAGCTTCCTTCCACAGTCCAAAAACAGGCTTCATGCGTTGATAGGCATGCATGTGAGTGTGTGTATGTGATTGTGTGGCCCTGCAACAGACCAGCAACCTGTTCAGGTTGTACCCCACCTGACAGCTTGGTTGGCTCCAGCGACCTCACGAGTTCAGAAGATGGTTAGAGGGATTTACACTGCATTAGTTAAAATGTATTACCAAAATTGTGTTATGCCATAAATGTATTTAATATATATATATATAAATATATTATTTTTACAATTACAAAAACCACATAGTAAAACCATTTCAACTATACTGAGCTAAAAGCAGCAAAAAGAATAGATACAAGAGTTATTTATAGACCAAAATACTGTATATAGTAAAAAAAAAATCAAGTGGCTTTTGCAATTAGAGAAATTTCAGGTGCAGTAATTTCATCTCTTGTTTTGGCTCAGTTTTTTATTTTTATCTTTGAATTTGCCCTTTCATTTTTTCATTCAGTGTTTTCTGAGAAACCCACTAATGTAATCACCCAATGTTGTTACTATATATCAAAACATACTGACAGAAATGTGTTTATGAGTAACTCAAAAACTTTTCACTATCACCTTGTTTGCAAGAGTATCAAGTGTAAAACACGCCTTTGTAGAAGGTGGTGCCCTCTGGAGTGCATTGTACATCTGCTTTGAAAATTAAAGCAACAACATGAATCAACCAGATGCATAAACAATAAATTCCCACTCACCATAAAGAGCATTCGGAAGTTGGCCAGCTCTCCGAAGAAATCTTCCACACTGACGGAGTGGGGATCGAAGGCAAAGTAACTGCCAATGCTCTCGTAGAGCTTCTGCATGTTCTTGTGCATGGTGGACAGTTTCTCATACTGCTCCCGAGCATGCTTACTGAAGCCGTGAGAGGAATGCAGTCAAGGAAAAAAAGAGATCAAGTGAAGCTCCAAACACAAATGGCAGACATCCAGGAATCTTTTACCAAGAAATACAGTAAGACTTTTCACATTAATGTGGATGCGGAAAAAGAAAGTCATCAATATTTTTTAAAAGGCCTATAAACATCAAGACCAACAAAATTGACCAAATGCCTGAAAAATGTTCAAGAAAATATATTGTGACATTACAATAACCTATGTATCCTATGGAGTCAATAGTACAGAGAGCTAATAGTTTCGGTTCTGGAGCAATGGAAAGGTGTTTTGTAGTCATCAGCATGACACAGTTGGTTGCTGGAAAAGCTGATTACAGTCATTGTTCTATTGTTTCACACAACAACGGTGGGGTCAGGTTGTTTTGAACCTTGCAGCTCACATGCACTCTGTAATTTACTGAACAGGCGGAGCACTTTTCTCCTGGTCAATGACTATTGACAGCAGACATCAGTTAAGCATTATCACAGCAGCCATTGACCTTATAGAAAGTGCGCTTGATACTACAGAGCTCACACTGTGGGTGGGAAGAGCACGGTTCCACTGGAATCTACATATCACCATGTAAAGGCACACTTGAACATGTTTGCCAAGTATTAGAAGAAGAGAAAAAAAGAGGTGCAGCTAGCTTTGGTGTTGTAAAAGGCATATACCAGCGAAGTGCAGATACAAACTAAGCTCATAGATAAAACAGGAACATTGGCAGTGGAAGATACCAGCTGTTGTGATAAAAAAAAAAAAAAAAAGTAAATTTGGACGACTTGACTTTATTCTTAGGGTGTACTCAATCAGCAACAAACCAGAGAGCAAGTGTTCACATAGTTCAACTTCTTCTTAGCAAACACTCACATAACCCTAATGATTCAAGGCACGGATACCAAAAATTTTGAAGGTATACATACAGGAGGTATCAGTGTACATATTTTTGGTGGGTTTACATTCCACCATTAAATTGAAAGAAAGGCTCAAAAGCATTTGTAAGGATCCGAAAAGAGAACAATAGTGACACGGAACTGGCATGATAGCTTTAGAGAACTGTGCCCCAGTGTGTTTAGCAGTCACATCAGATATTTACTGTAACTGAGCCCACTAAACCACGTTCTGGTTAAGATCTGCAAACCAGTTACAGCACTGTTTGTTTAATTGTGCCTAAATACTACTCACTTTGAGATCCAATCTACTTAGACATAGTGGTGTGAATGCTATCTTCAAATGACATATGGCGTATACTTACATAACACTTTCTTAGAAGCCCCAAAGCGCTTTACAGTCCCATTCACACACTGATGGTGGCGACACTGTCGAACACTGGCATCAACCTATAACCACCAGGAGCAATGTGGGGTTCAGTGTCTTGCCCAAGGACACTTGGGTGGGAACCAAACCTGCAGTCTTCCAATCAGAGGTCCACCTCTCTGCACCACGGACACCCAATATATATTCAATACATGTTAAATACATCTTTTAATGAAACAAAATATATTTTCTTAAGATTTAAGAAAAAATGAGAGTAAATATGCATATTATTTCAAATGTGAGCACACCTGTCAGGAAAACAATGCTATTATCCCAACTTAATGTGCACAAGCCTTGCAGCTTGTAGTGTCTTTTTCTAGTTCTTGATATATTCACAGCATTAGACATCCCAGCATTCAAATCTCTCTGTTGTCCCACAAGCCTCAACTATTATTTCTAACAGTTAATACAACTCCAGCAGATGTTTTGAAAACTGGAGAATTGTTGAGACTGATGTAAGGTTAGTGCTGCTGCCAGCCTATCCCACATTGGAATTGGAAGTTGAAGCACAGTGTGCAGCAACAGCCCCTCCAGGAGGTGTTCACTCTTCTGTTAAACAACTTTAAGCTTCATGCTTGTTTTTCAAAATGACAACACAATTCAATAAAATTAAATGGGCCATGAGAACAGAAAACATACACATTTGTATCTAAAAAAGTCTCACATATCATATCATATACTTTAAAAAATAAATCAAAAGTGTTTCAGTTCCTTTTGTCAAACCTCGTATGATGGCCCTTTCTATTTATTTTTATCTGTTTAAGAACTTTAAATCTTGTTTTTATATTGCATGGGCAATGTGAGCTCTCTGACCACTTAAAGATTAACTTATATTTTCCTTATTCTTAAGAAATAGATTTATTTAGACGTAAATTCTTTTTCTAGAATATTGTGTAAATTAGCTTTTCTCTTCCCTCATTTATGCAGGCACATAGAATATTATCTGTCCCTAAGGAGGCTATTAATTCACAAATGAGGTTATAATTCACAAACGTGTGATGTTTCTGCACACAAATACACTTTTCTACATCAGTGTTTTTTTCAAAAGATTCTGAGTGTTCTTTTGTCTGGGGGTGGGGGAAGTAGAGGAGCTCGGTTTGACGAGACTTGATGTGGGACAGTGTGCACAGAGGACAGAAGATGGACTCATTCTTTTGTCTTTCGCCTCCTTGTTTCTACATCATTGACTCCCTGAATCGGATTTACTCCTTCTGATTCTGTCCGGCTGCTGTTCTCTATTGCTTTGAAGGGCTCTTTCTTCTACGTGAAAACCTAAAGGTCCCAGCAGACAGGCGTGGAAGTAAACCTTTGCCAAAAGAACAGAAAACCCCAAACCATGCTGTACTCAAGTTCTATTTGGCTTGTGAAACTATAAAATAGTCTTTGTAAAGTCACTCTCCTACTTTCCACTTTGATCTGATATAAAATGTCGGCGATTTCATTAAAAAGTTACAAATATTCTGCAGAACCTTCTTATTCTTTAAAAAAAAAGTCATCCAAGTAATATTTTAAAGCCAAGTCTTGGATTCGTTTTCAATTTCTCATTTCAACAAAGCCTAATTAGTCATGATGCAAATAAGACTCCAAAGTATGAAATTGCTTTAGAATTATGGAAATTTAACCTACAAACCTAAAAGCAAGTATCATCAGCAAGATTATTCCAGAGAGCAGGCAAAACTGTGTGTTAACTCAGGCACAAAAACATGTTGATTTATTCCAGTACGGGCTCCACCACTGCTAATAACATTTACATACAGTGTTGACTCTGCAGTGCTCATCCGGCCTTTAGAAATGCTGATCTTACAGCACTTGCAGAAAGGAAGCGACATCACACAGGTGCAGTTGCTAACTTCCGGTGCTTGTTGTGGCTTTTGCTTTCTGAACTTCCATCTCTTTTTCTCACCCACTGAAAAACCCACAGATGCACTGTGGTATATGTTTCCCGCTGGGGAACAGACTGACACCGGCCGGGCTTTTGCTCCTTGTATTTCCACATCAAAGACGTGTCGTATTGATGGAGCCTGACGGACACTATCCTGCAGCACGACCTGTGTGGCAGAGCCTTCATCCAATATGCATACCAAAGTAGAAGGAAAAGGCTGAACATTCTTACAGACATATTTTCGAAAAGAGAAGGGTCCTTCTTTCATTCTTCAGCTGTCTTTCAGTCTGGTTTTCTGCTTCTCAATCACTGAAGCTTGTTTCTTTTACTTTTATTTTGTTCTCAACTAGCGTTTCCTTCTACATGGCCACTTTTTATTGCGTCCATAAAATGTTTTCATGCTTTACTTAGAGAAAAGTTTCAGAAATTGTTTTTTTTTTCTGCCTGGTCTTCATATCACCTGGGATTTTATTAGAGCAGGAAGTGGAAGCAATGACTCTCGGTGTAACAGATCAGGCAGACTGTGGTCACCCCCAGCTCTTATTGGCAGTCTGTTCTTTTCTCATCTGCTTGTCTTCACAGTAGGGCTGACACTCCCTGTGCACTAAACCTTACCAACACAGAGCAAGACCAAAGCCTCAGAGCTGAGCTAAAGGGCTCAGCGCTGGAAACCTTGATGCTGAAGACGTTTTTGAAGGGCACAACTTTTTTTCATAGAAAAAAAAAAAACACAGTCAAAAGCGGTATCTTTTCTGATTTACTTTCAGTCAGTGAGTCATGAGGTTTCCTTAACTATCTGACAATGGCTGTATTCAAAGAGCTGGTTAGACAATTTGAGATGAGTAGACATGTCAGTAAAAATGTCTGCTGCAGCTTCTGAAATAAATACGCTTGAAAAAAATCTAGATTTTAAATCTTTGTCTTCCCACTACCCTGATTACTGTGTTTAATCAGTCACATTTTTTTCAGTTTGACATGCTAGAAAGGCTAGATTTAAGATGAGATTAAGGGCACTCATTTTAACATGGAAAAGTGACATGAAAATTACATCCAAGTCAGATTTACAGACTTTTTTTTAAATACACTTCAATCAGTGTTTCAAATGAGAAAGAAAAAAATATATACATTTATTGTTTTAAAAAAGGAAAACAGACTTTACAATGGCCACCATTGAAGATGGCAAACAATTACCTGGTTTACTTACTTGTGTGCATGAGAGAGTTATTAAAATACTGCTTAAAACCCTACAGTGGGTGTCCAAAAAGCTTCCCTAATAAATCTCCTGTAACCTAGTTCCATTAATGTTTATTTAATGCTACTCCTATGTGTAGCATGGCTTGCCTCTCCATCCGGGGCCCATCACTAAGCCTGCTTTACTCCAAGCCCCACCATTCCGGCTCTGTTTATCCCCATACCAACTGCCAAAAGCCCCTGCAGGCCAAATTACACCAAAGCTGCCCACTGACTGGACATAACCCACCATGTTGACACAGAGAGAGAGGAAGAACAGAGTACAGAGTCAGAGAATAGAAAACGCCCTGCATGGTAGATAAGAAAAGTTACATTGCCTTATTTGAGTCAATACTGGCATTATTATTGTTATTATTATAGCAAACAGATGAGAGCTAAAGGCCTCTTGTGTTTGAAAGATTTTACTGTTACAACATGATTATGAATCTTCTGACACACACGGTGTATATTTATATAAACCCCTTTTGTAATGTAGGCTAAACTTTATTAATATCAATTATATTTGTATCCACTTTTTTGGGATGATTCCTTTATTGACAAACATTCATTTTTTTCTTATTTTCCAGTTTAGTAAAGGTTTTTGCAATAGAAAGAGTTATAAAAATGATAGATACTAATCCTCCTTCTATATCGATGGCACTCATGTCACCAAGCACACAAAGTGACGGTGACGCCGTGATTGAAACATTAAGCCAAACTGATAGATCGGCACATACCTGCAGCCAGAGAGCCTGGACAGGCGTGCAGAACCAGAGTGCATGCATGTAACCGTAGGGTAGATTACTATCACAGTGCTCACACATGTCTGAGTTTCTAAAACCCATCTTGAACATCCTCTGTCTAGTGTAGTAAATTCTGTGAAGATTGTTTGAAATGGATTAGTTGCAAGTTTGGACTTTTTTTTTAGTTTAAAGGTGTTTAGACACAATTATGACCAGAAGCATTGATCTGCTCTGCTGCTCAAGTCTGCATCCCATTTTGTTATCGGAATGGAAATGTTATTATCTAGGCTGCATAAGACTTGAAAAATTAATCAAAGAGGTAACTAGTTCTGGTACTTTAAGATTATTTTTGTTGTATTTAAACATTTTAGTAGTTATAGATTTAAGTTGTTGATATTCAATGATTTATTTATTTATTTACGGTTAAAGACATTATTTCTAAGAGACAAAACTTCTACATATAAGGAAAGAACTGCTAACATATTTTTGACAAAATTTTATTTCTTATAATGTGTGTAAACTCAAACTAAGTACCAGTAGACTAAAAAGTCCAACAAAATAACTAAATAATTCAGTTATGTTGCTTAGGCTGTGAAGAATAAAGTAAATATACTGACCAGGACCCTCTTTTGTGTCATGAGAACCTCCATTTCCTGGCTGTTGATGCAATAAACTTTGTAGTATGAAAACACATAACTAAAATGAAAACAAAAAAAACATTAAAAAAAAGAAATTAGTAACTTTTCCTGCAGGAAATCAGCAGATATACAAAACAAAAATCTATAAAGTCCATTACTCTGACAAAAAACAAACTCTTGAATCTTCACACTAATACAAAGATGGAGGCTCTCTGGGTGGTTTGTTGCTGAGCTACTTCTCCTTTTCATCACTGTAGGTAATTCAGCACAACGCTGGCTATGTGCTCACCTTGCAAACCAGGTGGATTTCTCAATCATTAATCCAGGCTTCAAGATATTCATTTGTGCCTGAAATGCACAAGCATGCATCAACACCACGGTTGGTAGTTCTTTACCGAAGGTTTACTCACGCTGACAGGTTAATAACTTGCCAAGGATTCCTTTGAAGGTTCTTTACCAAAAAGTTTCAGCCAAAAGCTTCCCAGATGGTTCTACATAAGCACCATCTGGCATGCCAACACTGACATAAAGTAGGTGTATTTGTCATGTTGCTAAATACGAAACACTTAAATGTGACTGCTTATAGTTTTGTCAAAGTTAAGACTGTTTGTAGAATCCGCCCGGTACCCAATGCACTAGTTACTTCAGCATGGAATGTATTTTCCACGTGTCAGAAATTTTGTAAGTCATATTTCCACTTAGAGACAGGAGACATGACCTTTACTCTAACGATAGTCTCCTCCATCATCTCACCTACAGCTTTTACTTCCTCATGCTCTGGAAATTAAAAGCTAGATTTAATGTCAATTTTACTGCCAATTTATTCAGCCCATCTGTCCCTGAAATATTTATACGTGTAGAGAGGAAGGTTGCTTCTGCTTAGGCATTCAAAGCTCTTCACTACAGCACCCAGCTGGTGTTATAGCAACTTAGTGAAGGGGGGCCCGGAGGATGTAATGACAAAATCTGATAAAAGGCAAAGAAGGTACATAAATTAGAAATGAGAGGATTAGGTCCTTGGGAATGACCTGTTGAATCATGGATAGGCTATCAATAAGAGTGCAGGAATGAAGAATGCAAGAAATGATTTGCTCGAACGGTGACGATGGGTAAATGTGAACACAACACAGTCTATGCGCACACGATCAAACACACACATGTAAAATATTATGCTTCATAACCTTCATTGTTTTTTTGTAGCCGTTGAAAGTGATGGCAAGTCAAACCAAAGCCTTGGTGAAATTCTTCCACAGCAGCAACAGGACAATGCAAATCCATCGTGTTTACAACGCTCGCACTTGTCAATTTGTAAAAAGGTCAAGTCTCCTGTTATATTTGATCTAATCGGCAAACATCAATCTGGACCTACAGTTACAACAACTCATGAGACACACCGTGAAGAGGGTAGTGTGGATGCAAATACGTCAAGGGAGCTTGTGCACAACGTTGCATGGTAACTCCTACAGGAAATCACATGAGGTAACATTTATAAGATGTATATTAGGTTTGGAGCATATTTTGTAGTTTTTCTTTTTTTATTGGGCTGGGGTTCTTTGTGGAGCCAGTGTTGCATATTTATGGCTCTGATTTTCCAAGAATCCCACCACTCTTCTTACAGCAGGGAAGAGGAGGCTGAACATAACAATAAACTGCCTGCTGTCTTCTCTTTATAATAGTTATTCATGTTTTCCATGGAATTACCTAATACATATTCGTTCACCAGTGTGATTCCTGCAGCATAATATTTCATCTAAATGTCTTCCTGATCCTACAGCAAAGCCACCCCAGACTACAAACATTCTGTCAGGTGGTAAGAGTAGGTTGTTACATTTTTCTCAAAAACCATCAACTTAAAAAGCATTTATTTTATGGTGGTACAGGACCTCTGCCATTCCAACATTTAACCTTATTTTTTTTATTTTAATTTGTCCCATCTATAGAGCTTTACGAAACAGTAGCAATGATTGATTGTCATTTTTTTTTTTTTTTAGCACAAAGTCTTTATTTCTCTTTAGCAAAGTTGCCATATGCATTTGCCATTCTTAACTATTGGTGCAACATCAATACTGATAGGGTTTGATTGGGTCAGAATTAGTGACCTCAGATGTAGCAGGTAAACTAACCAAATCCGTCTGGAGCAAGATTTTCTAGTACTGTCAACAGACAGACAACCAGCAGACTATAAGTCATATGTAAATCAGAGAAAGAATGCTATGTATGAGTGTGTGTGACAAGTCAGAACAGAAGAAGTCACATGAATAGACTGCAAAACATCTAAATGAACCTTTAAAGTCCAGTTACTCTGAAAAACAGAAATCTAGTGATTCTAAGTGAAACAAAAATCTGTTCAGTGCTCCGTTTTGCAACCAATATAACACTGAAATTTTAAATTGAATCAGAGGTTGCTCACGTCTTTCCCAGATAACATCTGTTGGAAAAGAGACCTCTTAGGTAGCCACTTAATGCAAGCCTTCTGAACCCAGAAACCGAAAAGGACTTCATGTGGTGCTATCTTTCATGTGAGCTTTCACTGCTGGAGAGTGTCTCTAAAGTCATTGGGTTCGGCTTACTTTGTGGCTTTTTTCAAACTCGTACAAACAAAACATGTAGATTTGTTGAATGGCTTGAAATCATAATTAAAGCTTTACCAAATCAAGTACGGTTTTGATCTAATGTGAGAAGAAAACAAAGGTCTGCTGTTGTATATGAAGTAAATAATTTCACATTTCCCTACAAAGACCAAGTTAGCTGTAGGACCGAAGATGCAAGATACAGCAGTTTTTCAATGCGCACATGTACCAAGATCATTAATCAATAAAAGAAAATACGTAAATCAGTCCAAATTTGTTCACACTGCCAGGATTCTGTCTTTTTGGTTTGTATTGTTCTAGTCGAATGAAAGGATGGCAGTTAAGGCAACAGAAGAAAAGTAAGATGGAAAAAGAGACCACTGATCACATTTCTGGGGCCAAATCATCAACCCAGCAGCCAGCGTGACAGTGTACATTTTTATATAATAGTCGTATCATTACCACAGCGCAAACACATTCAGCAGGTTGGCCTGTTTGAGCCCTGTGTCACTTTCGACGGTAGCGTGCATGCAGAGATAAGGAAAGCAAAGAAGAGTGGAGTAAATGTACATTTTTTAGGCAAATTAGTTTTACCATAAACTCGTCTTTGTGCAGAGATCTGTCAGCTACAAGTCTTGAAAAAAACAAAAGATCCATACAGTCATGAGGATGCAGCAAACATGCTTAATTATTGATGCTGCTACAGTTAAGAGCCAAATATGTTAACATGGATAGCAGAGATATTACTGATTAGATGTCAAAAGTTGTGCAATTTCACCTTCCTTTTTCACACAAGCGTGTAAGTGCTTTGTGAGTGACACACTGTGAATTGCTCCCTATTGTCAGACAGATGATGACAAACACAACAAGACATTCAGAAAATCGTTGAAAGTCTGCAGAATTATTGGGTCCACACTGTGACCACAGAGCCCTTTATTAAATTACAGTCAGTTATGAGTGGCATAAGTAGCTGTCAAAAGCATGGAGCTGAAGAAAAAGAGAGAAAGAAAAATGGGAAAAAAAAAAGAAAATAATGAAGCTTCCAGTCTCCATTGGCAACACAGAGGCACCAGGTCTATTTTTAGCAAATTAATTTAAGGCTCTAAATAATTAACTGATAATTATCTGGCAATCAAGAGTAAGATAAAATGATCTTCCCAGGAGTTTTAATGTCATGTGCCTCAGCAGGAGGCCTAAGGAGCTTTGTGTAAGTCTGCAGTCAAAGAAGAAGAGAAAGAAAAAAAACACTGTCACAATGAAGAAAAAGAAAAAAATAATTGACAAGGAACATCATACTCTGGATACTGGAAGGCAAGTGGATTTGTCACTGATTAGTGTCTAATGAGTGACAGGAAACTGGCTCTTGAAATATATTTGTTTGGGGAATAATAGAGGCGTTAACCAGCTGTCTTCCATGAGCTTTTGACTTTCGTCTTCATACCCACTAAGATGAGTAAATTAATATGTAAATAACCTCACTTATGGAAGGCATATAGTCAATACCAAATAAATGAAATACATACAGAGTATTTACAAATATTCCTTACAGCTAAAATGAAGAGCAATGTTTAAGTTCAGTAGTATGCATACAGGAGGACTTTCCTTAAATGAGATGACGATGGGGCAAAACCTCCATTGTTTAGTCGAAGAAGAGTGGTGGGTGTGGCCTCTGTAGAGGTTCCTTATTGATATGATATATAAATATGTGATTTATGTCCTGATGGTGTCGTTTCTGTCATGGTTGGATACAAGGTCATCAAACCCTGGCCTTTGTGATTTTGAGTAACAAACAAGCCTGTCAATTGTTGTTAAATGCCTAGTACTGCTACAGTAGAGGAAAGGAAAGAATAATCACCAATCTACACAGACCACAGTCTTGTTTGGACCCAGCTTCAAGGTCAAGTACAAAATCAAATTAAAACTGCAAGTAGCATTAAATTGCCATCACAACCTGCCATCCTGGCCCCGCCCCTGGCCAGCTTGCTCAGCCCTTACAACAGTTTTAGTACCATAGCCTTGCTTGTTCTACATCTCTCTCCTGTGCTCAGTCCCCCTCTCTGGCTCCTCCCTCCATGACACTATTATGGAGTGCTAACACAATATAGGGCAGCTGTGGTGCAGAGGTAGAGTGCTTGACCTTTGTTCAGAAGGTCAGAGGTTGGGTTCAATATTATCTTTGAGCAAGACCCTGAAGCCCACATTGCTCCTGGTTGTCTGGCTGTCCCATTGCATGGCAGCTCTGCCACGATCAGTCTGTAAATGTTGCTTTGCATGGTTGAATGGGACTTGTGATTGCAAAAAGTGCTTTGAGCCTTGTTAAAAGTTGAAAAACATATATGACGTGTAAAAATTTTCACAGTAAAGTCTTTACTTTTCTACCCTTCCCATGGTGCTCGGGAGCAGCCCAGGGCAGCATATTGCTAAACAAATAACTTCAGCAACTCTTTTCCATTTTTGTACCCAGGGAGCACTGGAAACCCTCCTTTCCACTGAGCGGTACGGTCCGGACCAGTTTAAAAAGGTCCAGGCAATTCACGTGAGAGTCAGGGACAGTCAACCAGCAGCTCATTTTTTTCTGCTTGGCTATTTTTACTTTGTAAATACAAGTCCTTTAATGTTGTCTGGGTGAAGTCTACGGATGGCAAAGAGGAATACAGATGCTTTCTTGGCGCTTTCTTTTGTCATACTGACCTTCAGCCAATCAATGAGTTTCAATAGTAGCTCCGCCCTGTCTGGTCTGTTCCATTTTGTGATAGACCTACAACCGACGGGAAACCAAAAATGGTACGCTTAATGGATGCATTTTATAATGGAGATGCTTAAAATACCAGACTGGTCTGGACCGCACCGTACCACTCATTGGAAACGAGGCAGAAGTGTAACCAGTCTTCAACCAACCACATGAGCTATCAGGCAGTCCAAGAAGAATATTTCTGTACCAATTACCAGTGTATCGAAACAATTCTCCATTCGTACAATGCAGTTGAGTGCCAGTGATTCGACTTTGAATGACCTTTGGAGTTAACATGTCTGCTACAATAAAGGTGCATGGAAATAGAAAACATTCAAAAATAGATAAAAAAGCTTTTTTTAAAGTTAGTGTTTTGATGTCCAAATGAGAATTTAGACATTTGCTTGACAGACAGGCCTCTCAGAAAACATGCCGTTGATGAAAAGGTTATCCCACATGTCTGTCATTTCAGTTAGGTTCAGTTTAAGCTTCAGTGAATGCACATTCACGTGGCTCGAGTCAGTTATTGTGGAAGCATCAGTGTACACGTAACCTTGGAGAAGACGTCATTGCCCCCGTGTTTTGGAAACAAAAATTAATAGGCTACTGATCTGCTATGAAGCAGAAGGAGGCTCAAAGCTGCAGCCATAAAGATCCATGGTCAGTTAATTTTACTACGGCTCTGCTCTCATTGAAAAAAAAATGATTCACATCATATATTATGTCATTTTTTAGGATCCAACCAAGGCTTTCATGTATGTAAATTCATATATTTTACTGCAAAATTCACTAACATTAAAATATAAACATGTCGATATGTTCAGGTGGGGACATAATTGGAGCTTTCCAACTGTCAGTTCAGCAGTCAAAAACACTGATGGTGTCTTCTTAAGATCACTTGATACCATGTTTCTAAAAGCCTGGTGATAGTACACCGTAACAGGAGATTGTAGGCTGATCCTATTAACTTAATCAGATCTTAAAAACCTTGACCTTCAACAACACTCAATGGCAGCAAATCCTCCTTAATCAGTTTGCAAGTATTTGCGTTATTTGTCTTGTAAACATACCCAACCTTTCAGAGTTATTTCATTGAAATTTATTTCATCGGAATTCAACATGGCCCAATTCAACACTTGCTCTTATGATTAAAAGCTGCAAGTGTGGTTGAGCTACCTTTCTGTTTCTATGGCAGCACTGCCACGATTTTGCTTAAGAAACAAATTAGTAGAACAGCAGCGCTCCTTAATGATTTAGGTAAAACCGTAAATTTAGCACATCATGACACAACAAAGACTTAGTGAAATAAAGAAATTCCAAACTATCAATGTTTCCTTTTAACAAACTGATCCATAAATAATGCTCATCCCTAGTCATGAAACGGCAAAGCATTGGTAAAAAGCAAACATAAAGATGTTCAAAACATACAGATAGAAATCAAAGAGTTATGGAACACTACCCACTATTATGTAACATCTTTCCTTTTCAACCCTAAGTAGTCATAGATTTATGTGGCAGAAAGCACAGCATGTGTTTGCATATTGTGTGCCTCTTATGGTTTTAGAACTACAATGAAAGAGCAATTAGTTTGATGGTGTGACGTTCTTTGGTGAGAGCTAAGGTTGACAGGCCTATGCAGCCTCCCCACTGAGCAACTTTTTATAAAATCAATGCCAGCCCTGAACACAACACTCAGCTGTAGAGCAGGGTTCTATAACAGCCTCCTTGCCCTTCTAGTGTTTGGGTGGGGGGAAACATGGACAAACAGATAAATTAGAGTTGCCGCGGTTGTTTGACTCGTCCCTCCATTCTTCCTGCTATTATGAAGTGACAACAATACACAGAGCAAGATTCATACACAAAAAAGACTTGCTTTTGAAAGCATTTAAACTTCACTTTTAAAATCCAAAGATGCTTTTTTTTTAACAGAAACTTTTCGGTGAAGAAAAAAAAAATATTTCCTGTTGATGGCTTATAAATCAACACATTTGTAGGCTTTGGATACATCCAGCGAAATTGTGGGAGGTTAATGAATCATTGAACCACATTATTTTACTGAAAAACTGTTAAAAAAAAAAGCAATAAAGTAATGGTATACATAGCAAAACACAACAAATAGTAGTTGCTGAAAATGATGTTTTTAAAACATAGAATAAACTTTGAGTCCATAACGGTTGTCATTTATTTATTCTGTTTATGTCAAACATTTTATGTCAACGTTTGTGTGAGGTCTGAGTGGAGTCCTGGCTGTTACCTGCTAACAGAGCTCCATAGCAGCATCACTGCACTCGTCTGGCTGTGTGTTGCTCTAATTTGCATCAGATTACATGCCCACAGAGCCAAACTCTCCAACTCTCCTTAATGGGAGGCATCATTCTCTGCAGGTGGCAGGGAAGGAATCGTGGGTTGGGAACCCAGCAACCATGCGTCTGCTTGAACGATCACTTGTCAGAGGCTGATTGCTGCTCTGATGACATTCATTTGTGCGCTGAGATACTTTCATTTGCTCAATCTCTCTCCATAAACATTAACTGCACAATTCCACATTGTGAATACATTAACCCAGTTATTAGGCTAATTACCATATTAGGACTGTCATAGAAGCTGACAGGCCACGATGCTCCATCTTGAAATCTAATCAGTCTTCTATGATCATGTTACAACTGCATTTTAATTGTCACTTCTGCTTTTCTGTGCAAGGCTGTGTTGCCTTGTAGGTGGCTGTAACTGGACTATTTGCAGCTCAGCTCCCATCAAAGGAAGCAGGGGTGGGCTGTGGGTAGCTGGTGATATTGAGCAGAGAACAATCTATATCAGTCATTAAAATGCAAATGTGTTTACCAAGTCTAGCTTTGATGCAACAATAATAACAAGAAGTGTTGAACAATTGTGAATCAAACTTGCGTAGCGACCTATTGAACACACACCATGGCAACGTAATGAAACAAGAGCTGAAATGGGAGCAGTTTCAATCATCAACACAAAATCCTGTCCTTATCTAAGAACCTGAAACCGAGAACTGAGCAGCACAAAATTAAGCTGGCATGAGTCCAAAGCTGCATTTCAAATGAAAAGCTCAATCCTGCACTCCAAATTAAAGACGAGACACAGATGAGATGCATACAACAGGCTGTTGCACTTTGAAAGTAAACAGGGATAAGAACAAGGAACCTGTCCAGGCATTGTAAATCCAATGCCGCTGGATAAACTCCTTAAAATAACATCCCAAGTGTGTCAAGTCAAGCACTTGCTTTCTAATATGACAACTAAGTATAATTCTAAAATTTTTTTTCTAATTCCCTCTTACCCAGCTGGATTTCATTTAAACTAGAGTTCCATTTAGTTTTCTTTGTCATGAAGTTCAATGAACAAGAAAAGTCATGTCATTGTGTAGGGGAGATTTTCTTAAGACAACGATTTGAAATGTTATGGAAACCTCAACAAGTCATCACAATCATAAAGAGCTTTCATTTTTAATAGAAAAAACCCAATACTTCATTTAGAATTCATTCTGTTTAAGAAAAAAAAAGGAAATATTGAGTCCCCCACTATCCATCTTTAAATTAAGATATAAATTGATTTTTTGGAAGCTTTGTAAAACACCGTTTCCTGCAATCACCTCCTGAAAGAGCCAGCAACCAGGGTTAGAGCTTAGCCAGTCTGAGTGGAAAGGAGTTTCAGAAGAAAAAAGATAACGCGAGAGGATAAGCTCAAGGAAACAAAAGAGGAGACTAGCTTGGAATGAAAAGAAGAGAATACATCCTTCACAAATCATCTGATCTCTATGAAGGTTGACAGGATGGCAAACTAATCCAACCAGCAACACCAAGAGATGTCAGACTTACATTTGCCACTTGGAGTTCTTCCTTTTGTGAACTTTGAAAGCGACAAACCCAGTCAAAGGACCGATTACTGTGTATTAGTGTCTTCCAGTACAGCGAGTGTTAAATCCCTTTAAAAAACCAGTAATGATCGAAATAAACTTCATCTGCATCAGCAATGATTAATATGAACAAAAATTTTGATAAAAAGGATCCAACAATCAACAATAACAGAATATATCTCACAAAAATAGGACAAAACAGCAAACTGAGTAATTAAAAAGAGGTTATTGTCTTTGATCTGTCTGCCATCAGGGACCATACCTGATACTGTTCTGTTTTAGATCAAATCTAATAAGCTTAAAGGTAAGTATAAGGCTTAGTATTCATTTGTGGATAGGAAAGCCTGTTCTGTGCATAGTTCACTTGTAATATGATAAGAAGATATTGTTAGGGGATTAAAATATCTCCCAGGAGATCCATTAGTGGATAAGGGCTGCTGACTTTCTCGCGAGCCATTATCTTCCTAGTTACTGCATTATCTTTGGTACATGTACTAACTAAACTACCAACCCATGTGCTCAGAATTCAATCACACATATGCATGGTATGATAAAGAGAAAAAAAAAAAATAGAAGAAGCAATCAACAGTGCAGGTAGATGCACTTTGAAAACCCTGCTATGAAACTCAGCATGGAGTACCGCCAAGGCAGCCACTTAGGGATTCACTGAGTTTGAGGAAGAAGGATAAAGAGATGGAGAAGCAGTGGGTTACAGGCTGGTGTCCACAGCGCTGCAGGACATATCTACTTCCCTGTGTGGGATGATAACCAGAAAGGTAAGAAACAGATGCTGCGTCAGTTTTCTTATAAAGGCCAGTGTGACATTAAATAACACAGGTGCCAATCATCTTCACGGCGAAAACAGCTTCAGACAAACAGACTACGGCCAAAAGCTTTCTGGCCTGATGCCGCCAGGTCTAATGCCATTATAAACTACACTATGTTTTATCAGCCTTTTACAGTCAGCCTGGTGACAAAGTCTTGAAACACATTAGAAATCTATTAGAGGCCAATAATGATGCGGAGGGGAGACAGTCTGAGATATTTAGGTCAGCCTTGGAGGTTAATTGGCGAGTCATTGTTGGTCAGTGAGTGAGTGTGGTCAGTGAGAAAATCCCTGTCTGACACCACTCTTGCAGAGGGCGGGGTGGTCAAGGGTGTGGGAAGGCATTTGCAAAGTTACAAGAGCAAAAACGTAGCATAAGAGGGAGTGTCGGAATAAGCAGAATCAAACAGAGGAGGGGAAAAAAAAAAGAAAAACTAATGCTTAAAACCACTCTTATAGGAAACTGCCAATGCAGTTTTGAAGAAAACAGTGTGATCGACGCTACGTACACACGGACATGTGATGCATGTTCAAAATGCGCTAAACAGGCATTTTTGAATGAATTTTAGCATTTGGTGTTCACACTGGACTGTAGCCACCTGATACTAGCGCATAGTTGGAAAAAGCTTACAGCGAAATGTTGAAGCGGTTAAAATCTGGTGATTTGGCTTTTTCTTTCCCATCTCTATTCTGATATAAGACTTGATATCAGAATTCCAACCAGGAACAAACCACAATTATTAATTTCTCTTTCTGTATTTCTGTGATTTGAAAAGGTTGTTACCCATACGTCACCATCAAATCCAAATCCCCAAATGGTTCAACTTGTTTAACTTTCAACACCCATTCGATGGCCATGTGTTTGTATATGTAGAGCCTGAAAACTGACTTAAATTATGCATAGCGATGCGTGGACACAAACGTTTTGACTGGGAAGCTTGAAACGGGCATATACACACTTTTCATCAGAAGTGGCCGCTTGATCGCGTGTTTCCAAGCCCGATGTGAGCGTAGCATGAGAGGGAGTTTGTATAATCAACTGGCCCACCATGACCGACATGGTTTACAATAAAGGCATTGAGAGTGTTTTAACCTTTGGATAGAGAATAAAGTTAATGCAAATGTTGGAAGTGTCAAAAATGACAACTCTTCCCACCTATCTGATCCTGTGAGATGAAATTGGAAAAGGAGACACACAAACCAGCAGACTCCACACACAGCCCTCCTGTCAGAACTAATTAAACTACATTTGCTGAACAAAAGACAGAATGATTCAAGTTTAGATTATCCACTGCCATAAAAAAGTTACAAAGCTTAAATACAAAGCTTTCATTTGGAGCTCTCCACTGAAAGAAGCATGAAACATCGAACAGACACTCAGGTATTGTTTACTTTATGTGATAGAGGTCAAATAAAAGCAGAATTACAGAGTGTGGGTGGAGGTGGGGGAGATTATACCAGATGAATAGACATGTTCATCCTGTGGGCATCGGCCCACGTCCCTCAGGGCGGCTCTGTGCCAGTCCAAGATCACAACTGTTTCTGTGTGTGCTGTGCACCCTCACTAATACACGAGTCCATGGGGGCTCTTTCTCTCAGACTCGCTCACGTTCATTGTCCCCCATCACCTTGCTCAAAGATGAATGGGTTTGCTGCTGTCCTAAATCATTTTAATCACTTGAATGGAAAACGCCTCATTCCTGCTAGCGTTCTGCTCTGCCTTGTAGCTATCTCACGGGTGCACATTCCTGCTGTCCCCCAAACTCCTGCCACATAAAGACTCCCATTCTCTGATGGTACAACTTTCATTCAACATGTGCAGCATAAAGTCCTCTGCATGTTTAGGACAATCAAAGTAAACCATTTAAAAATCTATGCACTTTGACCCCTAACATATACACACTTATGTGTACAGTAATAATAAAAAAAATATGTTTTTCATCTCATAACAACCATCGCTGGCACTCCACGTTTATTGTTCACCTTTGAGTCCCACTTAAAGATATTATAGTGTGGAAAGATTTTCTTCCATCCAAAACCAATCAATCAATACGTCAATGTGAGGGTTTCCTACTGCAGGTAAACTCAGTTTTATCAAAAGGTTAGCAGAAAGAATCTTTCAAGCTACTGTGCTTTGATAAGAACAAATGTTAATTCTGTTTGAGTAGTCTGGCTCTGAAGTTCCAAACAGCTGGTGAACAATGTTTTTTATGTCAAAAATACTTCAACAGTGCTTTAAAATATGGCCAAGAAAACCTGAATGTCTGTAAGAAATTAATATTCAAGATATATCAATGAAACACAATTTACAAATTAGTGAGCTTAGAAAAAAATAGTGTAAATTGTCCAAAAATAAATCAGTGGACTCAATTTTGGTCCTTTTTACAGAATAATAAGGTTATAAAAGACAAGAATGTTTTTTAAGTGTTTTTAGATTTGAAAGTCTGAAAACAATACTCTAAAAGCTTAAATGTTATCCAGCTTGCTCAATCACTTAACGATTGAATGTGCAAATGCAAGAAATTGGATTTTAAAATTTCAAACATTAAAAAATAACATTCCATAAGTATTGGATGGAAATCCAAATTGATATGCAATTTTTAATGATACAAAAGTTTACTTTGTTTACAAATCCTAAAGCTCATCTTATATACAGTTTTTTTTTTTTTTCCTGCAGCAGGTAAATACAAACGGTTGTCATCAGATTTGGCTTATCTCGAGCAAATTGGTTTTTGAAATATATGGACGTCTAAGCTCATTAACCAACATCAGACATGACAATTGACAGCCAATATTGGCTGATCACCATGTCAATAATTATGTTCATCCATAGTTTAGTTGACATTAGCTTAAAAATTCCTATTTTTCAACCAACAAAAAAAGCAACAAAGTCTAATAATATGCACAAATATACTCTTTTAAACTTTTTCTATTGTATTTAAAAAAGGAAGTCAAGTGATGCTAATGATAGTAATGCTGCAATAAGACTTAGAAAGGTTTGACCTCATTGTTTCAAAGTACATAAGCTTTACTTGTAGCTATCGTAATCCATGCCATGACAGAGCTAAAGTTAGAATATTAGATCACATATTTACTTTTTTCTCCTACACGGGTACACTTGTAAAAACATAAAAAAAACATGTTATTTTTGCGTAGATTTAGGAAAACAAGACAGGACAATTGACTGTTAGAAATGAAGATTTGTTGCTAAGTGATATTTATCACTTTCTTTGAAGAAGACGGTCTTCTTAAAAAAGAAACTGTTCTCCAGCCTT
Organism: Oryzias curvinotus; assembly: GCA_023969325.1. NCBI lineage: Eukaryota > Metazoa > Chordata > Actinopteri > Beloniformes > Adrianichthyidae > Oryzias > Oryzias curvinotus. Next base: position 13,721,675 of record CM043715.1, on the reverse strand, counting down.
GGTTTTTTCCATGTCAGTTTCCAAACTGCCAGCTCTAGTTTTAATTCTTTCGCCTCACATTATTCCTTAATGCTTGCTGTTTGTAATTTTTTTTAGACTTCGAAACTGTCGAACAAATGATGAATATCCCTTTAACTGGATCCCAAAATGCAACAAAAATTACAGAAGACCTCTGACTACTGTTTAAGAGCAAAATATTTAGAAAACTGCCAGATTAAAGAGACTGGATGTAAAAATACTTTGATACATTAAAAACTAAAATTTATCACAAACAATGTTTTATCTCACTGGCTAAATATGTATGAGTGTTAGAAATGGACCACTTTTAAAGACTGACAGTGTCATGACAGGACCTGTTGGGCTATGAAAATATATAAAAATCTTGGATTTAAAAGGTTTGATTTTGCCCTATTTTCTTTAATTAAATAATCTTTCAAACAATCAAAATGATGACAACAACGCTTTGACTATGGAAAGAGGAAATATTGACTTTGAAATGGTCTGCTATGCCTCTAAAGTGCAGCGCCCTTCATTTTGGCTGCACACTTTTTTATGTATGGGTTTTTACCAAGTAGAACTTTTAAAGTAAAATATAGATGCAAATGTTTCAGAAATGAAAAATGAGCGCAGTCTTAGGCACCATTTTTAACTCAATAAAACAACAAAGCTAGGTTGTAGAATAATAAGCACAAGCTATTATTAAACGGTTAAGACGAGGCCCCATAGGCATTATAGAGATCCACAATATAAAAACACACTTGCATTATACACAGAATTTATATAGAATAGTTTTAATAAATTATATGTCACCATCCAAATGCAAAAGCGGATCAATTGAGCACGCACACAGAAATATATCTCAGATGGAGCATCACGACCTTGCTCACAAAGCCTTTAAGTGTACGGCCACTACATGAGCTCAAAGGATGATAACTCCTAATGCACCATCTATCACAAATGAGCCTGCATTTGTGCACATTCCACCACCAGAGCAAATGAAACTGTAGTCAGTCATTTAAATGGCTCCATTATTCTCTATTTGCTACATCATGTTTTATCTTGCCTCCAGAAACAATATGGAAGCCTTTCCAGCTAGATTTCAATCACAATTATGCGTACCACGATCTGCTCCACTGAGCTGCAAATCTCTGCTGACTGCATTTTCACACGTAAAAAAAAGGAACATCTCCAGCTGGTTGATGGTTCGATAATGGCAAACATGCAGTGGTGATGAGCAGCGACACCTCGTCCCTATTGAGCTGTGGAGGCCTAAACCAACACATACGTTCAGTTAACGCCTAGTCCTGCTAACACTAAATGTGTGTTTCTCGCACCTCCTCCTTTCCTGGAGTGAGATGTGCACCATCAAATTAGAGTTGAGCAGAAGCTGCTCTTTAGGCTGTGACACTTTTGATTTGTTGAACAAAATTTAAACAGGACAAAAAGAGGTATTATTTAAATTCAGTCTATTAGCAATTCACTTAGGTGTATTTTAAACCAGCCCAGGTCTTTTGAAAATACTGGAGGAAAAAGACAAAAAATCTCTAACCAGAAGTGTTTTATGTAACATTTCAACCCAATTTACTTAAAATTCACTTCTTCCAATATCATCTTGTCCAATCCAAGACCAAATGAGTTTAGCTGTACTTTAACTTAAGTAGCCAACAGGTGACAATAAAGATTTTTTGACAGTTGAAGATGTTTTGAACATGTTCGATTTTTTAATGCAGCTGAACGTTTTTGAGGAATGAAGGTCTCAGGTCATGAACACTCAGCTCAAGGCAGCA